>OZ014520.1:257418887-258618887 GCA_963966055.1 Lathyrus aphaca | reverse complement strand
CAGGACAACACAAAGAACAAGTTTGTAACAAGAAAAATGATTTCTGGAAAAATAATTTTCGAGCTACCTGAGATTTGGAGCTTTCAGTTTGAGGACTTTCTGGCCACTTCTCCTTGTGCAATCCACTCCACTTGGTCCACAGAAGATGCTTGAATGCTCAAAAGGAGTTTAAGTTGGCTGGATAATGAGATTCGAAAGCTTCTGCTCAAGCTTGATCAGAAATGGCAATGGTGAAATAGAGAGCTTCAAGTCATGGTGAATGGTTGTTTGTGATCCTGAGGATGAATGGAGAAGGTCTGTGGTGTTTGTTTGTGTGTTTGCAAGCTGTGGTGAGAATTTCGAAGAGAAATGCAGGCTGAGGTGAGAAATGGTTATGGAGTATTCTGGTTGTTTTAGGCCTGGGTTCTTGGTGCTGGGTGGTCTATGGAGCAAGGTAAGATGATTAGTGAAGTTGGCTTGAGTGTTTTGTGGCTGTGGAAAGAGATTCCATAGAAAATGCAATGTGGTGTGTTTTTGTGAATGTGATGAATGTGTGTGTTTCAGGCTTGCTTAGTTAGTGTTATGGCTTGCCAAAGGATACAATAAACAAATGCAAGTGGCCAGAGGATGTGACATGGCCTGTGGTGATTGGGATGTTTGCTTTTGCCAAAAGTCAAAAATCTTGTAAGAGAGGCATGGGCTTGATACTAGCTTGGTACAAAGGCTAGGGCTGGCGCAGCATGGTGTGGTGAGAGAGCCAGCAAGGTTCAAAGGCCAAGGCAGCAAGTTGAGGGAAGTGTCATGAGTGTTTTGCAACTTGGTTACTTTTTGCCTTTTCATGATAAAAATGTCTTGTTACATGAACTAAACACATGTGAACCTTGGTCAAATTCTTATTTTTGTGACTTAGAGAATGTTTATGTGCTGGTTTGATACCAATTAGAAGTTGCATTTTGACTTAGCACATGATTTTGCAATTTTCACACTTGGTGCATATCTTGAAAATAAGTGATTTTTGCCAACTTTGACACACCATAACTTTTGATCCAAAATGAATTAGGTCATGTTCTTGTACTTTTTGAAAAGGGAAAAATGTATTCTACAACTTTCATGACCAAAGTTTTTCCATTTGAAGCATTTTTGGATCATGAATCATGGCTTGAAAAATGACCTAAAATGATGCATTCTTGAAAAGTCAACTATGCCCAAAAAGTCAACATTTGCAAAAACCCTAAATTCTTGATTTTTATGAACTTCAACCTTCTTCCATGATCAAATAAAGATCATATACACTCAAAATGATGAAGATCACCCATTGGTTGGGTCATTGGGGGCCTCAGATGCCCTGATTTTGCACTGACTTGTCTGAAAAGTCAACCCTTGATCAGATGACTTCCCCATGGAATTTCTTCATGAAAATTGATATGCATACTCCCTATACCATATAGAGATCAATGGAAACAAGAATGACCAAAAAATTTGGAGTTATGGCCTCTAAAACCAAAACCCTAATTTTAGGTCAACTGTGCAGTTCATCCTGGCTCTGCATCCACTCAAACCCTAGTTCTTGTGATTCCTTTGCATTTTGACTTTGAGGAGATGGAATATGATACAAGAACACACATGGACCCCTTTGAGTTGATTAGTGGCCTTTGGAATGGCTCAAGAAGCTTTGGGATTGCTCAGATCACAAACCCTAGGTGCAGATGCCCTAGAAACTATGCAGTGAATCAAAAAATGAGATGTGAGATGATATGATTGTACTTATGCATGTGAGATGATCACAAGCCATGGTGTGAATGGGTGAGGGAAAATTTGGGGTGTTTACAGCTGCCCCTATTCAAACATGAGTTAGCTGTGCAGGTTGTAAGCGACTGCTTAACAGGCAAACAAGATAACTTGTGGTTGAATACCAAAGACAGTCCAAAATTTGCACTCACGGAATGAAGAAGAAAAGGGATATAGATTGTAAAGGAAAATAAAGTATATTGTAAGGTGTAGGCGACGGAGGACGACCGTCGAGCAGAGGACGACTGCTGGGTAAAGAGCAATGACGGGGACGGCCGACATGCTGGGGATAAAAAGTAGAGCTAAGACGGGGACGACCGACTAGCTGGAAAAAGTGTGCAAAGCGATGACGGGGACGGCCGACATGCTGGGGAGAGTAAGATATCATGATGGGGACGGCCATCAACATAAAGCTGTAAAATTTTCTGGGGATCAAATGAAACATGACGGGGACGGCCATCAAGTTCATAAAGATAAAGTAACCAACGATGGGGACGGCCATCGGGCTAAAAGAAAAAGAAAAGGGACCATGACGGGGACGGCCATCGGGTTAAAGAATAAATGAAATAAACAGATGATGAGGTACGGTCATCAAAGGTGAAGGACGATCACCTAGCAGGGGACGGCTGCTCTGTTGGGGATAAAAGAAAATATGATGGGGACGGCCATCAAAGGTGGAGGACGACCACCTGGCAGGGTACGGCTGCCGAAAATATCAACGATGGGGACGGCCATCGGATAGAAAAGGTCAACGATGGGGACGGCCATCGGACGAGCATGACGGAGGACGACCATCAAGAAGTGGAGGACGACCACTCAGCAGGGTACGGCTGCTCTCAAGGTTTATCATGACATAGGACGAATGTCAGATAACCAAAATCAACAATGGGGACGGCCATTGGATAAAGTGATGAAGGACGATCATCAAGAGGTGGAGGACGACCACCTAGCAGGGGACGGCTGCTAAACTATCAACGATGGGGACGGCCATCGGATAGAAAAGGTCAACGATGGGGACGGCCATCGGACGAGCATGATGGAGGACGACCATCAAGAAGTGGAGGACGACCACTTAGCAGGGTACGGCTGCTCTCGAGGTTTCTCATGACATAGGACGAATGCCAGATAAAAAGAAAATTTGTTGGTGATCTACTGGGGATATAGTAAACACGGACGAGCGTTTACATCCAAGAAACAAAAGGTATAAGTGTTTGGTATTGCGTATAGATTAAAGATGCGGACGAGCATCCTTAAGACTACGATACGGACGAGTATCACGTAGAAACAAACTGTCACATGATCAGAGATGATGATACGGATGAGTATCAACTGGTTAACAAAGAACACGGACGAGTGTTGCATCTGAAAGGACTCTTCTGGGGAAAAGTAGATACGGACGAGTATCTATATCCAAGAAGACATAAGTGTTTGACACGGTGTATGGATTAAAGATGCGGACGAGCATCCTTAAAACTATGATACGGACGAGTATCACGTAGAAACAAACATTAGACGCAATGTTCTGAGATGATGGTACGGACGAGTACCAACTGGTTAACAAAGAACAAAGACTACCGTCGAATCTGTGGGGATACGAGTGATGATGTATACAAGATACGGACGAGTATCTGTATAAGTGTACCATGAGTAGTGAGTATTGTATAATGTATAGATGAGTGTTAATTGCTGGGGAGAGTGACACGGACGGGTGTCAAAAGAGAAAAGTATAATATTAACAAGTGTATGGGTGATGAAGGTGTAAGCGACTGCGCTGGGGATATGACACGGACGGGTGTCAAGAAAAGTGTATATAAGTATATGTGAGTGCAAAGAGGACGTCTTCGGCTTTCTGCTGGTGATATGACACGGACGGGTGTCATGAAGTATCCGTAATACGGGTGATTTGTTTGTAAAGAGTGTTCAGGCGACTTTACTGGGGAAAGATGACACGGACGGGTGCCAAAAGGAGTATATACTGGTGTTTGTGATTGTGAAGCAACTGCTTTTGCCAGGGACTCTGGTGGGGATTTTTCTGTATCATGATGATGAACGGTTTACTATTCACAAGTGTTAATTCAGAACATGGCTTATGATTATGCTATGCGTTTGATTTTTGCCGTAATGCTCCGTATTAGACGGAATGCTACGCTCTGAGGGGATAGTATGATGCGAATGCTATGATTATGCAAAGGGGGCACAGATCCGGGATTCGGATCCCATTGCTGCGAAGATCTCTGGATGATCTGCTTGAAGTGAACATCCCAGCTGGGGATGAGATCATTGGTAGATCTAATGATGTATCTGCTTGGGGATATAGGTCACTGATTGACATATCCTTATAATATGGGACCCAGCTGGGGTTTGTAGAAGCTTTCCGTACTCTGTTGTGACTTCTCCGTGCGTTGCTCTTCAGAATAGAGGCTGGGGATTCTGTGGGGGAGATGATTCCCTGACTTCTGCATTCTGCTGAGGAAGAATGGTTGGCACTACAGCTGGGGAATGCTGTTGATAACTCAGCTGGGGAGAGTAATGAGAGGCAACTCGGCTGGGGAGAAAACATCCTGAGTGTTAAGCCTGTTTGTTGATTTGGCAACTTTGCTGGGGAGGTGGGCACTCTCTAGTGCCATGTGGAAGATAGACCGAGTTGATAATGATTCGCCAACATTGCTGAGATGTAACCTGCATGCCCCAGGTTGCGTTCTGGATACCTGCAATCCTGCAACGATAAGGAAACGTACAAAAGGTCCCGAGGTATCCCTCACTGGATTCCGTCATAGGAGTTAAGTACTTTCGAGAATAATCACATTCCCTGTAAGCATGTGTTTTTATTTTTAGAGAAAGGCATCTGTACTTATGCAATTGTATTTTTAGAGATATCAGACAACTCTTTGCAAAACATAAATGTAAAAACGAAACATGACCGAAAATCTGATTTTATTAATTCATGTGCCCTGAATTGGCAAGATACAGTCAAGGAAACATATCTCCTGAAATGAAGAGATTGTTACAAATTGAGAAACAAAATGCTGGCGATGTTGACGACGCTTTCAAGGAGCTTCCTCTTCTGCTATGACTCGTATGACAATGACGTTCTTCTCGTCTTGCTTTCTGGAGAGAGTTGATTCTGATTGAAGCTTGATCCTTTGTAGCTTACTAAGTTATAGGTGATACAGACGAATTCAGAGTGCAGTTGTTCGCTTATTCCCTTATTTTGCATGGATCGCCCTTTCGGGTTTTCAATCCATCGGGATACCCATTTTTGCCTGAGTTGTCCAATGCGGCTTTTCAACTCAGCGGGTGTACATTTTTATTTATTTTCCCTTACTTTTGCCCGAGTCTTTTATTCTGTTTTTTGACTCGCCGGGATGCCCTATTTTTGCCTGGACTTACATTCTGTTTTTATGTCCAGCGGGTCATTTTATGCGAAGTATTTTTTAACTGCATCTGAATTCACAGGGGACGGGAAATCTTCACCATCCATGGTGCTGAGCATCAGTGCTCCACCAGAGAAAACTTTCTTTACAACAAACGGTCCTTCATAGTTTGGAGTCCATTTGCCCCTGTGGTCTGTATGAGGAGGGAGGATTCTTTTCAACACAAGATCCCCTACTTGGTACTCTCGGTGCCTGACTTTCTGATCGAAGGCTCTCTTCATTCTCTTCTGATATAGCTGCCCATGACAAATTGCAGCCAATCTTTTTTCTTCGATCAGACTCAATTGTTCGAATCGGGACCGAACCCATTCTGCTTCACTCAGTTTAACATCCATTAATACCCGTAACGAGGGTAGTTCAACTTCAGCAGGTAGGACTGCTTCCATACCATATACAAGCTGATACGGTGTTGCCCCAGTGGATGTCCTGATTGACGTGCGGTACCCATGCAAGGCAAACAGTAGCATTTCGTGCCAGTCTTTGTATGTGACTACCATCTTCTGCACAATCTTCTTGATATTCTTATTTGCTGCCTCGACAGCGCCATTCATCTTTGGCCTGTAAGGAGAAGAATTGTGATGTTGGATCTTGAAGTCCCGGCACAGCTCTGCCATCATTTTGTTGTTTAAATTGGAACCATTATCAGTAATGATTCGCTCGGGCACTCCATACCGACAGATGATATCTCTCTTCAGAAATCGGGCTACCACTTGTCTTGTGACGTTTGCATATGAGGCTGCTTCAACCCACTTGGTGAAATAGTCGATGGCGACCAGGATGAATCTGTGGCCGTTCGAAGCAGTTGGCTCAATCTTGCCAATCATATCAATGCCCCACATGGCAAAGGGCCATGGTGAAGACATGATGTTCAAAGGGTTGGGAGGCACATGCACCTTATCTGCGTAGATCTGACATTTATGGCATTTTCTGGCGTAGGCACAACAGTCTGCATCCATTGTGATCCAATAATAGCCTGATCTTAACAACTTTTTAGCCATGGCATGCCCTCCTGCATGGGTGCCAAAGGATCCTTCGTGCACTTCGTGCATCAACAAATCTGCTTCCGTCTTGTCAACACATCTGAGGAGTACCATGTCAAAGTTCCTTTTGTATAAAGACCCATCAGTGTTTAGGAAGAAACTGCCAGCAAGCCTTCTCAAAGTCTTCTTATCATTGGAAGATGCCCCAGGTGGGTATGTTTGATCTTCCAAGAAGCACTTGATGTCATGAAACCAAGGCTTATCATCCTTGGCAACATCTGCTGCAAATACATATGCTGGTCTATCAAGTCTAGACACTGAAATCTGAGGTACAAAGTTGGCGGCTTGAACTTTGATCATGGACGAAATGGTAGCAAGAGCATCTGCAAACTGGTTCTCGTCCCGAGGGATATACTCAAGCCTGACTTTGGTGAAGAAGGTCAATAACCTTCTTGTATAATCCCTGTAAGGTATCAGATGATCCTGATGTGTATACCATTTTCCGTTGGTCTGATTAACCACCAGAGCTGAATCTCCGAATACGGTCAATGTCTTGATCCTGAGGTCAATGGCTTCCTCAAGACCCATAATGCAAGCTTCGTATTCAGCTTCGTTGTTAGTGCAGTTGAAAGTGAGTTTTGCCGAGAAAGGCATGTGAACTCCTTTAGGTGTAATGAGTACTGCACCAACACCACGGCCATTCATGTTAACAGCCCCATCAAACATCATAGTCCATTCTTCCTCCGGGTTAGGCCCTTCAGTGTGAATAGGCTCTTCGTGATCTTTTGCTTTAATGAACATGATGTCTTCATCAGGGAAGTCAAACCTCATAGGCTGGTAGTCATCAATGGGTTGCTCAGCAAGATATTCAGATAGTACACTGCCCTTGATGGCTTTCTGAGATGTGTACTGTATGTCGTATTCTGTGAGAATCATCTGCCATCTTGCAACCCTTCCGGTAAGAGCTGGCTTCTCGAAAATGTACTTAACTGGATCCATTTTTGAGATTAATAAGGTAGTGTGGGTCAACATATACTGTCTCAGTCGGCGAGCAGCCCACGCTAAAGCACAGCAAGTTTTCTCGAGCAGTGAATAACGTTGTTCACAGTCGGTAAACTTTTTGCTTAGGTAGTATATTGCATACTCTTTTCGACCAGACTCGTCATGCTGGCCCAGCACACACCCCATTGACTCTTCTAATACTGTCAAGTACATAATCAGAGGTCTTCCTTCGACTGGAGGCATGAGGATTGGAGGTTCTTGCAAATACTCCTTGATCTTGTCAAAAGCTTTCTGGCAATCTTCGTTCCACCTGACCGTTTGTTCTTTTCTTAGCAACTTGAACAAGGGTTCACAGGTTGCTGTGAGGTGAGATATGAACCTTGAAATGTAGTTCAATCGACCTAAGAACCCTCGAACTTCTTTCTCAGTCCTCGGTGCAGGCATCTCTTGAATAGCCTTGACTTTATCAGGGTCAACTTCAATCCCTTTCTCGCTTACGATAAAACCCAGCAACTTACCAGATCGCACCCCGAATGTGCATTTGTTGGGGTTTAGCTTTAGTTGGTACTTCCTCAGTCGCTTGAACAACTTCAACAGATTCACCAGGTGATCTTCCTCTGTAAGGGACTTGGCGATCATATCATCCACATAACATTCTATTTCCTTGTGGATCATATCGTGGAACAATGTCACCATAGCCCGTTGATATGTGGCACCAGCATTCTTCAGTCCGAATGGCATCACTTTGTAACAGAACGTGCCCCAAGGTGTGATGAATGTTGTCTTCTCCATGTCTTCAGGTGACATCTTGATCTGGTTATATCCTGAAAATCCATCCATGAAGGAGAATACCGAGAACTGAGCCGTGTTATCAACCAATACGTCAATGTGAGGTAATGGGAAATCATCCTTCGGGCTGGCTCTGTTCAGATCCCGGTAATCAACACACATTCTTACTTTGCCGTCTTTCTTAGGCACAGGTACTATGTTAGCAACCCACGGCGGATAGCTAGTTACAGCAAGGAACCCGGCGTCCCATTGCTTTTGTACCTCCTCCTTGATTTTCATAGCCATGTCTGGACGAGTACGGCGCAGTTTCTGCTTGACTGGAGGGCATTCTTCTCTCAAAGGCAGCTTGTGCACAACAATGTCGGTATCCAACCCTGGCATGTCTTGATACGACCAAGCAAACACATCAACATACTCTTGAAGCAGATCTATCAGTTGTCTCTTCACTGAGTCTTGCAGGCAGGCCCCGATTTTAACTTCTTTCACGTCTTCGTCAGTACCAAGATTAATCACTTCAATCTCCTCCTGGTGAGGAGTAATTACTTTTTCCTCTTGTCTTAACAACCTGGCTAGCTCTTCAGGAAGTTCATACTCTTCATCAACCCCTTCATCAGCTTGATTGATTGGATTGTCAAAGTCATACGATGTCATAGCCGTGCTGTTGTCGGTGCTGTCTGGAAGGCACTCTCTGCAAGGGTTAAGTTTGTTCATTTTAGTGATTGATTTTAATCTTGCTTTAGAAAAAAGTGAAATGAAGTTATCATTTTGAAAACACCGCCATTTATTTTTGTACAAAAAGAAAAATGGAAAAACAGTGAACAGAAAAGGAAAAGACTTGTTTGCAAAAAGATGTCTGATATTTCATTAATTTAATCTTGTTTGCACAAAAGTACAGATGGCCCTGATTACAAAATGAGTCTTGTCATCTTGGGCAAGATGCAAGACTTTGATGCATGCTATAAAAATACAGGAAATAATAATTACTCTGCATGAGTAACTCTTATAATTTCCTGGGAAGACCAGTTCAAGACACTGCTCCCCGGGATCTTTGGACGAATCCAATTCTCCAGATTGCGCTCCTCTTCCAGCTCGTCTTCCAGGCAGTTGATAGCATCAGGGGTAAGCATTCCCCCACTGACAAATCCAGGCTCTGCAGCAGCCTTTGCTTGATGTTGAGTTGGTCTGTAACCCAACCCAAATTTGTCCTTCTTCTCCTCCACAGCTAAGACCTTGCCCCAGCCTAGGGCAGTTCCTTCCTCAACAACCTTCCGGGCTTGTTGATAAGATGACATGGAGATACCAGATACAGCAGATGCTTCATTGACATTCAAGGCTTCAAAACCTTGGCTCATTGTCTCATGGATCTCTCCATCCATCTCAATGTATTTGTAAGTAGCCAGATGGCTAACGAAAATGTCCTCCTCTCCACAGATTGTGACAACTTGGCCTTCCCACTCAAATTTTAACTTTTGGTGAAGGGTAGACGTTATTGCGCCGGCGGCGTGAATCCAGGGTCTACCCAACAAACAGCTGTAGGCGGGCTGAATGTCCATCACATAAAAGATAGTTTTAAAGGTCTGTGGGCCAATTGTCACGGGCAGCTCAATCTCTCCCAGAACCGATCTCTTCGAACCATCAAAGGCTCTTACCACCAGGTTGCTGGGTCTCAATGCCAATCCATCATATTCTAACTTCACCAGAGCCTTCTTTGGTAAGACATTCAGGGAAGAACCTGTGTCCACCAGCACATGAGAAAGGACAGCTCCTTTGCATTCCATGGTTATGTGCAGGGCTTTGTTGTGGTTGCGGCCATCCGCTGTCAAGTCAGAATTGGTAAACCCTAGCCCATTGCTAGCAGTAACATTTCCAACCACGGTTTCCAATTGGTTGACAGTAATCTCTTCAGGCACGTAAGCTGCGTGCAAGACCTTAAGTAGTGCATTCCGATGGGCTTCGGAGCACATAAGCAGTGAGAGGATAGAGATTTTGGATGGCGTCTGGTGAAGTTGATCCACAATTTTGTAGTCACTCTTTTTGATGATTCTCATAAACTCATCAACTTCCTGATCGAATGGAGTTTTCAGGGCTTCTTTGGCAGCTGGATCTTCCTGCACCAGGCCTTTACCCTTTGCCTTGGCAGCAGCTTCTGCTTCGGCAGTAGGTCTTTGAACTTGTGAAGCAAAGAGACGTACGCTTCGAGTGAAGCCTCCGCCTCCCCCCACGTTATCTACTTGTGGTGCAGGTGCTGATGTTTCAAGAGTGATTCTTTTCCCTTCACAGTACACGTCAGAGCCATAGTGCCATGGGATGGCCCTATTGCTTTCATATGGTACTGGTCCAGGCACCGTGACAGTGACTGGACTGATTGCTGCTGCTGAAGGGTCTGTTATTGTTTGTGGATCATAAAAGATTGTTACTGGTGCTCTGGCGGGAGCAGCACCTTCCAAATGGTAGGCGGAGTTATTTTCAGGATCGTAGAATATGGTAACAGTGGAGACATCTTCATGATTGATTGCTGGTGTTGTGGGAGGTGTTGGAAGGACTGATGTTGTTGTTGATGGAGATTCGAAATGGAATGAAGCTGAAGTTGTAGCAGGAGAAACTGTCGAAATCTGATCATTTGGGAGGACAGACGAAGTACTTGTTGATGGTGCTGATGAATTGTCGGGAACAATAGTTGCTGCAGTTGTAGGAGGTTCTGAAACCGTTGTTGATGAAGTTGCCGGATTTGTTGGAAATGATGTAGTGATCTGTAGCAGGCCACTCTGAATAAGGCTGTCAATGCCATTTCTCAGGTCCTCACACCCATTCCATGAAATATTGCAATAGGGGCACCCTAGTTCACACCCCGGAAATATTTGGTTTTCGCGGAGTTGAGCCTTGATTTCCACCAATGGTGTCCTGATCTGATCCACACTAGTTATCAAATAAGACGGTTGGTCTTCTTCAATAGCATTAATTCGGGGACCACCATGGTTTGGCATTGGGTTTTTATTGACATTGGGCGGCGGTGCAAAATTCAGAGCCTTGGAGTCTACCAAGTCTTGTACCTTCATATGCAGAGCCCTGCATTTTTCTGTACTGTGACCAGGTGCGTTGGAATGAAAAGCACACCTAGCATTGGAGTCATAGTTTCTTGGTAGACTGTTGGGGTCCGGAGGTGCCAACGTTCTTAGCTCAACTAGGTTGAGCTTCAGAAGTTGTGGCAGCAAGGCAGCATACGGCATTGGGATCGGATCGATCACTCTGTTAGCTTGAGATGGCCTCTGTTGGAATGGCCTTTGTTGATTGTTGTTGTTGTTGTTGTTGTAGTTCCTTGGAGGATACTGATTCTGCTGATACTGAGGTTGTTGTTGGAAGTTTTGTTGCGGAGGTTGATAGACTGGCTGAGGATGAGCTGGAGCAGGGATAGTGACTGCTGCTATTGACCTTTGAACATATTGGGGCCTACCCCTGCTTGAATGGATGGCATTGGTCTCGCCCGTTCTTCTTGGGCCTGCAAAAGGCTTTCTTGTACTACTGGACGAGCTTGCACCGTTGTCTGAGATCTTTCCCATCTTTAACAGGCTTTCAATTCTCTCCCCAGCTATAACAACATCTGCGAAGCTAGTGGAGGAGAAAGCAGCCAACCTGTCAATATATGTTCCCTGAAGGGTGTTCATGAACATATCTGCCATTTCCCGCTCAGACATAGGTGGTTGAACAGCAGCAGCCAGCTGCCTCCACCTTTGGGCGTATTCTCGGAAACTCTCCCTCGAAGACTGTGACATTCCCATCAGGAGAGTCCTGTTGGGTGCCATGTCTAGATTGTATTGATACTGTCTAATGAAGGCCTCTGCCAGGTCCTTCCAGCATCTCACAGTTGCCCTTGTCAAATGGGAATACCACTCCCTCGAAGCTCCAGTCAAGCTATCTTCAAAATAGAACATCCACAATTTCTCATCCATTGTATAGGCCTTCAGCCTTCCCAGAAATGATTGTAGATGAGTCCGGGGGCATGAAGTCCCATTATACTTTTCGAAATAAGGAGGCTTGAACTTATGGGGGATCCTGACCCCGTCTACCAACCCCATGTCCATGACGTCGAAGCCCAAAGAATTTTGAGACTCCAGTGATCTCAACTTCTCAGCTATTTCTTCCAATCGTCTATCATAAGTTTCCTCTCCGGCACCCATTACTGTATACTGGTCCTCCTGAGGATCTTCTTGAAGTACTCTGGCTGCTGTGGCTGTCCCTTGAATGTTGACTGGGATGTTGGCCTCTGGATGGAGATGGGGTCCAAAAACTGGGGGGTTGACATGAGGTTGGACCCTCTCGTTGTTACTTGTGCCAGCAGTTCCCACATGGGGTTCTTCTTGATTCCTCCCCTCTACCAAAGCTCTGAGCCTCTCCTGGCTTTGAGCTAAGTTGTTCATCACTTCCATGAACTGTGTTATCTGAGTTCTCATCTCCAACCTTTCGTTGGCCATCTGGTTTCTGACCTCCGTAAGGTCTTGCTGCATCTGGTCCATCTGGATTCCCGGAAGGTTGTTTCTAGTTGGGTACCTGTGTGGCCTGTTGAGAGGAAATACCCGGCGGCGAGCAATAATTCCTGAGATTCACAACAGAGGTTAGCAACAACAAAACAAAAACCTACAAAACAAACAAAAGGGTTAGCATGCAATGCAGTTATGCTTATTTGTTCTCAAGGTATCCGGCTTGGTCTTCAGTTTTGACCCTTCCAGACCCTTGAAGATGCTGCTGTTGAAGTTGCTTTTAAAGTAACCCAGATGGAAACTAACACAAACATATTACAAAGGTGAAATAATACAATTTGTTCATTTTACAACACCAGCCCTCAAAGGGGGTCAAAATACATCACAAAAAGCAAAAGTACATGGAATAGGGATAACAACATGCAAATGATCAAACTCCAAGGCCAAACTCATCCTCACGAACTTCCTTAAGAAGTGCTTCGGTCACAGGATCAGCCGGATGCTCCGTGAGACTTCTGATGAGAAGGTTTCTTGTTGCAACAGCTGCAGTCAACTTCTTGTTCTGACTTTGGTCCTTAGACCTCTTCACTCCTGCTTTGATTTTCAGCTCTGATATTTCCTCCTGGGCTGCTGCCAGGGCTTTTTCTATCTGTTCCATCTTGTCCTGAACTCTCTTGTCTTCTAGAGTACGGGCCTCAGTGATCCGGACCCACCTGGCCTGACTCTCCTTCAGGTACAAGTCTGTTCTTGCTCTCTGGAACTGGGCTTCTTTACAAGCATTCTTCAGAATCTGTTCACCAGCTTTAGACTTGTTGATATAATCTCCAGACTTCTCAATTTTAGTCAAGTGTTCTATTCTCAACCTCTCCAATCTCTCAATCTCCCTCACACCTTCACTCCTCTCCCTGAGGGTCTTCTGCAAGGCTTGGGTTAGCTTCTCATTTCTTTCCTTCAAGCTCTCAAACTCCTCCAAACTGATGGTGGCAGGGGGTGGTGCTGAAGATGACTCAGGCATGTCTTCTATGGTAAAGGGCATTCCAGAGAATTGGGCCCTAGCATGGGACCACTCATAATATTGGACTGATGCCACATTATTGCACTTCCCCAGAATGGTGATTCCCTTGGTTTGAACATGATCCCAGGCCCAGGCAGCCTGCCTAACAACAGTCAAACTGATCTTGTTCTCACAATAGAGAGTCTCCACTAAGTCCTGCTCCCTGGGAGTATGGACCAGTGCATAACCCAATTGCCTCCTGAACAGCAGAGGGTTATAATTGATACTTCCCTTAACCCCTATTAAAGGCACATTGGGAAAGTGTCCACAGCTTGTGATTATATCTCTGCCCTTGGTGCTTTGAGTACACCATCTGATGTCTGCTGAAGTGAGAGTAGTGAGCCTCTTAGCCCAGTTGCTTTGCTGATGAGGATTTAGGAATGCATCTGTCCTGGGTAGATGCTTAAGAAGCCAAGCATGGAATAATGGAGCACAAATCCTCACTAATCTTCCCCTCTGTTTCTCATTCCTCTGGTGCACTGAGTAATAGATATCTCCTAGCAAAGTTGGCACTGGGTTCTTCAGGATGAACAAATGGATTGCATTCTTGCTGATGAATCGAGGCTCATCTGCAAACAACACAATTCCATATACACTTAAGGCCAACAGAGCACAAACAGCTCTCCACTCCCCCAGGGAAGCCTTCAGACTAGCTTGAGAAATCAGGAAGTCAAGATGAAAACCAGGGATCCCAGCTTTAGAGGTCATATGCTGCTCAATCAAAGCAGGTTCCAGGTGCAGAGCTTTTGCCACCTCTCCATTGCTGGGAAAGACCATTTCAGGGTTGAAAGGGATTTCCCTCCTGATAGGCAGACCAATCAATGATGAGTATTCTTCTAAAAGAGGCCCCAACTGAAAGTCTTGAAAGGTGAAACATCTCAATGGGGGGTCATAAAACTGAATGCAGGTGTGGATCAAACTCCTCTGGGATGGGTCCAGATCCATGACCAAGTCAAGTATATCTCCATAATGCTCCCTGAACAAAGGTATGTGCTCTGGAGTGATCAGGGTTTGGATCCTCCTGATGTCTGATAAGTCTGGTTGGAAGAAATGATAGGTGATGTTGCTTTTCTTTGGAGCCATGATGCTGAAGACTGAGTAGAGTGCTGATGAAGATGCTGAGGAGTGGGCCACTGGCTGGCTAGTGCAAGTAACTGAAGTATATGGCTGACAAGCTGAAGCAAGTGCTGGTGGAGATAGGTCAAAACTACAGATGGGGTCAAAACTAAAACCAGATGAAGGTGGATACCCTGAAACACAAATAAGCAAATGTTAATATGATGCAATGAGTATGTATGCAAATGAAATGCAAGGGTTTGTGACTGAGCTGGATCTGATCAAAATGTCCTGATATAAGTCCATGTGTGTAAGAAATCCAGATGAGGTTTATAGATCCAGTAAACCAGGGTGGGGGGACTCAAATAAAGAGCCACATGTCCAGGGTTTTAGAATCACAAGAACTATCCAACATGGAGCATTCTTAACAAAGTCAAAGTAACAGGGTATTCTGAGGTCAAGGTACCTGCGAACCTGTAAACAGCCCAACCCCCTCACAGGCGATGATCTAGAACAAGGATCCTCAGACTTGGATCAGTTATGAGAAGTGTAAACACTTCTAACCCGGAGGTACAGTGTTTACAATAACCATAACAATTCCTCCTCTAATTCACCTCAGTTTCTGAAGGTCAATACTAAAAGGTCATCCAGACTTAGCAGGCTTCCCAGATAGCCCTAGCATTGCAGGAAATCTGCAACACAGAGTTCTCAAGAAGAAACCCATATCTGAACCGTGTTTCATATTCCCGCACCAGACCGAAATGGAATGGGAAAGAATATGATTCACTCTAGCCTAGGTGTCACTCAGGTCCCAGGTATAGGACCTTAACTCTCAATGGAACACCCACCCACCAAAACAAAAACCAAATCCAGCCAGACAGCATGACAGTATGATATATGAGAAAACTGTAAAGAAAGCAATAAATAAAGCTGTACGGAAAGCAGGAATAAATACAAATATACAAACACAAATAAGCACATAACACCCCAGTAAACACAAATCAATCAAGCGCTAGGAGGAACCCACAAAAAGAACCAGAAGCCCTGGTTGCAGTATAGGTTATTCCCCAGCAGAGTCGCCAAGCTGTCGCTCCCGACAAGTGACACCGGGTCAGATGAAGGTACAGACGCGAACGGTCGGCGAAGGGAACAGTGAGAACACACAGCCGTGAACTCACTGGAGATGAATAGAGTCGCCAGCTAGGCATTTTTATCCCGGAGGAAAGGTAATGCTGCATAGACCTAGAAAGATACGGATAAGACGGTTTGCGAACCAAAGAGACTGAGAAAGGGGGTTGGTTACAACCTGGGAAGGTATTAGCACCCAGATTGTCCGTCGTACTCGACGGGATCCACGCTTAAAAGATTTGTGTTTTAAAGGGGTAGTGTCAGTGCAATTTGTGTATAAGATAGCTGGAAAAGGATGTACAGGTGTCAGTGTAAAGTGTATAAGTGATATGAAGTATGAAAGTGTCAGTGTAAGAAAGGAGTGAAATGCTCAAGATCATGAGGCTAAAGAATGAAGCTAGAAGGAGGGGGAATATACAGAGACTTTTGTTCGATAACTGTTAAGTTATGCCTACGTATCCTCTCGTGCAATGAGGAAGTCAGAACACCGTAGTTCGACCCAAAGAGACTGAAGATGAATTGACTTGGATGAACTGCTTGCTTGTCTATGCTCAAGTGTATGACCTGTCTGGCTCAGGTGAAAACTGTCTTGCATTAGACGGAAGAAGCAAGTTCTCGATTGTGAGTGAATGTGATGAGAAAAGAATCCCGAAGGAGACGATTATTGTTTGTTTTTGAGTTTTCAGTCTTTTATTACCTTTGAAAGTTTGTCATAAGATAATGAGCTTAAGCCTAAATCAATGGATTTAGTAAACTCATCACATCTTCCCTCTGATTAGGGGTAATGAGAATACCTTAAGTGTGAAGTCAGATTCTCACACTTAATCACCTTTGATGCAGGATTAAGATCATTAACCTACTTGTGATTATTTAGATGTTTTTGTGATTTTGTTTAGTGTTGAGTAATGAGGTTAAGCCATAATCATGGATTAAACAGACTCATTACACCATCCTAAAAGAAGGATGATAGATGAGAATGTTTAAGCTGAGGAAAACTCCTCAACTTAATCCATGATTAGGGATTAAACTCATGACAAAACAAGCCTTTGATTAAGTGGATTTTATTTAATGGTATGATGATGAAGTGAGTTTTATTGTTTGTAAGACAACTTGAGGGGGACTTGTCCATTAACACTAGGGTTAGTCCTTCTTAACCACTTAAGGAAGAATTAGAACCCTAATGCAAGGCCCAAGTTACAAGTGTGATGTCTTGATGATTATTAAGTGAATTGATTAAGAGATTTAAACACCTTAAGGGTTCAAGACTTAGGATTAAAGTTATACACTCCATCCTAAGAGAAGGATGCAGGCATAAGCTTAATCACAAAATCTTAAAGCCTTTAGGGTTTAGTCCCTGATTATGAGATGAGAAGAGAAGACTCAAGAGAGACACAAAGGTAAAACTATGAGGGGACTAATCAAAACCCTAATTCATTGTCATGCTTGGATGATCCTAAGGTTTGTGAGGTTTGCAAGAAGAGTCTTCAGAGGAACCACCAGGAAGCAGATGAACAGGATCAAGAGAAGCAAAGCAACTTGCTTCATTCAAGAAGTCAAGTCACTTGAAGAAAGAAAGTGGGAAGAACAAGAATGAGCAAGCTCAATCTCAAACACATATAGGAATGCAGCAATGTATGCAAGAGAGATGAGAAGAAAAGGTATGAGAAGTGAAGGCAAATTCACTTCTCAAGTTTACTTACCACCTGAAATGTTAGAAAGAAATGCAATGCAATGCAAGATGAGATGAAATGGTATGATGGTAAGCAAAACCAGAAGCATGTTGGTGATGATTATGATGTTATGAGGTGCTGCAAACATGAGGCAAGGCATGGAGATGTTCATACAAGATCATGGATGCAAATGATGCAAGTTAAAGAGCATGAACAAGCATGAAATGTTATGAAGCATACAAGACAAATGGCATGGCAAATATGTAATGCAATGATCAAATATGCTTTCTATATGTCTTAGGATGTCAAATGAATCACAAGAATGCACAAAATGCAAAGACAAGTCATGTTATGCAAGAGTATGCAAGGAGGATGCAAGAGAAGTCCCAAATTAGGGTTCAAGGATCAAACATCAGACAAAAACCCAAAACAGAAACAAAACCCTAAGATAAAAATGGAAAATGGCACTCAAATAAACCCTAAACCTATAATGAGCCACTGCCCAAAGGGGAGCTCTCAACTCTCAACCAAACTCAAGATATGAATTTTCTAAGTTATTAGGGTTTTTTAGGGTTCTTAACAAAAGAAATGCCAATCAATTTGGAAATGCAAGAACAAATCATGGCCATTTTATCCTAGAAACTACATGCTAAAAATAACACAATGCAAGAAGAATCAATGTCTCAACCTTCTCCAATAGGCAGAAATGAATTTTTAAACTTATGATCAAAATAATGCACAAAATATGATTTAATTCAATGAAAAATTCTTAAAATGCATCAAGATCAAAAATGAAATTTGGTTTGAAGGTTGGACAATGTTTCTAAATGTCTTAGAACATTTCATGAATTTTTTTGTAATTTTTAAATACCTAAAAGTATTTTTAATTAATTAATTCCCATTAATCAATTAAAAATAATCTTTTAAATATTTAAAAATACTTTTTTAATGATAAAAAATAAAATAAAAATGTTTTTGGGTCTTAAAAATTAATAAAACTCTTAAGAAAAAGTTTCATAATTTTTAAGAATTTTTTGCTATTTTAAAATAATTATGCAAATAAAAGGAAAAGAAATGAAATTAAATTAAAATAAAATGAAAGGTAATCAGAAAGGAGGGCTGAGATGCAATCTGGGAAAGAAGCAGTTGACTACGCGCCAGATCCTGTGGCCCACGTTTAAACTGACTTAAACTTAATTAATTAAATAAATTAAAGTGATTAGGGTTTAATGACCACATCTGGACCCTTCATGCGCGCGGCAAGTCAACGGGTCAGAGCAATCCTACGGACGAAATTCAAACTGCACTAATTACAGGGATTAAGCCCTAACCATTTTCAGGTGGCCGGAGAAGACCTCCGGTCGTCTTCTCCGGTGGGAAGTCCACCTGAAAATCTCCAAAACCTCTCAAAACGTATCAAAAATGAAATCTAAGCATACCAAAATGATTCCCATGATCCCCTGAATCAAAACCCTAAGCCATAACAAATTTATTCTTCCTCAAATCCACGAATCAAGCAAAACAAATTTTAGGGCACGCAGGTTTCAGAAGCAAATTAAATACTCATTTCAAAGCCATTCCAAAAACTAAAAACACCAGGATGCTCAGGACAACACAAAGAACAAGTTTGTAACAAGAAAAATGATTTCTGGAAAAATAATTTTCGAGCTACCTGAGATTTGGAGCTTTCAGTTTGAGGACTTTCTGGCCACTTCTCCTTGTGCAATCCACTCCACTTGGTCCACAGAAGATGCTTGAATGCTCAAAAGGAGTTTAAGTTGGCTGGATAATGAGATTCGAAAGCTTCTGCTCAAGCTTGATCAGAAATGGCAATGGTGAAATAGAGAGCTTCAAGTCATGGTGAATGGTTGTTTGTGATCCTGAGGATGAATGGAGAAGGTCTGTGGTGTTTGTTTGTGTGTTTGCAAGCTGTGGTGAGAATTTCGAAGAGAAATGCAGGCTGAGGTGAGAAATGGTTATGGAGTATTCTGGTTGTTTTAGGCCTGGGTTCTTGGTGCTGGGTGGTCTATGGAGCAAGGTAAGATGATTAGTGAAGTTGGCTTGAGTGTTTTGTGGCTGTGGAAAGAGATTCCATAGAAAATGCAATGTGGTGTGTTTTTGTGAATGTGATGAATGTGTGTGTTTCAGGCTTGCTTAGTTAGTGTTATGGCTTGCCAAAGGATACAATAAACAAATGCAAGTGGCCAGAGGATGTGACATGGCCTGTGGTGATTGGGATGTTTGCTTTTGCCAAAAGTCAAAAATCTTGTAAGAGAGGCATGGGCTTGATACTAGCTTGGTACAAAGGCTAGGGCTGGCGCAGCATGGTGTGGTGAGAGAGCCAGCAAGGTTCAAAGGCCAAGGCAGCAAGTTGAGGGAAGTGTCATGAGTGTTTTGCAACTTGGTTACTTTTTGCCTTTTCATGATAAAAATGTCTTGTTACATGAACTAAACACATGTGAACCTTGGTCAAATTCTGATTTTTGTGACTTAGAGAATGTTTATGTGCTGGTTTGATACCAATTAGAAGTTGCATTTTGACTTAGCACATGATTTTGCAATTTTCACACTTGGTGCATATCTTGAAAATAAGTGATTTTTGCCAACTTTGACACACCATAACTTTTGATCCAAAATGAATTAGGTCATGTTCTTGTACTTTTTGAAAAGGGAAAAATGTATTCTACAACTTTCATGACCAAAGTTTTTCCATTTGAAGCATTTTTGGATCATGAATCATGGCTTGAAAAATGACCTAAAATGATGCATTCTTGAAAAGTCAACTATGCCCAAAAAGTCAACATTTGCAAAAACCCTAAATTCTTGATTTTTATGAACTTCAACCTTCTTCCATGATCAAATAAAGATCATATACACTCAAAATGATGAAGATCACCCATTGGTTGGGTCATTGGGGGCCTCAGATGCCCTGATTTTGCACTGACTTGTCTGAAAAGTCAACCCTTGATCAGATGACTTCCCCATGGAATTTCTTCATGAAAATTGATATGCATACTCCCTATACCATATAGAGATAAATGGAAACAAGAATGACCAAAAAATTTGGAGTTATGGCCTCTGAAACCAAAACCCTAATTTTAGGTCAACTGTGCAGTTCATCCTGGCTCTGCATCCACTCAAACCCTAGTTCTTGTGATTCCTTTGCATTTTGACTTTGAGGAGATGGAATATGATACAAGAACACACATGGACCCCTTTGAGTTGATTAGTGGCCTTTGGAATGGCTCAAGAAGCTTTGGGATTGCTCAGATCACAAACCCTAGGTGCAGATGCCCTAGAAACTATGCAGTGAATCAAAAAATGAGATGTGAGATGATATGATTGTACTTATGCATGTGAGATGATCACAAGCCATGGTGTGAATGGGTGAGGGCAAATTTGGGGTGTTTACACCTATGTATGGAGGAGATTACAACGCTAAAGGAAGCACCAAAGTGAACTTCAGGCGAAGGGTAGATATGAATTAAGTACAAATATGCCCACCGATAGCAACAGAGGGCATAAACCAAAGATTGCAGGAAAGGCCCCTGTGGGTCAAAAGTTGTTCACCTTCCAAGAGGAAACAATTAAGGAGAAGTCCAACAAACCCGTCGATGAAGACGAAATAATGACGGATAACTTCAACTTTGAATCTGAAGCCTCTCTTGACGTCATAGTCAATGTGGTATCAGTTATGGCCAGGGAGTTAGACCAAGTCATAAAGGTCGAAGATTTGGATGCTGTTACTAAGGCGGAGATGGAAGCACACAAGCCTGTCTACTATTATGTGATGAATAATGGGTGCCTCGAAGAACAAAATGCTTTCTTTGAGAGCCCACTGAAGAAATTAGGGGTCACTTGAAACCTCTCTACATAATTGGCAAGGTTGAGAATGTGCCAGTAAATAAGATTCTCATTGATTGCAGTGCAAAAATCAACTTGATGCTGCATGTTTTACTAAATATGATTGGCAAGTATGACACATATACTAAGCCACATAATTGAAGGTGTGAGAAAACACTATAAACAGGGGGATTAATTGGTGTTTTGAAAAATAATATCCATAAGAACAAACTCAATCAAATAAATAAATAGAGAAAGAAAGAAAACAAGACTTTATCCTGGTTCACTTGTCAACCACAAGCTACCTCCAGTCCACCCGCCAAGGTGATTTTGCCTTCAACAAGGACTTAATCCACTATAATCTCAACAGATTACAATCGCATAACAACTTTGTGACTAACAACCACTAAGACCCGTAACCTTAGTATTGCTAAAGCCCCTGACCTAGAGTAGGTTATTTATGGAATGCAAACAACAATTTTCTACAAGGTTTGTTTACAAAAAAGTGCTTATCAAATAAGCAGTTGTAAACAAAAATTAAGAGCTTTTGAAACTTGATACTACAAATGAAATTTGAACGTTTGAGCATTTTAGTCTTGCATAAAAGATATGGTTGTGTTCTTCTTTTTGCTTATTCACTTGAAAATCCTTATATAGGCGCTTGAGAAATATATCTGTTACATCACAATTTGTCAAAAGAATGTTGTTATTGAGGGTGAAAAATAGTACACACATTCTTCCTTCTTATACTACTGAATCAGGATAATGGAGTAGTGGAATTGATAGTGGAACGAAGTGTCTTTTTACTATTTTACTATTCCCTCTTACCCGTTAATTCTGATCTTCTGATCTTCAGCACCTTCTGGTTGATAAATGTGTGAAGCATGAGAAGAGATAAATAAACTTTCTTGACCGTTACTTCTTTTCTTTAGAACTTCAAAGGATTCTCGGTGATAAATGTTTGAAGCATGAGCAGAGAGAAGAGTAACACTTGGTCCTATTTATCAGAACATTAGAGGATTTTGGTTGAGAGATGTATTGAAGCATTAGTTGATAAAAGCCTGTCTCTTGATCTTGATTCTTATCTTCAGAACTCAAGGGGCTTCTAATTAATAATTGTATTGAAGCATGAGTTAAGATAAGAATGGTGGGTTCTTCACAATCTCAAGTCTTTAGTATTTAGAACTTCAACACTTGTCTTAGAAACCATTGTTTTTAAGAACTTAAAGTTTTCAGAGTCTTTCCGCACTTGGTCTTCAGATCATTCTGTCTTCAGAACCTCAACTCTTCAACACTTGGTCTTCAGAACATTGTCGTATCAAAGTCTTACTCATTTAGAGTCAGAATTCTAGAAAATGTTGCAACAAAAACATTAGTTTTCTCAAGATCTTTCTGATGAGTTGACACTTGAGAAGTCTTGCTTCCAATTTTCACATAAGCGGATATTATCATATCAGAACCTTTGGTTTAAAAGAACTCCCTCCGTGTTAGAATCTGTTTGTCAGTCTTACACAATAACAAACGTTAGAGTATAAAAATTTCCTTCACTTAAATACTTTGTTGTAATTATCAAAACATAAAGATATTAAGTAGAACATGTTCTCACAATCTCCCCCTTTTTGATAATGACTAAACAATGTATTTTGAAGAGCCAATTTTGTACGAGATGATAAATGGGAATTGACGTAAGATGAGTTCAGAATAATCTTCCCTTTATCAGATACTCTCCCCCTGATTCTGACAAACCCAAAATTTTATTTATGCTTGTTCAGAGTCTCCCCTGATCCTAAGACTAAAAAAATAGAAATTTTGAGTTTCCAAATCACGTGATAGAAAATAATACTTCCTTTTATCTATTCATCAAAATCTGACTAGAACACTAATCTTCATCTCAAATCTTGGTTTCTATCAGAACTTAGATGACCAGTATTTGGCCAATGCCAGATATACAATAATTCCCAAAAGAATGACATACTAAAAGAATATAGAACATTTAATATATTAGAATGTCAAACTTATGATTCAAAGACAAGATATTAAGCTTCAAAAGAACTTCCCCAAATAATACTACTCCCCCTTTTTATCATAATAAAAATGGTTTTTAGAAATATTCAACTAAACACAGACGAATATAATCATAAGTGATACGTCTCTTGTGTTTTTTATCGTTGAGAAGAATATGAACATAGTGATGTTTGCATCAAAATTATAATAAGTAAGAATAGTTTCATAAAAAATTGGAAGATTAATGTTGGTAATCATTCACAAAATCTCGCTCATTAAATTACAATTCTCATGGTGTCACTAATAATAAATATGATTTAGCAAATCATCTTTATGCGCGTAGTGAACACTTTGCTTTGTCTCAAGTTAAGTCAGAACTTAACTTAGTTGCTGAAGAAAGCGTCTTCTAACTTGTAGAAGCCTCTCCCAGAACTTTCACAACTCCATATTTTCTTGTAGTTAGAACCTTCGTTTTACACAAGGTCTAAGCATATTCTGAAAAGGATTTATTCTTGACAACTTCCCATATTTAAATTCTTCAGAATGAAAAGAAATCTATCTTCAGCCAAGGGTTTTGTAAATATATCAGCCTATTGATGTTATATATCTATGAATTTTAACGTTAAAGTTTCCTTCTGAACATAGTCTCTAATAAAATGATGTTTTATCTCAATGTGCTTAGCTCTTGAGTGTAAAATAAGATTCTTACTAAAATAAATAGCAGTTATGTTATCATAGAAGATATGAATATTACCCTCATTTATTTGAAAATCCTCGAGTTGATTCTTCATCCAGAGCATTTAAGTGCTGCATAAAGATGCTGAGGTGTATTCTGCCTTTGTTGTAGATAGTGTTATTGTTGACTACCTTTTGCGAGCCCATGAGATAAGATTGTTTCCTAGAAACTGACAGTTTCCAAAAGTAATTTTCCTTTCAATTCTATCTCCGACATAGTTTGCATCACAATAACCAGACAATGTATATAATAAAGTCTTCTTGTAGATCAGACCCAAATTTGTTGTTCCCTTGATATACCTAAGGATTCTCTTGACAACTGTCAAATGAGTTTCCCTTGGATCAGTTTGAAACTAGGCAAACAAAAAAACATTAAACAAAATATCTGGTCGAGAAGTTGTTTGAAACGCCCCATATAATATATATCTAGAATAATATCATACAAGTGTTTATTTTGTACTGACACCATCATAAGCGCCTAATAACATAAGATTAAATACAATATCCTTCATTGCACAAAGGTAATACACAGCAGAAAAACTAAATCTATGCTTCTCTTGAAATATCTCGAGCATAGCTCCACTTGTAAATCAAACCTGCAAACAAAACCTGAAAAGCAACAACAATAATGGGGTGAGATATCAACATTTTAGTGAGTTACCTATCTTGGGGATTTTCTCGGCTCTATAGGGTTCTACAAGAATCCTACTCAAGACGGGGAAAAAAATCCTAAGCCTTGAGTTTACAATCTCACACTCATATGGAAACATATCTTGAGTTAAACGACTCGATAGTATCACTAATCTGGAAACCACGAAGGCATCCCCTATTCCCATCCTCTCCTACATCTAAGAGTCGGCACGAGTCATGGATCCTTGTATTTACTTGGCATACGAAATAGATTCGGAAAGAAGGGCTATTAACCTTACAATCGTCACTTCACGGGGGCTATAAACCACTACAAGTCTCTACATATAAATATGTTCCAATCGTACTACATACGGGAATCAAACCTGCCAAGTAATGCATGCATACATTCTAGAGGAACCCCAGGTTCATGAAATGACATCTCAGGGAAAAACGGTCCCGATTACGTGATTCCACTCAAATGGGAATATATAAAACACTTCTAAGGCATGTTAACCCTTTCCACAAATAACACACCCAAACGGGTTCACAACATGTTCCATATAGTGCCTCACTCACCACTAGACCATTACTCGACTAAGATACTTCTCTAAACATCGAACGTCCGATCATCTCAACTAGTTTATATCAAATTCCTAGTCACAAATAGGTTCTACTATTGATATGGGGGTAAGTCTTCCTCACCATACTTAACTCACTTTAATTGAGGAGTCTCATGATTGTCGCTTCCGGTATTTCCATCCTTGTACAGACGCGAAAGTGGTGTGGAAAAGGAAGAGTCGCCAACCAATCATTTTTATCCCGAAGGAAGGGTAATGTCGCACAAACCCAAAAGAAAGAGAAAGCGGGGTCTCACAAACCAAGTTATTTCGTTTAGAAGGATGATGGGAAGAGAATACTCGAAGGAAAGACGCTTATTGTTTATTTGAAGTTTTTAGAAGCTTTTTATTTGAGAGTTTGCATAGATGAGTGTATTCAAGTCTTACTCAATGGAGTGTGTACTTCTTACATCACTCCAAGATGGAATGAAGAAGAAGCACACTAAGTATGGAGAAAACCCCCAAACTTAGTTCCAATGATTAAGTCTCAAGCACACTAGCCTATTTTCTTTATTAAGTGTTTTTGTTGTTTTTGAATGAAGAAGTGTTTTTTAGATTATTTATGAAACAAATTCATGTTGAAGACTTGTGCATCATGCTAAACAAGCTCACATTACCCCAATATGGGATAGATGCAAGTGCCCCATGGAATAAAGCTCATGACACATGAAGTTATTTTAACCTTTATTAGGTGTTTTTAATTTGATTTTGAGATGAGAGAGAAAGCTCAAAAGACAAAAAAGTAAAAAGCTAAGGGGAACTAATAATCCTATTTCCAAAGACCTCTAAGTTCATTAGCTAAACCCTAAGAAGGTATTCTTAGGTTATAAGATCAAGCACCAACAAACAATGTTGAAACTAGGCACTAAACACCAAAGAAGTTCAATGTGAAGTTAATTGAGGAAGAATGAATTATTATGCAAGATGAACATGTACTAAAGCATGGTTAAGTGTCAAAGTCAGAACCAAATCTCAATCATAAATGTCAATTAATGCATATTAATATGCATACAAAGTATGATAATTAATGCTCAATGTAATACCCATCTCAAGACTTACTCAAGACTTCACCGGGCAAGACTTTCCATGGGACTCAGTGTAATACCCATCTCAAGCCACTACCAAACATCTCACAAACGGTACCTCAAGTCTTTACGGATGCTTCCCGTGGGACTCAGTGTAATACCCACATCAAGACTTACTCAAGACTTCACCGTGGTACTCAATGTAATACACACCTATAGCCTTTACGAATACTTCCCGTGGGACTCAATGTAATACCCTCCTCAAGACTTACTACAGACTTCTCGGGAAAGGCTTCCCATGGGACTCAGTGTAATACCCATCTCAAGCCACTGCCAACCTCACCAATGGTTTCATATCAAACTAGGATAGTCCTAACCATCTAACAATTTCTAGTTACATTACTAGGCCATACTATTGGTTTATGGTAAGTTTTCCTCCCAATACTTTAAATTACATGTTTTATGGTTCACGGATTATGTTTACAAAATTTGTATTTTTAATCGGCATGAAATAAATAAATATTTTCCACTTCAAAAGTAATATTTCCCTCTACCATTGGATAGTATGTTTTCATAGCTTTCCAACGATATAAAGTTTGCCTCAATCGGACACCCGAGTAAAAAGTTATGAATTTTATAAGAAATAATATTTTTCCAAGACTTATAGTGTTAACCGGTTAACACATTTGGTTAACTGGTTAACCAGTCTAAATTTCACGTAAAACACCATATTTTCATTGGTTAATTGGTTATCCATTTGGGTTAATTTATTAACCCTATTGCAGAAGCTCAAAAACTCTGGTTTTTAATCACAAAAACCATCCAAACTTAATCAAAACATCATGGATCATCCAAGCAATCATAATAGGTTTAATATACATGTAACCCGACTATTCTACCCGATTATTTCAGCATTTTAACCGTTATAAACATCGATTTATCATATTAATAATTTTTAACCTAAAACTCTAGAATTCCAAAACACTAAAACAAAAGTTTCTATATAGAATCCACCTCGCAATCTATGGGGAGTTTGATGAAGATGATGAAGATTGATGATAAAGAATGATGATGATCCATGGTTTTTACTTCCAGGGTTTTCTTCTTCTTCTACTTCTTCTTCTTCTTTCTCTTCTTTCTCTTCACTCTTTTCCTTTCCTCTTTCTCTTCTTTCTCTCAATGTTACTATCTTTTGATATTATATAACAATGAAATGTTATAACAAAATATCTATTAGTTAGATTATCAAACCGGTCCAAGATTGAGAGTATCCAAAAATGTCTCTGAGTCAAATATTTAATAAAATCTCTGAGTCAGATAATACTAATTAATTAATTTGAGTTCGTCAGTTGCTCTAATTATTTTAATTGAAAACTCTCTGAGCACACCGAAACCCTATTAATCTTAATTAATATTATCCAGAGCATTTATTAAAATGCAGGTTATTATAGTCAGTAGCAAAATGACATTTCAATATGAAGTTAAGATGCACAAGTTGGCCATACAAGATGTACATACAAGTCACTTTGAGATTAGATGAACAAAGGATGCAAGTTGAGTCACATATGTTCAAACATACAAGTGATTATGAAATGAATGACATTTAAGATGCATGAAATGATTACGGGTCAGTGGCATACACAAAATGAAATGAAAATGAATGGTATGAATGAGTATACTTAATGCAAACATAAACCATGTTAAGCAAAAGAAGATATAAAGTGTAGAATTAGGTCAAAGTTCAAGTCATAAAGCACAAACACAAACCAAATGCAAACACAAACCAACATGACCAATAATATGCAAGAGACAACCTATAAAAATGTCTAAAGATGACCTATAATCTCACACAAGAAACCCCAAAAAATGGCACAAGTGCCTTCTAAGAAACTAGGTTAGACGAAAGAAGGAAAAGTCTACAAATGTTACTTCAATCACAAGGTATCAAACAAATAGAAAACAACTTGTAAAATCTAATAAAATTTGGCTCAAAATACCTAAGTTAGAAGCTAACATCACACTAAAATATCAACTCAGGATTAAAAAAGAATCTAGGTCAAAAGAGACCTCAAAGTCATATTTAAACAAACAAAACAAATGCACAAAAGTATGGTTCAAAATGCAATGTAAAATGACTTTAAAAATGGAATGAAAATGTTTTTGGAAGCTTTAAGGTGTCTTTTGATAATTGCAAAAGTAATGATGAAAAATTGTTTAGGAGTTAAGAGAAAGAAATTATGAAAGTTCAACTATAGAAGCATAAGTTAATTAAAAAAAGAAATTAGAAAGAAATTCAAAATAAAGATAAAAAATAAATAAAATCAGAAAATAAAAAATGTAGAAATTTATAAAATGATTTAAGATTCAATGATATTTTTTGTAGAATTTATGTGTGTGCACAAGTATTTTGAATAAAAGAAAATTAAAACAATGTGAAAAAGAAATAATAAAACAAATGAAATGAAACAGGGAGTTCAAACATAATAAAACTGAAGTTTAAAACATGCATGGGCCTAAAGGTGAGGGTGCTGATAGCAAGGGGAGTCCAATCCAGTAAACGCGTGTGGTTCGCAGTCGTATGATGAAGACTCAGTCAAAATGTTGACTTACGCATGGCCACAAGATCAATCTATCATACAAAAGCCTAAAAAATATGCAACATGAATAGATGAGATCTAAGGATTACACAAGACCAAGTCAACAAACACACATGAAAGCAAGGTCAAAGTTAGCTTGGAGAGAGAGGTTGTCACGTGAGAGAGACGAGATTCATTAATGCATTGTCAACATTGCATGCATTCGATCAAAAGACATCAACGTCTAGGACTTAACTTCATAAACCTTAGGGTTTATGACTTGAACTATTTTCAGGTGACCGGAGAAGACTTCCGGTTGTCTTCTCTAGTGAGCTCAAACATGCAGGCTCATAGAAATTCACAAAATGAATATGAAAATGAAACTGAAGTTGAGGAGATCACAAATTTACAATTAGATTTCACAGACACCACACGCACAGAGAGAATCTAAGGCATTAAATTTTGCCCTAAAATCTGGATCTAAGATTCTAAGAAGCCTATCAACTAAACAGAAGGTCCATAACTCCTATTGAGCCTCAAACAACATAAAACCAGCAAGAACATATGAAAACGATGCCAAAAAGTTCAGAGAAGTTCAAACCAGAAGCTATGAAGAAACTTGAAACAAAAGAAATCCAGAGATCCTAGCTTGTTCTTGAGCTTCCAAGGAACAAAATAAATTTTCTATGGCTTTGATTCTTGAAGAACACAGAAGAAAATCTATGCTTGTGTAATGGATAAATTCTTTGCTTGATCTTGATCAGAAGAGGTTGATTATGATAGATTGATGAAGTTTATAATGAAAATATGAAGAACTCGTGAGGATTCAGAGCACTTACAAAGAGAATTTTTTTGATGAAAAGTGTGAAAATGTGAGAGAATGAAAAAGCTTATGAAATTCTGTTATGATGGAGGGATTATACTCATGGTTAAGATCTAACTACCATGGTTGGCAATTACAACCATTATTAGTGGTGCCTAGCTCAAAATGTGGTCTGAGAGCAAATTTAAAAAATGAGAAATGAGAGTGAACCCGTGTGGCGTTGTGTTGTGTTCATGTGTGATGCTGACTATGATAGTATTGTGGAGGTTAATGATGTGTGATGTTGATGCAATGTTCACTGCAGCAACAATGACCTGTTTTGCAAGCTTCTCAATTTCAAACTTTTACTTTTATGTTACATGGTATAGCATGTGTACATGCGAGTGTAGGAGATTGTTTGGCTTGGAATGACAATGCATTTGAAGGGTGTTTGAGGTGTGTATGATTAAAGCAAACAAGAACAAGTCATGAATCCCTTTGTCTTGGAAGCAAAGAAACATAGTGAATCAATGATGTTTGATGAAGCAATACTTCATGCATAAGGTATGAAATGAGATGAATTTAGAGTCAATGAAAAGATGAGACATCAAAGAACAATGTTGAAGTTCAATCCAAGATGAAATGAAGCCTTTAATTCACTCAAAAATGCCAATGAACTTGCTTGAACATGACTACATGCATGGGCAAGCCAGAGGTGGGCGTGTCTTAGGCAACACGCACATGGGATGACCAACTTGAAACCCTAACTTTGACCCTTCATAATTCACAAACCAATGATCCTATGAAAAATATCTAAACATGAAAGTTGGAGAGGAGATCAAGATGAACAACTTTGATGTTAAAAAAAATCATTTGAAGCTTTCTTGATGAAGCAAAATAGCTTGATATTTTGCACACCATGTGTTTGATGAATTGTAAAGCATCTGGCACGTCCATGGCTTGGTTTCTTGCCAAATTTGCCCAATTTTTGTCAAAATTTGATTGATCATATCTCTCAATTTTGATTCAATGGATATTTTCATGCTATGGATTTAAAGCTCAAGATTTGATATTTAATTGACTCAACTTAGGCCTGACGCTTCTTCTTGACTGGAGGGCAATCCTCTCAAAGGCAGCTTATGCACAACAATATCGGTGTCTAAACCTGGCATATCTTGATATGACAAAGAAAAGATGTCGACATGTTCACACAACATGATAATTAGCGTTTCCTTCGCGCCAACCTGCAGACTGTTCCTAATCTTAATTTCTTTCTTTGCATCCTCAGAACTAATATTGATAACCTCAATTGTCTCCAAGTGAGGCCGAATGACCCTTTCCTCTTGTCTCAACAACCTAGCCATTTCTTCAGGGAGTTCATAATATTCCTCACTCTCTTATTCGGCTTGATAGGTTGGATTATCGAAGTCATACTTGGCCATAGCAAAATCGTTATTAGTGGAATCCTAGTGATTAAGTTTGCATGATTAAGGAATCATGCCTTATTTTAGAATGAGTTTTTGTAAAGAAAAAGAAAATAAACATTGCCATTTCATTGTTTTTGTGGAAAATTTAAAAATGAAAGAAAAGGAACACAATTTTTGAATGCAAACCATCCTTTATTCATGATAAAAATAAATTGCAAATGCAACAGGTGGACCTACAATGAATCTCTACACCTTGGGCAGAGTGTAGGATTTGACATGCATATGATTATGAGAAAAACATAGAAAATTACTCTGTCCGAAAAATTACTTGGATGATGTCTTCAGCAGACTAGTTGTTGAGCTCTTGCCCCAGGACGCATGGGCGCACCCAGTTGTCAAGATCACAGTCGTTGTCAATATCCTCTTTAGTGGCAGCACACATCTAATCTAGATTGATAATACCTCCACTGGAAAAGGTAATCGGTCCCTTGAACTCTAATGCAACAACTTGATATGATTGACAACCCACAACGAACTTGTCTTCATTCACAGAGACTTCAACCATCTTGCCCCAGCCCTGGGCGTTGCCAGCTTTAACCACTTCCAATGCCTGCTTGTAGGAAGCAATAGAAGTACATGTCTTTTATTTACTCGAAACCACTATTCTGGGAGATGCTTCAATGACGTTCGCTGCCTCGAACGCTTGACACATCATCTCATGGACTTCTCCATCCATCTCAACGTATTTGAAAGTCGACAAGTGACTAACAAAAATATCTTCCTCCCCACATACGGTCACAACTGACCATCAACTACATACTTTAACTTTTGGTGTAATATGCATGTCACTGCTCCTACAGCATGAATCCATGGCCAACTTAACAAGCAATTGTCAACACTAGAGCTATTTACAATTGGAGTCTCTACTTCTTGATTTGTCCCTGGACGTATACATCTGCACCATAGTGCTAGGGGATAGCCTTCTCACTTGTATAACGATCTGTTCCGGGTACTGTGATGCTAACATGACTCACTACATTAGGCACAATGATAATAGTAGGTGGTGGTCTGGTTGGCACTTGAATCTCGACTGGTGTGTAATAAATGGTGATAGTTGGTACATCATCATTCTCTCTATTCATTGGTTCAAACTGTAGACACCTTTCATCAATCAAACTTTGAATACCAATCCTCAACTTATCACACCCATTGCTCTGGTTAACACAGTCAGTACGTCCTTTGTCACATTCGGGGAACACTTGCCCCTTCAACAACCTGGCCTTCACAACCATAAGAGGAATCTTCACTTTGTTCACATCCATGACCAAATTAAAATCCTCACCTTCCTCAACAGCATTAACCCTAGCCCCACCATGGTTTAACATATGGTTCTGAATCACATCCGAGGAGGAGAGAAGTTAATGGCCTTTGAATCAATCAGATCTTGAACTTTCATATGGAGAGCCCTGCATTTTTCAATGGTGTACCCCGGAGCACCTAAATGAAATTCACAATGGGCATTCGTATCATATCCTCCAGGTGGCTCCCCTATAGGTGGTGCCAACGTCCTCAACTCAATCATATTCAATTCTAACAACCTTTGCAACAAAGTAGTGTAAATCATAGGAATCGGGTCAATAACATGACCATGTTGCCTGTTTTGTCGTTGATACGGTCTCTGTTGTTGCAGATTGTTTTGCTGCTGATTATACTATTGTTGTTGCTATGGCTGAGCAGATAGAGTTGGAAACGTGACAACATCTACCTGAGAATAAAAATCAGGACGATATCTACCCCAGCCTCGTCCTCTATAAACAATACTAGTCTCACCTTCCCTTCTTCTTGGAGGACCAGTAAACGATTTCCTTATCCCTGAAGAACTGGCACCATTTACATCTTGTATCTTCCTAAGTTTCAACGAATTTTCAATTCTTTCTCCAACAACCACTATATCCGTAAACCCAATTGAAGGACAAGCAACCAATCTATCAAGAAATTCTCCCTGAAGTGTTCACATAAACATATATGCCATCTTACGGTCCAACAATGAGGGTTGAACCATGGCAGCATGCTGGAGCCATCTCATAGCATATTCCTTAAAACTCTCCTTCACAGTCTGAGACATATTCTACAGCTGGGTACGGTTAGGAGCCAAATCCATATTGTACTGGTAGTGTTTGATAAAAGCCTCAGCCAGCTCTTTCCAATTCCTGACAGAAGCCCGACTCAACTTCATATACCACTATTGAGATCCCCCGGTGAGGTTGTCCTAAAAGTAGTACATCCATACTGTTTCATCGTCAGTGTATGCAGTTATCCTTCCCACATAAGATTAGAGATGAGTTTAAGGATAAGTAGTGCCATTATACTTGTCGAAGGTTGGTGGATTAAACTTGTGTGAGATTCTCACTCCAAAGACTAAGCCCAAGTCAGAAACATTAAAGCATGGAGTATTCTAAGATTCAATGGATCAAATCTTCTCAGCCATTTCCTCAAACCTCCTGTTTACTACAACATTCTGAGCGTCTCTCTCTCCATTAATCAAGGTAAAATGATCCTCCTGCCTATCCATATAACCAGAATTACGACCATTGTCTCCGCCCGGAGCTCCATATACATTCAGAACAGGGGTGACCTGTGGGTTTCCCTGTGGAGTAGGAATGCCATTCGGATTTCCCTGATTGCCTCCCGGATTACCTTCTGGATTTTCCTGTGTCCTCTCAACCATTTCCCGAATCCTTTCCTGGTTATGATTCATACCAGTCATGAGAGTCATGAACCGGTCGATCTCATTCCTTAACGCTTCCAACTCAACTTCCATCTGTTCCATTATCCTAGTTTTGTTTTCTCTGATTGAATATCGATGAACTCGTCTATCAACTATAGTGTCTAAAATAGTAGAGAAATCAGAAATCCTTACCTATACCTACAAAAAGCAAAGAAATGTGATATGCATGCTATGCAAATGTTGTGCTTTTCGTTCTCAAGGTCATTTGTGTCCTAATTCCGGTATTCAATAAGAACAGAGAAATCCAGATGGCTCTTTGGGATCTGACTTTTAAGAAGAAACATCAACATAAGGCTCATATATGATTGCCTTGATAAAACTACGTCTGGAACATGTGCCAGTGCATGGACAACAATTCAAAATACTAAGCAAGACCCAATGACATAAAGAAAGCTTATGAGCAACAAAAGATTCCCAGAGGGTTACAAGTCTTACAACATTAAACATTCAGAGAAAGTGAAAGGAAATGTTTCCCACAACAAGCCTGTGAGTAATCAAGTACATAAAAAACTCAAGTCCTACGGAACTCTACGTCTTTCAATCTCCAACTGAATTTCTTGAAAGCTTCAAACAATCGAGCAACATCCGGGTGTTCAGGATCTTCAATCAATCTCTGGATAAGATCTCTCTGATCAAAAGACGCGTGCAAGTCACTAATTTCATGAAGGAACACCTCTTTGTCCGCCCTACTAGAACTTGGATCTGACCTAGCCATCATAGTCTCGGCCCAAATCTTGAGTTCAACAATCTCTTTTTGAGCATTCTCCATTAAACACTGATTCTGTTCAAGCCTTTGAAGATATTCCCCACGCTGTTCGTGGGCCCTTTGAAGCTCTTCATTCTGACTCTCCACCTGGCCTCACAAACTTTTGATCTCCAACTTATACTTTTTTTCTATCTTCTTATGTTACCTCTAATTGGCTTCCCACTGTTCCTGCCAAAGAGTAATAACCTTGTTTTCCTCAACTAAGGACTTATTAATCCTTCGCTGCTCACCAACCTTGTTTATCTCAACTAGACCCTTGTTCCGTAATTAAATCTCTCTTTCTTCAAACTCTTTCCGTTTGTTTTCCATGGCTTTCTGAGCAAGATCAAATTTTTCTTCTAGTGCCCGATTGCAATGGACCAAGTGCTGATAAAGACTATTAATTTCATAATTTTCAACTCTGACCTCATGAAGCGTGGATTCCAGCTTTTGGTATTCTCTAATGGTCATAGTGGTTTGTGGCTCAACCACTTTAGGATACAAAGGTGGCTCCACTAAGAACGGAAGAAGCATAACCTCGACACGACGCCTCAACCAGTCAACATAAGGTGGATATGTCTCGGGATCTACCTTCCCAAATTCCTTCTTTTCTTTCCGGACTCTGAGAGTCCAAGCCTGAGAAATCTCAACAAATATTTATTCATTTCCCTTAGTTGGAAAGTACAAGGACTCTGTTATCTCTTCTTCCTTCGGAGGTTCCTTCAATGGGTATCCAAATTTCTTGATGGCCAACACCAGATTGTAATTAATTCCCCCTCTTCTTCCCAGCAATGGCATGATGGGGAAATGACCACAACTAGTAAGAAGCTCCATTCTAGCCATGTCTTTGTTCAAGCACCAAGTAATGTCAGCAGCAGTTAAACCCATCAATCTCTTGGACCACTTTATAGTACTTTTGAGTTCCACAAAAGGTCATGTCTTCAGAAGGTGGCGAGCAAACCATGTATAGAAAAAGGATGCATAACAAGATACCAATCCCCCACGCTTTTTTTCATTCTTGTAATAGAAAACATATCAAAAATCTCCCAACAAAGTTGGAATAGGATTCCTCTTGATAAAGATGGCTATAGTGTCCATACTCACAAAATCCTTCTCATTTGGGAACAAATTAATCCCATACACAATCAAAGCCAAGACTGCACTAAAGGCTACCCAATCTTGCTTCTCAGCACACCTTTTAGATTCAGAGATCAGAAATCCCAAATAAATCATTTACTTTCCATTTTATCTTTAATGTTGTCATCAATCAGAGTCAGGCTCAAGTGAGTTGCTTTAGCTATGTCTTCACTCAAAGGAACTCTCGTAGAATTGTAGAAAGGAAGACCCTCCCTGATGAGAACCCTCAATATGTTGGCAAGCTCTTCCAAGGTAGGCATCAAGATGTAATCAGTGAAGACAAAGCACCTCAGCTGAGGATCTTAGAACTGAAGGAGTGTATGCAAATCATCATGTTTCTCAAGAGTAGCTTTATCCACATAACTCAAAATCAGCCCATACTTCTTTCTGAAGATGTCCAACACTTTGTCATTCATCAGGCTAATCAACTCTTGAATATATTTTGTTTCATGCCTCGGGAAAGTATAGTGCACATTGCTCTTTCTAGGACCAGTTTCAGCCATCCGGGATAAAACACAGAATACCACAAGAATTGGAAACGCTGGATAACAACTTGAGAAATGAAAAACACAAATGGTTAATGATGATATGATGCAATACAAGGCATGCGATCAGTGACATGTGTCTAGTGTTGGTGTTGAACAACGAGCCAAGTGTCTATATAGAGTCATATCAATAATAACACCTCTATATAGGACCCAAACTGAGAACCCATAAACTCTATAGGACCTGATCAATACTCATAAAAAACATAGATGAAGTGGGTATGTAGAAGGTCAAGGTTCCTGCAGACCTATAAACAATCCCCCATCTCATAGGTAGTTCTAAGGGTCAGCTTCTACGACTCTCAGGTCGAGAAGAGATAATACGATCACCATTTCCGGTTTGACATTATACACTAATCGAGGAGGTCTCCATTAATTCCTACAAACAAGCATCTCACATACGTCCCCAACTACAAACACTAAGGTCGAGAAGCAATAGTACATTCATCCCAAATGGTAAAATACTATCGCCATACAAAGTGATTTAACTGAGTTCTTATGAAAGAACAAGGCCATCCTATGCGAGTTCCAAGTGGGCCCTCGGGTGCGAGTGGGTTTACCAACAAATATGGTCTACCACTGTCACTACTGGAGAGGGTTATTTCCACTAAGGTCCTCAATGATCGGGCTCCAGATACACATAACTATCAAGGTCATATCCTGGAATATGGAAGACCCCTATAACAAAATATTTCCAAGACGATCGCAATCTAGGCGTGGAACTCACTACTACGCGCATGACAAGATATCATGAAAGCAAATTGACTGTCTATGATAAATTTTATGGTGCACTCGAGCCTGTTTATTAGGCTCATCTCATAGTAACTTCAATCCCACCAAGAAAACCAGACAATCCATTATAATGATGCATGAACTGTAAATGCAGAAAGCAGTAAATAAAGTAAAGCAATAAACTGTAAACAAAATAGTAAAGCTAAACTAAAATACACAACAAAAAATAGATAAACAACCAAAGAAACAGAAACAGACAAGCGCTTGGATTGACTCCCATATAGGAAAGTAGGTCCCTAGTAGAGTCTCCAGCTGTCGCTCCCGGGATTTCCATCCTGGTACATACGCGAAAGTAGCTTTGAAAAGGAAGAGTCACAAACCAGACATTTGTATCCCGAAGGAAGGGTAATGCTGCGCAAACCCGAAAGAAAGAGAAAGCGGGGTCTCAAGAACCAAAGAGAAAGGATAAGGGAGTCACGAAAAGGGAAGGTATTAACACCCAGATCATCTGTCGTGCTCAACGGGATCCACGCTTGCTAGCACTATTTCAAAAGTTAAAGGTATCTGCTACTACTGCAACTACTACTGAAAAGGACTGAAAAATATAGGGAATAATGATATGAAAGGATAAGGAGATGAAATAGCATGAAGAACAAGGAAAGAGACTAAAGGATTGTTTTCTCCAAGCATCCTCTCTTGTTCCTACATATTCCCTTTGTGCAATGGAAAAGTCAGAACACTGTAGTTAGACTCAATAAGACCGACACAACTTACTTTTGTTTTTAGGGAAGATAACTTCTTATACCTATGCTCAGGTGTTGCATGATCATCTGAAACGAGTGCGTTTACCGTATTTCAAATGACAAGTAGGAGCAAGTTATTTCGTTTAGAATCATGATTAGAAGAGAATTCCCGAAGGAAAGACGCTTATTGTTTGTTTGAAGTTTTTATAAGCTTTTTATTTGAGAGTTTGCATTTAAGAGTGTATCAAGTATTATTCAATGAAATGTGTACTTCTTACATCACTCCAATATGGAATGAAGAAGAAGCACACTAAGTATGGAGAAAATCCCCAAACTTAGTTCCAATGATTAAGTGTCAAGCACACTGGCCTATTTTTAAGTGTTTTTGTTGTTTTTGAATGAAGAAGTGTTTCTTAGATTATTTGAGAAACAACTTCATGTTGAAGATTTGTGCATCATTCTAGACAAGCTCACATTACTCCAAGATGGGATAGATTCAAGTTCCCAATGGAATAATGCTCATGGCACATGAAGTTATTTCAACCTTTATTAGGTGTTTTTGATTTGATTTTGAGATGAGAGAGAAAACTCAAAAGTGAAAAAGGTAAAAAGCTAAGGGGAACTAATAATCCTATGAGTTATCATGCATGGAGATCCTAAGTGTTAGTGATGTATAAGAGAACTAACCTAAAATAAGAAGGAGGATTTAGATCCTAACTCATTTTAAAAGAATGAATTTGAGTTGTGAACTCAAGGGAAGAGATAGAAATGAATTGTCAAAGAGGCATAAATGACTTTCACAAACTCAAGTTGAAAGCATTTAAAGAGATAAATGAAGAATTTGTATGTGGGAGCACACCCACACACTTGACTTACCGTAGCCCCTACAAAGCAAAGCTAGCAAAACAATTCCATATTGAAAGCATAAAGAAAGGAAAGCAAAGTAGTATTCAAACAAGTCATGGAATGATACTAAGGGTCAAATAAGACTAAGTACTAAGGTAAAGGAATCCTAAATGGTCAAAGACCTCCAAGGTCAGTATCTAAACCCTAATAAGGTACTCTAAGGTTATAAGGTCAATAACGAACAAACTATGTCCATAGTAGGCATTAAACACCAAAGAAGTTCAATGTGAAGTTAGTTGAGGAAGAATGAATGATTATGCAAGATGAACATGTACTAAAGCATGGTTAAGTGTCAAAGTTAAAACAAAATCTCAATCATAAATGTCAAGTAATGCATATGAACATGCACACAAATTATTAGAATGAATGCTCAAGTATAAGAGATTAAATGAAGAAGAAATAAGAAGTAAACAAGTTGTCACATAGGAAACAAATTGGCTTGGAACATAAGTAAAACATAGAAGTCAAAAGTGAATGATCATAAATCAAGGTCAGTAGCAAAATGGCATTTCAAGATGAAGTTAAGATGCAAAAGCTGGCCATACAAGATTGTAACACCTCAAAATTTGCCCTCATATTTATTCCCTTTACTGGCTTATCGTTTCGCACTCATCTGCATTCCTCATCAGTTCATTAACATCATAATAGTGAATTTCATGGATTTATAAGGCATGTGATTCAAGCCCTTTGAATCTAGGGTTTCGTACCTTATCAGTATCTGCCAGGGATTGAAATGGTGGAGAATATTCACTGGACAACGATTCCACTTCAAATGCATTTGTTCAGTTATGTTTCGATCCAGATAGGAGTTTGACCTAATTTTGGTCAAACTATCAAAAGATCATTGCAATTGCAAGATTATTTTGGACCACTGGACTATTTCTTAGACATTGCATATTCAAAGATCATGTTGTCGTGTGATGAGGTTCATCCGTTTATTAAACAGTGTTTTGTGTGAAGTTCGGTTCGAATCTTCCGTTTATCAGTGATTCATCTGGATTCGAATGGTCATGGCATGTTTCAGACGATTCAAGGAGTTGTAACTAATCTGAAAATATTCATTGGCTCAGAAGTGGTCGTGTTTATAAATTTGTGGAAAGATTTCAAAATAGGTTTTGGGCAAAAATCGAAATTTCTCCAGTTATTCAAAGCTATAGACAATCATCAACCCCATCATATCCATCCTCAAGGAATCATGCATCAAGGCCAAAATATGGGTTTCACTCCTAAAATTAGTCATCAAATGGCCCATCAGTTAGGCAACATTGTTATGGGCATCAACCAACAATATTCTCCTCAGCAAGGAGGAAATTATGCTGCCTCCTCAAAACACAATTACTAATTCTTCTAATTTTCAGTCTTCAAATCCTGCATCTCCATTGAATTCTGTCCACACTATTGGTTCCCCTGCACAGTCATCGGTTGAGCCGTTATCTGGTGCAGCTCTATCTCCTGTAAGATCATCTGATATTTCCTCTAGTGGAATACAACTTAAACCAAGAGGCAGCCCGTCTGTTAGAAATAATGATATCAGTAACAGTAGCCTTCGCCAGCTATGTTGAAAAATCATTTTAACTGGTCTGGAGTGCAGTTTAAAACCTGTGACATATGCAATAGCATACCTGCGACTATCACCACTCTCATATTTAAGTGTACTCGGAGAACCATTGCACGGAGAGGATATTACAACCTCTATTCAGAAGGGAAGTTTGGACTGGGATAGAGCTGTACGTTGCATCAGGCATGCTCTCCGAACCACACCTTCACCTGATTGGTGGAGACGGGTACTGGTACTGGCTCCTGGATACAGGCCTTCATCTCAAGGGATTACTGCTGGTGCTGTTTTTTCATCAGAGATGATTTGTGAGGCAATTATTGATGGAATTGTAGAACTATCGAAATTAACAAATTCAGAGATAAATTGCTGGCAGGACTGGCTTGTTTTCTCTAATATTTTTTATTTTTCTTATGGAAAGTGGGTGCATTGATTTTATTGACTTTGTGGACAAGCTGGTGTCATGGCTTTCCGAGGGTGATCATCATCATATACTTAGGACAAATCACGTGACTTGGCTGCTTGCACAGATAATACAAATTGAGCTTGTCATGAATGTTTTGAATTCAGATTCTAGAAAGGTGGAAACAACCAGAAAGGTTTTATCATTTCATAGAGAAGACAAAAATTCGGACCCTAATAGTCCTCAAAGTATTTTGCTTGATTTTGTAAGCAGTTGTCAAAATTTACATATATGGTCATTAAACACATCAACCAGAGACTACCTGAATAATAAACAACTTCAAAAAGGAAAGCAAAGACCGAATGGCATAGCCTGCTCTTTAAACAGAAATGATAGTGTAAATTGTAATTAAGCTATTTCTACAAATTTTGGCTCATCATATTGGCAATCTTCTGATAATTTAGAAACAGCTTCAAAACATTGCCAGGCTAGTTCGGAGGATGCTATTGCTGGCAGTGGCTCGATGTCTCTTCTAGGAGCACCGAGTACTACGGACCGACCAAGTTTAGAGCCAAGTAAAGTGAAAGCTTCAATATTGAAGAACTTCTCAAAATCTCCATGCTCTCTCTCAATTAATCTTCAGCAAGAACTACATTTCCTCCAATCATCATCTTCACACACCTTCAGCAGAAGAATCCTACAAATTTGAACCGAAAAAAAAAGATCAGCATTCACTCTAAAAAAAACCATCACAATTCACAAAGGAAAAAGAAAAAAGCTCATAATAGGAAGATTATCAGAACAGAATAACCTGCTCATAACTGAATTCCAACAAACTTTTTTAACAGAATTTCATAACAAGTGCTAACATAATTTCACAAAGCAAAACCCTAACAGAATTTCTAACAGAATTTCGGTTAGTAGTTAGCAAACCATAACAGAATTCATCAATCTCAACAAATAGAAATCAAAATGGCAATTCACCTGAGAACTTTCCAGAAGGGTCCAGAAGAGTGGCTTCTATAAATCAGAAGCTTCACCATTTTTCAGCTTCTTCACCATTTTTTCTCATTTCTTCTCATCACTCTTCTACAATCCCCAAAACTTTCCATCTCTTCTTCAATTTTTTCCCTCCTACACCATTTCTGCAACCTTCTCAACTCTTCTTCCTCTTCACTCTCTACCATTCTAACCAATCCAGCTTCTTTCCCTCCAATTTTCTTCTTCAGCATCCTGCCTCTTCTACTCCTCTACCTCCTTCAATTCTCCAATTCTCCAATCTTCACCCTTCTTCAACCTCACACCCTTCAATCTCCTTTCATTATCCTGTACTTTCCCTCCATCTCTATGGATCACTTTCTACAACTTCTATCTTCATCAAGAGTGTTCATCAAATACCTGCAAAAATCAAGAACCGTAACAACATCAAGCACAGGAGAATAATAACAAATTATTGAAGTTGTGAAGAGGAATGTTCAAGAGTGTAAGCGAATAAATCCGCAACTTTCAGTACTATTCTACATCAGTAATGACGCACACTCATAGCCTCCACAGAAACCGTATCATCTTCATCAACCTGCATACACAAGAGCATATCCAGAGTGTACGCGCGAAAAGAAGATTGAACCAAGAAGGAAGGAACTAGAGACGATACCAGTGAAGCTGTGATTTCGGAAAGCTCTCGACTCTTGCATCATCTCCATCAGCTTATTCCCCATTCATCAATCAAGACTTCGATACGTCCTCACCTTCACAAATTCGACGTGGCTCCTTATCATCTTTTAGCTCATAATCTTTGACAAAGCTCTTCACTTCCAGGTATGACGTCTTCTCTTTATTTGTATGCTTCGATGCGTTGCGACTTGACTTTGTGAGATAGAGCTGTGAGGGGTTTATCTTCCAGATTGGGGATTAGGTCAATGATTAGGGTTTGCTTTCGGTTGAATTGAAAGAGGTTTTGGTTAAGCTATGGCGAAGGTGGGAGGTTAGCGAAGGTTACGAAGGCAAGCTCGGGTTGAAGAAGGAAATCGAGGGAAGAGCTGAAAGGGATGATGGTGGTTCAAACGAAGAGGAGGAGAAGTCTAGGGTTAGGGGATCAATATGAGAAGGAGTGTGAGAGATTAAGATGATGATGGCGGTGGAAGATGACGATGGGAATGGAGGAGAAGGAGGGTATCGAGTTCACGGCATGGGGTGTTGAGAAGAAGGGGATTTGGGTTCTTGAACTCTTCAGCTTTTTATTTCCTCTTTTTGTTATTTTTATTTTAATGTTAGTCATAATTCAATTAAAGAGTGATTAAGAGGATATCAAGAAAATTAAGGGCATTGAAGAGAATTAAATCCGCCGTTAAGTAATTAATCCTCCACCGTCCCTGTTAATTTCATGGATAAGATTTTGATTGAGGGTCCAATCCGGCGGTGACCCGTGTCACTGTCCGGTTGGACCAATTTGGCTGTTAATTTCATACATGCACCCTTTCATGACCCCATTGCTATTGATACCCCATTATAAGTCCAGTATGAGAAACAACATAAATAAATTTCGTCCTACACCACCCCTACTCAGCCTGCGAAAATGGGCCCACTATCATTGCTTTCTACACCCCATTTTAAGGCCCATACAGAAAAACAAACTGAAAAAATAAATTTCCGCACCTCCCCCTGGTTTCAGCGCATGGGCCTTATCCTTTTTCTATTAACACCCCATTTTCTGAGCCCAGTTCATAAAAATAACTAAAAATAATTGCTAAAGTCAGCCCCCTCCATTTTCTTTAAATTTTAGTTTTTTTAGTTTTATATAGTTTAGAAATAATTCACTAAAAATAGTAAAATGATTAGAAAAATTCTATAAAAAATTAAATAGATTTTTAATTCCCTTTAGAATTGTTTAGAACTTTATTTTCCGGAATTTGCTTTATTTTTGATTTTATGTTGAATTTTTCATGTAAATAGTTCTTAATGAATTTCCTTCTATTGTACATAAATTTGTAGATTTTATTTTTAGGTCTTCCAGTAACGTTTTTTTCCCATTCTTTTTACTATAGTTATAGGACTTATAGTAGTACTTAGGGTAATTTTAGTGTATTTTTTAAGGCATTTTATATCAGGTTTTAGTGGCTTAATCCTTAGGAAATAGTAGCTAATTCTTAAGTGGAAATAACAATTTTTAGGTATAGCAAAATTCTGATTTTTTAGGGTTCCTTTTAACACAATGTTGTAGGTAGTTTTAGGACTCCATATATTAAATTTCATAATATTTCCAGAAGTTTTGCTATTTTTTAGGATATTAATTCTTAGGCCTTTATGCAGATAAATTCTATTAGTTTAATCTAGTATATTAAATTTCAATAAAAAATAGTTTAGTTAGATTTAATCCTAAGATTTAATATGGATTTAGATTAGTTTAGATTCTGATTTTTAGAATGAAAATATTAGGTATTACCCTTAGTTTAGAACTTAGGTTTAGGATTCATTTTAATTAGACTTAGAATAAAAATTAGGACTATTTTAGGTTATGTCTTTAATTGTATTGTTTTGAATTTTATTCTTACCTTCAAATTTTTAATGCTTTGTATATTGATTGATATTTCAATTGAATAGGTCTCCCCCTTGGCTTTAGAATCAACTTATCTTCCTTAGGAAGTAAGTTGTATTCTATTAGTTCTAAGTTCCTTTTTCCATTAGATTTAGAAACTTCACAAACCATAGGATCCCATTGTAAATAAATCAATAAAATTAGGGTTGTGTTTTAGTCCCGATTAGATTTTCCCTTTGGCAATTTGAGTCATTCTTTCTCATCTCATAAAGAAAATAATAAAACATCTAATGAGAAACCGAACAATCTTTTACGACACGAGACTTTGTTGCGGAGTGTTTATACGCGTCCTGTTTCGGGGCGAGGTGTAGATACTTCCCGCGATGGATAGGTCTTAGTACGAGAGTGTTCACAAACAAATTCAAAATACTTCTCATAAAATACAAAAAAACAAATAATAAACGACTTTCCTGCGGGAACTTCTCTTTCTCACCTCATTCATTCTGAACGCGAACTCGCGACGACTTGTCTCGCATGCAAGACGGTAAACGCACTCGTACCAGACGAGCCTGCAACACCTGAGCATAGACATACGCAGTTCCAGCTATAAAAAACACAAACAAATAGTTCCCGCCTTAGTTAGGCGAACTACGTCGACTCTGATCCTCATTTTCCCAATGAGGTAGGTAGGCAGCGGGGTAGGGCCCGTTCGAGCACATTCTTTATTTTCCCTACATTTCCCCTTTTATTCTCATTCTCTTTTTTCCAGTTCCCTTTCTTATTTCAGTTCCTTTCTCATTTTCATTCTCATTCCAGTTAGTAGTTCATTTGTTCAGCAACAACTTTATTTCTCACCCTTTGAAACAACAAACAAGCGTGGATCCCGTCGGGTACGGCGGACGATTTGGGGTGCTAATACCTTCTCAGGTCATAACCGAATTCCGGACCCAGATCTTTGGTTCGCAAGGCCTCGTCCTTTTCCTTCTTCCTTAGGTTTGTGCAACATTACCTTTCCCATTCCTTCGGGATAAAAATGTCTGGCTGGCAACTCTAACTTTTCCGCGCCACTTTTGCGTTTGTACTAGGATGAAAATCCCGGGAGCGACAGCTGGCGACTCTGCTGGGGATCGAACCCAGAATCTCTGGTTTCCCTCGTATAGTCAATCCTAGCGCCTGTTTGGTTTTGTTTCTTTGGGTGTTTATCTGTTTGTTGTTGTGTGCTTTAGTTTAACTTTACTGTTTTTTTTACAGTGTACTTTACAGCTTTACTTTACCGCATTTATTTACCGCTTTCAGTATTTATTTTCCATGCATCATATACTGGACTGTCTGGCTGTGCTGGTTTTCATTTTTTTTGTGGGATGGGAGTTACTGTGAGATAAGCCAAATACCCGGCTTGAGTGCACTATAGGATTAGCGTGGACAAACATTGTACTTCCATGGTATCTCACCATGATGAGTGGCGATGTGTTCCACACCCAGATTGCGACCGTCTTGGAACTATTTTGTGTGGGGATTACCTCACTTCAGGGTACGACCTTGATAGTTATGTGCATCTGGTGACCGATCTTCGAGGACCTTAATGGGAACACCCCTCTCCAGTGATGATAGTGGTAGACCACATTTGTTGGCAAACCCACTCGCATCTGAGGGTCCATTGGGAACTCGCATAGGATGGCCTGGTTCTCTCATAGGAATTCCGTTAAAGCAAAATGGTCGTATGACGGTAGTATTGTACCCTTCAGGATGAATGTACTATTGTTTCTCGACTCATTTCTTGAAGCTGGAGACTTGTGAGGGATGCTTGTTTTTCCGGACTCAACTGAGGCCTCCCTGAGTAGTACATAATGCCAAACCGGTTCCCTGATTTGGTCATGAGCCATTTCTCGGAAATGGTGAACGTATTATTGCTATTCGGCTTTGAGAGTCCGTGATGTTGACCCGAGTAGCACACCCGTGAGATTGGGAGGGGTTTACAGGTTTGCAGGAACCCTAATACCTTCAGCATACCCACTTTGCCTTTGGTTCAGTTTTGTGATCTGGATTTCTGGTTCTAAGATATGGATCCCGGATCAGAGGGATTGTTATTATGATATATGGATTTTGAGACCTTGCACCGACACCTGATTATATGATTGGCACATCACAGACACTTCACTGATCACATGCCTTACCTTGCATAAGCATCATATCATCATTAATCATTTGTGTTTCTTTTATTCTCAGGGTTTGCATTACTCCCGGTTCCTGGTCATATCATTTCTTCAGAATGGAAGACGTCAGAAAGAAGAATATTTTCTACAAATGTTTTGATACCAAGGTGGACTTGCTCAAACAAATGGTGTCTCTCATTACCCCGAGTCATTTGGGATTCTTCAAACAGCAATATGGTGATATTCTGGACATGGTGTTCAATCTGGATAGTTCGCAAAAGAGTGCCATCCATACATTGTTACAGTATTATGACCCTAGACTCTGATGTTTCACATTCCCAGATTTCCAGCTAGGTCCATTGCTAGAAGAGTATGTTGAGATTTTGGGACTACCTATCAAAGACCAGATTCCTTTCAATTCAGAAATGACAAGACCAACTCATGCTGACATCGCTAAGGCCCTTTATTTGAGCCCATCAGAGGTATCTGCTAATCTGGTTACCACCAAGGCAGGAGTGCTTGGTTTTCCCTTAGAGTTTCTGGTCAGAAGAGCTGAAGAATGTGCCGTGGAAAAGCAGTGGGATTCAGTTTGCGCCATCTTGGCATTATCTGTGTACGAGATAGTTTTGTTTGCTGAAATGGAGAAGTTCGTGGATATGAATGCCATTCATTTGTTCGTGATGAAGAATCCGGTGCCTACTCTCCTATGTGACTTGTATTATTCAGTGCACTATAATAATGAGAAGAGACGAGGTGGCTTGGTTAGATGTTGTGCCCCGTTGTTCTACACATGGTTTATGAGGCACATCCCTGTTACTGGAGTATTCACGGATCCCAAAGTAATCTGGTCGCAAAAGCTAAGTGCGTTGACTGCCAAAGACGTCCGATGGTTTACCTTAAGGCTAAAAGGGAAGGAGCTCATCTCCAGCTGTGGAAAGTATCCTAATGTTCCCCTCTTAGGAGTAGCTGGGGGCATTAATTACAACCCCATACTCTTGAGAAGACAATTAGGATATGCTTTGAAGAATGTTCCCAAGGATTCAGAGTTGGATCAGACTTTTTATTTCTCTGTGAAGGACAATCTCCCATTGGTACGGGAAGCTGCAGGTGCTTGGAAATTGATTAATAAAAAGGGTATAGAACGCTTGGGCAGGAGTAATAACCAAATGTTTCCCGAGTTTGAAGCATGGGTAAGAGAAAAAGCTCAAGTGACTCTAATCCCTTTCTCCGCACCGTTACCACCACCTACCATGGTGCCTATAGAAGATTATCAGAAGTTGGAAGCTTCAGTCAAGCAGCTTAGGTTTAAGAATCAGGAGGCTTATAATTCTTGTCAGAAATTGATGATTCAGAACCGTCAGTTAGAAGATAGAGCTATACAAGCTGAGGAAATAGTTCGTCTGAAGCAGAAGGACTTCGAAGAGAGAGAGAGAGAGATTTACTTCAGGAAAAAGGGATTAGTTGAGACTCACAAGGCGGCCCAGCGCTGGAAAGAGAAGAAGGACCTGAATGAAGCCAATGAAGCTGTTACCTTATGGCAAGAAAAATGGGAAGACAGTTTGAAGAAGCAAAAGGAGTTGGATGTCAAGCATAAGCTGGAGATCAAGAGTCTTCGGGATTCCTTGGATGGACAGAGATATCTCCTTCAGAAAGCTTATCACCAAGAGAAGGGTCGTATCCAACGTTTAGCAGAAAGTCAACAAGCATTAAAAGAAGCTCAAAAGGAAATAGAAGACTTGAAATTGAAAGCTGATGTGAAGAGATCAAAGGCCGAGCCGGGTCCAAGCAAAGAGAATGAGACAACTTTCTTGCAGCAGATTGAAGAGTTGCATGCTTCCTTTGATACGAGGGACCTCCTCATCCAGAGACTCATCCAGGAGCCTGATCATCCGGATATCGTTCAGTTGTTCCAGAATGTCAAGCGTCTTAGCTGGAGGCTGCAAGACTTAGAGTTCCCTAGGGTTTAATTTCATGCTATTGTACTTGGATTACCCACAGGCTTGTTGTGGGATTCCTTTTATTTGATGTACTTTGTTGTTCTTTTGATTGGCACCCTTCGGGGCTTTGTTATTTCAGACTTCAGTTTATGTGATTGAATTGTTTTGAATCTCTTGTTCGTTCTTTGTTGCACCGACACGAGGTAATGAGCACCAATTCTCCACGACCATCATTGTATTTGAATATCACTTGGGTCTTCTTCCCAATTATTATTCTCTTAATGCCAGGATCGGAAACAGGGAAAGACTTGGGAATAAAAGGAACACATTGCATTGCATACGGATCATTTGCATTCCTTCTTTGTTTTTGCAAGTTTTTCTACAGGATGCTTAATTTATCTGTGTTCCAGGCAAAGATTGCGAGAGCTTCCAAGACCCGGCATCTCCGACAAGATATCCCGCATCGCTACGCAACTCGCAGCAATCAGAGGACAGTCATGGATGCTATGCAAACAGAGCTTAATGAGTTTCGCACCAGAATGGTAGAGTTCATGACCATGATGCAAGGGATGGCTCAGGGACAGCAAGAGTTAAGGAATGCAATTCAAGGGCTCAACCCTCCTCATACTAATACTCCTGCGACCACTTCTGACGGGCAAGGGGCTCCCCCCAACACCAGCAATGGCCCAGGTGTACCTCAGATTCCAGAACAAGGCACAACGACTTTCGTTCCAGTACACGACAGGCAGGAGGATCAATTCCCTTATTTCAACAATGACATGGGAATCGCTGGAGAAGGAAATCTTAATGACTTTTTGGTGCTTGCTGAGAAAGTCAAAGCCCTCGAGTGTAGAGATACTTTGGGGATTGATGTGTCTGACATGGGTCTAGTCCCCGGAGTGGTTATTCCTCACAAATTTAGGCCGCCAACTTTTGACAAGTACAACGGTATTTCCTGCCCAAAGACTCACTTGCAGACTTTCTATCGGAAGATCGCCGCTCACACTCGGGATGAAAAGCTCTGGATGTACTATTTCCAGGATAGTCTATCCGAAGGGTCCTTGGAATGGTATATGAAGCTAGAGAGAAGTTCTGTAAGAAGCTGGAAGGAATTGGGAGAAGCCTTCCTCAAGCAGTATCAGTATAATATCGACATGGCGCCCAGTCGCACCCAACTTCAGAGTTTGACTCAGAGGAGCTCAGAGAGTTTCAAAGATTACGCACAAAGGTGGCGTGAAGTAGCCGCTCGAGTGCAACCGCCGTTGTTGGAGAGAGAAATGGTTGACCCGTTCCTGGATACCCTCCTGGGCATTTCATGGAAAGGCTAGCTGGATGTTCTTCAAGTGGATTTTCGGATATGATCTTAACTGGCGAGAGGATAGAAAGTTGGCCCAAGCAAGGGAAGATTCAAAACGGAGGTGCTTCATGTTCTGGTATTAAGAAACCCTTTGTGAAAAGAAGAGAAGGATAGACCGGTGCAATGTACGCGCAAAGGGGAGTGATCAACAGAGGATTTTATCAGCAAGTGGCCCCTGTCACTATCTCAACTCCACCTGTTCAATAGCAAGTCCAACCACCGCAGCCGCAACGCTCGCAAGGGTATCATCAAAGAGCTCCTTGTTCATATTACCTTCAGAGACCCAATGAAAGACATTTCGAAGCTCCGCCGATGTCCTATTCACAGCTTTTGAAGAATCTTCTACAACTTCAGATGATTCAACTCCGAACTTTACAACCCCCGAAGCCAGGCCAGATCCCCAAGGGTTATGATTCAAATGCCAGATGTGAATTTCATTCCGGAGCTCCCGGACATACCACAGAGAACTGTAAAGCACTGAAACATGTAGTTCAAGACCTACTGGATACTAAAGCGATTAACTTTGCTCCTTCTCCTAATGTGATTCAGAACCCCATGCCTCCTCACAGAGGTACGGTTGGGGCAGTTGATGAAAGGGAGAACCTGAACTTGGTATGTGATGTCAACGACTTGCAGACTTCGTTGATTGTTGTTAAAGTTTTCTTGTCAAATAAAGGTATCTTTCCTGGATGTGAAGAAGATTGTCTAGAATGTGCTGAGGCTACAAATGGGTGTGAGCAGTTAAAGGCAGGAATCCAAAATATGATTAATGAGGGAATGTTGTAGTTTGACAAGGTCGTAAAAGAAAGCGAAGTCTCCACAATAACTATCTTCTACGATCCATCTCAAGTTCCTTCACGGGCCAGAGCGGCACCGATAACCATCACCACTGCAGGACCAGTAATGTATCAGAGTGACAGAGCTATTCCTTGGAATTATGGTGGTGAGGTATACTGTAACGGCCAGAAGCAAGAGTTGGCCACGTCTAGTACAATCCCAGCTCAAGTAGAAAATGTTGGAGTGGGGGGCTTTACTAGAAGTGGAAGGATGTTTGCGCCAGAAACACTAAGGAATAATGTGATACCACCCAAAGACACTGCAGAAGCCCACTCTAGAGCAAGAGGGAAGCAGCCAACAGTTGTCAATGATTCTGCATCAGCAACTGATCCAGACCTTACCTTTGATAAAGAAGCTGAAGAATTTCTGAGGATTATCAAAAAGAGCGACTACAAGATTGTGGACCATCTGTCGCTCCCGATAAATGGGACTGGCCCAGATAAAGGTATAGACGCGAACGGTCGGCGAAAGAGGACAATGAGAACACACAGCCGTGAACTCACTGGAAAAGAAATAAAGTCACCAGCTAGGCATTTTTATCCCGGAGGAAAGGCAATGCTGCATAGACCTAGAAAGATATGGATAAGACGGTTGCGAACCAGAGAGACTGAGAAAGGGGGTTGGTTACAACCTGGGAAGGTATTAGCACCCAGATTGTCCGCCGTACTCGACGGGATCCACGCTTAAAAGATTTGTGTTTTAAAGGGGTAGTATCAGTGCAATTTGTGTATAGAATAGCTGGGAAAAGATGTACAGGTGTCAGTGTAAAAGAAGTGTGAAGTATATAAGTGAAGTGTCAGTGTAAGAACAGGAGTGAAATGCTCAAGATCATGAGGCTAAAAGAATGAGGCTAGAAAGAAGGGGAATATATAGAGACTTTTGTTCGATAACTGTTAAGTTATGCCTACGTATCCTCTCGTGCAATGAGGAAGTCAGAACACCGTAGTTCGACCCAAAGAGACTGAAAGATGAATTGACTTGTGAACTGCTTGCTTGTCTATGCTCAAGTGTATGACCTGTCTGGCTCAGGTGCTAACTGTCTTGCATTAGACGGAAGAAGCAAGTTCTCGTTTGTGAGTGAATGAGATGAGAAAAGAATCCCGGAGGAAACGATTATTGTTTGTTTTTGAGTTTTCAGTCTTTTATTGCTTTTGAAAATTTGTCATAGGTTAATGAGCTTAAGCCTAAACCAATGGATTTAGTAAACTCATCACATCTTCCCTCTGATTAGGGGTAATGAGAATACCTTAAGTGTGAAGTCAGCATCTCACACCTAATTACCTTTGATGCAAGATTAAGATCATTAACCTACTTGTGATTATTTAGATGTTTTTGGTGTTTTTGTTTAGTGTTGAGTAATGAGGTTAAGCCATAATCAGGGATTAAACAGACTCATTACACCATCCTAAGAGAAGGATAATAGATGAGAATGTTTAAGCTGAGGAAAACTCCTAAACTTAATCCATGATTAGGGATTAAACTCATGACAAAACAAGCCTTTGATTAAGTGGATTTTATTTAATGACATGATGATGAAGTGGATTTTATGATTTGTAAGACAACTTGAGGGGGACTTGTCCATTAACACTAGGGTTAGTCCTTCTTAACCAATTAAGGAAGAATTAGAACCCTAATGCAAGGCCCAAGTTACAAGTATGATGTCTTGATAATTATTAAATGAATTGATTAAAAGATTTAAACACATTAAGGGTTTAACACTTAGGATTAAAGTTATACACTCCATCCTAAGAGAAGGATGCAGGCATAAGCTTAATCACAAAGCCTTAAAGCCTTTAGGGTTTAATCCCTGATTATGAGATGAGAAGAGAAGACTCAAAAGAGACACAAAGGTGAAACTAAGAGGGGAGACTAATCAAAACCCTAATCATTGTCATGCTTGGTTGTTCCTAAGGTTTGTGTGGTTTGCAAGAACAATCTTCAATGGAACCACCAGGAAGCAGATGAAAGGATCAAGAGAAGCAAAGTGACTTGCTTCATTCAAGAAGTCAAGTCACTTGAAGAGAGAAAGTGGGAAGAGGAAGAATGAGCAAGCTCAAACTCAAACACATATAAAAATGCAGCATGGATGCAAGAGAGAGATGAGAAGAAAGTATGAGAAGTGAAGGCAAATCCACTTCTCAGAATCACTTACCACCTGAAAGGTTAGAAAGGAAATGCAATGCAATTCAAAATGGGATGGAATGACATGATGCAAACTAAAACCAGAAGCACATATATGATGCTAATGATGTTATGAGATGCTACAAACATAAGGCAGCACATGGAAATGATCATACAAGTTCATGAATGCAAATGAAGCAAGTTTAGAACCATGAACACACATGAACAGTTATGAGATGCAAATGACATACAATCATGGCAAATACATGATGCAATGATCAAACATGCTTCTAATATGTCTTAAGATGTCTAATGAACCAAATGGATGCATAAAATGTCATGGCAAGTCATGTTATGCAAACAAATGCAAGATGAATGCAAAAGGAAGCCCAAATTAGGGTTTATGATCAATGCACCAAACAAAAACCAAAATCAGAAGCAAAAATCAAGATAAAAAATTGAAAATGCACTCAAAGGGACCCTAATCCTATACTAACTCACTGCCCAAAGGAGAGGTCTCAACTCTTAACCAATCTCAAGATATGATTTTTACAAGTTTGCTAGGGTTTTAGGGTTCCTAAACAAGAAAATTGTCAAAAAAATTGAAAATGAAAGATCAAATCATGGCCATTTAATCTCACAAACTACATGCTAAACACAATGCAATGCAAAAATAATCAATGTCCAACTCTTCATGGATAGGCAGAAATGATTTTTTGAACTTTGGATCAAATTAATGCATAAAAATGATTTTAATTCAATGAAAAATTCTCAAAATGCATCAAGATCAAAAAAGAAATTTGGTTTGAAGGTTGGACAATGTTTCTAAATGTCTTAGAACATTTCATGAATTTTTTGGTGATTTTTAAATACATAAAAGTATTTTTAATAAATTAATTTTCATTAATCAATTAAAAATAATCTTTTAAATATTTAAAAATACTTTTTTAATGCTAAAAATAAAATAAAAATATTTTTTGTGTCATAAAAATTAATGAAATTCTTGAGAAAAAGTTTCATAATTTTTAAACAATTTTTACTATTTTAAATAAATTGTGCAAATAAAATGAAAAAGAAATGAAAATAAATAGAAATAAAACTGAATTAATGAGAAGTCAGCAGATCCTAGGGACCAGATTCAAACTAAAACGCGCGCGTGTTGACTTGGCGCCAGATCTCACGGCCCTCATTCAAACTCAGCTAATCAATGCTTATTCCCTAATTACGCCGTTAAACACTTTCAGATGACCGGAACAGTGTTCCGGTCATCTTCTCCGTTCACCCCAAACCTCAAACTCCTTCAAAACGTATCTAAAACGAAATCTAAAAACACAGAAATGATTCCCACTCACTCACGAACCAAAACCCCCAATCAAAACAAATTTATTTTTCCTGGAATGGCTGAATCGAAGCAAACAAGAACTAGGGCAAAAAAGTTTCAGAGACTAATTAAACTCTCATCTCTCCACCATTTTTAAAACTAAAGATACCAGAGCAATCAGTGAAGCATATAGAACAACTTAAGAACTTAAAAAACGATTTCTGGAAAAAAAGTTCTTGAGCTACCTGAGTTTCGAAGCTTTCACCCTGGTAACTTTCAGACCTCCCCTCCTTGTGAAATCCTCTCCACTTGACCCTCTGATGATGCTGGAATGCTTAGAAAGAGCTTAAATTGGCTGGTTGAGGAGTTTGAGCAGCTTCTGCTCAAGCTCAGTTGAAAATGGTGATGGTGATTCAGGCTGTTTCTGGCAATGGTGAAGGGTTGTTTGTGGTCAGGATGATGAGTGGAGGAGGTTTGTAGAGTTTGTTTGAGTGTTTATGGCCTGTGGAAGATGTTTCGAAGGAAACTGCAGGTTGGAGTGAAAATGGAGAAACAATGTTCTTGCTGGATTCAGGCTTGTGTCTTGTTGGTTTAGGCTCAATGGAACATGGTGAGATGATTAGTGAAACTTGTTTGAATGTTTGTGAGCTGGGCAGAGAGATTCGAAGAGAGATGCAAATGGGGTGAGTTTTGTGAATGCTATGATCTTGTGTGTTTCAGCCTTGCTTGATGAGTGTTATGGCCAGCATTTTGCCCACATAAACCTCTCTCATTGGTCAGATGACATGACATGTGCTTTATTGATTGGTATGGCCACTTTTGCAATTTGTCAACTTTTGTGTAAGAGAAAGTATGGGCAACTTCTAGGCTAGTACATGGGCTGTGTGATACGCAGAAAGGTGAGGGGAGAGGGCTAGGGTGGTTCAGTATCCAATGCAGCAAGTTGGTGAAGTGTGATCATGAGTTTTGCAAGTTGGTCCTCTTTTGGTTCACATGGAACTTTCTTGCTATACAAACCATGAAGCATGAGGGATCTTGGTTCAAATCTGACTTTTAGGAGTTGCATGATGCTTGTGTAATGGTTTGATGACAATTAGAAGTTACAATTTGCCTTGGTTCATGATTTTGCAAATTTTCCTTTTAGTGCATAACTTGAAAATTAGTGATTTTTGCCAACTTTGTCACACCATAACTTTTGATCCAAAATGAATTAGGTCATGTTCTTGTACTTTTTGAAAAGGGAAAAATGTATTCTACAACTTTCATGACCAAAGTTTTTCCATTTGAAGCATTTTTGGATCAAAAAGCAAGGCTTGAAAAATGGCATAAAATGACATATTCTTGAAAAGTCAACCATGCCCTAAAAAGTCAACTTTGCAAAAACTCCAAATTCTTGAATTTTGTGAACTTTAACCTTCTTCCATGATCAAATAAAGGTCATATACACTCAAAATGATGAAGATCACCCCTTGGTTGGGTCATTGGGGGCCTCAGATGCCCTGATTTTACACTGACTTGTCCAGAAAGTCAACCCTTGATCAGATGACTTCCCCATGGAATTTCTTCATGAAAATTGATATGCATACTCCCTATACCATATAGAGACCAATGGAAACAAGAATGACCAAAAAAATTGGAGTTATAGCCTCTGAAACCAAAACCCTAATTTTAGGTCAACTGTGTAGTCAAACTTGGCTCTGCATCCACACCAATCCCAACTCTTGTGATTCCTTTGCATTTTTGACTTTGAGAGGATGTAGTATGATATAAGAACACACATGGATCCCTTTTAAGTGATTGGTGGCCTTTGGAGTGGCTCAAGAAGCTCTTGGATTGCTCAGATCACAAACCCTAGGTGCAGATGACTTTGAAACAATGCAGTGGAACAAAAATGAGATATGAGATGATATGATTGTGTTTATGCATATGAAATGATCACAAGCCATGGTGTGAATGGGTGAGGGCAAATTTGGGGTGTTTACAGCTGCCCCTATTCAAACATGAGTTAGCTGTGCAGGTTGTAAGCAACGGCTTAACAGGCAAACAAGATAACTTGTGGTTGAATACCAAAGACGGTCCAAAATTTGCACTCACAAAATGAAGAAGAAAAGGGATATAGATCGTAAAAGGAAAATAAAGTATATTGTAAAGTGTGGGCGACGGAGGACGACCGTCGAGCAGAGTACGACTGCTGGGTAAAGAGCAATGACGGGGATGGCCGACATGCCGGGGTAAAAGGTAAAGCAAAGACGGGGACGGCCGACTAGCTGGGAAAAATAAGATATTATGATGGGGACGGCCATCAAGATAAAGTTGTAAGATTCTCTGGGAGTTAACGAAACATGACGGGGACGGCCATCAAGTTCACAAAGTAAAGTAACCACCGACGGGGACGGCCATCGGGCTAAAAGAAAAGGAAAAGGGACCACGACGGGGACGGCCATCGGGTTAAAGAATAAATGAAATAAACAGATGATGGGGTACGGCCATCAAAGGTGAAGGACGATCACCTAGCAGGGGATGGCTGCTCCATTGGGGAATAAAGGAACTATGATGGGGACGGCCATCGAAGGTGGAGGACGACCACCTGGCAGGGTACGGCTGCCGAAAATATCAACGATGGGGACGGCCATCGGATGAGCATGATGGAGGACGACCATCAAGAGGTGGAGGACGACCACCTAGCAGGGGACGGCTGCTCTCGGGGTTTATCATGACATAGGACGAATGCCAGATAACCAAAATCAACAATGGGGACGGCCATTGGATAAAATGATGAAGGACGATCATCAACGGGTGGAGGACGACCACCTAGCAGGGGACGACTGCTAAATATCAACGATGGGGACGGCCATCGGATGAGCATGATGGAGGACGACCATCAAGAGGTGGAGGACGACCACCTAGCAGGGTACGGCTGCTCTCAGGGTTTATCATGACACAGGACGAGTGTCAGATAAGAAGGAAAATTTGCTTTGTTGGCAATCTACTGGGGAGTAGTAAACACGGACGAGTGTTTATATCCAAGAAACAAAAGGTATAAGTGTTTGGTATTGTGTATAGATTAAAGATGCGGACGAGCATCCCTAAGACTACGATACGGACGAGTATCGGGTAGAAACGAATACTGACACGTGTTCAAAGATGATGATACGGACGAGTATCAACTGGTTAACAGAGAACACGGACGAGTGTTGAACCTGAGAGGGTTCTTCTGGGGAATAGTAGACACAGGCGAGTATCTATATTCAAGAAGACAAAAGTTTTTGACACAGTGTATGGATTAAAGATGCAGACGAGCATCCTTAAGACTATGATACGGACGAGTATCATGCAGAAACAAACCCTTGACGCATGTTCTGAGATGATGATACGGACGAGTACCATCTGGTTAACAAAGAACAAGGACCAATGTTGAGCCTGTGGGGGTATAAATGGTATATACAAGATACGGACGAGTATCTGTATGAGTGTAACATGAGTAGTGAGTATGAGCATCGTATAGATGAGTGTTTATCTGCTGGGGAGAGCGACACGGACGAGTGTCAAAAGGAAAGTATAATAATATCAACAAGTATATGGGTTGTAAAAGTGTAGGCGACTGCGCTGGGGGATATGACACAGACGGGTGCCAAAGGATTGTGTATATAGGTATATGTGAGTGCAAAGAGGATGTCTTTGGCTTTCTGCTGGGGTATGACACAGACGGGTGCCAAGACGTATCGGTAACACGGGTGATCTTGTTTGCAAAGAGTGTTCAGGCGACTTTACTGGGGAAAGATGGCACAGACGGGTGTCCAAAATGAGTATATACTGGTGTTTGCGATTGAGAGGCAGCTGTTTTTTTGCTGGGGACTCTGGTGGGATTTTTTCTGTACGTTGATGAACTGTCATTATTCACAAGTGCTGATTCAAAACATGGCTTATGATTATGCTGTATGTTGGATTTTTGCCGTAATGCTCCGTGTTAGACGGAATGCTACGCTTTATGGGTGAATATGATGCAAATGCTATGATTATGCAAAGATACCAAACCGGGATCCGGGTCCCGCTGCTGCGAAGATCTCTGGCCGATCTGTTTGAAGTAAGCATCCCAGCTGGGGGTGAAATCATTGATAGATCTGATGATATGATATTTGCTTGGGGATATAGGTCATTGATAGACCTATCCTTATAAATGAGAGACCCAGCTGGGGTTTGCAGAAGCTTTCTTCACTCTGTTGTGACTCCTTCGTGCGCTGCTCTTCTGGATAGAGGCTGGAACTCTGTGGGGGGATAGCTCTCTGACTTTTGTGCTCGGCTGAGGGCGAGACGGCAACTCGGCTGGGGAGAAAGAGAGGAATCACTGAAAGACCTCCCTAGAAATTCTGTTACGGTAGCTTCTTGACTCAGCCGGGGATATAGGTGCTTTCTGTGATGCCTGGCAACTCTGATGGGGATAAGCAACAGGTGGCAACTCAGCTGGGGGAAGTCATGGGAGGCAACTCAGCTGGGGAGAGAGCACTTTGGGTGCTAAAATTGAGTGTGGATTTGCCAGCTTGCTGGGATAAAGTTTTCATGCCCCAAGTTGTGCTCTGGATACCTGCAATCCTGAAAAAGATAGAGAAACGCACAAGATAATCCCGAGGTACCCTTTACTGGATTCCGACATAGGAGTTTAGATAATTCTAAGAGTAAGCATATTTCCTGCAGGCATGTTTTTATTTGAAGATAAGCATCTGTATTCTTATGCAATCAGTTTTTTCTTTAAGACATCAGACATTTTTTTGCAAATAAAATGTACAAGACGAGACATGACTGAAAATCTGATTTTATTAATTCATATGCCCTGAATTGGCGAGATACAGTCAAAGGAACATATCCCCTGAAATGAGGAGATTGTTACAAATTGAGAAACGAAATGTTGGCAGTGTTGATGACGCTTTGAGGAGCTTCCTCTTCACTATGACCCGTATGACTTTTGACGTTCTTCTCATCTTGCTTTCTGAAGAATGTTGATTCTGGCTGAGGCTTGATCCTTCCGAAGCTTACCAAGTTGTAGGTGATACAGACGAATTCAGAATGCAGTTGTTCGCTTATTCCCTTATTTTGCATGGATCGCCTTCTCGGGTTTTCAATCCATCGGGATACCCATTTTTGCCTGAGCTGTCCAATGCGGCTTTTCAACTCAGCGGGTGTACATTTTTCATTTTTCCCTTATTTTTGCCCGAGTCTTTTATTCTGTTTTTGACTCGCCGGGATGCCCTATTTTTGCCTGGACCTACATTCTGTTTTTATGTCCAGCGGGTCATTTTTCATTTGAAGTATTTTTTAACTGCATCTGAATTCACAGGGGACGGGAAGTCTTCACCATCCATGGTGCTGAGCATCAATGCTCCACCGGAAAAAACTTTCTTTACCACGAATGGTCCTTCATAGTTTGGAGTCCACTTGCCCCTGTGGTCTGTATGAGGAGGGAGGATTCTTTTCAGCACAAGATCTCCCACTTGGTACTCTCGGTGTCTGACTTTCTGATCGAAGGCTTTCTTCATTCTTTTCTGATATAACTGCCCATGACATATTGCAGCCAATCTTTTCTCTTCGATCAGACTCAGTTGTTCGTATCGGGCCCGAACCCATTCTGCTTCACTCAGTTTAACATCCATTAGCACCTGCAGAGAGGGTAATTCAACTTCAACAGGTAGGACTGCTTCCATACCATAAACAAGCTGATACGGTGTTGCCCCAGTGGATGTTCTGATTGACGTGCGGTACCCATGCAAGGCAAATGGTAGCATTTCATGCCAGTCTTTGTAAGTGACTACCATCTTCTGCACAATCTTCTTGATATTCTTGTTCGCTGCCTCAACAGCGCCATTCATCTTTGGCCTGTAAGGAGAAGAATTGTGATGTTGGATCTTGAAGTCCCGGCACAGCTCTGCCATCATTTTGTTATTCAAGTTGGAACCATTATCAGTAATGATTCGCTCGGGTACTCCGTACCGACAGATGATGTCTCTTTTCAGAAATCGGGCTACCACTTGTCTTGTGACATTTGCATATGAGGCTGCTTCAACCCACTTGGTGAAATAGTCAATGGCGACCAGGATGAATCTGTGGCCGTTTGAAGCAGTTGGCTCAATCTTGCCAATCATGTCAATGCCCCACATGGCAAAGGGCCATGGTGAAGACATGATGTTCAGAGGATTGGGAGGCACATGCACCTTATCTGCATAAACCTGGCATTTGTGGCACTTCCTGGCATAGGCACAACAGTCAGCATCCATCGTGATCCAGTAATAACCCGATCTTAGTAACTTTTTAGCCATGGAATGCCCTCCAGCATGGGTACCAAAAGATCCTTCGTGCACTTCATGCATCAACAAGCCTGCTTCTGTCTTATCAACACATCTGAGGAGTACCATATCAAAGTTCCTCTTGTATAGAGAACCATCAGTGTTCAAGAAGAAACTGCCAGCAAGCCTTCTCAAAGTCTTCTTATCATTGGAAGATGCCCCATATGGGTATGTTTGATCCTCCAAGAAGCACTTAATGTCATGGAACCAAGGCTTATCATCTTTAACAACATCTGCTGCGAACACATATGCTGGTCTGTCAAGTCTGGACACTGAAATCTGAGGTACAAAGTTGGCAGCCTGAACTTTGATCATGGATGAAATGGTAGCCAGAGCATCTGCAAACTGATTCTCGTCCCGAGGGATATACTCGAGCTTGACTGTTGTAAAGAAAGCCAGTAACCTCCTTGTATAATCCCTGTAAGGTATCAGATGATCCTGGTGGATGTACCATTTTCCGTTGGTTTGATTGATTACCAAAGCTGAATCTCCGAACACGGTCAATGTCTTGATCCTGAGGTCAATGGCTTCCTCAAGACCCATAATGCAAGCTTCGTATTCAGCTTCGTTGTTAGTGCAGTTGAAAGTGAGTTTTGCCGAGAAAGGCATGTGAACTCCCTTAGGTGTAATGAGTACTGCACCAACACCACGACCATTCATATTAACAGCCCCATCAAACATCATAGTCCATTCTTCTTCCGGGTCGGGCCCTTCAGTGTGAACAGGCTCTTCATGATCTTTTGCTTTTATGAACATGATGTCTTCATCAGGGAAGTCAAATCTCATAGGCTGGTAGTCATCAATGGGTTGCTCAGCAAGATATTCAGATAGTACACTGCCCTTGATGGCTTTCTGAGATGTGTACTGGATGTCATACTCTGTAAGGATCATCTGCCATCTTGCAACCCGTCCGGTAAGAGCTGGCTTCTCAAATATGTACTTAACTGGGTCCATCTTTGAGATCAATAAAGTAGTGTGGGTCAACATATACTGTCTCAGTCGGCGAGCAGCCCACGCTAAAGCACAACAAGTTTTCTCGAGCAGTGAATAACGTTGTTCACAATCGGTAAACTTTTTGCTCAGGTAGTAAATTGCATACTCTTTTCGACCAGACTCGTCATGCTGGCCCAACACACACCCCATCGACTCCTCTAATACTGTCAAGTACATGATCAGAGGTCTTCCTTCCACTGGAGGCATAAGGATTGGAGGTTCTTGCAGATATTCTTTGATCTTGTCAAAAGCCTTCTGGCAGTCTTCGTTCCACCTGACCGTCTGCTCTTTTCTCAATAATTTGAACAAGGGTTCGCAGGTTGCTGTGAGGTGAGATATGAACCTTGAGATGTAGTTCAATCTACCTAGGAACCCTCGAACTTCTTTTTCAGATTTTGGTGCAGGCATTTCTTGAATGGCTTTGACTTTATCAGGGTCAACTTCAATCCCTTTCTCGCTTACAATAAAACCCAGCAGCTTACCCGATCGCACCCCGAATGTGCACTTGTTGGGGTTCAACTTCAGTTGGTACTTCCTCAGACGCTTGAACAACTTCAGCAGATTTACCAGGTGGTCTTCTTCAGTAAGGGACTTGGCAATCATGTCATCCACATAACATTCTATCTCTTTATGGATCATATCGTGGAATAATGTTACCATAGCCCGTTGATATGTTGCACCGGCATTCTTGAGCCCAAATGGAATTACCTTGTAGCAGAACGTGCCCCAGGGTGTGATGAAGGTTGTCTTCTCCATGTCTTCAGGTGACATCTTAATCTGGTTGTATCCTGAAAATCCGTCCATGAAGGAGAATACCGAGAACTGAGCCGTATTATCCACCAATACATCAATGTGAGGTAAAGGGAAATCATCTTTCGGGCTAGCTCTGTTCAGATCCCGGTAGTCAACACACATTCTTACTTTGCCGTCTTTCTTAGGCACAGGTACTATATTAGCAACCCATGGCGGATAGCTAGTCACAGCAAGGAACCCGGCGTCCCACTGCTTTTGTACCTCTTCTTTGATTTTCATAGCCATGTCGGGACGAGTGCGGCGTAGCTTCTGTTTAACCGGCGGGCATTCATCTCTCAAAGGCAGCTTGTGCACGACAATGTCGGTGTCCAACCCTGGCATATCTTGATAAGACCAAGCAAACACGTCCACATATTCTTGAAGCAGGTCAATCAATTGTCTCTTCACTGAGTCTTGTAAGCAGGCCCCGATTTTAACCTCTTTCACGTCTTCATCTGTACCAAGATTAATCACTTCAACCTTCTCCTGGTGAGGAGTAATAACCTTTTCCTCTTGTCTTAACAACCTGGCTAGCTCTTCAGGAAGCTCATACTCTTCTTCAACCCCTTCATCGACTTGATTGATTGGATTGTCAAAGTCATACGAAGTCATAGCCGTGCTGTTGTCGGTGCTGTCTGGAAGGCACACTCTGCAAGGGTTCAGTTGTTTCATTTTAGTGATTTGATTTTAATCTTGCTTAAAAAAGTGAAATAGAGTTGTCATTTTGAAATTACTGCCATTTATTTTTTGTACAAAAAGAAAAATGGAAAAAACAGTGAGCGAAAAAGAAAAAGACTCGTTTGCAAAAAGATGTCTGACGTTTCATTGATTAATCTTGTTGCACAAAAAGTACAGATGGCCCGATTACAAAATGAGTCTTGTCATCTTGGGCAAGATGCAAGACTTTGATGCATGCTATAAAATACAGGAAATAATAATTACTCTGCATGAGTAACTCTTATAATTTCCTGGGAAGACCAGTTTGAGATACTACTCCCCGGGATCTTTGGACGAATCCAGCTTTCCAGGTTGCGTTCTTCTTCCAGCTCGTCTTCCAGACAGTTGACAGCATCAGGGGTGAGCATCCCCCCACTCACAAAGTTGGGCTCCTTTGCAGCCTCTGCTTGATCTTGTTGAGTTGGTTTGTAACCCAACCCAAATCTGTCCTCTTTCTTCTCCACCGATAACAATATGCCCCAGCCTTGGGCGTTTCCTCCCTCAACAACCTTCTGGGCTTGTTGGTATGATGTCATTGAAGTTCCAGGTACAGCAGATGTCTCATTTATGTTCAAGGCTTCGAACCCCTGGCTCATTGTTTCATGGATCTCCCCATCCATCTCAATATACTTATAGGTAGCCAGGTGGCTGACAAAAATATCCTCCTCTCCACAGATTGTAACGATTTGACCCTCCCACTCGTATTTTAACTTCTGGTGAAGGGTAGAGGTCACGGCGCCAGCGGCGTGAATCCATGGCCTACCCAATAGACAGCTGTAGGCAGGCTGTATATCCATCACGTAGAAGGTCGTTTTGAAGGTCTGCGGGCCAATCGTTATGGGCAACTCAATCTCTCCCAGAACCGATCTTTTTGAACCATCAAAGGCTCTCACTACCAGGTTGCTGGGTCTCAACGCCAATCCGTCATATTCTAGCTTCACCAGGGCCTTTTTAGGTAAGACATTGAGGGACGACCCTGTGTCTACCAGCACATGAGAAAGGACAGCACCTTTACATTCCATGGTTATGTGCAAGGCTTTGTTATGGTTGCGGCCTTCCGTTGTCAAATCAGTATTGGTGAACCCTAGTCAGGGACTAGCATTAACATTTCCAACTACAGCTTCTAGCTGATTGACAGTGATCTCTTCAGGCACATAAGCTGCGTGCAAGACTTTGAGTAGTGCATTCCGATGGGCTTCGGAGCACATAAGCAATGATAAGATTGAGATCTTGGAAGGCGTCTGATGAAGCTGATCCACTATTTTATAATCACTCTTTTTGATGATTCGCATGAACTCATCAACCTCTTGGTCAAAGGGTGTTTTCAAGGCTTCTTTAACGGTCTGCTCTTCCTGCACCAAGCTTTTTCCTTTTGCTTTAGCAGCAGCTTCTGCCTCGGCAGTGGGTCTTTGAATTTGTGGAGCGAAAAGACGTCCGCTTCGAGTGAAGCCTCCGCCTCCTCCCACATTGTCAATTTTTGGTGCAGGGGTTGATGATTCAAAAGTGATTCTTTGTCCTTCACAGTACAGGTCAGAGCCGTAATGCCACGGGATAGCATTGCTGCTTTCATAAGGTACTGGTCCAGGCACCGTGATAGTGACTGGACTGACTGCAGCTGCGGAAGGAATTGTGATAGTCTGCGGATCATAATAAATTGTGACTGGTGCCCTGATGGGAGCAGCACCTTCTGAGTTGTAGGCAGAGTTGTTTTCAGGATCATAAAATATTGTGACAGTTGAGACATCTTCATGATTTGTTGCTGATGTTGTAGGAGACATTGGTGGAAGGATGGATGTTGTTGTTGTAGGAGTTTCAAAATGGAGTGGTGCTAGAGTTGTAGAAGAAAAATTTGTTGATAACTGATCAGTTGAGATGATAGATGAAGTACTTGTTGATGAAGCCGAAGAATTGTCGGGAACAATGGTTGTTGCAGTTGTAGGAGGTCCTGGAGTTGTTTCTGATGAGATTGCTGGATTTGTAGGAAATGATGTGGTGATCTGAAGCTGGCCACTCTGTATGAGACCATCTATGCCATTCCTCAGGTCATCGCACCCATTGACTGAAATATTGCAGTAAGCACACCCCAACTCACACCCCAACTCACACCCCGGGAACATTTGACATTCGAGGAGCTGAGCCTTAATTTCTACCAACGGTGTCCTGATCTGACCCACACTGGTTATTAAATAAGACGGTTTGTCTTCTTCAATAGCGTTAATTCTGGGACCACCGTGGTTTGGCATAGGATTTTTGTTGACATTGGGTGGTGGTGCGAAATTCAGAGCTTTCGAGTCTACCAGGTCTTGTACCTTCATGTGCAAGGCTCTGCACTTTTCTGTACTATGGCCAGGTGCATTTGAATGGAAGGCACATCTGGCGTTGGAATCATAATTCCTGGGTAGACTGTTGGGATCTGGAGGTGCCAACGTCCTTAGCTCAACTAGGTTGAGTTTCAGGAGTTGCGGCAGCAATGTAGCATATGGCATAGGGATCGGATCGATTACCCTGTTGGCTTGAGAAGGCCTCTGTTGGAATGGCCTTTGCTGGTTATTGTTGTTGGTGTTGCTATTGTTGTAATTTCTCGGAGGATACTGATTCTGTTGATGGTACTGAGGCTGTTGTTGATAGTTTTGTTGCGGAGGTTGATAAACTGGTTGAGGATGAGCTGGAGCGGGAATGGTGACTGCTGCCACCGATCTGTGAACATATTGGGGCCTGCCCCTGTTGGTGTGGATGGCATTGGTCTCGCCAGTTCTTCTTGGGCCTGCAAAAGGCTTTCTTGTACTACTGGACGAGCTTGCACCGTTGTCAGATATCTTACCCATCTTCAATAGGCTTTCAATTCTCTCCCCGGCTATGACTACATCTGCAAAGCTGGTAGATGAGAAGGCAGCTAGCCTATCAATGTAAGTCCCCTGAAGGGTGTTCATAAACATGTCTGTCATTTCCCTCTCAGACATAGGTGGCTGGACAGCAGCAGCCAATTGCCTCCATCTCTGGGCATATTCTCGGAAACTTTCCCTTGAAGATTGTGACATTCCCATTAGGAGGGTCCTGTTGGGTGCCATATCTAAGTTGTACTGATACTGTCTGATAAAGGCCTCTGCCAGGTCCTTCCAGCATCTGATAGTTGCCCTTGTCAAGTGAGAGTACCATTCTCTTGACGCTCCTGTTAAGCTATCCTCGAAATAGAACATCCAGAGCTTCTCATCCATAGTATAGGCCTTCAGCCTTCCCAGAAATGATTGCAAATGAGTCCGGGGGCATGAAGTCCCGTTGTATTTTTCAAAACAAGGAGGCTTAAACTTATGGGGGATCCTGACCCCGTCTACCAAGCCCATGTCCATGACGTCGAAACCCAGAGAGTTTTGAGACTCTAAGGATCTCAGTTTCTCAGCTATCTCATCCAGCCTTCTATCATAAGTTTCTTCCCCAGCACCCATTACTGTGAATTGATCCTCTTCGGGGTCTTCTTGAAGTACCCTGGCTGCAGTGGCAGTCCCTTGAACATTTGCAGGGATGTTGACCTCAGGATGGAGGTGTGGTCCAAATACAGGGGGATTAACGTGAGGTTGGACCCTTTCGTTATTGCTTGTGCCAGCAGTTCCTATATGTGGATCCTCTTGGTTTTGCCTTTCCACCATGGCCCTCAATCTTTCTTGGCTCTGAGCCATGTTGTTCATTACTTCCATAAACAGCGTCATTTGATTCCTCATTTCTAGCCTTTCATTCGCCATTTGATTTCTGACCTCAGTAAGGTCCTGCTGCATCTGATCCATTTGAATGCCCGAAAGGTTGTTACGGGTCGGATAACGGTGCGGACGATTGAGGGGAAATACCCGGCGCCGAGCAATAGTTCCTGAACATCACAACAGAGTTAGTGGCAATAAAACAAAACCTACAAAACAAACAAAGGGTTAGCATGCAATGCAGTATGCTTATTTGTTTTCAAGGTATCCGGCTTGGCATTCAGTTTTGACCCTCCCAGACCCTTGAAGATGCTGTTGATGTTGCTTTTGAAGTGAAACTTGGATGGAACAAACTAATACATATATTACAAAAGCAAAATGGTACATAGTTTGTTTACAAACACAAGCCCTCTGAGGGGTCAAAATACATTACAGGAAAATAAAAGTACATGGAATGAAAGCAACAACAAACAAATGGTCAAACACCAAGACCAAACTCATCCTCACAAACTTCCTTGAGAAGTGCTTCGGTCACAGGATCAGTCGGACGCTCCGTGATATTCCTGATGAGGAGATTCCGGGTCGTAACAGCTGCTGTTAGCTTCTTGTGCTGACTTTGGTCCTTTGACCTCTTCACTCCAGCTTTGATCTTCAGCTCTGATATCTCCCTCTGGGCTGCTGCCAGGGCTTCTTGCTGTTCTTTCGCACTAGCTTCCAGTTGCTCTACATTGTCTTGAACTCTCTTGTCCTCCAGAGTACGAGCCTCGGTGATCCTGACCCACCGGGCCTGACTCTCCTTCAGATACAAGTCTGTCCTTGCTCTCTGGAACTGGGCTTCCTTGCAAGCATTCTTCAGAATTTGTTCTCCAGCCTTAGACTTTTTGATATAATCCCCAGACTTCTCGATCTTAGTCATATGCTCCACTCTCAACTTCTCCAACCTCTCAATCTCCATCCTACCATTACTCCTCTCCCGGAGGGTCTTCTGCAAAGCCTGGGTTAACTTCTCATTTCTTTCTTTCAAGCTCTCAAACTCCTCCAACCTGACAGTGGCAGGGGATGGTGCTGAAGATGATTCAGTCATATCTTCTATGGTAAAGGGCATTCCGGAGAATTGAGCCCTGGCCTGGGACCACTCATAATATTGTGCTGATGCCACATTGCTGCACTTCCCCAAAATGGTTATTCCCTTGGTTTGAACATGATCCCAGGCCCAGGCTGCCTGCCTAACAATAGCCAAATTAGGCCTGTTCTCACAATAAAGAGTCTCAACCAAGTCCTGTGCCTTAGGAGTGTGGACCAGTGCATAGCCCAGTTGTCTTCTAAACAGCAGAGGGTTGTAATTAATACTACCCTTAACTCCTATTAGGGGCACATTGGGAAAATGCCCACAGCTGGTGATGATATCCCTGCCTTTGGTACTTTGGGTGCACCACCTGATATCAGCTGAAGTTAGTGCAGTGAGTCTCTTAGCCCAGTTTCTCCGCTGATGAGGGTTCAAAAATGCATCTGTCCTGGGTAGATGCCTGAGAAGCCAAGCATGGAACAATGGAGCACAACACCTCACTAATCTTCCCCTCTGCTTTTCATTCCTCTGATGCACTGAGTAGTAGAGGTCCCCCAATAAAGTGGGCACTGGGTTCTTCAAGATGAAAAGATGGATTGCATTCTTGCTAATGAATCGAGGCTCATCTGCAAACAACACAATTCCATATATACTCAAGGCCAATAAAGCACAGACAGCTTTCCACTCTCCTAGAGAAGCTTTCAGGGCAGCTTGAGAGATCAAGAAATCTAGATGAAAACCAGGGATTCCAGCCTTGGAAGTCATGTGCTGCTCAATTAGGACAGGTTCCAGATGCAAAGCCTTTGCTACTTCTCCATTACCAGGGAAGACCATCTCAGGGTTGAAAGGGATTCCACCCCTGATAGGCATGCCAACCAATGATGAGTATTCTTCTAGTAGAGGGCCCAGCTGAAAGTCCTGAAAAGTGAAGCATCTCAGTGGGGGATCATAGAACTGAATGCAAGTGTGGATCAGGCTTCTCTGTGAAGGGTCCAGATCCATAACCATATCAAGTATATCTCCATAATGTTCCCTGAACAATGGTATGTGATCTGGAGTGATCAGGGTCTGAATCCTCCTGATGTCAGATAGCTCTGGCTGGAAGAAGTGGTAGGTGATGTTGCTCTTTTTAGGAGCCATGATGCTGAGACTGAGTAGAGACAGGTGCTGATGATAACACTGAAGAATGAGCCACTGATTGGCTGGTGCAGATAACTGAAGTAGATAGCTGAAGCAAATGCTGATGAAGATAGGTCAGTACTGAAGATGGGGTCAAAACCAAAACCAAATGAAGATGGATACCCTGAAACACAAATAAGCAAATGTTAATATGATGTAATGATTATGTATGCAAGGGTTTGTGACTGAGCTGGATCTGATCAAATGCCCTGATATAGATCCAAGACATATTCAAGAATACCAGATGGAGGTCTATAAATCCAGTAACCAAGGTGGGGGGCTCAAATAAAGAGCCACATGTCCAGGGTTTAGAATCACAAGAACTGTTCCAACATGGAGTATTCTTAATCAAGTCAAAGTAACAGGGTATTCTGAGGTCAAGGTACCTGCAAACCTGTAAACAGCCCAACCCCCTCTCAGGTGGTGTTCTAAAACAAGGATCCTCAGACTTGGATCAGTTATGAGAAGTGTAAACACTTCTAACCCGGAGGTACAGTGTTTACAATAACCATAAAAGTTCTTCCTCTAATTCACCTCAGTTTCTGAAGGTCAATACTAAAGGTCATCCAGACTTAGCAGGCTTCCCAGATAGCCCTAGCATTGCAGGAAATCTGCAACACAGAGTTCTCAAGAAGAAACCCATATCTGAACCGTGTTTCATATTCCCGCACCAGACCGAGATGGAATGGGAAAGAATATGATTCACTCTAGCCTAGGTATCACTCAGGTCCCAGGTATAGGACCTTAACTCTCAATGGAACACCCACCCACCAAAGCAAAACCAGATCCAACCAGACAGCATGACAGTATGATATATGTAAAGCAGTAAAGAAAGCAGATAAACAACTGTACATAAAGCAAAATAAATACAAATACACAAACACAAATAAGCACATAACACCCCAGTAAACACAAATCAAACAAGCGCTAGGAGGAACCCACAAAAAGAACCAGAAGCCCTGGTTGCAGTATAAGGGTCCCCAGCAGAGTCGCCAAGCTGTCGCTCCCGATAAATGGGACTGGCCCAGATAAAGGTACAGACGCGAACGGTCGGCGAAAGAGGACAATGAGAACACACAGCCGTGAACTCACTGGAAAAGAAATAGAGTCTCCAGCTAGGCATTTTTATCCCGGAGGAAAGGCAATGCTGCATAGACCTAGAAAGATATGGATAAGACGGTTGCGAACCAGAGAGACTGAGAAAGGGGGTTGGTTACAACCTGGGAAGGTATTAGCACCCAGATTGTCCGCCGTACTCGACGGGATCCACGCTTAAAAGATTTGTGTTTTAAAGGGGTAGTGTCAGTGCAATTTGTGTATAGAATAGCTGGGAAAAGATGTACAGGTGTCAGTGTAAAAGAAGTGTGAAGTATATAAGTGAAGTGTCAGTGTAAGAACAGGAGTGAAATGCTCAAGATCATGAGGCTAAAAGAATGAGGCTAGAAAGAAGGGGAATATACAGAGACTTTTGTTCGATAACTGTTAAGTTATGCCTACGTATCCTCTCGTGCAATGAGGAAGTCAGAACACCGTAGTTCGACCCAAAGAGACTGAAAGATGAATTGACTTGTGAACTGCTTGCTTGTCTATGCTCAAGTGTATGACCTGTCTGGCTCAGGTGCTAACTGTCTTGCATTAGACGGAAGAAGCAAGTTCTCGTTTGTGAGTGAATGAGATGAGAAAAGAATCCCGGAGGAAACGATTATTGTTTGTTTTTGAGTTTTCAGTCTTTTATTGCTTTTGAAAATTTGTCATAGGTTAATGAGCTTAAGCCTAAACCAATGGATTTAGTAAACTCATCACATCTTCCCTCTGATTAGGGGTAATGAGAATACCTTAAGTGTGAAGTCAGCATCTCACACCTAATTACCTTTGATGCAAGATTAAGATCATTAACCTACTTGTGATTATTTAGATGTTTTTGGTGTTTTTGTTTAGTGTTGAGTAATGAGGTTAAGCCATAATCAGGGATTAAACAGACTCATTACACCATCCTAAGAGAAGGATAATAGATGAGAATGTTTAAGCTGAGGAAAACTCCTCAACTTAATCCATGATTAGGGATTAAACTCATGACAAAACAAGCCTTTGATTAAGTGGATTTTATTTAATGACATGATGATGAAGTGGATTTTATGATTTGTAAGACAACTTGAGGGGGACTTGTCCATTAACACTAGGGTTAGTCCTTCTTAACCAATTAAGGAAGAATTAGAACCCTAATGCAAGGCCCAAGTTACAAGTATGATGTCTTGATAATTATTAAATGAATTGATTAAAAGATTTAAACACATTAAGGGTTTAACACTTAGGATTAAAGTTATACACTCCATCCTAAGAGAAGGATGCAGGCATAAGCTTAATCACAAAGCCTTAAAGCCTTTAGGGTTTAATCCCTGATTATGAGATGAGAAGAGAAGACTCGAAAGAGACACAAAGGTGAAACTAAGAGGGGAGACTAATCAAAACCCTAATCATTGTCATGCTTGGTTGTTCCTAAGGTTTGTGTGGTTTGCAAGAATAATCTTCAATGGAACCACCAGGAAGCAGATGAAAGGATCAAGAGAAGCAAAGTGACTTGCTTCATTCAAGAAGTCAAGTCACTTGAAGAGAGAAAGTGGGAAGAGGAAGAATGAGAAAGCTCAAACTCAAACACATATAAAAATGCAGCATGGATGCAAGAGAGAGATGAGAAGAAAGTATGAGAAGTGAAGGCAAATCCACTTCTCAGAATCACTTACCACCTGAAAGGTTAGAAAGGAAATGCAATGCAATGCAAAATGGGATGGAATGACATGATGCAAACTAAAACCAGAAGCACATATATGATGCTAATGATGTTATGAGATGCTACAAACATAAGGCAGCACATGGAAATGATCATACAAGTTCATGAATGCAAATGAAGCAAGTTTAGAACCATGAACACACATGAACAGTTATGAGATGCAAATGACATACAATCATGGCAAATACATGATTCAATGATCAAACATGCTTCTAATATGTCTTAAGATGTCTAATGAACCAAATGGATGCATAAAATGTCATGGCAAGTCATGTTATGCAAACAAATGCAAGATGAATGCAAAAGGAAGCCCAAATTAGGGTTTATGATCAATGCACCAAACAAAAACCAAAATCAGAAGCAAAAATCAAGATAAAAAATTGAAAATGCACTCAAAGGGACCCTAATCCTATACTAACTCACTGCCCAAAGGAGAGGTCTCAACTCTTAACCAATCTCAAGATATGATTTTTACAAGTTTGCTAGGGTTTTAGGGTTCCTAAACAAGAAAATTGTCAAACAAATTGAAAATGAAAGATCAAATCATGGCCATTTAATCTCACAAACTACATGCTAAACACAATGCAATGCAAAAAGAATCAATGTCCAACTCTTCATGGATAGGCAGAAATGATTTTTTGAACTTTGGATCAAATTAATGCATAAAAATGATTTTAATTCAATGAAAAATTCTCAAAATGCATCAAGATCAAAAAGAAAATTTGGTTTGAAGGTTGGACAATGTTTCTAAATGTCTTAGAACATTTCATGAATTTTTTGGTGATTTTTAAATACATAAAAGTATTTTTAATAAATTAATTTTCATTAATCATTTAAAAATAATCTTTTAAATATTTAAAAATAATTTTTTAATGCTAAAAATAAAATAAAAATATTTTTTGTGTCATAAAAATAATGAAATTCTTGAGAAAAAGTTTCATAATTTTTAAACAATTTTTACTATTTTAAATAAATTGTGCAAATAAAATGAAAAAGAAATGAAAATAAATTGAAATAAAACTGAATTAATGAGAAGTCAGCAGATCCTAGGGACCAGATTCAAACTAAAACGCGCACGTGTTGACTTGGCGCCAGATCTCACGGCCCTCATTCAAACTCAGCTAATCAATGCTTATGCCCTAATTACGCCGTTAAACACTTTTAGATGACCGGAACAGTGTTCCGGTCATCTTCTCCGTTCACCCCAAACCTCAAACTCCTTCAAAACGTATCTAAAACGAAATCTAAAAACACAGAAATGATTCCCACTCACTCACGAACCAAAACCCCCAATCAAAACAAATTTATTTTTCCTGGAATGGCTGAATCGAAGCAAACAAGAACTAGGGCAAAAAAGTTTCAGAGACTAATTAAACTCTCATCTCTCCACCATTTTTAAAACTAAAGATACCAGAGCAATCAGTGAAGCATATAGAAAAACTTAAGAACTTAAAAAACGATTTCTGGAAAAAAAGTTCTTGAGCTACCTGAGTTTCGAAGCTTTCACCCTGGTAACTTTCAGACCTCCCCTCCTTGTGAAATCCTCTCCACTTGACCCTCTGATGATGCTGGAATGCTTAGAAAGAGCTTAAATTGGCTGGTTGAGGAGTTTGAGCAGCTTCTGCTCAAGCTCAGTTGAAAATGGTGATGGTGATTCAGGCTGTTTCTGGAAATGGTGAAGGGTTGTTTGTGGTCAGGATGATGAGTGGAGGAGGTTTGTAGAGTTTGTTTGAGTGTTTATGGCCTGTGGAAGATGTTTCGAAGGAAACTGCAGGTTGGAGTGAAAATGGAGAAACAATGTTCTTGCTGGATTCAGGCTTGTGTCTTGTTGGTTTAGGCTCAATGGAACATGGTGAGATGATTAGTGAAACTTGTTTGAATGTTTGTGAGTTGGGCAGAGAGATTCGAAGAGAGATGCAAATGGGGTGAGTTTTGTGAATGCTATGCTCTTGTGTGTTTCAGCCTTGCTTGATGAGTGTTATGGCCAGCATTTTGCCCACATAAACCTCTCTCATTGGTCAGATGACATGACATGTGCTTTATTGATTGGTATGGCCACTTTTGCAATTTGTCAACTTTTGTGTAAGAGAAAGTATGGGCAACTTCTAGGCTAGTACATGGGTTGTGTGATGCGCAGCAAGGTGAGGGGAGAGGGCTAGGGTGGTTCAGCATCCAATGCAGCAAGTTGGTGAAGTGTGATCATGAGTTTTGCAAGTTGGTCCTCTTTTGGTTCACATGGAACTTTCTTGCTATACAAACCATGAAGCATGAGGGATCTTGGTTCAAATCTGACTTTTAGGAGTTGCATGATGCTTGTGTAATGGTTTGATGACAATTAGAAGTTACAATTTGCCTTGGTTCATGATTTTGCAAATTTTCCTTTTAGTGCATAACTTGAAAATTAGTGATTTTTGCCAACTTTGTCACACCATAACTTTTGATCCAAAATGAATTAGGTCATGTTCTTGTACTTTTTGAAAAGGGAAAAATGTATTCTACAACTTTCATGACCAAAGTTTTTCCATTTGAAGCATTTTTGGATCAAAAAGCAAGGCTTGAAAAATGGCATAAAATGACATATTCTTGAAAAGTCAACCATGCCCTAAAAAGTCAACTTTGCAAAAACTCCAAATTCTTGAATTTTGTGAACTTTAACCTTCTTCCATGATCAAATAAAGGTCATATACACTCAAAATGATGAAGATCACCCCTTGGTTGGGTCATTGGGGGCCTCAGATGCCCTGATTTTACACTGACTTGTCCAGAAAGTCAACCCTTGATCAGATGACTTCCCCATGGAATTTCTTCATGAAAATTGATATGCATACTCCCTATACAATATAGAGACCAATGGAAACAAGAATGACCAAAAAAAATTGGAGTTATAGCCTCTGAAACCAAAACCCTAATTTTAGGTCAACTGTGCAGTCAAACTTGGCTCTGCATCCACACCAATCCCAGCTCTTGTGATTCCTTTGCATTTTTGACTTTGAGAGGATGTAGTATGATATAAGAACACACATGGATCCCTTTGAAGTGATTGGTGGCCTTTGGAGTGGCTCAAGAAGCTCTTGGATTGCTCAGATCACAAACCCTAGGTGCAGATGACTTTGAAACAATGCAGTGGAACAAAAATGAGATATGAGATGATATGATTGTGTTTATGCATATGAAATGATCACAAGCCATGGTGTGAATGGGTGAGGGCAAATTTGGGGTGTTTACACCATCTGCAGCAGACACCGTCGAAGATTTCCATCTTGTCCTTGCTCATGTGTTCTGATTCTCACAGGAAGGCTCTCCTGAATATTCTGAACAAGGCATATGTGCCTCAGGATATTTCAGTAAATCAGTTGGAAGCGGTGGTATCCAGCGTCAATGCCAGTCACGGATTGGGTTTCACAGACTTGGATCTGACTTCTGAAGGGCGTGCTCATAATCGGGCATTGCATATCTCTCTAGAATGTAAAGGTGCAGTACTCTCTCATGTGTTGGTAGATACTGGATCATCGTTGAACGTCTTGCCTAAGAAAGCACTGATGAAGTTGGATTATGACGGAGTGGTTCTAAAGCCCAGCGACCTAGTAGTTCAAGCATTTGATGGGTCGAGGAGATCGGTGTTCGGAGAGGTGGAATTACCCATTAAAGTAGGTCTGCAGATCTTCAATACCATGTTCTACGTAATGGATATCCAGCCTGCATATAGTTGTTTACTCGGAAGACCTTGGATACATTCAGCAGGAGCGGTATCGTCCATGCTCCATCAGAAGTTAAAGTTCGTCTGGGAGGGTCAAATTGTAACTGTCAGTGGGGAAGAAGATATTTTCGTTAGTCATCTGGCTTCATTTAAATATGTGGAGATGGATGGCGAAATAGTTGAAACTCCGTGTCAGGCTTTTGAGCCCTTGAACAGTGAACAAGCATCTGCAGTGGCAGCTTCTCCTAAAGAACCAAAGAAGGGGGTTTCCATAGCCTCTTATAAGCAAGCGCTTGAATTGGTAGAATCTGGGGTACAAGAAGGCTGGGGCAGTCCAGTGGAAGTGCCAGAGAAAAAATATATGTTCGGAATTGGTTATCATCTTGGGAAGTCATCGTCTGGACCAAGTGCTAAAGGTTGTCAGAGCCCGGTCACTTTCACGAGTGCGGGAGTGGTAGACTACGAAAACATCAGTGCTGTGCAGGATGACACAGTCGATAGTGACTGTGACCTAGATGAATGGATCAGGCCTGTCGTTCCAGGCACTCAGCTTAGCAACTGCACATCAGAAAGGCTTATTTCAGTCACCTCTTTTGAAGAGTAATAATTTTTTGTTTCTGTTTTTCCTGTATTAAAGCACTATGTCTTTCCCGGGGCATAGTAGCTCTTTGTAAAGGGTTCATTTGTTCATTAACACAATCATAAATAAAGCTGATGTTTCACATTCATTCATGTTGTTCTCTGTCTTTCATTTTTTCGCTTTTGTTTTTCAAAAAGAAAGAAAAGTTTTAAAATGGCAATGTTTCTCATTTTCTCAAGTTGTTGCTAAAGCCTTGCATGAATCACCATTCATGCAGGTGCTCGTCACTGGATCTTATCAATGATGACCCTATTATGGCTGAGTATGACTTTGACAATCCAATTTATTAAGCCGATGATGAAGGTGAAGAGGATTGCGAACTACCTGAAGAATTGTCCAGACTACTTAAATAGGAGGAGAAGATGATTCAGCCGCACGAAGAAACTGTCGAAGTAATAAACCTGGGTACTGAAGAAGACAAGAAAGAAGTTAAGATCGGAGCTGAATTAGAATAATCTGTCAAGACTCGTTTGATTTCTATGCTTCGAGAGTATGTCGACGTCTTCGCGTGGTCCTACCAAGATATGCCTGGTTTAGACACTGACATTGTGGTACACAAGCTGCCTCTCAGAGAAGATTGTCCTCCGGTAAAGCAGAAGTTGAGGCGCACACGTCTAGATATGGCAATAAAAATAAAAGAAGAAGTACAAAAATAGTTTGATGCTGGCTTCTTGGCCGTGACCAGTTATCCTCCATGGATTGCCAACATTGTGCCGGTTCCCAAGAAAGACGGTAAAGTCAGGATGTGTGTGGACTACAGGGATTTGAATAGGGCTAGCCCCAAAGATGAACTTCCCTTTACCTCACATAGATGTACTTGTCGATAATACTGCTCAGTTTTCCGTGTTCTCCTTCATGGACGGATTTTCTAGCTATAATCAGATTAAGATGGCTCCCGATGACATGGAAAAGACAACTTTCATCACTCCATGGGGCACCTTCTGTTACAAGGTCATGCCATTTGGTTTGAAGAATGCAGGAGCTACTTATCAGCGGGCGATGGTGACACTATTTTACGACATGATTCATCATGAAATTGAGGTTTATATTGATGATATGATCACAAAATCTCAAATGGAGGAAGAGCATTTGGTTAATCTAGCAAAGTTGTTTGACAGACTTCGGAAGTTCAGACTGAGGTTGAATCTGAATAAGTGTACGTTCGGGGTCCGTTCTGGCAAGCTACTCGGCTTCATTGTTAGTGAGCAAGGAATTGAGATTGATCCAACCAAGGTGAAAGCTATCCAAGAGATGCCTGAGCCGAAGACTGAAAAGCAAGTGCGGGGCTTCTTAGGGAGACTAAACTACATTGCACGGTTTATTTCTCACCTAACGGCCACATGTGAGCCCATCTTTAAGCTTCTGAGGAAGAATCAGGCCATTAAATGGAACGAAGACTGCCAGCAAGCCTTTGACCGAATCAAAGAATATCTGCTAGAGCCTCTAATTCTTATGCCTCTAGTGCCAGGGAGACCTTTGATTATGTATCTTACTGTGCTTGAAGGATCGATGTGATGTGTGCTGGGTCAGCAGGACGAGTCTGGTCGAAAAGAGCACGCCATTTATTACCTTAGCAAAAAGTTTACCGATTGTAAGACACGCTACTCACTACTCGAGAAAACTTGCTGCGCTTTGGCATGGGCTGCTCGCCGACTAAGACAGTACATGCTGACTCACAATACTCTCTTAATTTCCAAGATGAATCCTGTGAAATACATCTTTGAAAATCCAGCTCTGACGGGAAGAGTAGCCCGATGGCAGATGATATTAACGGAGTATGACATACAATACACTTTGCAGAAAGCAATCAAAGGAAGCGTATTATCAGAATACTTGGCTCAGCAGCCAATCGATGATTATCAACCCATGAGGTTCGAGTTTCCGGATGAGGACATCATGTTCCTCAAGTCGAAAGACTACAAAGAACCACTTCCGGAGGAGGGGCCAGACCCTGAATCCTAATGGAAGTTGGTGTTTGACGATGCTGTGAACATGAATGGAAGTGGAGTAGGTGCTGTTATCACCTCGCCGGAAGGGGTCCATACACCTTTAGCTGCTCAGTTGACTTTCAAATGCACTAACAATAAGGAGGAGTATGAAGCGTGTATCATGGGGATTGAAGAGGCAATCAACTTGCGAGTCAAAAACCTCGAGATCTTCAGAGATTCTGCTTTGGTGGTAAATCAAGTCAATGGCAAGTGGATGGTTCATCAACCTCATTTGCTCCCTTACAGAGACTATGTCAGGAGGCTGCTAACTTTATTCACCAAAGTCAAGCTAAATTACATTCCTCGAGATGAAAACCAATTCGTTGATGCTTTGGCAGCTTTGTCGTCCATGATTAAAGTTTGTCAAGAGAATTTCGTGCCTCGAATTACGGTCTCCCGTCTTGAAAGACCCGCTTATGTCTTCGCAGTCGACGATGGTGAAGATAACAAGCCTTGGTATCATGATATCAAGTAATTCCTGAAAGCTCAAGAATACCCGGCTGAGGCATCTAGTAAGGATAAGAAGACCCTTAGAAGATTGACAGGAGGTTTCTTCTTGAATCAAGATGGTGTTGTGTACAAGCAGAACTTCGACATGGTGCTGCTCAGATGCGTGGATAGACACGAAGAAGACATGTTAATGCAGGAGGTTCACGAAGGTTCCTTTGGTACCCATGCTGGAGGACATGCCATGGCCAAGAAATTGTTGAGATCGGGATACTATTGGATTACCATGGAATCTGATTGCTGTAAATACTCCCGTAAATGCCACAAGTGTCAAATTTATGCTGACAAGGTTCATGTTCCTCCTAATCCATTGAGTGTCATGTCTTCGCCATGGCCGTTCGTTATGTGGGGCATTGATATGATCGGTAAGATCGAGCTGACAGCTTCTAATGGTCATCGCTTCATCCTGGTGGCTATTGATTATTTCACGAAGTGGGTTGAAGCGGCATCTTACACCAATGTCACTAAACAAGTGGTCTCCCGATTTATTAAACGAGACATCATCTGCCAGTACAGAGTCCCTAAAAGGATCATTACTGATAATGGTTCTAATCTCAACAACAAGACGATGGATGACTTGTGTCGAGACTTGAAAATAGAGCATCACAACTCTTCTCCATATCGCCCGAAGATGAATGGCGCCGTCGAGGCGGCCAATAAGAACATCAAGAAGATTGTGCAGAAGATGGTTGTGACGTACAAAGACTAGCATGAGATGCTACCATTTGCGTTGCATGGGTACAAAACGTCAGTACGTACTTCAACAGGGGCAATCCCGTTCTCACTGGTGTATGGTATGGAGGCAGTCCTACCAATTGAAGTGGAAATCCCTTTGTTGAGATTGATGATAGACATTAAGCTAGATGAAGCTGAGTGGCTCCGATCCAGATATAATCAATTGAGCCTCATCGAAGAAAAACGTCTAGCAGCTGTATGCCATGGGCAGTTGTATCAGCGACAGATGAAGCAGGCTTTTGACAAGAAGGTGCAATGACAGAGGTACATGCCAGGTGACTTAGTGATGAAAAGGATTCTTCCTCCTCTCAATGATCACAAGGGCAAGGGACACCCAACTATGAAGGACCGTTCGTGGTTAAAAGGGTTTTCTCATGTGGAGCCTTGATGTTGACAACCATGGACGGAGATGACTTCCAATCCTTTGTTAACGTAGACGCAGTAAGAAAATACTTCGTGTAAAAGGACCCGGTGGATAAAAACAGAATAAAGATCCAGGCAAAAATGGGCATCCCGGCGAGCCAAAAACAGAATAAAAGGCTCGGGCAAAATTTAGGGAAATCTTGAAAAAATGTACACCCGTTGAGTTGAAAAGCCACATCGGACAACTCAGGCAAAAAAGGGTATCCCGGTGGATTGAAAACCTGAAAAGGCGATCCACGCAAAAGAGGGATTAACACGAACGACTGCAATATGCAAGATCCATAACTTATCTACAGTTGAGGCTATCCTAAGGGTTGAAGACCAGTTCATTTAATTTTTCTCAAGAGGCAGAGCGAGTGGAGCGTCTTGAAGACATACGAGTCATAACCGGGTTGAGACTTGATGAGATCCACTTCTCACATTGCCAATAGAATAGTTTGTTTTCCTTTTTGGCTGTTCCCTCTTTCCAGGGAACTACTTCCTTTGTATTGCATATTCATGGCCACTTTTCCAAATTAATAAAAATTCAACTCCAGTCAATTTGACTATTTTGCTTCTTGTTTTTTCTTTTGCCATCTAGCATTGATTGATTGTGAAAACGTCTAGCAAATTGTGATTTACATTGTGTTATGAGCATTTGAATGCTTTCTAACTCGTGCAGGAGGACAGTAACATTTAATACAACTCTGAAAGGGTGTCGAGATACCCAGATAATGATTCATACTAAGAGCCTAGGGCAGGCAGGTCCCAAACTAACTCTCTATGTTGCAGGTACTATTGATTATGTTCATGCAGGTACAGGTGCTGGTGTTGCTAACAAAGCTAACAACAATTTCCCAGAAGGAGCATTCCCTTATGTTTGAACAGAAGCAGGCGTCTCCCAGGGTGTCTCCAGTCATCCCCAGTACAGTGGAAGTTGAAGTTTCTCCCGTCAAGGTAACAGAAGGTGGGTGTCATCCACAAGCAGAAGTTCCCTTCATACAGGGGCAATCCTCAACAGTATAAGGAGTGTCTTGCCTCCCCAGCAGTTGCGTCCTCAGCAGTGTCATGCCTTTGGTTCTCAACCAAGTCAGAAGGTCCTCACTTCCCCATCAGAGTTCAAGAAGGGTCCATCTCCAGCAGGGTCTTGGCGCTCCAATCTCAAAGTCCAATTTATTTTTGGCAATGGCGCCAGTTCAGAGCCGACATATCATTAACAACATTCCCCGCAGAGTTGTCTCCTCCTCATCAGGATTAACCAGATCAATGCAGTGATCATCAGTTCCTCCCCAGTCAAGCCATCTGGGATACTTGCAGTCTCCTTATCAGGAGATCTCTTTGCATTTTGCATACGCATAATCGTCATTACATTTGCATCCTCCAAAGCGTAGTATTTCAGTCCTCATGGAGCATTACGCCATAAATCCAAACATATGCATACCAACATGGGCCAGTTTTGAGGTATATTACGAATATCTTCTCAACCTGAAGTACTCCGCACAGAGGATACCAATATCATCTTTCAGACATCCTGGTCTTTTTCAAGTCAATGTTCGTCATTTTTCCGTGTCTTGTTTGGTACAACGGTCGCGTCGCAGGTTCCCATTTTGTACAACGGTCCTGTTTTCCTGGGCTCTCGTTTATGTAGAACGATCCCGTTCCATCTTGTCCTATTTTATTTGTTTTTGGTTACCGCCTGAGGCCCGTATACCAGTGCGTCTCCATTCGAGGATGGTTTCGTGTTAGATCCGAGGATCTTTTGAGAATTGTCATTCGAGGATGGCATTCTTTTCTTCAAGTCCTTCTGAGGTTGGTCTTGTTGTTGTGGCTATCATTCGAGGATGATAGACCATTTTGAGCTTCTTGATTGAGGTCAGTTTGTCTCATTTTCAAAGTCTGTCTGAGGTTAGTCTTTGTGTTTCTGGTTACCGCCGAAGGCCGGTATACCAGTGCGTCTCCATTCGAGGATGGTTTTGTGTTAGATCCGAGGATCTTTTGAGAATTGTCATTCGAGGATGGCATTCTTTTCTTCAAGTCCTTCTGAGGTTGGTCTTGTTGTTGTGGCTATCATTCGAGGATGATATACCATTTTGAGCTTATTGATTGAGGTCAGTTTGTCTCATTTTCAAAGTCTGTCTGAGGTCAGTCTTTGTGTTTCTGGTTACCTCCTGAGGCCGATATACCAGTGCGTCTCCATTCGAGGATGGTTTCGTGTTAGATCCGAGGATCTTTTGAGAATTGTCATTCGAGGATGGCATTCTTTTCTTCAAGTCCTTCTGAGGTTGGTCTTGTTGTTGTGGCTATCATTCGAGGATGATAGACCATTTTGAGCTTATTGATTGAGGTCAGTTTGTCTCATTTTCAAAGTCTGTCTGAGGTCAGTCTTTGTGTTTCTGGTTACCTCCTGAGGCCGATATACCAGTGCGTCTCCATTCGAGGATGGTTCGTGTTAGATCCGAGGATCTTTTGAATTGTCATTCGAGGATGGAATTCCTTTCTTCAAGTCCTTCTGAGGTTGGTCTTGTTGTTATGGCTATTATTCGAGGATGATAGTCCACTTTTTGAGCTTATTGATCGAGGCCAGTTTGTCTCTTTTGCAAAGTCTGTCTAAGGTCAGCTTTGTGTTTGGTTATCAGTCGAGGCTGGTATACCTTTGCGTCTCCATTCGAGGATGTTTTCATATTAGATCTGAGGATCTTTCGAGAATTGGCATTCGAGGATGGCATTCCTTTCTTCAAGTCCTTCTGAGGTTGGTCTTGTTATTGTGGCTATTATTCGAGGATGATAGTCCACTTTTTGAGCTTATTGATCGAGCTCAGTTTGTCTCTTTTGCAAAGTCTGTCTGAGGTCAGCTTTGTTTTTGGTTATCAGTCGAGGCTGGTATACCTTTGCGTCTCCATTTGAGGATGGTTTCGTATTAGATCTGAGGATCTTTTGAGGATTGTCATTCGAGGATGGCATTCTTTTCTTCAAGTCCTTCTGCGGTTGGTCTTGATTGTGTTGTTGTGGCTAAAATTCAAGGATGGTAGTCCACTTTTTGAGCTTATTGATCGAGGTCAATTTGTCTCGTTTGCAAAGTCTGTCCGAGGTTAGTTTTTGTTGTTGATGGTTATCGCCTGCGACCGGTATACCATTGTGTTTCGTTTCGAGGATGGTTTTAGTACTGGATCCGAGGATCCCATGTGAGTTGTCATCCGAGGATGACATTCTTCCCAGAATATTTTATTACCCACAGTGTGCAAATTTTCAGTTTCTATTCGAGTATTCAATCACTCCACGCCTTGAACGTATAAAAGCCGTTGCGATTATTCGTTCAGGCTTGTAGATGATTGAATAGGGGCAGCTGTAACACCTCAAAATTTGCCCTCATATTTATTCCCTTTATTGGCTTATCGTTTCGCACTCATCTGCATTCCTCATCAGTTCATTAACATCATAATAGTGCATTTCATGGATTTATAAGGCATGTGATTCAAGCCCTTTGAATCTAGGGTTTCGTACCTTATCTGTATCTGCCAGGGATTGAAATGAAGGAGAACATTCACTGGACAATGATTCCACTTCAAATGTGTTTGTTCAGTTATGTTTCGATCCTGATAGGAGTTTGACCTAATTTTGGTCAAACTATCAAAAGATCACTGCAATTGCAAGATTATTTTGGACCACTGGACTATTTCTTAGACATTGTATATTCAAAGATCATGTTGTCATGTGCTGAGGTTCATCCGTTTATCAAACAGTGTTTTGTGTGAAGTTCGGTTCGAATCTTCCGTTTATCAGTGATTCATCTGGATTCGAATGGTCATGGCACGTTTCAGACGATTCAAGGAGTTGTAACTAATCTGAAAATATTCATTGGCTCAGAAGTGGTCGTGTTTATAAATTTGTGGAAAGATTTCAAAATAGGTTTTGGGCTAAAATCGAAATTTCGCCAGTTATTCAAAGCTATAGCCAATCATCAACCCCATCATATCCATCCTCAAGGAATCATGCATCAAGGCCAAAATATGGGTTTCACTCCTCAAATTAGTCATCAAATGGCCCATCAGTTAGGCAACATTGTTATGGGCATCAACCAACAATATTCTCCTCAGCAAGGAGGAAATTATGCTGCCTCCTCCAAACACAATTACTAATTCTTCTAATTTTCAGTCTTCAAATCCTGCATCTCCATTGAATTTTGTCCACACTATTGGCTCCCCTGCACAATCATCGGTTGAGCCGTTATCTGGTGCAACTCTATCTCCTGTAAGATCATCTGATATTTCCTCTAGTGGAATACAGCTTAAACCAAGAGGCAGCCCGTCTGTTAGAAATAATGATATCAGTAACAATAGCCTTCGCCAACTGGGTTGCAAAATCATTTTAACTGGTCTGGAGTGCAGTTTAAAACCTGTGACATATGCAGTAGCATACCTGCGACTATCACCACTCTCATATTTAAGTGTACTCGGAGAACCATTGCACGGAGAGGATATGACAACCTCTATTCAGAAGGGAAGTTTGGACTGGGAGAGAGTTGTACGTTGCATCAGGCATGCTCTCCGAACCACACCTTTACCTGATTGGTGGAGACGGGTATTGGTACTGGCTCCTTGCTACAGGCCTTCATCTCAAGGGATTACTGCTGGTGTTGTTTTTTCATCAGAGATGATTTGTGAGGCAGTTATTGATGGAATTGTAGAACTATCGAAATTAAAAAATTCAGAGATAAATTGCTGGCAGGACTGGCTTGTTTTCTCTAATATTTTTTATTTTTCTTACGGAAAGTGTGTGCTTTGATTTTGTTGACTTTGTGGACAAGCTGGTGTCATGGCTTTCCGAGGGTGATCATCATCATATACTTAGGACAAATCACGTGACTTGGCTGCTTGCACAAATAATACAAATTGAGCTTGTCATGAATGCTTTGAATTCAGATTCTAGAAAGGTGGAAACAACCAGAAAGGTTTTATCATTTCATAGAGAAGACAAAAATTCGGACCCCAATAATCCTCAAAGTATTTTGCTTGATTTTGTAAGCAGTTGTCAAAATTTACATATATGGTCATTAAACACATCAACCAGAGACTACCTGAATAATAAACAACTTCAAAAAGGAAAGCAAAGACCGAATGGCACAGCCTGCTCTATAAACAGAAATGATAGTGTAAATTGTAATTAAGCTATTTCTACAAATTTTGGCTCATCATATTGGCAATCTTCTGATAATTTAGAAACAACTTCAAAACATTGCCAGGCTAGTTCGAAGGATGCTATTGCTGGCAGTGGCTCGATGTCTCTTCCAGGAGCACCGAGTACTGCGGACCGACCAAGTTTAGAGCCAAGTAAAGTGAAAGCTTCAATATTGAAGAACTTCTCAAAATCTCCATGCTCTCTCTCAGTTAATCTTCAGCAAGAACTACATTTCCTCCAATCCTCATCTTCACACACCTTCAGCAGAAGAATCCTGCAAATTTGAACCGAAAAAAAAAGATCAGCATTCACTCTAAAAAAAACCCATCACAATTCACAAAGGAAAAAAAAGAAAGCTCATAATAGGAAGATTATCAGAACAGAATAACCTGCTCATAACTGAATTCCAACAAACTTTTTTAGCAGAATTTCATAACAAGTGCTAACAGAATTTCACAAAGCAAAACCCTAACAGAATTTCTAACAGAATTTCACAAAGCAAAACCCTAACAGAATTTCTAATAGAATTTCACAAAGCAAAACCCTAACAGAATTTCTAACAGAATTTCGGTTAGTAGTTAGCAAACCATAACAGAATTCATCAATCTCAAAGAAATAGAAATCAAAATGGCAATTCACCTGAGAACTTTCCAGAAAGGTCCAGAAGAGTGGATTCTATAAATCAGAAGCTTCACCATTTTTCAGTTTCTTCACCATTTTTTCTCATTTCTTCTCATCACTCTTCTACAATCCCCAAAACTTTCCATCTCTTCTTCAATTTTTTCCCTCCTACACCATTTCTGCAACCTTCTTAACTCTTCTTCCTCTTCACTCTCTACCATTCTAACCAATCCAGCTTCTTTCCCTCCAATTTTCTTCTTCAGCATCCTGCCTCTTCTACTCCTCTACCTCCTTCAATTCTCCAATTCTCCAATCTTCACCCTTCTTCAACCTCACACCCTTCAATCTCCTTTCATTATCCTGTACTTTCCCTCCATCTCTATGGATCACTTTCTACAACTTCTATCTTCATCACGAGTGTTCATCAAATACCTGCAAAAATCAAGAACCGTAACAACATCAAGCACAGGAGAATAACAACAAATTATTGAAGTTGTGAAGAGGAATGTTCAAGAGTGTAAGCGAATAAATCCGCAACTTTCAGTACTATTCTACATCAGCAATGACGCACACTCATAGCCTCCACAGAAACCGTCTCATCTTCATCAACCTGCATACACAAGAGCATATCCAGAGTGTACGCGCGAAAAGAAGATTGAACCAAGAAGGAAGGAACTAGAGACGATACCAGTGAAGCTGTGATTTCGGAAAGCTCTCGACTCTTGCATCATCTCCATCAGCTTATTCCCCATTCATCAATCAAGACTTCGATACGTCCTCACCTTCACAAATTCGACGTGGCTCCTTATCATCGTTTAGCTCATAATCTTTGACAAAGCTCTTCACTTCCAGGTATGACGTCTTCTCTTTATTTGTATGCTTCGATGCGTTGCGACTTGACTTTGTGAGATAGAGCTGTGAGGGGTTTATCTTCCAGATTGGGGATTAGGTCAATGATTAGGGTTTGCGTTCGGTTGAATTGAAAGAGGTTTTGGTTAAGCTATGGCGAAGGTGGGAGGTTGGTGAAGGTTACGAAGGCAAGCTCGGGTCGAAGAAGGAAATCGAGGGAAGAGCTGAAAGGGATTATGGTGGTTCAAACGAAGAGGCGGAAAAGTCTAGGGTTAGGGGATCAAGATGAGATTGAGAGTGAGAGATTAAGATGATGATGGCGGCGGAAGATGACGGTGGGAATGGAGGAGAATGAGGGTATCGAGTTTGCGGCGTGGGGTGTTGAGAAGAAGGGGATTAGGGTTCTTGAACTCTTCAGCTTTTTATTTCCTCTTTTTGTTATTTTTATTTTAATGTTAGTCATAATTCAATTAAAGAGTGATTAATAGGATATCAAGAAAATTAAGGGCATTGAAGAGAATTAAATCCGCCGTTAAGTAATTAATCCTCCACCGTCCCTGTTAATTTCATGGATAAGATTTTGATTGAGGGTCCAATCCGGCGGTGACACGTGTCACCGTCCGGTTGGACCAATTTGGCTGTTAATTTCATACATGCACCCTTTCATGACCCCATTGCTATTGATACCCCATTATAAGTCCATTATGAGAAACAACATAAATAAATTCCGTCCTACACCACCCCCACTCAGCCTGCGAAAATGGGCCCACTATCATTGCTTTCTACACCCCATTTTAAGGCCCATACAGAAAAACAAACTGAAAAAATAACTTTCCGCACCTCCCCCTGGTTTCAGCACATGAGCCTTATCCTTTTTCTATTAACACCCCATTTTCTGAGCCCAGTTCATAAAAATAACTAAAAATAACTGCTGAAGTCACCCCCATCCATTTTCTTTAAATTTTAGTTTTTTTAGTTTTATATAGTTTAGAAATAATTCACTAAAAATTGTAAAATGATTAGAAAAATTCTATAAAAAATTAAATAGATTTTTAATTCACTTTATAATTGTTTAGAACTTTATTTTCCAGAATTTGCTTTATTTTTTATTTTATGTTGAATTTTTCATGTAAATAGTTCTTAATGAATTTCCTTCTATTGTACATAAATTTGTAGAATTTAGTTTTAGGTCTTCCAGTAACTTTTTTTGCCCATTTTTTTTTCTATAGTTAGAGGACTTATATTTGTACTTAGGGTAATTTTAGTGGATTTTTTAAGGCATTTTATCTCAGGTTTTAGTGGCTTAATCCTTAGGAAATAGTAGCTAATTCTTAAGTGGAAATAACAATTTTTAGGCATAGCAAAATTCTGATTTTTAGGGTTCCTTTTAACACAATGTTGTAGGTAGTTTTAGGACTCCATAGATTAAATTTCATAATTTTTCCAGAAGTTTTGCTATTTTTTAGGATATTAATTCTTAGGCCTTTATGCATATAAATTCTATTAGTTTAGGCTAGTATATTAAATTTCAATAAAAAATAGTTTAGTTAGATTTAATCCTAGGATTTAATATGGATTTAGATTAGTTTAGATTCTGATTTTTAGAATGAAAATATTAGGTATTACCCTTAGTTTAGAACTTAGGTTTAGGATTCATTTTAATTAGACTTAGAATAAAAATTAGGACTATTTTAGGTTATGTCTTTAATTGTATTGTTTTGAATTTTATTCTTACCTTCAAAATTTTAATGCTTTGTATATTGATTGATATTTCAATTGAATAGGTCTCCCCCTTGGCTTTAGAATTAACTTATATTCCTTAGGAAGTAAGTTGTATTCTATTAGTTCTAAGTTCCTTTTTCCATTAGATTTAGAAACCTCACAAACCATAGGATCCCATTGTAAATAAATCAATAAAATTAGGGTTGTGTCTTAGTCCCCATTAGATTTTCCCTTTTGAAATTTGAGTCATTCTTTCTCATCTCATAAAGAAAATAATAAAACATCTAATGAGAAACCGAACAATCTTGTACGACACGAGACTTTGTTGCGGAGTGTTTATACGCGTCCTGTTTCGGGGCGAGGTGTAGATACTTCCCGCGATGGATAGGTCTTAGTACGAGAGTGTTCACAAACAAATTCAAAATACTTCTCATAAAAGACAAAAAAACAAATAATAAACGACTTTCCTGCGGGAACTTCTCTTTCTCACCTCATTCATTCTGAACGCGAACTCGCGACGACTTGTCTCGCATGCAAGACGGTAAATGCACTCGTACCAGACGAGCCTGCAACACCTGAGCATAGACATACGCAGTTCCAGCTATAAAAAACACAAACAAATAGTCCTCGCCTTAGTTAGGCGAACTACGTCGACTCTGATCCTCATTTTCCTGATGAGGTACGTAGGCAGCGGGGTAGGGCCCGTTCGAGCACATTCTTTATTTTCCCTACTTTTCCCCTTTTATTCTCATTCTCTTTTTTCCAGTTCCCTTTCTTATTTCAGTTCCTTTCTCATTTTCATTCTCATTCTAGTTAGTAGTTCATTTGTTCAGCAACAACTTTATTTCTCACCCTTTGAAACAACAAACAAGCGTGGATCCCGTCGGGTACGGCAGACGATTTAGGGTGCTAATACCTTCTCAGGTCGTAACCGACTTCCGGACCCAGATCTTTGGTTCACAAGGCCTCGTCCTTTTCCTTCTTCCTTAGGTATGTGCAACATTACCTTTCCCATTCCTTCGGGATAAAAATGTCTGGCTGGCGACTCTAACTTTTCCGCGCCACTTTCGCGTTTGTACTAGAATGAAAATCCCAGGAGCGACAAAGATGTACATATAAGTCACTTTGAGATTATATGAACAAAGGATGCAAGTTGAGTCACATATGCTCAAGCATACAAGTGATTATGAAATGAATGACATTTGAGATGCATGAAATGATTCTGGGTCACTGGCATACAAAAAAATAAATGCAAATCAATGGTATGAATGAGTATATTTAATGCAAACATAAACCATGTTAAGCAAAAGAAGAGATGAAGTGTAGAATTAGGTCAAAGTTCAAGTCATAAAGCACAAACACAAACCAAATGCAAACACAAACCAACATGAACTATAATATGCAATATATGACCTATAAAAATGTCTAAAGATTACATATACTCTCACACAAGCAACCTCAAACAATGGCACAAGTGCCTTCTAAGAAACTAGGTTAGAAGAAAGCAGGAAAAGTCCACAAATGTTACTTCAATCACAAGGTATCAAACAAATATCAAACAACTTGTAAGAAATAAGAAAATTGATCTCAAAAGACCTAAGTCAGAAGTTAACATCACACTAAAAGATCAACTCAAGATTCAAAAATAAACTAGGTCAAAAGAGACTTCAAAGTCATATTAAAACAAACAAAACAAATGCACAAACGTATGGTTCAAAATGAAATGTAAACTGACTTTAAAAATGGAATAATTTTTTTTGGAAGCTTTAAATTGTCTTTTGATCATTGCAAAAGGAGTGGATGGAAAATTGTTTAGGAGTTAAGTGAAATAAATTATGAAAATTCATCTATCAAAGAAGAAGTTAATTGAAAAAGAAATAAGAAAGAAATTCAAAATAAAAATAAAAAATCAATAAAATCAGAAAATAAAAATGTAGAAAATTTATAAAATGAATTAACATGCAATGATAATTTTTGTAAAGTTTATGTGTGTGCACAAGTATTTTTAATAAAAGAAAATTAAAATAATATGAAAAATAAATAATAAAACAAATGAAATGAAGCAGGGGGTTAAAACATAGTAAAACTGAAGTTCAAAACACGCATGGGCCTAAAGTGAGGGTGCAGATAGTAAGGGGAGCCCAATCCAGTAAATGCATGTGGTTCACAGTCTTATGATGAAGACTCAGTCAAAATGATGACTCATACATGGCCACAAGATCAATCTATCATACAAAAGCCTAAAAAATATGCAACATGAACGAATGAGATCTATGGATTACGCAAGAACAAGTCAAAATGCATACGTGCAAGCAAGGTCAAAGTCAGCTTAGAGAGAGAGACAGTCACGTGAGAGAGACGTGATTCATTAATGCATTGTCAACATTGCACATGTTGGATCAAAAGACATCAACGACTGGGAATTAACTTCATAAACCCTAGGGTTTATGACCTGAACTATTTTTAGGTGACCAGGGAAGACATCCGGTTGTCTTCTTCGGTGAGCTTTCAGTGAGCTCAAATACGCAGGTTCAGGGAAATTCACAAAATGGATATGAAAATGAAGCTGAAGTTGAGGATATCACAAATCTATAATTAGATTTCACAAACACCTCACACATAGAGAGAATCGAAGAAATTAATTTTTTCCCTAAAATATGCTGATCAAAATAGGCTGATGATGATAGATTGATGAAGTTTATGATGAAAATGTGAAGAACTCGTGTGAATTCAAGGCACTTGCAGTGAGAATTTTTTTGATGAAAAGTTTGAAAATGTGAGAGAATGAAGAAGCTTCTGAAATTATGTTATGATGGAGGCTTTATACTCATGGTTAAGATATAACTACTGTCGCTCCCGGGATTTTCATCCTAGTACAAATGCGAAAGTGGCGCGGAAAAGATAGAGTCGCCAGCCAGGCATTTTTATCCCGAAGGAATGGGAAAGGTAATGCTGCACAAACCTAAGAAAGAAGGAAAGGGAAAGGCCTTGCGAACCAAAGATCTGGGTCCGGAAGTCGGTTATGACCTGGGAAGGTATTATCACCCCAGACCGTCCGCTGTACCCGACGGGATCCTCGCTTGTTTGTTTTGTTTCAGGTGTTGCAGGCTCGCCTTGAATGAGTGTGTTTACCGTCTTGCATGCGAGACAAGTTGTTGCAAGTTCGCGTTAAGAGTGAGTGAGGTGAGAAAAGAAGTTCCCGAAGGAAAAGACATTTTTTTTTGTTGCTTTGTCTTTTAGAGTAGTGTCTTTGTTTATTGTTTGTGAAACTTCCCGTACTAAGACTTATTCATCGTGGTAGATGACTTACACCTCCTCCCGAGACAGGACGTTCATAAGTAACCCACGACAAAGTCTCATGTCGTACGAGAAAGCCAACCTTTATTAGTTTTTTTTAGCTTTTCTTTATGAGATGAGAAAGGGAAAGCAAAACGAACCAAAGGCAAAAAGTTTAAGGGGAAGACTAAGATCCTAGTATTATCATACATAGATGAACCTAGGTTAGTACGGTTTCTATCCTAATGAGAAGGAAAGGAGAAATAAAGCAAATAGAATACAACTTACTTCTTAATGAAGTTAATTTGATCCTACAAGGGATTAACATGAAGTTATGAGACAAACCTAACAAATACAAGTATGAAAGGTAATGAAATTAAATGCATAAAATGCATAAAAAATGCGTAAGTGAATAAAAGAATAAAGTTAAGGAAACATACCTCACCCTCCCTACAAAACAAAGATTAGTGTTACGTTTCATTAAAAAATAATAGAGCAACAAACATCAATTAAATCCTAACGATTGTAGGACCTAAAACTAGACTCGATCCTAAGCCTAAAGGGTACTAAAAATGCTACAATGCAAAATTCCAGCAGCTATTACAACACTCATGACACAAACAGCTACTAAAACAATGCAACACATAAGACAACTTCTTATAGCCAACATTCAGCATGCAAAACAGGTGTAAAAAGTCACAAACAGCAAGCAAAGGCCTACTTTTTACAGCTACTGCATTGAGAAACAGATGCGAAAAACATGGCAGATTTTATTATTTTCATTTTTATGCACAACATGAATGACAAGTAATGCAAATACATCACAAAATATTATTTACAAACATCACAAGTATAGTGAAAACATGTGAGAATTGATTATCATATGAACATGATTATTTTTGCGGATGCTTACGAACAACAATGCGCACAAATACAACAACAACAATTATGTATTTTGAGTTTCATTCACATATACATATGAACATGAATTACATACATGTAGCAACAAAGATCAACAATTAAACATGCAATTGATGCAAAACATATTATTGAACTATAAGCAAAGATGCAAACAAAATGCAAAAGGTATGCACACTTGTATTTATGCATTTCCAAGAACTCATGGCATAGCATTTACACAATTTGGAAGCATGTACCTATCATGAACATGATTCAAAACAAAATGTGAACATTCATTTATGCTAATGGATGCATTAAAACATGGCATAACAATGTGCAAAAGGCACCACATGCATTAATGGATAATTAAGCACACAATATGCAAAAGTAACGAAATGCCCGTCTAAACAACGAAATCACATACTGAAAATGGACCTAAAAATTCCCTAAAATCAATGCCTAAACATGCATGAATACTAAAGGAACAAAGAAACATGAATGAACCATCATGCAAGCTGAAATGCCAGATTCCAACAGCGTTAACCGATTAACGGTATAGGTTAACCAGTTAACGGACTCAAAACAACAACAAAATTGTGTCCAAACACACATGTTAACCGGTTAACCAAATGCGTTAACCAGTTACCACTGAATAAAATGTGAAAATTTGTTTTGAAATAAGTACTTTTGGCGACAAACTCACTTCTAATAATCCTTAACACGCACATGAACATGTTAACACGAATCTTCTACCTAGAGGGAGCATTTTAACATTTATTAGGATCTAGATTATGCTATGGATCTAGCTTCTAACAATTGAAATACACACATTGCAAACAAAATGGAATCGAACGGTAAAACTCAATCGAACCGATAAACATGTGAAGAATGCCATTGTGGCGAGATGAAGAGAATAAGTTAAAGCATAAATGGTTTTGGATCACCAACCTACAAAGCGGACGATTGCTTCGGTGAGTGTTGCGATGAATAGGAGTGAAATCGAAGAAGAAAACCGAAGATCCGCGAAAGCAAAATAAATGCGATTCGTTCTTGACGCTTCTCGCTTAATCACTTCCAATGCTCCAAATTCAATCCAAAAACCAATATCAATTCTTCAATTATCCACAAATCAAATGGAGGATGAAGGTTAAGCTTCAAGATCTTAAAGTTTCAATGTGAAACTTGAAGTGCTTTTCTTTGAAGCTTTGGTGAGTTTGTGAGGAAATGAGAGAATTGAGAGAGAAATGAGAGAATTGAAGATGAAAAATGGTGAAAATGAATTGCTAACCCTTTGCTTTGGTGAATTAGGGTTTATATCAGGGCTAGGCTTGGATCTAGGTATAGTAATGGAGTTTGGTTTTGGTTTGGAATTAGGGTAGGAGTTAGTTAAAAGTGGTTAGGACTAGAGAATATTCCTTGGAATACTCTAGAAGGTTGTAGAATGTGGTAGAAACATCCAAGGGAAATGAAGTGGAATTTAAGTGGGAAAATGAGAGGAAAAAGAATGGAAGGAAATGATGAACACAACCACTTTTCAAAAGATTTTCCCAAAATCCGCACCCGTTAACCGGTTAACCAAATGCTTTAATCGGTTAACGACCTCAAAATTTCAATTCTTCATTTTCTTGATGAATATCTCATGGAATTGCCTTGAATATATTTTTGTAGTGATTTTTTTCCTATTGAGCTCCAAGATTGACAAGCCTAACCCAATCAAATGCCTTATGCGCATGCCAATGCTCATGATTTATGTTTATTATTTTGTTATTTTTTTGAATGCGATGCTATGCTTGGATGATCATGTGAAATGACGAAGCATAAGCCACTTGAGGTTGACAATAAATTTAGAGGGCATATTTTGAGGTATTACAACTACCATGGTTGGTAGTTACAACCATGGTAAGTGGTGCCTTTCTCAAAATTTGGTGTGAGAGCAAATTTAAAAAAATGAGAAATGAGAGTGAGCTTATATGGTGTTGTATTGTGTTCAGGTGTGATGTTGACCATGATAATATGGTGGAGGTTAATGATATGTGATGTTGATGCAATGTTCACTGCATCAACAAGGACTTGTTTTTAAAGCTTCTCACTTTCAAACTTTTCCTTTTATGGTACATGGTATAATGTGTGTACATGCGAGTGTAGGAAATTTTTTGGCTTGGAAGGGCAATGCATTTGAAGGGTGTTTGAGGTGTGTATGACTGAAACAAACAAGAACAAGTCATGAATCCTTTTGTCTTGGCAGCCAAGAAACATAGTGAATCAATGATGTTTGATGAAGCAATACTTCACACACAAGGTATGAAATGAGACGAATTTGGAGTCAATGAAAAGACGAGACATCAAAGAACAATGTTGAAGTTCAATCCATGATGAAATGAAGGCTTTAAGTCGCTCAAAAATGCCAATGAACTTGCTTGAACATGACTGCATGCATGGGCCAGCCAGAGGTGGGTGTGTCTTGGGCAACATGCACATGAGATGACCAGCTTGAAACCCTAACTTTTACCCTTCATAACTCCCAAACCAATGATCCTATGAAAAATCTCTAAACATGAAAGTTGTAGAGGAGATCAAGATGAACAACTTTGATGTCCAGAAAAAAATAATTTGAAGCTTTCTTGATGGAGAAAAGTAGCTTGAAATTTGGCACACCATGTGTTTGATGAATTGCAAGACATCTGACACGCCTATGACTTGGTTTCTTATCAAAGTTGCCCAAGTTTTGTCAAACTTTGATTGATCATATCTCTCTCAATTTTGATCCAATGGAGATGTTCTTGCTAAGGATTTGAATCTCAAGATGTGGTCTTTAATTGGCTCAACTTAGGAATGAATTTTGAAGCTTGTATATTGAATAAAGAATGCTTGGAAGTAAGGTGCAAAATGGCCAAAAGTTACCTTATTTAGAAACCCTGAGTTTCTATTTTGGGCAGTTTTATGATTTCTTGATTTTTCCATGAATCTCTTGACTTTTCTTGATCAAATCTCCACCATTGATCATATTTGACTTGTGGAGTATGATTTTTAACTCAAAAAGTCAGGAGTTGACTTTTTCCTCTCCACAATTGAGTTTTCCCCAATTTCTTAATTTTCAAGTAACTGACCAATTAAAAACCTTCTGAAATAATCCAATGGGCCATCTTCCATCCTTAAACACTTGATATCATATTGAAAATATTGAGCTCAAGTTTGAACCAAAATATTATTAGAAGACCCTTTGAATGCAAAACATTAATTTGGAACTGTTTTGGTTAGAAGGTGATGAACTACTTCAACATCTTGATCAATCCTCATCTTCCAATGACTTTAGAGATCAAATGAAATGATATAAACCGTGAGAAACCCTTGAGGATTTTTGGGAGACACTTGGCTCTTATTCTTTGACTTTGAATGATCAAATCTTTGAAAATCAACTGATCGCGTACCTTATGTTTCAACCAATGATGTATGCTTCATTTTTCTATGATATGAATGCAATGCATGAGAGATGTATTCCAAATGATATGAAAATCAGAGGGAAAGTTTTGGGGTGTTACAATGTTTATTAATGGATATCATGCATACTCATATGGCATATCACAAATACGTACTCATAAATTCAAACAAATATCATAAATAAATTAATTCCACATTGTTATTGATAATACATTGTCATAGTTTTCCAATGATACCAAGAACGCTTCGATCGGACACCCGAGTAAAAAGTTATGAATTTTTAAAGTATTTTTCAAAAACATAACCGTGGTAACCAGTTACTCCCAGGTGGGTAACCGGTTTCTTGGTGCAACACTGTTCATCCAAAGGTGTTTTAAGAGTTAGAGAAACAATTTGGGTAATTGGTTACTACTAGGAGAGTAACCGATTACTAGTGTAAAATCCTGCGTAAATCCCCAATTTTCAACGGTAACTGGTTACTCCCATAAAGGTAACTGGATACTTAGTGCGTAGAGGAAAAATGTTTATTGTTTTCATACTGTTTCTTTTCCCATTTCCAATCCAAACCTCGATAACCATTACAACAAGTATCAACAGAGGGTCTCACATACATAGTGATCACATACAAGCATTTTACCGACATTTTAATCATTAGAAACTTCGATTTCACGATTTTATCAAAATCTAACCTAAACTCAAAACTCAAGAAAACTCTTAAAAACCAAAAGCTTCTAACTAGAACCCACCTCTACCAATGAAGAGGAGTTTGATGAAGAAGCTGAGATGAATCTATGAAGAAATGATGATGATTCTCGATCTTGAGCTTGTAAGGTTTTCTTCTTCTTCTCCTTCCTTTCTCTTCTCTCTTCTTACAAACTTGTTTTTTATAAAATGAGAAAAAGAAAAGAAACATAATCTTATACCATTAGTTACTGAGACTAACTAATGAGTCCAAAATTTAGGGTATCAAAAAATGTCACTAATGTACCAATTAATAAAACCTCTGAGTCATATAATATTAACTAATTAATTTCAGTTCATCGATTGCTCTAATTATTTTAATTGAAAACTCTCAGAGCACACAGGAACATATTAATCTTAATTAATATTATCCAGAGCATTTATTAAAAATACAAGGTATTATATCCTCCCCTCCTTAAATTGAAATTCGTCCTCGAATTTCCTTTACTCATTAGAAACAACAGTTTGTAACACTGTCTTAGATCCATACTTATCCTTACTTCTACTACATATTCTGACATATTCAATTTCAAGTTTGACTTTGCGGCTCAAAGTCCTTGTTTCATAATAAATCAAACTTCACGTCCTTACTCATACACTTGTTCCGATATTGGGTCAACTTCTAACTCACTATTTCACAGCTCTTTTGTTGTTTCATACTGCATCACTTAGTCTCATCTCTCCTTCAGAGAACATACCATTCTAATTCCTTCTATTGAGTCATAACATAAAACCATCACACTCCAACTTGATTTGGGGATAAAAAACACTCAACAAATCTCCACAAGGTATCTTAGTGAAATCTTATCTACACACAATTTCCGATATATACTCTTACTAAAATCCTTCAATTACCCAAACCACTTCAAAATTTTGTCAAACGACCTCCTTACCGATCCCACTTGGCTTGATGCCATACATATGTAATAATTTATATCTGAAACTTCATCCTTTCAGTATCTCACTTATACATAACACACTTAGAACACAATTTTCTTACTCAAATACTTATAAATAATTCTCTTCTGATTCTCAATAATCTGACTGAACTCTTGCATTTGTCTCCTACCACTACACTCTCAAAGTCCAACAATGGAGATGCCATGAACTCTCAAGCAATACTAGGTAGTTGATAGTCTGCAGAGAACACACCTATCCATTGGAGTCCTCACCAACCAACAGAACAAGAACTTGCAGACATTCAAGGATAGGACAATTTACTTATCAATCACACAATAATCACATCATACCAAAACTGAAATTCTGGGATCAGGTACGTGATGTCGAATCAGATGTTTAAACACTTGAAGACTTAACCAAAACTTAAAGTGCAGGTAAATTAAATAACACAGGAAATTGTTAACCCAGTTCAGTGTATCTCCACACTTACATCTGGGGGCTATCAAGCCAAGAAGGAAATCCAATATAAGTAATATTAATTCTGGAATTAAACCAACTAGTTTAATCCTTCACTTAATATCTACCCAAGGCAATTTCTACCTAAGACACAACTTAGATATGAGTACCTACTCACTCCCCCTCAATCACACAGTGATATTTTACAATGTTTAATAAAATTGAAGTCACACTTCAAACACAACAGCTTGATCTTACTTAAAAGTTTCAATCAAGACACAATTCACTTTTTGCTTAAAAGCTTATAAAGTGACAAACAATTAAAACCTGCTATAACACAAACACCCTTTTTGATCTTCTAAAATTCGTACTCTATTCTGAGAGTTTCTGTTCCTTAAATAGATGCTTGGTTTTTGGGCTTTCTGTAAATTATCCAGTCCTGATAAATCCCATTGTCATCACCTTGAATTAGGGTTAGTTAGTTTGTTACCTCCTTGATTCAAGGTGAGTTAGTTATTCTGTTTCACTGAAGTCAGATAACTAAGCTCCCTAAACATGCGCCTTGTATTTCTTATCTCTTTACAATTAATTCCAGATAAATTCCCCTGAATTTACTCAGTTCTGTTATGCATCATTTAAGTCTGGTAGCAGGTTTACGATGTCACAACATCTGGTGTGACATCCTGATGTCTTGACTTAATTCATTAACTTTTACTCTGTTTGACAATGTCACAACATCTGGTGTGACATCCTGAACTATGTTCAACACTTCTTGTTTATCAAAAATTCTGCCAATTCTTAACATCTACAAACTCCCCCTTTGGCTAATTTTTGGCTAACACAATCTTCTGGTTTTATCAGAGTGTAGCAGAGTTCTTTTATCAGAGTGCAGCAAAGTTCTTTTCTGTTGAATCATGTGAGAGCTAATAATTTGCTCCCCCTCAAACCTGTATGTAAACTGCTATGACTTGTTCAATAGAATTTGATATACCAATGAGCATTCAGAAAAAAACTTAGTTCAGAAGGCAGAAATTAACTTCAGCATTGTTCATTAAACAGCAGCAGACATTGGTGTTCAGTACACTTCTCTTCTCCCCCTTGTTAGACAGAAATTTGGGGCCAAACATTACATAAGCAGACAAAAACATTACAAAGCAAAATTACAAAACAAGAATACAATTCAGAACAGGCAATACAATTTCCATCACACCCAGCTTCACTCAGATTCATCATACTCTGTATCCTCTTCATCCTCAGACTCAGCATCAGAACCATCCACATTTCCAGCAGCTTCCTCCAGCTCTAGTCTTTGAATAATGTTCTCCAGCTTTTTCTTCCTTTCATCCAGCTCTTTGCAAGTGGTCTTGAGTTCTGCAATCGAGGTTGCTTTGGATATAGGAGTCTTGTCATTTGATGGTCCAGCAGATGTCCCCCTAGGAGCTTCAACATCTGCAGCATGATGGCTCAGGAACAGTTTGTAGTGGAAGGCCAGTGGACTCTCCCTCTTGCAGACATAATCCTTATCAGTAAGGATGCCTGGATATTGGTTGAGGATTATTCCACAAAGCAGAGAGGGAAAAGCTATTGGAAGCTTGGTTGCTGATGTTCCTGCATGCTTTAGGGTTTGATCAAATATGTAAGCCCCATAGTCCAATTTTGTTTGGGTGCCTACAGCACAGATGAATCTTCCCAGTCCAGTAGCTATAGAAGAGGTGTGGTTGGTGGGGACCCAGTTGACAGTTCCAATTTTATGCAGAATAACATACTTTCTTGTTAGCAAGCTGACAGAAAGTTTGCCTTTGACTGGCCATGTTTTGACCTGGTTGGCTGTGATGATCTTGCAGACTTGGTTATCAGTTTTGCCCAGTTCATTTGGCCCATCAGATTCTCTCCCCAGGTAATGATTTATAACCCTAAGAGAAAAATCAACACATCTCCCCTTACATAAACCTTCCTGAAATCTTCTGATTTTCCATCAGCACATCCCTCTTGCAGATTAACTATGAACTCTTTGACCAGCAGTTCATAACATGGAGAAAAATTGGAAATAATCTTGAATAAACCAGCATTGGATATTAAGTCTATTACCTCAGTGCACTCCAAAGCATTGCTGCCCAACTCTCTTTCCAGAGCCACCCTTCTTTGGTAGACATACTTCTATTTGCTCACACTAGAAACATGATGGAAGGACACATTCTCCAGAGGTGCTTCAGGAACAGCAGAAGCAGACCTGGGAGGTGCTGGCTTCTTCCTTGGTTGGGATGTTGGGACATCCTCCTCAACATCTGAGTCAGGTGGAGTTGTAGCTTTCCTCTTCTGGGTGCTTACCTTGCTCCATTGCTTAGTAGGTCCAAAGGCAACTTTGACTTTGTCCTTCTTTGGAGTTGATTGTTTCTTTTCAGGAGTTGCATGTGTAGCAGGCTTCTTCTCCTTCCTAGCCCTAAGCCTCTTGGCTATGCTAGGATTAACAGATGCAATGATCTCTGTGTCAGAGTCATCATCTAAGGTTTCAACAGGAGGAGGTTGGGAAGCCTCTTGTTCAGTAGCTTGATCAACAGGAGCTTGATCATCAGAAGCTTGATCATTATCAGTGGAGGACTTGTTCTGGTCCTCAGATGCTTCAACATTTATTGGGACATCCTGTTGAGCAGGAGTGTCCTCTTCAGCATGGTTGCTTGGTTCTTCTTGTGGAGCAGGCATACTTTTCAGGGGAACAGATACCCCAGGCACCACTCTTTGTTCAGAAAGGATCCTGTTCACAAGGTGTTTGATGGATGCATCCACATAATCAGAAGCTTTGGGGGTGCTTGTAGATGAAGGAGTCCCTTTGCTTTTGCTGAAAATAGGCTCCTTTGCTCTTCTTACATTGGGAGTTCTAGGTTTTTGAGCAATAGGGACACTTCCTCTGATTTCGTCTATAGGAGTAGCATCCATTGGTACTACAGAGATTGGAGTTGCATGCACTACATCTTCTTGATTGAGACCCTCATCAATGAAGTTAGGGTTTTGATGTTGAGACATTTTTCGAATGTAGTGGAAGTGGAGTTAGGTTTGATTGATTTTGATGAGCTTAGAAATCCAGCTTTAGCATGCAAATCGTTTTGAGGAGATAGTGAGGAGGTGAGGAGATGAGAGCACGTTTGTGCATTTATAGAATCAGTAGCTATTGGAATTTTTAAGAGTGGAATACACAGAGTTATTGACCAGACTGATGTTGCCATCTGGTGATCATGCCACACGATGTCATGAGACATGCTGGCACTTCTCCATAACTACTATATTTCACATAAGCAGATTCCTAATTTACCCCTTAGGTTTTCAAATTGGGTAGCATCCAAAGCCTTAGTAAATATGTCAGCCAATTGCAGATCTGTGGCTACATGTTCTAATGTGATCACCTTCTCTTCCACAAGATCTCTAATGAAATGATGTCTGATGTCTATGTGCTTAGTTCTGCTGTGTCGGATAGGATTTTTGGAGATGTTAATTGCACTTAAATTGTCACAGTACAATGTCATGACATCTTGTGGGACATTGTATTCTGTGAGCATTTGTTTCATCCATACCAACACTGAACAACTGCTACCAGCTGCAATATATTCAGCTTCAGCAGTGGATAAGGATACACAATTTTGTTTCTTACTGAACCAAAAAATCAAATTGTTTCCTAGAAAGAAGCATCCTCCTAATGTACTCTTTCTATCATCAGCACTTCCAGCCCAGTCAGCATCACAAAATCCAGTGAGGATTGGTTCACAACCATGAGAATACATTATGCCATAGTCACAAGTACCATTGACATATTTCAAAATCCTCTTTAACCTGGTTTAGATGACTTACTTTTGGCTCAGCTTGATACCTTGCACACACACCTACTGCAAAGGATATATCTGATCTGCTAGCTGTCAGATATAGTAGGCTTCCAATCATGCTTCTGTATAAGCTTTGGTCCACATTTTCACCCTTGTCATCCTTTGTCAGCTTTAAATGAGTGGGGTCAAGTGTTCTCTTGTGACTTGCATTGTCCATCCCAAACTTCTTGACAGTGTTCTTTGCATACTTGCTTTGGGATATGAACATGGAGTCCTCCATCTGCTTGATTTGTAGTCCAAGAAAGTAGGTTAGTTCTCCTACTAGGCTCATCTCAAACTCAGATTCCATTTGATTAACAAAATGTTTAACCATCTTGTCTGACATCCCACCAAACACTATGTCATCTACATATATCTGAGCTATCATGACCTTTCCTTCTTCATCCTTCACAAACAAGGTTTTGTCTATTCCACCTTTCATGTACCCATGTTTTATGAGAAAAGTGGTCAGTCTTTCATACCATGCTCTTGGGGCTTGCTTTAGACCATACAGAGCCTTCCTTAGCTTGTATACATGATCTAGACAGCTTGGATCAACAAATCCCTTAGGCTGCTCCACATATACTTCCTCATTAAGGTACCCATTTAGAAAGGCACTTTTAACATCCATCTGAAATAGCTTGAACTTTAGGATACGAGCAATTCCTAGAAGTAGTTTGATTGATTCAAGCCTTGCTACTGGTGCAAAGGTTTCATCAAAGTCTACTCCCTCAATTTGTGTGTATCCTTGAGCTACAAGTCTAGCCTTGTTTTTTGTAACTACTCCCTGCTCATTTGACTTGTTCTTGTACACCCACTTAGTGCCAATCACATTAATATCATCAGGCCTAGGAACAAGATCCCATACTTCATTCCTTGTAAACTAGACTAATTCTTTTTGCATAGCAGAGATCTAGTAATCATCATTCAGAGCTTCCTTGATGTTTTTAGGTTCTATCTTTGAAACAAAGCAGGAGCCTGAAATCATCTCTCTTGATCTAGTGATGACACCACTGTTGGGATCACCAATTATCAGATCTTTAGGATGATCTTTCTGGATTCTAATGGAGGAAGGTTTGTTGGATTGCTCTGACCTTGCCTCAGTTAAAGTGAAATCAAGATTATCACTTTCTGTTTTAACTTCAGTTTGATTGTAAGCAGATGTTCCAACATCATCAGCAACATCTGCAGAGGCATCATCAATAATTACATATATTGACTCCATTATAACCTTGGTTCTGGAGTTAAATACTCTATAAGCTCTGCTATTTATGGAGTATCCAAGAAAAATCCCTTCATCACTTTTAGGGTCCATCTTCCTTCTTTGATCCCTATCAGCCAGAATGTAACACTTACTTCCAAACACATGAAAGTACTTGACTATAGGTTTTCTGCCCTTCCAGACTTCATAGATGGTGGACAAAGTTCCATTTCTTAGTGTGACTCTATTGTGGATGTAACATGTTGTGTTCATAGCTTCAGCCCAAAAGTACAGTGGTAACTTTTTAGCATGAATCATGGCTCTTGCTGACTCTTGAATAGTTCTATTTTTCCTCTCAACAATCCCATTCTGTTGAGGGGTGATAGGAGAAGAATACTCATGATTGATCCCTTCTGAAGAGCAGAAGTCTGAGAATTTTTTATTCTCAAACTCCTTTCCATGATCACTTCTTATTCTGACCACACAACTTGCTTTTTCTCTTTGAATTCTATGACACAGATCTTTGAATACATCAAACACATCAGACTTCTCATTGATGAAGCTTATCCATGTAAATCTTGAGAAGTCATCAACAACCACATAGGCATATCTTTTTCCACCAAGACTCTCAACCTGCATTGGTCCCATAAGATCCATATGTAATAGTTCCAAGACTTTGGAAGTTGTCAGATGTTGGAGCTTTGGGTGTGACATCTTGGTTTGCTTGCCTATTTGACATTCACCACACACTTTACTTTCATCAATCTTGAGTCTTGGGATCCCTCTTACAACCTCCATAGATATGATCTTCTTTATTCCTCTGAGATGGAGATGACCCAGTCTTTGGTGCCATAGCTTCACTTCTTCTTCTTTGGCTAAGGAACAAGTTGATGTGAGGCTTCAATCTTGAGGTTCCCACATATAGCAGTTGTCTTTTGATCTGGCTCCTCTCATGACAACCTTCTGTTCTTTATCAGACACTATGCATTCAGTTTTGGTAAAGTTTACATTGTAACCTTGGTCACATAATTGACTTATGCTGATCAAGTTAGCAGTTAATCCTTTTACCAGCAGCACATCATCTAGACTTGGTACACCTGAGCAGTCCAGGTTCCCAACTCCCTTGATTTCCCCCTTTGCTCCATCTCCAAAGGTTACATATCTAGATGAGTGTGGCTTTAAGTCTACCAGCAGATTCTTCAGTCCAGTCATGTGCCTTGAGCAGCCACTGTCAAAGTACCAGTCTTCCTTAGCAGATACTTTGAGAGATGTATGAGCTATAAAGGCAACAACCTTCTTGGACCATTTGTGCCTGTTGTGAGGTTTCCTTTGATGCATCTGCCCTGTGTATTGTCCATCTTTAGAGTTCCAAGGTTGTCTGTTGAACTTGTTCTTGGGCATGTATTTGTAGCTTTGACCAGCATGAAGACTAGCTTTAGGTATCCAAACTTTCTTTATGACCTCTGTCTTCTGCTTAGGGGGTTGCTGAGACCTCTGATTTGGATGTCCATGCAGCACTTTCTTGGTAACATATGTCTTCTACTTAGGGGGTTACTGAGACCTCTGATTTGGATGTCCATGCAACTTGTAGCAAAAAGGTTTGATGTGACCAAACCTTCCACAATGATGGCATCTCCATCTTTGATATTTCTTTTTCATCATGTTCTTGTCATGATGTTGAGACATCTGCTTGGACATCTTGTTTGACTTCATGGGATTTGGAGTTGTTTGGCTGGTGCTAGCCTCAAACTTTTGAGCTTTATTAAATCCCAGCTCAGTCCTATCCCCTGAGTGCTTGTTGTTGTTGAGAATGACATCCAGTGTGTTTGAGCTACTATTCAGCATTCTGACAGATTTGGACATATGCTCCATTTTGGAGTTGAGTAGGCTGACTTCACTTTTCAAAGTGTCAATGATCTCTAGATTACTTGCCTTTTCAGCCTTTAATTCCTCAATCTGCTTCTTCTGATGTATATTCTCCATGCATACTTCAGTGCTCCTTTTACACAGCATCCTGTAAGATGCTTCAAGCTCTTCAAATGTCAGCTCCTCATCACTGGATCCTCCTTCAGTTTCACATACTCCAGCTAGAGCAGTGATGTGCTTTGCAGATTCGTCTTCTGACTTACAGCCTGAGTCTTCATCTGACCAGGACACAGAGAGACCTTTCTTTTGCTTCTTTAGGTAGGTTGGGCATTCATTTCTGATGTGTCCATACCCTTCACATCCATGACATTGGATCCCTTTTCCTTGGTTAGTCTTCTCATCATAATTTGACCTTCTATTAGTGTCATAAGGTTTTTTATTCTCAGGGGTTGAGTTTCTTCCACTTGGTCTGGGTCTGTTTTCCATTCTTTTGAGAATTTTGTTGAATTGTCTTCCAAGCATAGCAATTGTTTCTGATAAGTTGTCCTCAGAGTCTGCTTCATGATTTTCTTCTTCTTTATCAGTATTTGAGACCAGGGCTATGCTTTTGTTTTTCTTCACAATTGTATCATTCATTCCCATCTCAAAGGTTTGAAGATAACCAATGAGCTCTTCAACCTTCATTGTGCAGATGTCCTGAGCTTCTTCTATTGCAGTAACCTTCATGTCAAATCTTTTTGGCAGTGATCTGAGAATCTTCCTTACCAACTTTTCATCACTCATATTCTCTCCCAAGGCACCAGAAGTATTAGCAATTTCAAGGATGTTCATGTAAAACTCATGAATGGTCTCATCTTCCTTCATCCTCAAGTTTTCAAACTTGGTGGTGAGAAGTTGAAGTCTTGACATCTTCACCTTTGATGTTCCTTCATGAGTGGTTTTGAGAGTGTCCCAAACATCCTTGGCCAGCTCACAGTGATGCACAAGTCTAAATATGTTCCAGTCAATGCCATTGAATAAGGCATTTAAGGCTTTGGAATTTCCAAGTGCTGAATCTTCTTCCTCCTTGCTCCATTCTTCTTCAGGCTTCAACACTTTTGCCCCATCCTTATTGTCTTGGACAGGGTGCTCCCATCCTTTGTTGATTGCTTTCCAAGCCCTGCTATCAAGAGATTTTATGAATGCTACCATTCTTGGCTTCCAGTAGTCATAGTTGGATCCATCCAATATAGGTGGTCTATTCACAGATCCTACATCTCTGTCCATGTTCCCAAAATTTGCAGTCCCTAGATCTCACCCAGTTAAACAGGCAGGGTGCCTTCTCTGATGCCAATTGAAATTCTGGGATCAGGTACGTGATGTCGAATCAGATGTTTAAACACTTGAAGACTTAACCAAAACTTAAAGTGCAGGTAAATTAAATAACACAGGAAATTGTTAACCCAGTTCAGTGTATCTCCACACTTACATCTAGGGGCTACCAAGCCAGGAAGGAAATCCAATATAAGTAATATTAATTCTGGAATTAAACCAACCAGTTTAATCCTTCACTTAATATCTACCCAAGGCAATTTCTACCTAAGACACAACTTAGATATGAGTACCTACTCACTCCCCCTCAATCACACAATGATATTTTACAATGTTTAATAAAATTGAAGTCACACTTCAAATACAACAGCTTGATCTTACTTAAAAGTTTCAATCAAGACACAATTCACTTTTTGCTTAAAAGCTCATAAAGTGACAAACAATTAAAACCTGCTATAACACAAACACCCTTTTTGATCTTCTAAAATTCGTACTCTATTCTGAGAGTTTCTGTTCCTTAAATAGATGCTTGGTTTTTGGGCTTTCTGTAAATTATCCAGTCCTGATAAATCCCACTGTCATCACCTTGAATTAGGGTTAGTTAGTTTGTTACCTCCTTGATTCAAGGTGAGTTAGTTATTCTGTTTCACTGAAGTCAGATAACTAAGCTCCCTAAAGATGCGCCTTGTATTGCTTATCTCTTTACAATTAATTCCAGATAAATTCCCCTGAATTTACTCAGTTCTGTTATGCATCATTTAAGTCTGGTAGCAGGTTTACGATGTCACAACATCTGGTGTGACATCCTGATGTCTTGACTTAATTCATTAAATTTTACTCTGTTTGACAATGTCACAACATCTGGTGTGACATCCTGAACTAAGTTCAACACTTCTTGTTTGTCAAAAATTCTGCCAATTCTTAACATCTACAAAAACTCTCCAAATGATAGAGATACAGGGGTTATGCTGTTGCAATAATAACTAGTACAATTTTCAAATCCATTCTAAACTCGAAATAATTTATCCAATTCAGCTTAACAACCTTGCACATGATTACTATATTCCATATAAATTCTCTTTACATAATTCTATTCCCTCAAGGTTTATGTTGACACAAGGTCTTCATTAATAATAACGTAGCAATGTCACAGAATCTACAATCATTTGTGAGTCACCAGTACCAAACATAAGTCATTCTTAGTACACTTGCGGATTTCCATAACACTTGCCTATTGCACATAATATTCCACACACACATACAAACCTTTGATGAACATACAAAAATTCTCATTCAAATTCACTTCTCTCAAGGGTTTCGTTCCTTAAATGATCCATTTTACATGCTTAACTTTGGAACATTCATCTCTCACTCTTACCTGAAAGGTAATTTAAGAATTCATATCTCTGAGTACGGCTCAACTGCACATATCTAGTATTACTCTCACGGAGCCCACAACCGATGTTAAGAATTCACGATAACTAACGATACTAAAAAGATACCAATTGTTCATATCGTATCCACACAGTAATTCAGACACCAAAATGTTTCCTGGGTTATTAACACTTCGTGAATATCCCACAATATCATCATTAAGGTCCTTAGTAGTTGCAACAACGAAACACCCAATTCAAATTATTTACTGCCAACCAAATGTGTTCAAAGAAAATATTCAACATGCTATCCTCTAACACTTAAAACAAGAACCAAAACAAACTTACAGTTTAGAAAGTATAATTTCCTAAAGTCCTCCACAAAACTCATGTGTCAATCGATTACCTATCTGAGGCTAATCGGTCGAACACAAATGAACTTGTTTCTCTTGATAACAAACAATCCAACTCAAAATCATCAATTCAGTTTTCACTAATTCGCAAAGTGATCCTCACTCACGGCTTCTAAACATGTTTAACAATCGCCCACCGTTCACAACTCAAGGTAATACAAAACAAGATACAACAAAACAATGACATACTCCAAACAAGTAACGAGATAGAACTACAATTTCTATCACGGTCACATCACAAATATTCAGTAGAACAATTTGATTCCCACTAGTACAACAACGTAGCAGGAAAACAACAATAACGATTCCAAAGGGTCTCAGTCACAAGCTCACACTTGATCCTCTCACATGCAAAATCCAACACACAATTAATACCGGGCAATACAAAATGATGTACATCTCATGTCTAGTATACAACTTGGTCTTATCTCTTGAACTCCTTGGCTAGAATTAAAATAAAAAATCTCTTAATCCCACTAGAGATATATCCTAAGTACTCTGATCATTCACAAATATAGAAGTCTTCCAAACACTTAGAAATTGAGGTAAAGCATATCTATGATGAATCTTGATATCTCTATGTATACATTAATTGGGATTTCTTATCCTCCACTATCCAACGCACACCATACTTACATCAGTCACTTAATGAAATTCTCGCAACCGACAACTTTCCTCAACTGTTAACAAAACTCCTTCAGCATAAATTGTTCCAGGATTTACATTTAATTAGTAACAAGCCTTGGTTTTCTCCTCGTTATTTTACCGCAATCTTACTTCTAAAAAAATACAATACTTACTACTCAACAAGGAACATCACTTATCATCCATCTCAAGACTAAGAATCCATTACGTACACTTATGACATAGCGCTACTACTACACATTTCTTAATAACAAGATGTAGTCTCTCTATTTCCTCATGGGTGGGCCATCATTGCTTACACTTCCTTAACTTTAGCTTCAACATTGTCTTAACAACTCCCTTGCACATTCGTCCAAAAATACCTTTTGTTATCTCTTCCTCATATCACAATGTTAACATTGTTTTCCACACCGTGTTTACTTTACCTTCCATGGTGATTCCCTCATACCCAAACATAATTCATATTACTAGAGTTCTCTTGAATCCAAGGTACTTACTCTAGTTTTTAACATAACACATTATGGTCTGTATCACAACAATATCTATTACTAACTGAAACTCATTCCCTTCGTGACATAACGCCTCATATTTCTCCTTGGGTAATTTTAACATTTCCAAATTAACCCCTTACTGAATATAAAATTTTGATGCATTGTACTAAACTTTGTCTCTTCAATCATAATTGGTTATACAACGCCAATTTTTTACTCTTCATCTGGGGTATACCAACCTTACTTGAAATGTGTAATCACATCCTTGTGTTTCTCTTCATGCTTCACAACGACTTTAGGTTCCCATAAGAAAATGAACGTTCTTAACTTGTAACTTCTAACCATCCGTAAGGTATTATCCAAATACATTCCTTGAAGTACTCTCATTCATCTAAGATTCCACAGTGACCTTATAACTGAAACACTAACAATTATCTCACTCTCGGACCTTACATCACATGTTCCACAAAACATATTCTCTTTTCATGGAATGAGATTTCTCAAAATTCTTGTCCATACCAGTGGCCAATATTGATCTACCAGTGACTTTACATATCCTTCAATACCTTGACCACTTATCATATATATATATATATATATATATATATATATATATATATATATATATATATATATATATATATATATATATATATATACATATACCTTTAAGACTCTATCCATTCCAAAGGGTTTCTTGAACAACACACTACTCTGCAACTCCATGTTACAGGAAGTACAACTCTTAAGAAGACTCCAACTTAGTTAACCAAAACTCCCTTCTAATAACTCCTGGCTTGAGCCTGCTCTCACAACACAAGTTATGCCAACACTTCAGAGTCCTCGTAGTCGCTCAACCATGATTTTACCTATCATATATATATTGTACTAGATAGATCAGACCCAATACTACATGATACGATATTAAGAGTCATGCTAACAAGACACACTTAAGAGGCAGGAAAGATTTACTTATGATGTTTCAAGGCTAGGTCAAGGATACAACCTGCTCTGATACCAACTAAAACACCGCATATAATATATATCTAGAATAATATCATACAAGTGTTTACTTGATACTGACACCATCATAAGTGCCTAATAGCATAATTCACATTCTTGACCAATACTAAAAGATAATACAAAACTTTGGTACAAGACATGAAAATCATGCTAAAAATAAAAAAATACTAAGATCAAATACAATATCCTTCATTGTACAAAGATAATACACATCAGAAAAGCTCAATCTATGCTTCTCTTGAAACATCCCGAGCATAGCTACACTTGTAAATCAAACATGCAAACAAAACCTGAAAAGCAACAATAATAGTGGGGTGAGATATCAACATCTCAGTGAGTTTCATATCTTATGGATTCTCTCGGCTCTATAAGGTTCTACAAGAATCCTACTCAAGTCGGGGGAACATCCTAAACCTTGAGGTCACAGTCTCACACTCATATGGAAATATGTCTTGAGTTAAACAACTCGAAAGTATTACTAATCCAGAAACCACAAAGGCACCCCCTATTTCCGTCCTCTCCTACGTCTAAGAGTTGGCACGAGTCATGGATCCTTGTATTTGCTTGGCATACGAAATGGATTCGGAAAGAAGGGCTATTAACCTTACAATTATTACTTCACGTGGGCCATAAACCACCACAAGTATCTACATATAAATATGTTCCATTCGTACTACACGCGAGAATCAAACCTGCCAAGTAATGCATGCGTACATTCTAGAGGAACCCCAGGTTCATGAAACGACATCTTAGGTATAAATGGTTCCAATTACATGATTTCACTCAAATAAGAATGTATAAAACACTCCTAAGGCCTGTTAACTTTTTCCACAAATAACACACCCAAATGGGTTCACACACATGTTCCATATAGTGCCTTACTCACCACTAGACCATTACTTGACTAAGATACTTATCTAAGCATCGAATGTCCGAGCATCGCCATCTAGTTTATATCAAATTCCTAGTCACAACTAGATTCTAACTAGAACCCACCTCTACCAATAAAGAGGAGTTTGATGAAGAAGTTGAGATGAATCTATGAAGAAATGATGATGATTCTCGATCTTTAGATTTTAGGGTTTTCTTCTTCTTTTCCTTCCTTTCTCTTCTTTCTTCTTACACACATGTTTTTCATAAAATGAGAAAAAGAAAAGAAGCTTAATCGTATACCATAAGTTAGTGAGACTAACTAATGGGTCCAAAATTGAGGGTATCAAAAACTGTCTCTGATGCGCCAATTAATAAAACCTCCGAGTCATATAATATTAACTAATTAATTTGAGTTTGTCAGTTGCTCTATTATTTTAATTGAAAACTCTCAGAGCACACCGAAACCTTATTAATCATAATTAATATTATCCAGATCATTTATTAAAAAACGAAGTATTTCCTTGTTAGATACAGAAGGGGTCATATCATTCCATGATAGAGCTTCTGACACACTTTAGAACTTGCTTCTTCTTTATCTAGAATGTATGTTGGATGCATAGGAGTTTTGGAAGATTTTGTTTTTGACATATCAAACTTCTTCAACAGTTCTTTGGCATATTTTCTTTGATGAATTTATGTTGCTTCTGGTTGTTGATCAATCTTAATTCCCAGAAAGAATTTGATTTCTCACATCAAGCTCCTTTCAAATTCTTCCTACATTAACTTAGAAAAGTCTTTGCACAAAATAGGATTAGCAGAACCAAAAATGATATCACTAACATAAATATGTACAACAAGAATATCATCCTTAAACGTTTTGCAAAAGAGTGTAGTATCAACCATTCCTCTGGTGAAATCATTTAAAAACAGGAATGTACTAAGTCTTTCATACCAAGCTCTGGGAGCTTGTTTCAGACTGTCGCTCCCGAGATTTTCATCCTAGTACAAATGCGAAAGTGGCGCGGAAAAGTCAGAGTCGCCAGCTAGACATTTTTATCCCGAATGAATGGGAAAGGTAATGCTGCACAAACCTGAGGAAGAAGGAAATGACAAGGCCTTGCGAACCAAAGATCTGGGTTCGGGAGTCAGTTACGACCTGAGAAGGTATTAGCACCCCAGACCGTCCTCCGTACCCGACGGGATCCACGCTTGCTTGTTTGTTTCAAAGGGTGAGAAATAAAATGCTGCTGAACAAAAGAACTGCTACTGGAACTAGAACTGAAGTGAGAAAAGGAAATGGAAAAGAAGAACAAAAAGAAAGAGGGAAATGTAGGGAAAATAAAGAATGTGCTTGAACGGGCCCTACCCCGCTGCCTACGTACCTTATCGGGATAATGAGGATCAGAGTTGGCGTAGTTCACCTAACTAAGGCGGGAACTATTTATTTGTGTTTTTTATCGTTGGAATTGCTTATGTCTATGCTCAGGTGTTGCAGGCTCATCTGTTGCGAGTGCGTTTACCGTCTTGCATGCGAGATAAGTCGTCGCAAGTTCGCATTGCGAGTGAATGAGATGAGATGAGAAGTTCCCGCAGGACAGTCGCTTATTGTTCGTTGTTTTGTCTTTTATGAGAAATGTTTTGAATTTGTTTATGAACATTCTTATACTAAGACCTATCCATCGTGGTAAATACTTACACCTCACCCCAAAACAGGACGTGTATAAGTACTTGATCAGTGCATTTTGGTGCACATTCCTACATGATTACACTTAGGCATTCCTTTAGTTTTATTTGTTTATTTTTATATTTTAATTTGTTTTTCTAATTTACTTTATTTCTGGCTTAATTTAATTTTCGTACTTAATTTTCAGCTTTAACAGCTTTTACGGAAATTATCATAACCGGAGTTTCAAGAATCTGATTGAGGCGTTCTACCAGTCGATGGAAAGCTAATAGAGAGAGCTACAACTTTCATGTTGGAGTCAAAGTCAGATTCGGAATCATATTTTCCAGAATTTTGTTTAAAGAGGCTGCATTAGTTTTATTCAGTTTCGGGTCATTTAGAATTGGGCCTGGGTTATGTATTTGACCTAGTTGGGTTGTAAACGGGTTTTTAGGTTTCCTATTTAACATAGCAGCTGCGACTGCTCTTGGACACTCTCGTATTCACGATTTTATTTTTCTTACGCTTGAAAGAACGATGGAGAACTAATCACCTTTGAGTCAATCTACTGTAATTCAGGTTCCAACACTTGAGATTATTATAATGTTAATTTTAATTTAATTCCTTTCAATGATATTTTGTGTTCTTGTATGCTTAATTCAATTGCATGAAATATATTGATTTGATTTGGTTGATTGTATGATCCTAACATAGACACGGTACGTTTGCTTAATTCGTTTTGTGTTTGATCAATCATGTTTGCTTAATTCATGAAATTTTATCCCGTTTGCTTAATTCGGACAATAGGATCGTTAATCTGACAAACCTCATCGCACTTGTCATTGAGTTTGTATCCAGATAGGAATGAATAATCCACTTAGGGTATTATAATTATAATAATCGATGATAGTAGGAACTGAATCGGTAGATTGACTTATTCCATAATAACGTATTTTAATCACTTAATTGTTCTGTTTTTTTATTAACCTTAAAACAAACCCCCCCTAATTCGGAATTCGGTTACCTTCGATTAATAATATCACAAGAATCCTTGTGAAACGATTCGAGTCATTGTCGCTATACTACGTTTTCAAAAAATCACTCGTTTTTGATCCGTGCGCGACACACGAATCAAATTGGCACCGTTGCTGGGGATTCTTGTCGTTATAAATCGATATTAGAGTCTTAGATTTAGTGTTGTTGCATTTAGGCCCTAGGTTCTTCACGTTTTTGGCCTTCTCACGTGTCGAAAAAAAAATCGGTTTTCGGGAAAATTGGGTCCGATCAAAAATCTGTTTTGCCTACCTAGAGTCCGCCCTCAGAATCGCCAAATTCCGCATTTTTCTATTTTTAATTAATTTTTTACTGTTTTTGCAGTTTCGAAAAAATCCAAAAAAAATTCTAAAATTCTTATTTTGTTTAATTAGATTAATTCTGGTGTCAATTTATTTTTTTGTATTTATTTTGATCGATTTCCTTCTTGTGTTTGTTTTTTTACTTTTAGGGACATTGTTGGCATTTTTGCTATTGTTGCTGCATAGCTGTGCATTAGTCCTGGCAACTAGGTCATCCTGTTCTGAACTTTTTACATTCGATCCTGAGGTAGAAAGAACTTTGCACACACGACGTAGATCAGTCCAGGATAGCTCACCACTCACTTCTGATTTTGATTTTGATTCTAATTTTTTACATAATTTGTTTGATTCTGATTCTGAATTAGCTTTTGAAAATATGGGTAACCAAAGAACTTTAAGACAATTGGCTGCCCCTAATGTGAACTATAATAACTTGTGTATTGATTATGCTGACCTTGCTGTTCCTTTTGAATTAAAATCTGGATTAATACACTTGTTGCCGAGATTTAGTGGTCTTGCAGGTGAGGATCCGTTTTCAGAGTTTCAGATTGTTTGTTCCACACCACTCAGGCCAGAAGGAATTACTGAAGATTATATCAAGCTGAGAGCCTTTCCGTTTTCTCTACAAGGTGCAGCCAAGGATTGGTTATACTATCTTGAGCCAAATACTGTTGCTACTTGGAATGATTTGAAAAAGGTATTCCTAGAGAGATACTTTCCCGCATCCAGAGCTGCCTCAATAAGAAAAGATATTTGTGGTATTAGACAATTGGATAATGAATCATTGACTGAATATTGGGGAAGGTTCAAACGATTGATTTCGAGTTGCCCACAACATCAGATCACCGAACAATTACTTATTCAGTATTTTTATGAAGGGTTAAAACCAATGGATAGGAATATTTTGGATGCTGCTAGTGGTGGAGCACTTGTTGATAAGACTCCAGCCGTTGCCAAGGATCTGATTGAGAACATGTCACTTAATTCCCAACAGTTCACAACAAGAGACAATTCTGTGCAAATAAAGGGTGTTAATGAAGTGCATGTTTCTTCTCATGTTTCTCACTCCGACAAAAATTTCTAAAGCAGAATGGGTGAGCTGACCGATTTGGTGAAACAGTTGGTAGTGGTAGGTAAAGCTCAAGCAGCCCAACAAGCTCAAACAGTAAGATTATGTGGTATTTGTACTTCTTCTGATCATATCCTACTGATACATGTCCTATTCTGCAAGATGAAAAACCTCCTGAGTGTCCTCAAGCTTATGCTTTACAATCAAGGTAACAACCAGAACCGATACAACATTCCTGACCTATCCACTAATAGGTACCATCCAAATTGGAGGAATCATCCAAACCTCCGATATGGAAATCAGCCTTCCAACCAACAACAAGTGATGCTACCACCGCCACAAAATCCTCCACAAGCGGTGATCATTGCTGCCCCATCTTCTTCTGGTCCTTCATTAGAGGATATTGTTAAGCAATTAGCCTCCAGTAATCTCGAATTCCAACAACGGACATAATCTAGTATGCAAGCCATGCAGACACAGATTGGACAGTTAGCAACTTCTATAAATGCCTTGCAGCAAGCCCAAGGTTCGAACCAACTTCCTGCCCAAACTGTTGCGAATCCAAAAGGTCCTAATCCTAATTTGAGTGAAATTTCATTGAGATCTGGAAAGGTTGCAAATTCTACCCCAGAAAAAAATAAGGAGGTGACTGAACCTGAACCTGAACCCGAACTTGAACCTGAACTTGAACCTGCTACTATTGTTGTTGAGCCCGAAAAAGAATATGTACCACCAATCCCTTTCCCACATAGAGTGCTGAAAAAGAAGAGTGTTCTTGAAGAAGACAAAGAAAGAGAGATTCTGGATGTGTTCAAAAAGGTGGCAGTGAACATTCCGCTTCTTGATGTAATCAAGCAGATTCCAAAGTACGCAAAGTTTCTGAAGGATTTGTGTACACATAAGAGGTGAAATAAGGATAAAGAGAGAATTAAGTTAGAAAGAAATACTTCTACTTTTATTCAGCCCAAGCAAAATGTTTCAGCTCTCACCCAGGTCTTGCCACAGAAGCAGAGAGACCCAAGAATTATTTCTATTCCTTGTACCATCGGAGATAGTAGATTGAGAATTGCATGCTTGATTTAGGAGCAGGCATTAATGTTATGCCTACTTCTGTTTATAATAACCTTTGTCTTGGTCCTTTGCAGCATACAGGTTTAATCATTCAGCTGGCGAACAAAAGCAACACCTGCCCCAGGGGAATAGTGGAAGATGTCCTTGTTCAAGTTAACGATTTAGTTTTTCCTGCAGATTTTTACATTCTGGACATGGAAGGAGAAAATAAGTCAAGCAGAGCTCCCATCATTTTAGGCCGACCGTTCATGAAAACGGAAAAAACAAAAATTGATGTTGATGATGGAACCATGACTATGGAATTTGGTGACATTATTGCGAAATTTAACGTTTTCGATTCCATGAAACATCCCATGGAGGAACATTCTGTTTTTCATGTTGAATTGATATCTGAATTGATTGATGACACTTGTGTTGAATTGCTTTCACTTGATTTTCCTTCTTTATCTGGATATGATGATGTTTACTCATGCACTGATTGTACTGACACTAACCTTTGTGTTGTATGTGTTGAGATTGATGCTGCCTTGTAGGAGGACATGATTCCTACAAGTGAAGTTCATGACGAGGATGTTGTTTATGCAGTTGATGCTCTCGACTTCCCAGCTGCCCCGAATACTCCATCCATCGAGCAGCCCCCATCCTTAGAATTGAAACAACTTCCGGATAATCTGAAATATTCTTATTTGGAGAGTGATGAAAAACTCCCTGTTATTATTTCTTCTAACCTTGATTTAGATCAAGAAAATAAGCTCTTGCAGGTTTTGAAGAAGCACAAGAAGGCGATTGGATGGACATTAGCAGACATCCCAGGAATTAGTCCTTCCATGTGTATGCACAGGATTTTACTTGAGGAGGGTGCAAAAACAGTAAGGAAGCCCCAAAAGAGGCTTAATCCTTTGATCCTGGATGTAGTGAAAAAAGAGGTAACCAAACTCTTACAAACAGGTATCATTTATCCTATCTCTGACAGCAAATGGGTAAGTCCAATGCAGGTTGTACCTAAGAAATCTGGACTCACAGTGGTGAAAAATGAAAAGAATGAACTTGTTCCCACTAGAGTTTAGAATAGCTGGAGAGTTTGTATTGACTACAGGAGACTGAATCAAGCGACTAGAAAGGATCACTTTCCTTTTCCGTTCATTGATCAAATGCTCGAACGGCTCGCAGGTAAATCACATTATTGTTTTCTTGATGGTTTTTCAGGTTACTTTCAGATTCATATTGCACCTGAGGATCAAGAGAAGACCACTTTCACGTGCCCGTTCGACACATTTGCTTACAGGAGTATGCCTTTTTGTCTTTGCAATGCTCCTGGCACTTTCCAGCGATGTATGCTTAGTATTTTTTCTGATTTTATTGAAAATTGCATGGAAGTGTTTATGGATGATTTCACTGTTTATGGTTCTTCTTTTGATGCATGCCTGAATAGTTTGAATATGGTTTTAGAAAGATGCATCGAAACTGATCTTGTTTTAAATTATGAAAAATTCCATTTTATGGTTGATCAGGGAATTGTTTTGGGCCACATTATTTCTGAAAAAGGAATTTTTGTAGACCCTGCTAAGATTGATGTGATTTCTACATTACCTTACCCATCTTGCATTCACGAGATTCGTTCTTTTCTTGGTCATGCAGGTTTTTACAGGCATTTCATTAAGGATTTCAACAAGATAGCTCTTCCGTTGTCAAATTTGTTGAAGAATGATGTCACTTTCAACTTTGATGACAATTGCAAAAAGGCATTTGACTTCTTGAAGAAAGCATTGACCTCTGCTCCCATCATCCAGCCCCCTGACTGGACCTTTCCTTTTGAGATTATGTGTGATGCTTCTAACTATGCGGTTGGAGCGGTCCTTGCACAAAGAGTTGATAAGGCTACCCATGTTATTTATTATGCTTCTAGGACTTTGGATTCTGCACAGTCTAATTGCACCACCACTGAAAAGGAACTTTTAGTAATTGTTTTTGCTCTTGATAAATTTAGACAATATTTGCTAGGTTCCAAAGTTGTTGTTTTTACTGACCATGCAACTTTAAGGTACTTATTGAAGAAACCAGAGGCAAAACCAAGACTAATTTGGTGGATGTTGTTGCTCCAAGAGTTTAATGTTGAAATTAAAGATAAGAGTGGAGCTGAGAACTTGGTGGCTGATCACTTGAGAAGGATAGAGAGAGATGAAGATCCTTTTCCGATTCAGGATGGCTTCCCTGATGAACAACTTTTACTTGTGCATGGCATTACTCCTTAGTTTGCTGATATTGTTAATTATCTTATTGCTGGTGTTTTTCCTACAGGTGCTTCTAGATCACAGATTTATAAACTCAAGAGTGATGCCAAATATTATTTTTGGGGTGACCCATATCTTTGGAAGTTTGGAAGTGATCAGGTGATTAGAAGATGTGTTCCCGACTATGAGATTGAATCTATTTTGAATTTTTCTCATGCCTCTCAAGTAGGGGGCACTTTGGTCCGCAAAGAACTGCAAGAAAAGTCCTTGACTCGGGTTTCTATTGGCCCACTATTTTTAAAGATGCTTATGAGACTTACTGCACTTGTAAAGAGTGTCGATTAGCAGGTACATCCATCACTCGTAAGAGTGAAATTCCTCAGCAACCTATGCTTTTTTGTGAGGTATTTGATGTATGGGGAATCGACTTCATGGGTCCCTTTCCTGTATCGTTTGGATTTCTATATATTTTGCTTGCAGTTGATTATGTTTCAAAGTGGGTGGAAGCTATCCCCACTAGGACTAATGATTCTAGAGTTGTTACAGATTTTGTCAAGTCTAATATCTTTTGCAGGTTTGGAATACCGCGAGCTATCATCAGTGACCAAGGCACTCATTTCTGTAACCGCACCATGGAATCTTTGCTCCGGAAGTATGGAGTTGTGCACAGAGTCTCTACTGCATACCACCCACAAACTAATGGGCAAGCTGAGATATCAAACAGGGAGATCAAACAGGTTCTAGAGAAAATGGTGCAACCAAACAAGAAAGACTGGAGCCGTCGTCTAGAAGACGCACTTTGGGCTCAAAGAACAGCTTTCAAGACACCCATTGGGATGTCTCCTTATCGACTTGTTTTTGGTAAGGCCTGTCACCTTCCGGTAGATATAGAACACCGTGCTTATTGGGCGGTGAAAAGTTGTAATTTGGAGATGCAACAAGCAGGTATTGAAAGAAAACTCCAATTACAACAGCTTGAAGAACTTAGGCTAGAGGCTTATGAAAGCTCTAGGATTTATAAAGAGAAAACTAGGCACTTCCATGATAAAATGATTTCTAGGAAGGAATTCTCTATGGGCCAACAGGTTTTACTGTTTAACTCCCGTCTTAAGCTTATGGCTGGGAAACTGAGATCCAAATGGATTGGCCCCTTTGTTGTTACTAATGTTTTCCCTCATGGTGCAGTAGAAATTAAAAGTGCAGGTACTAACAAAGTTTTCAAGGTAAATGGGCAATGCCTGAAGTTATTCCATGAAAGTGTTGTATCTGAAGAGGCAACCATAGAAGAACATTCTTTGGAAGTGCCCAACTATACTGCAACTTGATCAGGGAGCACCTTTTCCTTTCTCTCACTCTTACTTTATAATTATGTTCTTTTCATTGAGGACAATGTCCATTTTAAGTGTGGGGGAGGGAACCCTTTTTCTTGTTTTCATTTTGTTTTTTTCTTGTTTTCATTTTGTTTATGTTTCATTTTTGTTTGTTTCTTTTTCAATAAATAAATAAAAGACTTAGAAACACATGCAATTGTTGAATTTTTTTCTTTGGCTATAGACTCGTTTGAGGTTAGATTGTGGAGACTTGGGAAAAGTTCACAAGACCGGTATCGTTTTAACACCTTAAGTCTGAATATGGAAATCATTTTGAATACTTGTTATGCCATATCCTTGAGTTCTCATCCTTTAATATCTCTTAAGTAGTTTATCTAGCAGTCAACACCATCTAGAAATCATACACAAAGTAATTAAGCTGATGCAAATAAGTGAATGGTCTTGTGCTTAAAAAGAAATCTAAATAGGAATCCACCTTTTAAATTAGGTGATCCTCACCCGGTCATTTAGCCTAACGGATGTGAAACCTTAAAGAAAAATTTTTGTTGTTACTAAAGTAACTTTAAAATATTGTCAGATATGGATCATAATCACTAACAGGCTTATTTACCATGTGTATGAATAGATAACGGGCTTAATGTGATTGCACTAGAATGAAAGAGAGCAAAAGGGAGGATGAGTAAGTTAGACTTAGGCATAATAACATGATTTAAAATGGTTTGTATAGGAGGGAGGCTTATGACCGCACAATTGCGGATTTGTATTCTTACGATATCCTTAGTGTGTAAGATTAGTACCTATCGATGCTATCTTAATCGAAGAAGAGTTTGTAGCCTAGAATGAGTATAAATGATGTTGTGTTTCTTGAGTCTTGAGTTTATTTTTTTTTTGCTCGGAGTGCAAAAGTTCAAGTGTGGGGGAATATGATCAGTGCATTTTGGTGCACATTCCTACATGATTGCACTTAGGCATTTCTTTAGTTTTATTTGTTTATTTTTATATTTTAATTTGTTTTTCTAATTTACTTTATTTTTGGCTTTATTTAATTTTCGTACTTAATTTTCAGCTTTAACAACGTTTACGGAAATTATCATAACCGAAGTTTCAGGAATCTGATTAAGGCGTTCTACCAGTCGATGGAAAGCTAAGAGAGAGAGCTACAACTTTCATGTTGGAGTCAAAGTCAGTTTCGGAATCATATTTTCCAGAATTTTGTTTAAAGCGGCTGCATTAGTTTTATTCAGTTTCGGGTCATTTAGAATTGGGTATGAGTTTTGTATTTGACCCAGTTGGGTTGTAAACGGGTTTTTAGCTTTCCTATTTAACATAGCAGCCGCAGCTGCTCTTGGACACTCTCTTATTCACGATTTTATTTTTCTTATGCTTGAAAGAACGATGGAGAACTAATCACCTTTGAGTCAATCTACTGTAATTCAGGTTCCAACACTTGAGATTATTATAATGTTAATTTTAATTTAATTCCTTTCAATGATATTTTGTGTTCTTGTATGCTTAATTCAATTGCATGAAATATATTGATTTGATTTGGTTGATTGTATGATCCTAACATAGACACGGTACGTTTGCTTAATTCGTTTTGTGTTTGATCAATCATGTTTGCTTAATTCATGAAATTTTATCCCGTTTGCTTAATTCGGACAATAGGATCGTTAATCTTACAAACCTCGTCGCGCTTATCATTGAGTTTGTATCCAGATAGGAATGAATAATCCTCTTAGGGTATTATAATTATAATAATCGATGATAGTAGGAACTGAATCGGTAGATTGACTTATTCCATAATAATGTATTTTAATCACTTAATTGTTCTGTTTTTTTATTAACCTTAAAACAAACCCGCCCTAATTCGGAATTCGGTTACCTTCGATTAATAATAATACAAAAATCCTTGTGAAACGATTCGAGTCATTGTCGCTATACTACGTTTTCAAAAAATCACTCATTTTTGATCCGTGCGCGACACGCGGATTAGTACTCCACAACACAGTCTCATAGCATATAAGAGCATTCAACCTTTATAAAGTATTTTATTATTTTCTTTGTGAGGTGAGAAAGAAAGACTCAAGTTGAACAAAGGGAAAAAACTAAGGGAACTAAGACGCAACCCTTATTTAGTCATTATATTCAAAAGGTGATCCTAATGGTTTATGAGGTTTTTCTAATCCTAAGGAAGAAAGGAGAATAAGAGAAGAAAAGAGAATTAGAACTCAACTTACTTCCTAAGGAAGTTAATTTGGTTCTAAAGATGGGGAAGCCTATACAAGTGGAATACAAATATTAAGGCAAACACAATTAAGAATATAAAGAAATGAAGAAGTATTAGCTCAAAATGCATATTAAAGCACTTAAAACAAATATTAAAGCTAAACACAACATGTAAACACACTTAAAGGAATTCTAATATTCTAAGATCAAACCTAATCAATTTATGTCCTAATGCAACCATAAAATCCTATGTTAAAACTAGATGGATTTACAATGGAAAAGTTGAATAAAATTAATGCACTAAAAATAGCAATGGTCCTGAAAAAATGTGAAATTAATTCTCTAAGGTCCTTAACCTGAATCTAATGTTGTTAAAAAATCTCCTAAAAATTCACAACCTAACTATGTCAAATGGCCACTTAAATCTACCTAAGATTTATTCACGAGTTTGCACAAACAACACTACCAAAACAGTGGATAAAATGGCCTAAAAATATAACAAAAATTATTCTAGGTTCTCTTATGAGTCCTCTAAACATAGAAAAAAGAATGGGACAAAAATATTACAGGAAGTGGGAGAACCAAATTGTACAAAATGAAGTATATATGAAAGAATTTAATAGAAAACTAATTAAGTGGAAAATCGAGATAAAATTGTAAAATGGCCAAAATCAGAAAGTAAAAAAATAAAAAAGTAAAAAAATAAAAAAGTTCTAAAATGAGTTATAAAGCTCCTATAATTTTTGTAGAATTTTATTATATGTTTTGGTATTTTTTCTGGATTAAAAGTGAAAGTATACTAAAACAGAAATTAAAAAAAGAAATAAAAATGGGAGGGGAGTGCAGGAAGTAACGTTTATTAGTTAAAATGCAAAACTGGGCTCAAACGGAGGTGCCAATAGCAAGTGAAAAAGGCCCAATAGCGCAGGCTTCTGATGGTGCATCCTATGAAACTTGGTCAACAACCATTGACCCAATCTGGACTGCTAGATCTAGTCTTCCTATTGGTATTCTCATCAAGTGATCCACACAACGCTGGAACATGGTAATTATGGTGGTTGGCATGCGTAGGATTGGCCGTTGGAAAATCCTATCAGACGGTGTAGCGGTAAAATCGTGAGTGTAAGCTATTGATTAACTTAACTCGATGTACACAGAGTCGCCACCGCGCTTTTCTTTATTTCCAAAAGGAAAAAGGTAAAAGAACGAATAAAAACCTAGGAATCTAAAAGCAAAAGCTAAAAGAAACAAATAGAGAATGGGTAAGGGGATTGGTTACGAACCGGGAAGGTTTTAAGCACCCGACTCGTCCGTGGTACTCCACGGGAGCCCTTAGAAATATTTATTGCTTTTTGGTCTGAAATTGGTTTGCTTGAAAATGATTGAAGATATGAGAAGAAGAATGTTTTTTAATGATTTTGTGTTTGATGAGGTTTTAACGCCTCATGCCTACGTACCCACAAAGTGCAATGCGAGATCAAAACCTCGTAGTTCGTGGTACAAAATTTGAAAAGAAACAATGAGTTGCATTAATTTTAAAATGTAGAGATAAGTCGTCATACTTTAGCGAATAATTCCGCTAGGAAGGATGAATCATATCTAAACATGTGAAAAGAAAAGGTGCACAAAGGCACAAAAACAATTGAGTGAGTTTCGGATTTTTTTTAAAAGTATGTAAGAAAATGATTTTGATAAATTTACATGAATTAACATTTATTAAGAAAATAAAGCAAAAATATTAAAATCGCTTGACCTAAGTCAAGGTTTGATTATGAAAGTGTTTGAAGTTTGAAAACAAAGAAGATTTTTGAAATAGGGAGAAGTTTTGAAAATTTAAGAATGGGGAGGAGATGAAGGGACTATCCTAATACTTGAATTAAAAAGTTAAGAGAAAAGCGATCAAACCATATTTGCACATTTCTTCAAAGTAACCGGAATTCCATCTTCAAAGGCTAATGAAATAACTTGAGGCCAAAGTTTCCAATCCATCACAACTTGAGCAAAAGGAGAGATCCTAGAATCTAAGTCCATACTCCAAAGCAAAGGATAGTAACCATAGTCCGAAATTAAAGTCACCAATCTTTTAAGTGTTTAATCCTTTATTAATGTTTTGGTGTCCAAATGGACAAAATAAAAATCACAAGCAACAATATAAACATAAACAAGATGATATATGATATAATATGATAATGGCATAATAAAGAGATAAGGAACGAGAAATTGAAAGAAAAGGATAAGGTGCGAGAGATTAAATTTAAACGGATTATTATATTCACATTATTATAATATTTACAATATAAGTGGTATGATGAACTTAATCAAGCACAACCACGAAAAGAATAACAAAATCGAGGCAACCGGATCCAAGTGGATCTTAATTCGAATCGGGACAACTTTAGGTCTATGTTAAGCAATCGCCGAGTAATTTACGAAGTAATTACCCTACAAATGTGGCCGGCCACCACTAATTAAAGTGGAAACTATTCGTGTTAATACATGTTAGAGAAACGATATTATGGATCGTTCTCCGAAAACATGCCACACTAAAAGAAAGAGAACGGTCTAATCTTAATCGAGATTTTCGTTGAATTTATCGAAGGCAACCTATCACGATCTCAAAGTATGGAGAATGATCCAAATGATCATTCATCCATAGATTTGAAATAATGAAGATTAAAACTCTTCGAAAAAACAACAATCACGAATCGGAGATTGTCATCGACCAAAAATAAAAAGATGAAGAAAATAATGGATCTAAAAGTAGATCCATAAAAGAAATTGAAATATTTTTTTAAAAATATTTTTTCTAAAATTCTTTTCTAAATTTGTTTCTAAAAATATTTTTGCTAAACCTTTTTTAAAATATACTTTTATAAAATTCTTTTCATCTTAAAAAAATGAATTATAATAAAATCATTTAAAGAAATAGGAAATAAACTAAAGAAAATAAAAAAAAGAAAGGGGAGGGGGAAGGAATGATTCGCGGGATGATGGATATCAGTTATCCAGATCCAAATGCTAAGGCCCTAAAACCAACTCATCATATTCTCTTATTAAAAAAAAATCAATTAATAATTAACATAAAAAAAAGAAAACAAATCAGAAGCTCATGACTTCTTCTTCTCTAACGCAAAGAAAAAACAGAAACAAGAGCAAACATATTTCTCTTCTTCAAATCGCGAAATCGGCGACCATTCTCACCTTCAAAATCAGATCAACCGAAGCGCTTCTTCTTCCTTCTTTCGATTCCTCTTCTCTCTTTTTTTGATTCAAATCGGTATTCTCTTTCTTCTTCCTTCCGAATTTTGTTTTTGGATTGATTAGATTTTAGGGATTTGAAGAAGTTAGTGATATAGAAGTGAATGTTGGAAGGAGGACTAAAAATGAGGTTAGGGATTTTTAGCTGGGAATTGATTTGGGAACGGATTTGGAAGGCTTTTTGAAGCTTCTTTTGAAAGAGGTGAAGATGATTGAGGTTGGATTTTGGCAGAATATTTTTGGCTCTTGAAGCTTGGTGTTTGAAGTGATGAAGGGTTCTTATTTATAGGAGGATGGGTGATGAAATCGTGATGCTGAGTTTTGATTTTGGAGTTTTTGCGTTTTTGCGTTTTGAATTGAACAAATTGCGTTTTGGCTAAATGAGGTTCTCGTGTCCACTTCCTTCTGTTTTCGCTTTTGCTGCGTTTTGCTCTTTTACATTTGCGTTTCAATTTGCGTTTTGATTGTGAGTCTCAGTTTGTTCGCGTTTTGCAGGCTTGGCTTCAGCGTTTGGTGAGGCTTACGGGATGCGTGAGGCTGAGGGAAATTGGGCTTGTTGTTTTACTCGTGTGCGGCTGCGGTTGTGGGGTCAGCTGGGCGGATAGGCTTTGCAGCTGGAGGCTTGTTGAAGGCATGGGTGTGTGGATGCTTCGGCTTGTTGAAGAAAGCTGATGTTGGGCTTAGGCTTATGTTGGCTGGATTGCTTGCAAAGGTTGGCGTGATGTGAAGGCTGGAAGGCACGTGAGGCTGGAGGAAATGTGTGTTTGGCAAGCTGGTTGTGGGCCAGAGCTGGTGTTTTGTTCACACGGATAATGCTTAGGCTTAGTACAGCTTTGTGATGGCTGGGAAGTGGCTTGAAGGTCTTGGCTGGTGGGCCAAAGGCTTGTGAGCGTGTTTAGTTGCCTTGGTGTATGGCTGACTTTTTTTCTTCTTTTTTTTTTCAATTTTTTTTGTTTGGACAATTTTGTTGTAATAGGCTTAAAAGAATAATGGGCCTAGAATTGTGGAAAGAAAAATTGATAGGTTTAAATGGAATAATCAAAAAATGTTGATAGAGATTAAAAAAAGAAAGAAAAAAAAATGAATTATATGTGTTATGGATATGGATATGAAATAATAAAAAAAGAAATTAACAATGGATTAATGAAAATAATTGGAATAGAAATAAACGGAAATGGTATTAAAAAACATGAACAAAAGGAAATGAAAAATAGAAGAATGGATAATGCTATGAATGTTTAGTTTATGGATGAGAATGGATATGGAATCGATTTTAAGCCCACAAAAAAATTCTTGATTTCTTGCACAAGCCTCTTGATTAGAATGAACACAGCCAATCCTGAACCACTGAAAAAATCCACAACTCAAGCCACAACCACCGTCTGAAATTTGTCTGATTACTTCCCTGATAAACTGAATCCATACTGAGGAAAATAAATCCTCAGATGAATCACTGGTGAACTGATGAATCAAACCAAACTTCACACGCAACATTTCCTGATAACTGATGCCTTTTGTACACAACACAACTTGAATCTTGAAAACGCATCGTCTGAGAAATAAACCACTGGCACACACAATTTGCAGTCAACACAATCTTTTGATAGTATGATCAATATTAGGTCAAACATCCATCTGAAATCGAATTGTGACTGAACGAATGCATCTGAACGAAGTTACTGTCTTATCTTCGCGAACCTGCAACACAGAGAAGAAGAAGAACACTGTAACATATATTTTTTTGTATTTTGGTTAGAAGTCATTAAATATAAACAAATATAAGGAAGTAAAAATAATGGTGATCCCCTGCGAAGCATAGACCCTCATCTAAGGAGAAACTCGAAAGCCATTGCGATCTTGTTTGTATGCAAAATGCAGATGAAATGCGAAGAAATCTTAGGGCAAAAATTAGGGTGTTACAGCTGCCCCTATTTAAGTTTCTTCAATCCGGAGATATGAAGATTGACATCTTCGTCTCTACAAGATGGGAGAGACTTAAATACAGAAAACCCAATTTTTGTCCTAAGAGAACATGATATGATATGAATATGATATGCAAACCCAAGATCTCTGTGGGGAAAATATGACCACCAGAGAACAGCAAAAACTTGGGAACACAGAAGAAAATCCCGCTGGGGAAACAACAACAGACAACAAAGAGATTCCAGGAAAATAAATCACTAGATAACAGACTCCACTTGGGAAAAGATATGATAAGATCAGGGTACAAGATTCAACCATGGAAATAAATACTCTGCCGGGGAATATCAATCAAACAAAATATTCGGGTCCATCAATGGAGAAATACTGAGTTGGAAAAGAAACATCAACTACCTGTTTACTGGGTAGGAAATATAACAGGCTCGACTATCGATTTACTGGATAGGAGCAAAATAAAGAGAGGTAACCTTCACTACCTTTTTACTGGGAAGAACAAATTCTCAACTACCTGATTTACTGGGTAGGAGCAAAATAAAGAGGGATATCCTCAATTACCTTTTTACTGGGTAAGAAATAAAGGACTCGACTATCGATTTACTGGATAGGAGCAAAATAAAGAGAGGTAACCTTCACTACCTTTTTACTGGGCAGAACAAATTCTCAACTACCTGATTTATTGGGTAGGAGCTTAAGCAAAGGAAAACAAACTCTATTACCTTTTTACTGGGTAAGAAGAAGAAATCTCGACTACCGGATTTACTGGGTAGGAGTACAAGTAAAAGAACTTGATCAATTCGGTAATATTTCCCACTATCGATTACTGATAGCTTAATTTTCAAAGTAATAATACTCAAGTTGGAGAAAATGTTGCCCACTATCAAACAATGATAGCTTAATTCCAAAGCAATATTACTCACAAAAGGGGGACCAAAGTTCAATCCAAGAACAAATTGGAAAGAAACGGTCAAACAAGACTCATCCCGAGGAGGAAATATCTCAACTGGGGAAAATTCCATCCATATAATAAACTGGGGAGGAAGCTGAATCAACACCATCCACGAGAAACAAACTCAATGGGGAATTAGAAAGGATTAACTCTTTCTGCTTAATGGTCGACACTCTAAACTTGAGAGGAAGACGACACACACACTCTGTGGGGAAAGTCCACACCAAAGAGCAGATAACAATGATAACTGCAAGAATGCAAGCAAACAATGCTATGCTTATGCGTATGAATATGCTTATGAATATGCTGACAAAACTGACATAAAGATAAGAAACGGGTGACATGAACACCACAACAACCGGATACTCGGCTAATCCCAAGGCAACAATGCAGGGAAACATGTTGGAGATTCAACTTGAAATCTTGCAGGGGAATATCATAAGCCATCAAAGGAATGAAATCCTACTACAAGGCTTAAATCATGATAAGACAACATCTGCTAGGAATATCATCCTGTTGAGGAAAGATAATAATCTACTGAGGATGGAAGTATTCTTGATAAAAAATCAAACTTCACGAGGAATAACTGTCATACCACTCCTGCTCCACTTGGGGATAGAGTGCCAGACCTGCTGAAAAATCCCATAGGAACCTGCTGGAAATCAACACATACAGACCTACTGGGGACCCATATGGGGATATCAGAAGTTAACATCATAGCCAAAATACAATTACGAGGGATTTTAAATCAATACCCACCATCAGGTAAAAGAAAACCTCTAAACTGACTGCTATATCAATACTACTATATTCAAGGATGCAAACAATTCAAGCTGAGGAACAAGAGCTCAGCTGGGGATTCCCAATGCTTCTCAATTTAATGATAACTTGCTGAGGAAGAGATCAAAACTCAGCTAGGGATTCTTAAAAATATTCTTTCCAACAACTCTTCTGGGGAATACATACAATCTCCATTCATGCTCATTGTTGGGGAACAAAACATCATTAACATCAACCTGTCAAGACTATCCAGGAACTTCGCATGGACACAACCGAATCAAACCCTTCTTTGGGAGAGACAAGTTACACACATCCAGACTTTACCATTCTTGGAATAACTATCGATATCCTTTCTTTGTTCATATATCAAAAGAAAAATGTTTTTATAATCTTCAAAGATTAAATTTATTAAATTTGTTTCAAAAATCATCATCAACAATAAATTGAAATTTTGTAAACAAAAACAATATAAAGAATTGCAAACAATTGGATAAAAGCTCAAATTCATTGATAGAATGGTAGTCAGCAAATGGCATGACTCCACGGATCATTACAAGTTTGAATAATGGTAAATACATGGAAAAGGGCTACATTGAGATACAATGATCATTATTCTCCCTATCAACTTTGAACTCCACTATGTCCGAAACTTCAGTCAAGGATGAGTGAATAAGAATCTTTGATGGGAAATTCTTCTGAGGGATAGAATCTGAAATCCTCGGTTGCTACAAGTGATTCAGTCTGTCGACGCAGTTACTTGCCATGATCCCTAACTTTTGCCTAGATTGCCCTTTCGGGTTTTCAATCTACCAGGATAATTATTTCTGTTTTTGTCTCTAATTTTTGCCTGGACCGCCCTTTCGGGTTTTCAATCCACCGAGACGCTCATTTTTGCCTAAGCCGCCCTTTCGGGTTTTCAACTTAGCGAGTTGTTCTTTTATTCTTTTAGGCGAAGTATTTCTTGACTGCATCCGCATTCACAGGGCGAGTGATCTCTTCACCATCCATAGTTGCAAGAATTAATGAACCGCCAGAGAAGGCTTTCTTAACAACATATGGGCCATCATAGTTCGGAGTCCACTTGCCCCGAGAATCTTTAAGGAAATACTGAATCTTTTTGAGCACGAGGTCTCCTTCTCTGAATACACGAGGTTTGACCTTCTTATCAAAAGCTTTCTTCATTCTTTGCTGGTACAATCGACCATGACACAAAGCTGTTATTCTCTTTTCTTCAATCAAATTCAACTGATCAAATCTACTCTGACACCATTCAGCCTCAGTCAACTTGGCTTCCATCAAAACTCTCATTGATGGGATCTCAACTTCGACGGGGAGCACTGCTTCTGTACCATAAACAAGTGAGAAAGGGGTTTCCCCTGTTGAAGTGCGGACAGATGTACGATATCCATGCAAAGCAAAAGGGAGCATCTCATGCCAGTCCTTGTACGTCACAACCATCTTCTGAATGATCTTCTTAATGTTCTTATTCGCAGCTTCAACAGCCCCATTCATCTTCGGTCTATAAGGAGAGGAATTATGGTGTTGAATCTTGAATTATTCACAAAGCTCTTTCATCATCTTATTATTCAAGTTCGAACCATTTTCAGTAATGATTCTATTCGGAACACCATATCTGCAGATAATATTATTCTTGATAAACTGAACCACAACTTGCTTAGTCACATTAACATACGATGCTGCTTCCACCCACTTGGTGAAGTAGTCAATTGCCACAAGAATAAAACGATGTCCATTCGAAGCCTTGGGTTCAATCATATCAATCATATAAATTCCCCTCATGGAGAAAGGCCATGGGGAAGAAACCACATTGAGATAAGCTGGTGGCACATGAATCTTATCAGCATACACCTGACACTTATGGCATTTTTTCACATATTTGCAACAATCAGATTCCATTGTCAACCAATAGTAACCTGCTCTCAACATCTTTTTAGCCATTGCATGCCCATTAGCATGAGTGCCAAAAGATCCTTCATGAATTTCTTTCATTAACATGTCTGCTTCGTGTCTATCCATGCATCTGAGCAAGACCATGTCAAAATTTCTCTTATAAAGCACATTTCCATTCAAGAAGAAATTGCCTGCCAATCTCCTCAAAGTTCTCTTATCTTTATCGGATGCCCCAAGCGGGTATTCTTGACTCTGGAGAAAACATTTAATATCGTGATACCAAGGCTTGTCATCATAGACCTCTTCAACTGCAAACACATGAGCTGGTCTTTCAAGTCGCATCACACTGATCATGGGAACATCATTCCATTGGTGCACCTTTATCATAGAAGCTATGGTTGCTAAAGCATCTTCCATCTGATTCTCATCACGAGGAACATAATGGAACTCAACTTTGGTGAAGAAAGTTGATATCTTCCTGGCATAATCTCTATAGGGGATCAAGTGGGGTTGATGGGTTACCCACGTACCCTGAATCTGATTAATTACCAAGGCAGAATCTCCATACACATCAAGATGCTTAATCCTCAGATCAATAGCTTCCTCAAGACCCATAATGCAGGCTTCATACTCAGCTTCATTATTGGTACAAGGAAAAGTCAACCTTGCGGCAAAAGGAATATGTGAACCATGGGGAGTAATGATCATTGCCCCAATTCCTCTTCCGCGTGCATTCACAACACCATCAAAAACTAAACCCCATCGAGATCCAGGCTTTGGCCCTTCCTCAATCAAAGGTTCATCACAATCTTTTACTTTCAATAACATCACATCCTCATCTGGAAAATCAAACTTGATAGGTTGGTAATCATCAATCGGTTGATGTGCCAAATAGTCAGCCAAGATACTACCTTTTATGGCTTTTTGAGTTCGGTACTCGATATCATATTATGATAACAACATTTGCCAACGAGCAATCCTCCCAGTCAAAGCAGGCTTTTCAAATATATACTTGATTGGATCCATTTTAGAGATCAACCAAGTTGTATGATTCAGCATATACTGGCGAAGACGCTTTGCAGCCCAAGCTAGGGCACGACAAGTTTTTTCAAGCATGGAGTACCGAGACTCACAATCAGTGAATTTCTTACTCAAGTAGTAAATTGCATATTCTTTTCTTCCAGATTCATCTTGCTGACCAAGCACACAACCCATGGAATCTTCCAACACAGTCTAGTACATGATCATCGGTCTACCTTCCACTGAAGGAGACAAGATAGGAGGTTCAAGCAGATATTCTTTGATACTTTCGAAAGCCTTCTGACAATCATCTGTCCAGACACAACCTTTATCTTTCCAAAGAAACTTGAAGATCGGAGCACATGTGGCAGTCATGTGAGAAATAAACCTCGAAATATAATTCAAACGGCCCAAGAATCCTCTTACTTTCTTTTCAGTTCTTGGAGCAGGCATTTCCTGAATAGCTTTTACTTTATCAGGATCAACTTCAATGCCTCTTTGGCTGACAATGAAACCTAACAACTTTCCAGAACATACACCAAATGTGCACTTGTTCGGATTCAAACGAAGCTTATATTTCCTTAACCTCTGAAACAACTTCAGCAAATGCTCAACATGATCCTCTTCAGTCTTCGACTTAGCGATCATATCATCAACATATACCTCGATTTCTTTATGCATCATATCATGGAAAAGTGTAGTCATAGCTCTTTGGTACGTCGCACCAGCATTCTTCAATCCAAAGGGCATCACTCTGTTGAAGAATGTTCCCCATGGTGTAATAAATGTGGTCTTTTCCATGTCCTAGGGTGCCATCTTTATTTGATTATAACCGGAAAATCCGTCCATAAAAGAGAATACATCAAACTTAGCCGTATTATCTACCAACATGTCAATGTGTGGCAAAGGAAAATCGTCTTTCGGACTGGCTTTGTTCAAATCTCTGTAATCAACGCACATTCGGACTTTTCCATCTTTCTTCGGAACAGGAACAATATTGTCCACCCATTCAGGATAAGTTGACGTCACAAGAAAACCGGCATCAATCTGCTTTTGAACCTCCTCTTTGATCTTTACTGCCATGTCAGGATGAGTTCTTCTCAGCTTCTGCTTTACAGGTGGACATTCAGACTTCAACGGCAATATATGCTCCACAATATTAGTATCAAGACCTGGCATGTCTTGATAAGACCAAGCGAATACATCAACATACTCTCTGAGAAGCTCCACAATCCTCTTCTTAACATCAGGACCAAGCAATGCTCCAACTTTGACTTCTTTCTTTTCATCTTCAGAACCCGAGTTGACCATCTCTATAGACTCTCCATGAGGCTGAATAATCTTCTCCTCGTGCTCAAGAAACTGAGAAATCTCATCGGGAATCTCTTCAACATCCTCTTCCTCAGCTTCAAACACAGGGAATTCAAAGTTGGGAGAGGGCATAGGATTATTGTTTTCAATGGGTTTATCAATCAATCTGCACAATGATTTTATTTTTATTTTAGAGTATGAACAAAAGTGCAAACATTATGCAGATAAACAATCATTATTTTTTTGGGTTTTTTATGTTACCATTTTTCAGAATAAAGCAAAAATGAAAAAACACATATGGAAATAACAAAATAACATTTTATTGATGATGATAAAATTTGAAACAAAGCCCGACAAACATCACTTTCACCTTGGGCAGAGTGAAAGGATTTTTGAAAGAAAATGAAAACAAATTACTTTGAAGAATGAACAATAAAAGGAACATCAACAGCAATCCAGTTCTGGCAAATCTTTCCATGCGTAACAAAGTCAGGCATTTCTTCATCTTCATCATCGTCAATGTTGGCAGCAGTGGAATGATCGTGGATAAATCCAGCGCTTCGGAAACCTTCTTGAATAGTCTTTGAATTATTGATAACCACGCCTAGTGCAAAGCCGATACCAAAACCTTCCTTGTTGTCGACAGCATCTATAATTCGCCCCCAACCATCAGACTGACCAGCTTCAAGCACTCGCAACGCATCCTTGAAAGAAGACATGGGCATGGCATTCTTCTTAGCAGCATTATCCACAACCGAAAGGGCTTGAAACGAAGTTCCCACCTCTTCCTCGGCATCAATATAGGAGAAAGAAGACAAATTGCTCACAAGCATCGCCCTTTCACCTTCAATGGTCACCAATTTCCCCTCTTTCACAAACTTCAACTTCTGATGAAGAGTGGATGTCACAGCTCCAGCCTCATGGATCCAGGGTCTTCCGAGGAGACAACTGTATGCGGGACGTATATCCATTACTTGAAAAGTAATCTTGAATATAAACGGTCCAATAAGAATAGGAAGATCCACTTCACCAATCATTGTCTTCTTCGACCCATCAAAAACTTTCACTATAATCCCACTATGCCTCATTGGAGCACCTTGAAACGCAAGCTTTGACAAAGTCGATTTTGGCATAACGTTCAGAGATGATCCGGTATCAACTAACACCTTGGACATGGCATCTTCCTGACAATTTACCGAAATGTGCAACGCCAAGTTATGATTCCTTCCTTCTTCAGGCAAATCATCATCACAGAAGCTTAAATTGTTGCAAGATGTGATATTAGCCACAATACTATCAAACTGCTCAACAGTCACATCATGGTCAACATAAGCTTGATCAAGAATCTTCTGCAAAGATTGCCTATGAGCCTCAGAACACATCAAGAGTGATAAAACTGATATCTTCAATGGAGTCTGCAACAACTGCTCAGTAATGTTGTACTCGCTCTTCTTTATCAATTTTAACACTTCATCTTCACTATTACCAGATTGGCCTGATTGGGCAACAATATCCACAATCTGCTTACTCGCACTTGTATCTTCAACTCTCTTAGGAGGGTCTGAAGCATACACTCTACCACTTCGGGTAACCTTTGTCACATCAGCAATGCTAACCACAGACTTTGGAGTAGGAATAGGAACTTCCCTACCATTTTCTATCATCGTAGCATTATACCGGTACGGAACAGCTTTATCAGACTCGTATGGCATTGGACCAGGCATATTAATCACCAATGGAGTAACAACATTTTTGCGACTATCAAAAGAAATAACCACCCTCTCAGGAACAGCCCTCTCAGGAAGATTGAACTGAGGCATAATAACATTCACTTCATTTTCATATTCATCTCTTTTTGCTGTCACTTCAATCAATTTATCATCCATCATCTTTTGAATATCTCTCTTAACAATCACGCAACCACGAGGATTCACCGAGCAGATACAACATCCAGCATAATCATGATCAATATCGTGATATTCACTCAAGAAAGCATGCATCTCAACCAAAGACCTTCGAATATGATGGACTTCATAGATCTTGAACAAACCAGGACAACCATCAACCATATTCACAGACGCATTACCATGCTTCGGCAACGGATTTTTCTGCACATTTGGATTAACATCATTGAAATACAGAACATTGTTCCTCATCAACTTCTGTACTTCAAACTTCAATGGATAACAATTCTCAACATCGTGCCCCGGGGCACCTTGATGAAAAGCACAACGAGCCTCTGGCTTATACCACCATGGGATTGTCTCTGGAACTGGAGGTGGAGGACGTGTTTGCACAAGATTCTTTGCAATTAAAGATGGAAGCAAGTCCGCATACGACATCGGAATAGGATCAAAACTCGGCTTAGCCCGAACCTGTTGATTACCACCTTGTTGCACAGAAGGTTGCTGATAACGAGTTTGATACTTTGGAACTGCTGGCATAGTTGGAGCCACGTTAATCATCGGTGTTACAGAAGCTACATGCTGCGAATGGTGATTTCCACGACTGTGAGGCCTTCTATAACTTTCACGGGATACTACATTAGTCTCATTTTCTTTCTTTTTCCCAAAGTTGAACCTTCTAGAGCTTGAGCCATTACTGTTCTCTTGACTTAACCGTCCCTCACGGACACCTTCTTCTAAACGCATCCCCATACTCACCATTTCAGTGAAATCGGAAGGAGCGCTTGCTATCATCCTCTCATAATAAAAAGAACCCAAAGTCTTCAAGAAAATCTTCGTCATTTATTTTTCTTCCAGCGGAGGAACAATCTGGGCTGCCAGCTCGCTCCATCTCTGCGCATATTCTTTAAAAGTCTCTTTGTCCTTCTGGGACATAGCACGAAGTTGATCTCTATTTGGCGCCATATCAACATTATACTTGTACTGCCTCACAAAAGCTTCTCCCAAATCATTGAAGGTCTTGATTTGGCTATTATCCAGACTCATATACCACCTCATGGGTGCACCGGTCAAACTGTCCTGGAAATAGTGAATCAGCAGCTTATCATTATCAGTCTGAGCATACATCTTTCTTGCATACATAGTCAAATGACTCAACGGACAAGTGTTGCCTTTGTACTTCTCAAACTCAGGCAACTTGAATTTGTAAGGAACTTTAACATTAGGGACCAAAAAAAGATCATATGCATCTTTTCCGAACAAATCCTTATGCTTCAAAGCTCTCATCTCCCTCTGAATCTCAACAAAGCGTCCCTGGAAGTCATCAAGTCTTTCAGCTACTCCAGCACCTTCACTGGGCTCAGCATGGTAAATCATTTCATCATGGTGCGGAATAGTGTGCACCACAGGCGGTACAGTAGTCACAACCGGAGGAAGAGTAGTCCACACTAGTGGTGGGAGAGTACTAAATGCAACATTCTCAGGATGATGAGGAGGACGATACCCAGCAGGAACAAAATCAACTGGCATGCCCCAAGGTGTGCTAGCAGGCATACGATAGCGAGGAGAAATAACAGTCTCAACAGGAATTGACGCGGTAACAACCTCGGAGATGACAGTATTCTGAACAGGAGAATTAGGAGGTGGCTGATTTTGAGCAGCCACCAAACTTTCCATCATAGCAGAAACTCTTTCCAAGCTTTACCTCAGATAAGTAACCTCTTCGCGCAGCTCGCAATTCTCTTGTTGCAAAGTTTCCATCACCCTTCTCCGATTAGCTCGAGTATTAAATCGGTGAGTCAGCTTGACAGGAGAACTGAATGAAGTCCAAGAAACAACAATAAGATCCCTGGAGAACACTCAAAAAGCAAGACAAATGCAAGCATGATACATGGTATGCGTATGCAAATGCAAAGATTTCAAAGGATTATAAGATAACTTGCAATATTCATAAAGAAACATTTTTGAAATACTTAAAAAACTCATTCTCATTAAGATCAAAGTGAGGATTACAAGTGAAGTACAAACATCAATAATCCTAATACATGAGAGCAAAAGTAAACTAGGCCTAGGGAATCATATCCGAAGAAGTCCCGAATCCTGGCTGATACTTCATGTGAATTCTCTTGATCTCTTTCTTGTACCGTTCTTCCATATCTTCCTTATCCTTCACTAAATTGTCAACAATGGCCTTCCAAGCACCGGAAGTAGGATGAATAGTAGATGGAGTACTAGAGGAAAATAAATCCTCCCTCGGTCTCTTCGTGACACGCCGCTCAAGTAGCTCAATGAGATCATCCTTCTCCTTCAGCTGCTCTTGCATCGTAGTCTTCTCAAGTAGCCATTCTTCCTTCTCTTTATTCATCTTGTCTAACTCTTCTTGAAGAGCCACCTTCTCATCAACAGGAGGAAGAAAAGCAGAAAAAGGCAATATGGGAAACAAAGGCTCCTCAGGTGGATAAGGCATCTTGAGCTTGGAAGCCCTAGATCGAACCCACTGAATATAACATTCGGAAGGAGGAAGGTGTTGTCTTCCCAATTGACCTTTCTCTTTTCGGTGAACAGCATGCCAAGAATGAGCAATCCTTTTCTTCATCTCTATATGATCAGCACCATTAAGAAAGAAGAAACGGGATAAGGAAAGATTGTTTGGTAGGTCCTTCAAACAATAACCGAACTGTCGTCTAGCCAGAATGGGGTTGTAGCTAATTCCCCCACGTGTACCAAGAAGAGGTACATTAGGAAATTCTCCACAACTATCAATAAGAACTCCAGTGTCATAATGAGAACTATACCATGTCATGTCCTTATGAGAAAGTGACATCAACCTTTGAGACCATCTTCAATTCTCTCTATTGTCCTTGAAGACATCCGACTTCGGTAGGTGTGAAAGAAACCACCTATAAATAAGAGGCGCACAACATACAATCTCTCCGTCACCTTTGGAGGTCCTATAGTGAAAAGCGTGATACATATCTCCAAGTAAAGTAGGCACCGGATTCTTCTTCAAGAAGATCTGAATAGCATTCTCATCCACAATACCATCCAAGTTCGGAAACAAGACAATCCCGTAAATAAGAAAAGCAAGAATAGCCTCAAATGCATCCTTATAACCCAAAGTAAGTAAAGTAGAAGCCTTTCCCATCAAGAACTTAGCATTAATACCACGAACACTCCCCTTTGGAAGAAACTTCCCATTAAGATCGGACTCCTTAAGAAAAAGTGCTTTGGCGATGACCTTGATAGTAAGCTCCTTCTCTAGGCCACTGAAAAGAAACTCCTTGTCTAGAATAGGCAAACCTAACCAATGAGAATACTCCTCCAAAGTCGGCGCATGCTAATAATCCGGGAAAGTGAAACAATGATGCAACGGGTCATAGAACTGAGCTAAAGTAGGGAGAATCCCCTCAGGTACATCGGTATCCAACATATACAAAAGCTTCCCATGACATCTCCGGAACTCTTGGGTATCAATAACCAAAGCTCCTAACTTTTTCAACTCTATTACATTAGGATTCTTGAAAGTGTACTTCTTTGTGTTCCTCCTTTCAAAAGTCATAGCCATGGACATCTGAAATTTTGCAAAAGTTCCTTATAAGTCCTTTGAAATCTTACAAACAATGCTCATGAATGTATGATGGCATGTATGCAACAACCACAAACAATATCACACAAGGCACACGGGCTTAGGTTCCGAGTCACGAGCATGAAGTCAAGGTAATAGAACACCAACCCACACAGGTAAGTACTAAGGTTTTGTCTTCATTGTACCTGCAGAAAACCAAAAGGGTGCTAACAGAGGTGCCCGGAGTTAACAACCATCTTTAGAATATTATCGGTACGTTGGATTACTCCCCAACCGATAACATTCTTAAAATAGACCTCGTCCGAGTGTAGTATCGCGTGACAACCGCCTTAGGTTTACACCCAGACAGTTTCTGCACTACGTTCCTAAATTGGCTTAGATGGGTTAAGGGTTCTACGGTCCTCAGTATGATCAGCTCAAGGTCGGAAAATAATGCCACGTATGATTACTCGTCATGACATTGATAGTCCAAGAGAGCCTAACCGAGTGGAGATTATCAAATTGATATAGCTTTGGACTACTCCATCGCTTATCGCTTCGAATATCGCCTTCCTATCATAAGTTTCAACTCAGATCCGGGATAGAATCTATCTCACACAGAGGATCACCAAAACCGAAATAGAACAACCAAATAACAAACAAGTCAAACCAAAGCAATAAATAAATCAAAGTAGGCTAAATCCGCTTAGAGATAAATCCCCAGCAGAGTCGCCACTTTTCTGTAGCGGTAAAATCGTGAGTGTAAGCTATTGATTAACTTAACTCGATGTACACAGAGTCGCCACCGCGTTTTTCTTTATTTCCAAAAGGAAAAAGGTAAAAGAACGAATAAAAACCTAGGAATCTAAAAGCAAAAGCTAAAAGAAACAAACAGAGAATGGGTAAGGGGATTGGTTACGAACCGGGAAGGTTTTAAGCACCCGACTCGTCCGTGGTACTCCACGGGAGCCCTTTGAAATATTTATTTCTTTTTGGTTTGAAATTGGTTTGCTTGAAAATGATTGAAGAGATGAGAAGAAGAATGTTTTTTAATGATTTTGTGTTTGATGAGGTTTTAACGCCTCATGCCTACGTACCCACAAAGTGCAATACGAGATCAAAACCTCGTAGTTCGTGGTACAAAATTTGAAAAGAAACAATGAGTTGCATTAATTTTAAAATGTAGAGATAAGTCGTCATCCTTTAGCGAATAATTCCGCTAGAAAGGATGAATCATATCTAAACATGTGAAAAGAAAAGGTGCACAAAGGCACAAAAACAATTGAGTGAGTTTTGGATTTTTTTTAAAAGTATGTAAGAAAATGATTTTGATATATTTACATGAATTAACATTTATTAAGAAAATAAAGTGAAAAGATTAAAATCGCTTGACCTAATTCAAGGTTTGATTATGAAAGTGTTTGAAGTTTGAAAACAAAGAAGATTTTTGAAATAGGGAGAAGTTTTGAAAATTTAAGAATGGGGAGGAGATGGAGGGACTATCCTAATACTTGAATTAGAAAGTTAAGAGAAAAGCGATCAAACCATATTTGCACATTTCTTCAAAGTAACCGGAATTCCATCTTCAAAGGCTAATGAAATAACTTGAGGCCAAAGTTTCCAATCCATCACAACTTGAGCAAAAGGAGAGATCCTAGAATCTAAGTCCACACTCCAAAGCAAAGGATAGTAACCATAGTCCGAAATTAAAGTCACCAATCTTTTAAGTGTTTAATCCTTTATTAATGTTTTGGTGTCCAAATGGACAAAATAAAAATCACAAGCAACAATATAAACGTAAACAAGATGATATATGATATAATATGATAATGGCATAATAAAGAGATAAGGAACGAGAAATTGAAAGAAAAGGATAAGGTGCGAGAGATTAAATTTAAACGGATTATTATATTCACATTATTATAATATTTACAATATAAGTGGTATGATGAACTTAATCAAGCACAACCACGGAAAGAATAACAAAATCGAGGCAACCGGATCCAAGTGGATCTTAATTCGAATCGGGACAACTTTAGGTCTATGTTAAGCAATCGCCGAGTAATTTGTGAAGTAATTACCCTACAAATGAGGCCGGCCACCACTAATTAAAGTGGAAACTATTCGTGTTAATACATGTTAGAGAAACGATATTATGGATCGTTCTCCGAAAACATGCCACACTAAAAGAAAGAGAACGGTCTAATCTTAATCGAGATTTTCGTTGAATATATTGAAGGCAACCTATCACGATCTCAAAGTATGGAGAATGATCCAAATGATCATTAATCCATAGATTTGAAATAATGAAGATTAAAACTCTTCGAAAAAACAACAATCACGAATCGGAGATTGTCATCGACCAAAAATAAAAAGATGAAGAAAATAATGGATCTAAAAGTAGATCCATAAAAGAAATTGAAATATTTTTTTTAAAATATTTTTTCTAAAATTCTTTTCTAAATTTGTTTCTAAAAATATTTTTGCTAAACCTTTTTTAAAATATACTTTTATAAAATTCTTTTCATCTTAAAAAAATGAATTATAATAAAATCATTTAAAGAAATAGGAAATAAACTAAAGAAAATAAAAAAAAATAAAGGGGAGGGGGAAGGAATGATTCGCGGGATGATGGATATCAGTTATCCAGATCCAAATGCTAAGGCCCTAAAACCAAATCATCATATTCTCTTATTAAAAAAAAATCAATTAATAATTAACATAAAAAAAAGAAAACAAATCAGAAGCTCATGACTTCTTCTTCTCCAACGCAAAGAAAAAACAAAAACAAGAGCAAACACATTTCTCTTCTTCAAATCGCGAAATCGGCGGCCATTCTCACCTTCAAAATCAGATCAACCGAAGCGCTTCTTCTTCCTTCTTTCGATTCCTCTTCTCTCTTTTTTTGATTCAAATCGGTATTCTTTTTCTTCTTTCTTCTTCCTTCTGAATTTTGTTTTTGGATTGATTATATTTTAGGGATTTGAAGAAGTTAGTGATATAGAAGTGAATGTTGGAAGGAGGACTAAAAATTAGGTTAGGGATTTTTAGCTGGGAATTGATTTGGGAACGGATTTGGAAGGCTTTTTGAAGCTTCTTTTGAAAGAGGTGAAGATGATTGAGGTTGGATTTTGGCAGAATATTTTTGGCTCTTGAAGCTTGGTGTTTGAAGTGATGAAGGGTTCTTATTTATAGGAGGATGGGTGACGAAATCGTGATGCCGAGTTTTGATTTTGGAGTTTTTGCGTTTTTGCATTTTGAATTGAACAAATTGCGTTTTGGCTAAATGAGGTTCTCGTGTCCGCTTCCTTCTGTTTTCGCTTTTGCTGCGTTTTGCTCTTTTACATTTGCGTTTCAATTTGCGTTTTGATTGTGAGTCTCAGTTTGTTCGCGTTTTGCAGGCTTGGCTTCAGCGTTTGGTGAGGCTTACGGGATGCGTGAGGCTGAGGGAAATTGGGCCTGTTGTTTTACTCGTGTGCTGCTGCGGTTGTGGGGTCAGCTGGGCGGATAGACTTTGCAGCTGGAGGCTTGTTGAAGGCATGGGCGTGTGGATGCTTCGGCTTATTGAAGAAAGCTGATGTTGGGCTTAGGCTTATGTTGGCTGGATTGCTTGCAAAGGTTGGCGTGATGTGAAGGCTGGAAGGCACGTGAGGCGTGAGGAAATGTGTGTTTGGCAAGCTGGTTGTGGGCCAGAGCTGGTGTTTTGTTCACACGGATAATGCTTAGGCTTAGTACAGCTTTTTGATGGCTGGGAAGTGGCTTGAAGGTCTTGGCAAGTGGGCCAAAGGCTTGTGAGCGTGTTTAGTTGCCTTGGTGTATGGCTGACTTTTTTTCTTCTTTTTTTTTCAAGTTTTTTTGTTTGGACAATTTTGTTGTAATAGGCTTAAAAGAATAATGGGCCTAGAATTGTGGAAAGAAAAATTGATAGGTTTAAATGGAATAATCAAAAAATGTTGATAGAGATTAAAAAAAGAAAGAAAAAAAATGAATTATATGTGTTATGGATATGGATATAAAATAATAAAAAAAAGAAATTAACAATGGATTAATGAAAATAATTGGAATAGAAATAAACAGAAATGGTATTAAAAAATATGAACAAAAGGAAATGAAAAATAGAAGAATGGATAATGCTATGAATGTTTAGTTTATGGATGAGAATGGATATGGAATCAATTTTAAGCCCACAACAAAATTCTTGATTTCTTGCACAAGCCTCTTGATTAGAATGAACACAGCCAATCCTGAACCACTGAATAAATCCACAACTCAAGCCACAACCACCGTCTGAAATTTGTCTGATTACTTCCCTGATAAACTGAATCCATACTGAGGAAAATAAATCCTCAAATGAATCACTGGTGAACTGATGAATCAAACCAAACTTCACACGCAACATTTCCTGATAACTGATGCCTTTTGTACACAGCACAACTTAAATCTTGAAAACGCATCGTCTGAGAAATAAACCACTGGCACACACAATTTGCAGTCAACACAATCTTTTGATAGTTTGATCAATATTAGGTCAAACATCCATCTGAAATCGAATTGTGACTGAACGAACGCATCTGAATGAAGTTACTGTCTTATCTTCGCAAACCTGCAACACAGAGAAGAAGAAGAACACTGCAACATATTTTTTTTGTATTTTGGTTAGAAGTCAATAAATATAAACAAATATAAGAAAGTAAAAATAATGGTGATCCCCTGCGAAGCATAGACCCTCATCTGAGGAGAAACTCGAAAGCCAGTGCGATCTTGTTTGTATGCAAAATGCAGATGAAATGCGAAGAAATCTTAGGGCAAAAATTAGGCTGTTACAGACGGTGACAAGTGTCACCGCCGGTGTGGCTGGGGATCTCAAAATATCTACCTGATCTTATCTCTTGGAATTACTAACGGTGCACTTATTACTTTTAATGTGGATTAACTGCATTTATTATTCTTAATCCCTTTTTTTTAAAACCTAACAGGGCTATTAACTCATGATTATAAGTCTTAATTCCCTAAAACTGAATTAATCCACATAATCTAAACAAATAATGCATCCCTTCCATTTCATCGTATCACTCTCTCTCCCTCTCCATTGTTCATCCCGCGACGCAAATCCTTCTGCTTACAAACAACACAACCCCGCCTCCGGCCTCAAACCTCACCGGAGACAACAGGAAATAAACATTGGCGTCTCCTCCTCTATGATCTATATCTTAATCTTAACCTAACTTCTTCTCTCTATTATTCCTAAACCAAAATTCACAAAAACTCAAACAATTTCCAGAAGAACAACAAAAAACGGTTCAACCACGACACAAAGCACAACAAATTTCTACAATCTAAGCTATGTATATCAGATTGGGGATCAAGAGGTGTGTACCTACAATCAGTGAAGCGAACGGTATAATCGATGTGATTAACAGAGATGAAGCCGGCTGATGAATATCCAATAAGGTCTTTGAAGTGCGAGGAAGAAGAAGTTCCGAGGCTTTCCGTCGTGACTAAAAATTCTTCTTTTCCATGCGATGTCATCGTAACCGTGATATGTATTCGATAGATTTATGACGCTGCGAACGCTGGCAGGTGATGTCGCAAAGATGGAGAAGATGCTTGAAAGTGATGTTGCGAAGATGGCGAAGAAAGCATTGTGTTCACAGTATGCTGCTCTTTGATTCTGAAGTTAATGTTGGCTTGTAGTTTATTGTTTTCGTCATTTTTTGCTGGCTCTATAGATGAATTGATGGAGGTTTGTGGAATTGATTTTGCAGATTCCGATTGAAGAAATATGGACGAAGACTGAATGAAGATCAAAGAAATAGAGAAGAGTTTGGATGAAGAGTTTCATATTTTTTGTGAAGAGAGGAATGAAGAATGGGAGCTTTTTGAAGAAGAAGAATCAGAGAATTAATGGTGAAGAATGATTGAAGAATGGTGAAGAAGGATGGATGAAGAAAGATAGATGGATCTCAGATTTTTGTGAAGAGAGGGTTGAATAATGAGAGTTTTGAAGAAGAAGAATCAAAGAAATGGTCAAGTGTGATTGAAGAATGGTAAAAAAAAAACCTTCAATCTGCAGCAACTTGCCTTCTTATATGAAGATCATGAGGGTAAAATGGAGACTCCAGGTAAATTCAGTTGGCTATTCAGTTAGGAGTCGGTTAGAGATTTATTGTAACTATAACTTGGTTTGTGAAATTCTTTGGTTATTGCACCTCACTGAATTTAATAGCTCTGAGTTTTTGTTATCAATTTCCGATTCCTTCTTTCATATATTTCAAACTTTTTGTTAGATGGATTTTGATAAGCTATTTTCTGATATGTGTTATCTCCTTTTCTCTTCCTTCGTATGTTTTTTTCCTGATGATGCTGATGGACCACAAGAATTTGCTATTGGTCACTGTTTAAATCGTTTCGAATACTCCCGCGTCCCTCTATTTTCAGAATACAATGCTACAATTGCCTGCAAATTGACTCTCCAACTCAAAGGCTCCTCATTGCACTGACTCGTTGGCCTTGAGATCGTCTGCTACGTTTCTACTAGCGATGCATTAGTCATAGGAGACTCTCTAGTATCTATTAATCCTTGCTAATATCCTTATTTGCTTTCTTTTTTTTTGGATTTCATGTTATAATTTCTCAATCTAATTTCGGGATTCCTCAAGGTCATTTGCAGATCGTTCTATTAAATGCTTCAGAATGCTAATACTGAATTCAAAATCTCCAGCTAGCACTGCGACTTGCTCAACGAGAAGACCCACATGATCAGACATTGTCATCCCGCTTGCTTCCAGTTTTGTCTTGGGGATCAATTCACCAGCTCGGTTTCACTCAGTAGCAGCGCTGCTTGTCGGGCAAGATTAGTTATTCCACCTATTTGACGACCCCTTATGTCTACAATCACGAAACAGCTGCAACGAGAATGCAGAAGTATCACTTTCAGTCAAAAAGCCTCAAGTATCTCTTCCTTGTTGAAAGAATGACTTTGTTGGCGGTTGGTAGCATCCACAAGATACCCGAGAGTCGTGTTCTTAAAAAAACCATGAATGAGTTTGAAAATTGCAACTGAGTCTTTTTTTTTGTTCTTGTGAAATTCCACTATGAGCTCTCCTTTTTTTTCTTCCAGAACTGACTTTTGAAGTGTAATATAGTAAGAGTCTTGAATTTTGTGTTATGAGAACTTCCTGATATGAGTTGCTATTTTTTTCCTTCTTTTTTATTGTACTGTAGTTGATTTTCCCTCACTGATATTCTTAGTAGTGATTGCCACTTGAATGTATCGCAACATTTGTATTAAGAACCTCTGTAATTCCAATGGAGCAATAAAAACTCTCAACCTTTGGATGTTTGATTATCCTTTTAAATATTCCTTTCAAACCATAAAAGTGGCACCTGATCCCTACTTAATTGATTCAGTCATCCTTACAAAATTCCACAATTGGCTATACAAAAAATTCCAAAAGGATGAAGCCTACAAGTTTGGCTGTCCTCCCAAAACTTCATCACCTAAACCCACTAAAACCAACTCTCTAACTTGTAAGAGTTCACTCCTCATTAAAATGATTGGATTAATATGCTATTTGGATTCTTTGAATGGACTTTGAATATAAATTTTTTATTATGGAACTATTGTATAATGACTTAGCATGGTTTACAATGTATTAAGTCGAATCTAAAAATGGATTTGAAGTGGATATTGAGGACTTTCAAATGAGCTTGAATTTTGAATTACAATCTCCCTGGTAATAACGATGAACCGAGGAACCTGATGAGACTAGCATGTATTTGAATAATATCTCAACCTAAATAATCATTGAAATTGACCATAATGAAATCCTTTGATTCTTGAATAGAGATGATGAGATCGAGCCCACAAAAAAAATCACATTTGACACTAAAAAGGATCAATCGATGAGAAACCAAGTTAATAATGATTTGAGTTGAATCCACATATCATGCTGAATTCAAATGGCAACGAATCTGAATCGAAAATCATATGATGGGAAATAAACCCCAGTCAGGATGCATGAGTACAAGAAGATGCTATTGATGGCCAAATGATCAAAACCTGGAAATCCTCTGATAACCATTCGTGGGGTATAAAACCCTATTTCCATGATCCCTGAAATAAACCCCTGTGGAGTGGAAACCACAAACCAATGGAAGAAAGTAGTCCTTCAAAGGACACTGATACCATTCCTTAGGAACTCAATGAAAAATGTGTGGTTGTGAATTTTATGACCAAATGGGATACGCAGATGAATATGAAACATAAGCCAGTTTATGTTATAAATAAGAGGGAAAATTTTGGGGTGTTACACATACCATACAATGATTTCTTTAATTTAAAAATAGAATCAAGATTTTTAATATCCTTAAAACCAGGAGGTTTATGAACGTACACTTACTCAGAGATATATCCATTTAATAATGCACTCTTAACATACATCTGATTTAATATTATGTTATGATTTATAGCAAAATAAACTAATATGTGAATAGATTATAATCTCGCGAATAGAGCAAAGGTTTCAGTATAATCAATTCTTTCTTGTTGACTATAACATTGTGTAACCAGTCAAGCCATGTTTTTGACTACTTCACCTCATTCAGCTTGTTTTCGAAGACCCATTTGGTTCCAATGACATGAACACCTTTAGGCTTCGGAACAAGATCCCATATGTCATTTCTAGTAAACTAGTTCAACAATTATTCTATTTCCAGAAACCCAATCATTGTTGATTTTACCTGAAGATCAGGATCCGATACGGCTGGCTTCGAGCGTTGCTGAAAAGACGGTTGGTGATGAAAGGAGGGGAGTGTACCTGCAAGGCACTCCGATGCTAAAGTAAGTAATCGAGCAAAGAGTGGGAAAGTACAAGAATTAAGGTCAGAGAATTGAATACCTGACCCTCCCAAATGAGAGGGTTTATATAAGAGGCTAAGTGGAAGATTATTGGTCCATAACGTTGGGCGCGGATTGAGGAATCCGTAAAAATAGGTAACGGTTAAAACTAGCCGTTGGAAGGCTTTGTCTTGGTCGGTACGTTCTTGGTCGACAGAGACCACTATTCTTGATTCTGCTCGACGTCGAGCGCTACTGCCAAGTTGGTTTGCTTGGCCCAATTATGGGAATTGGGCCAGTCCAGAACAGGAGCCCCCCAAGTCATTGCTCGTGCGGAGGAGCAGTGACTTAGTAATGGTTTCGTGCTCGAGGACGAGCAGTATCTGGGCTAGGAATTTTATGCTGCCGACCTTCGAGGGGATAGCAGTTGGTACGTTGCTCGACGGGAGAATGTGAAACGAAAAGCTGGAATATTTGGGAATTCTCGCTTATTAATGATATGACGGCTAGCCTAGGGGCAAGCGTGTAGGGGTCACGCGTGCCTGCACGTGTTTCCCTCCGACGTCTTGCTCGTTCAACCACCACCGCTCACAGCCGTCGACCACCGCATCTTCCCGTCGACCACCGATTCCAGACTCTACATCTTCTACAAATGGCTTCTCAAGCACAATGTACGGCTCCTTTTTGTTGTTTTCAATAGTTATAGGTTAGATATCATAGAAATGCATGCGGTTTAGGGTAGTTTTAACGGTAGTCTTAGATTTAGAACCGGTAAACCTTAGAACTTCTGCCACCGTTGTTGGTCGGCTGCAAACCCTAACTCATGGTCGACGTAGGTGTTGGTCGACCTTGACTTAGGATTTGATAAGTATTTTAGGCTAGATCCCGTAATTCCTGACGTTGGGCGTAAGCCATCGCTTTGAGCGATGGTCAGCCAGGGCTATAGCTCGGGACCCTGTTCCTGGGTTGATGCGCGCCCTTTCACTTGTCGAGCGGTGGAAGGGTGGATTGTATATTCTTAATCGAATTCACTAATGCCTTTCCTCTGCTTTTCAGATGAAAACTCTCTCATGGACCCGTTGGATGTGTCCTCGGAAGAGACGTCCTCGGAAGATTCTGGATCTTCTGCGTCAGTCCCCTCCGGCTCCGGGAGTTCCTCAGGAGACTCGGACACGAGCACTACGGAAGAAGGAGCTTCAACAGACTCGTCACGATGCCTCGAACAGATAAGGATCTCCCCCGAAGAATGGGTGGTGGAGGATCTGCTGGACAAAGTATCCTCATTCTCAAGGGCTTGAGCGGAGCCGCTTCCCGTCGTTGGCAACCTTGCCGACTGGGTTGTGACTTGCCCAGGAGATGATGATCGTATCTTCTCAGATTTTGGAGGTGGGCGTTCTCCATGTACGAGTATTCAATTTCGGTTCTGGGGGTAACTTTGCCAGTCAGTGACTTGGTATGTGTTGTGCTCGGGCATCTGGGTGTTTCTTCGTCTCAGCTGCATCCTAACTCGTATGCGTTCTTGAAGGCATTTGAGGTGGCATGCGCCCATCTGGGTGTTGGTGCCACACTCCCTCTGTTCTTCCGTCTGTTCTCCCTGCAGCGTCAAGTCCGGCGAGGAACTGATCGAAAGGGGTTCATCTCTTTTAAACAGAGGACGAAAATTTTCAAGGCTCATTCAGAGTCCATCCGAGCTTTTAAGATGGACTATTTTCTGATCAAACCCGCGAGCCCGGTGGCTGTGAGGGCGCTGGGCTTTCTGGGGATAGATACTGATGAGAATGATGAACCCAAGCTCAACGACCAAGGTCATGTGATCCCGAGGAGGCTTTGGTTGTTCCCCTTCTCCTAGAGTTACACCCATTACGAGAGGTTGGTTAGTGAGTTCGTCCAGGTGGGGGACTCTTTGAATAAGGATGACGCGGCCAGTTTCGAGGCCTTCAGGAGGTTGATAGCGTCTTTTACTCCGACCCCCTGCTGGACGGAGAAGGGAAAGTTATGCTCGATCAAGATGGGGGGAAGCTGTGGAGCGTCCCTTGATCGATGTCACAGTTTTGCTAGCATGCAATACCGGGCAAGAAGTGTCCGAGTGTTTTGGTATCTGTTTTACTTCTGTTTGTCATATCTTTGATATTATTCTGTCGTCCGTGATTAACCTAACTTTCTTTTTCCCTTTTCAGGCTCCCTGTCGAACCCGCTCGACAAAATACAAGAACGCTTGCGTCAGCAGCAGAAGAAGAGATCGAGGGTTGTACAGACTAAGCTGACCGAAACCAGTGGCTCTGGGTCAGGTCCTTTGGTCCAGGGCTCTCCGAGCGCTTCGACCGGGTCTTTGATGAAGAAGCATAAGTCCGCAGCGACTGTGGACCTGACGGCCCATGCTCCTCCTAAGCCGAAGCACGCGCTGCCTCCGTGCTTCGTGAAGCGCAATTTCTTTGAGGGGACGAGCATGGAAGTAGATCGTGTGGATTCCCTATTCCTGGAAGGTATGGATCGTCCTGCCCGGCGGTTGTCTCTGGCCCAGGACGCAAGTGCTGTCATGCGGGTCTTGACGATGGCCTGGCTGACGGCCGAAGGAAATCCTGGGCAGGAGAGGGAGATGGGGAGACTGAAGGAGCAGCTAGCTGCCGCTGAGGAGAAGTTGAGAGCGGCCACTGAAGAAGCCAATGCGACGGCCAGGGAGTTGACCGAGCGAGGCAACATTATTGCTAAACTGGAGGTCGACAAGAAGAGAGCCTTGGAGCAGAGCAAGAAACTGAAGGACGCCTTCTGCCCAAAGGAGGATGAAGATGCTGAAACAAAAAGCATGGTGACTAGGGCTCATTTCCTAGCTCGGATCGACCAGGATATAGAAGATCTGAACTCGTCAACTGAGCTCAGTTTCCAGAACGCTGTGGAGCAGATAAAGGCTTTTCATCCCGACTTGGCCTTGGACGTCAGTCGGATCAGCTATCTATACAAGGTCGAGGACGGCCAGATTATGGTTCCTTCTGACTTGGTCGCGGAGGATTCACAGCCGGGGACGACTGTTCAGCCTGGCCAACCCGAAGTGCAGCCGGATCAGGACGAGGCTCGACAAGGGTAGGATCGCCTGATGGTGAAGATAGTTAGTTCTTGGCCTACGTGCCTTGTAATTTATTCTGTTTCTTTTTTTTGGGGGGGGGGGCGTGGTCCCCTTTGTAATTAATTAAGAACAAGTTGGCCCAGCCAGGTCGCATTTTTGTGTTCACAATTGGTGTTTATCAATGTTCGTTTGTTTCATTATATTCACTGTTCAACTACTCGTCCGTCGGAGGATTGTTTTCTTTATATTTTAAATGCTAAGTGTTTGTCGTGAGTTTTTGCACTAATTGGATATGATCGAATGTATACGGGGTGTGTTTGTGATCCATTGGTTTGGGGGACCAATTAGATTCTGGAGTTTTCGCTCCTGACCGGTGCCCGGGTCAAGGTAATGGCCCGGGCTCCATGGCTTGAACGTCCCATCGCGAGCTGGGGTTCTGCCTGGTCGTGGTACTTAGGCGACGTCGGACTCGTTTGAGTATCCGCCCGTGCGACAGGTTTCTCCTTCCCTTGGAGGGAGATCCTGGTGATCATGTTATTTTTGGGCTGTCGTGCTTGTACTTGGGCACGCAGTTCTTGGTCAGTCCTATTGCTCCTCGCTTGAGAGTTGAACAAGGTGACTTTGTGATTTAGCTATAATATTTCTTGAGCTTCTCGGCGTTCCACGGCCGAGCAAGCTCTTCCCCATGTAAATTTTCTAAATAATAGGCTCCGTTTTTGGTTTTTGCTCGGATGCGATATGGGCCCTCCCAATTGGGTGTAAGCTTTCCCTCGCGGGGGTCCCTGTGATTCCTTCTGAGAACAAGACTGCCTACCTCGAACGTTCGTCTTATGACTTTAGAATCGTACCGAGCGGCTATTTTTTGTTTGAGGACGGTCTCCCGAAGAGCAGCTTCTGATCGAACTTCCTCGATCAGGTCAAGCTCGTCCCTCAAAGCCTCGGAATTGGTGTCCTGGTCCATAGGGGATTTTGTGCGTCTGGATAAGACGTGCATTTCTATAGGGAATACTGCCTCGGTCTCATACGCCAATCGGAATGGGGACTCCCCGGTTGTTGAGTGGGGGGTGGTCCTATATGCCCATAGCACGCTATGTAGCTCCTCGACCAAGTGCTTTTTATGTTCGTCCAGTCTTCGTTTCAAGCCTCTTAGGATTACCCTATTCGCGGCCTCTGCTTGCCCGTTAGTTTGGGGGTGCTCCACCGAAGCGAAATGTTGTTTCGTTCCTATTGATGCAACAAATTCTTTGAAGTGTTTATCTGTAAACTGAGTGCCGTTGTCGGTCACAATGGCGACCGGTACTCCGAACCGGGCGAGGATGTTCCTCTTGAAGAAACATAGTATGTTGAGTGCAGTGATTTTGGCTAAGGCCTCAGTCTCTATCCACTTGGTGAAATAATCGACGCCTACAATTAGGTATTTGTTCTGGCCGGATCCGACAACGAATGGTCCTAAGATATCCATCCCCACCACGCGAATGGCCAACGCGACGATAGTGATTTTAGCTCGGACGGGGGTGCTACGTGTACATCCCCGTGTCGTTGGCACTTGTCGCACCTTTTCACGTGCTCCTTTGTGTCGTGTTGGAGTGTGGGCCAATAGTATCCTGCTCGAAGAATTTTTCGGGCCAACGCCCGTCCACCTGGATGTTGCGCATTAATTCCTTCATGGACTTCTCTCAGCATGTGCGGGATGTTCTCTTCTTCTACGCACCTGAGGAGGGGTGTAGAGAATCCTCGACGATACATACGTCCACCCACTAGAGAATATGAGCATGATCTTCGTTGTATTGTGCTGGCCGTTTTTGGGTCGGTCGGTAACTCTCCTTTAGTCAGGTAGTTAAATACTGGGGTCATCCAGCAGTTCGTGTCGCCCACGAGATTAACGTCTAGGTGGATTGATGATTTCCCAATGCTTGGTCGGGGAAGCGTTTTCTGTATGACGGATTTGTTGTTTCCCTTCCTTTTAGTGCTTGCCAACTTGGAAAGGATATCGGCCCGGGTATTGTTCTCTCGCGGGACGTGTTTAACTTCCACGCTTCTGAATTGCTTTAGTTCGCCTTTTACGAGGGCCAGGTATTCGGCCATGTTATCGTTTTTGGCTTGAAACTCTCCTCGGACTTGGCTAGTGACCAACTGAGAATCCGTGCAGATTGTGATTTCTTCTGCCTCCAAGTCGGTCGCGAGCCGTATGCCTGCTAAGAAGGCCTCGTACTCCGCCTGGTTGTTGGAAGTGGGGAAAGATAAGTGTTGGATTTATTAATTCAGCGTCACCCTTAGGGATTCGATGGGCTTAACATCCCAACCCATGGCGCTTAATAGGCGCAGCCCCTTGAAAGACTCTATACTATAAGGAAATAAAGTTGCGCCTTCACTAACAGCAATTGCTTTTAGTGCAGTGGTAAGCGCTTGATCCTACAAGTGGTATCAGAGCCAGGTCATGGGTTCGAATCCCCCCGGCTGACACTGGGGGGGAGATTGTTGGATTTATTAATTCAGCGTCACCCTTAGGGATTCGATGGGCTTAACATCCCAACCCATGGCGCTTAATAGGCGCAGCCCCTTGAAAGACTCTATACTATAAGGAAATAAAGTTGCGCCTTCACTAACAGCAATTGCTTTTAGTGCAGTGGTAAGCGCTTGATCCTACAATAAGGTTAAGGATACTTCGATGATGTTCCCTTCCCCGTTCTCTAGGATAACCCCAGCTCCGCTACCCGTTGGGCCGGATGCCCCGTCCACGAAAATAGTCCACCTGGAGGAAGATTTTGGCTCTTTCTCGGTGAAAGTGAGTTTTGCTACGAAGTCGGTCAGTGCTTGGGCTTTGAGAGCTTGTCTTCCCTCGAATTTTATGTCGAATTTGGATAGTTCCAACGACCATTTTAACATTCATCCGTCCATGTCTGGTCGACCGAGCAATTGTCTTATGGGTTGATCGGTTCTTACGATGATGGTGTGGGCCAAGAAGTAATGGCGTAGCCTTCTGGATGCGAAAAGGAGGTCCAGGGCTACCTTTTCCACCTGGAGATACCGAAGTTTTGGGCCATGGAGTGCTTTGCTCGTAAAGTAAACAGGCTTCTGCCCCTCGGGTAAGTCGCGTACGAGGGCCGCGCTCACTGCTTCGTTTGCAACGGCAAGGTAGAGATAAAGTATCTCTCCTTCTTTAGGTCTTGATAAAACTGGGGGTTCACTTATTGCCCTCTTTAGGTGGGACAACGCTAGCTCGCACTCCTCCGTCCATTCGAAAGTTGCCTCTTTACGGAGGAGCTTGTAAAAGGGGAGAGCGTGTTGAGCGGATTTTGCTACGAACCGAGCGAGGGAGGTGAGGACCCCATTTAGTGATTGTATGTATTTTTTAGAAGTGGGAGTTGGGAGTTCCGCGAATGCCCGACATTTGTCAGGGTTGGCTTCGATGCCTCATTCGGTCAGATAAAATCCGAGGAACTTCCCTGCTCGGACACCAAATATGCATTTCTCGGGATTGAAACACATCTTGCATTTTCATGCCTGATCAAACACTTTTCGTAAATGGGACGTGTGGTCCGTCTCTTGTTGAGATTTGACGATCATGTCGTCCATATATACTTCGAGCATGTCCCCGATTTCTGCCCGGAATACCATATTCATCATGCGCTAATATGTCGCGCCTGCGTTTTTCAGGCCGAAGGGCATGACGTTATAATAGTAGTTGCCCGATTCGGTCATGAAGGCCGTGTATTTTTTGTCGGACACGGCCATGGGTATTTGATTATACCCTGAGTATGCGTCCATGAAGGATAATAGTTTGAAGTCGGACGAATTGTCGACCAACTTATCAATGTTAGGTAAAGGGTATGCGTCTTTCGGGCATGCCCGGTTGAGATCAGTATAATCAACACACATTCTCCACTTTCCATTAGATTTTTTCACAAGTACAACATTTGAGAGCCAGGTTATGTACCTGGCCTCGGTTATAAATATTGCCTCTAAGAGGTCTTTAACAGCAGATTCAACTGCTTCAGTTTTTTCGGTCGACTGCTTCCTCCTGCGTTGGGTAACCGCTTTGTGTGTTGGGTCGATGGAGAGGTGATGGCAGGCTGTCTCGGGGTCGAGTCCCGGCATTTCTGCGGCGCTCCAAGCAAACAGATCTGTGTTCCCTTTGAGGCAAGCTTCCAACTGTCGTTTTGCCAAGTCGGGTATATGTGCCCCGATTTTAACGCACCGGGTTGGGTCATCTCCCAGGGGAATCAGCTCGAACTCTCCGTCCGGGACTGGTCGGGATAGTGAATCTGTTGGCCTTTGGACACCCTCGTTGTCGTCTGAGAACCTGCAGTCTAGGTCAATCGATTCTACCTGAGGGAAGGCCCTGGGTGTTTGTGGAACATTTGTTGAATTCAATGCTGAAGGGGTTGGTTGGTACAATATTGAGCTAAGACCTTTAGATGTTGCCTCGAAACACCGACGAGCAGCATCAACGTCGCCGTGCAGTGTGGCAACCTTGCCCGAAGTAGTGTAGTACTTCATCTTCAGGTGGACGGTGGACAGCACAGCGATTAGCTCAGCCAGTGTTGGTCGTCCCAGAATGCACTGGTACAGCGACAGGCAGTCCACGACTAGGAACTGGACTCAGACCGTCCTGGCTGTCTCAACTGCTCCGAAGGTGACAAACAGATCAACGTAGCCCCATGGTCGGGAGACCGCCCCGTTGAAACCTTGCAAGTCTTATTTGACGTACGACGTCAGGTGCGTCTCGTTCAACTAGAGTGTTGAAAACAACTGGGAGTACATAATGTCACAGTGAAATTTTGTGATCAGGTATGAGATGTCCTAAGAGATGTCCCAACACTTGATAGGACACTTGACAGATTTAACCAAAACTTAAATAGCAAGAAAAGTAAACAACACAGAAGTTTGTTAACCCAGTTAAGTGTATAACCACATCTACATCTGGAGGCTACCAAGCCAGGAGGAAATCCACTATAAGTAATATTAATTCTAGACTTAAACCACCCTGTTTAATCTATCACTTAATAACTACCCAATGCAATTTCTACCTAAGACACACCTTAGATAAGAGTACCCTACTCACTCCCCCTCAATCACACAGTGATCAAGTTTACAAGTTTACTGAAATTGAAGACATCCTTCAAACAATACAGCTTGATCTTACTTCACAGTTTCAATCAAGTCACAAATGCACTTTTGCTTAAAAGCTCATAAAGTGGTACATAAAAACAACCTGCTATTAAAACACTAGACACCCTATTTGGTCTTCTGAAATTCGTACTCAATTCTATGAGTTTCTGTTGATTAAATAGGTATCTGAATTTTGGGCTTTCTGTAGAATGATCCAGCCCTAATGCGCAGCAGCTTCCACCTTGAATTAGGGTTTGTTACCTCCTAGATTCTAGGTGCTTCTAGGTCTTCTGTTTTAATCTGAATCTTCAATATAAAACTCCCTACAGATGCGCCTTGTTCTGTTTTTATCCATCATTAATTAATTCCAGATAACTCTCCTTAAATATCTCTGATCAATTAATCATTAATTAATTCTGGTAGCAGGTCTGAGATGTCTCAACATCTGTTGGGACATCCTGAAAAACTGAACTTAAGTTATTTACACAATGTCCCAACATCTGATGAGACATCCTGAAATAAGTTCATATACTCTGTTTGATAATGTCCCAACATCTGATAGGACATTCTGAACTGAATTTAACATTTCTTGTTTGGTCAAAAATTCTGCCAATTCTTAAACATCTACAAACTCCCCCTTTGGCTAATTTTTGGCTAACATCTTTTCTGGTTATCAGAGTGCAGCAGAAGTTCCTATTATCAGAGTATAGCATTACTTTTCTGTTGATTCATATTTGAGATTACTCCCCCTCAAACATATATGTGTCCAGTCTTATTTCAACAGAAATATTCATCAAAACACACTGATTCAGTTCAGGCAGAAACAAACAGATTTTTCATTTATAATTAAACAGTAGTACAATTTGTTGTTGTTGTTCTCCCCCTTGTTAGTCACAAAATTTGAGGCCAAAGACACTATTATCCAGAAATACAAAGCAGTGCTGTCATTACAATTTCCTCACCTACAAAGATCACTCAGATTCATCACTCTCAGTTGCTTCCTCATCTTCTGTTTCAGCTTCACTTGCTTCATCAGCTTCACTGTCTTCATCAGAGGCAGCTGTCTGGTCTTCTTCACTCTCCAACCTTTGAATGATTTCCTCAAGCTTCTGCTTTCTAGCTTCAAGCTCTTTGCAGGTTCTTTTGAGTTCAGCAATTAAAGCCTTCTTGGAGATTGGATTCTTAGCAGTTGATGGACCTGCAGATGTCCCAGAAGGTGCTTCAACATCTGCAGCATGATGACTGAGGAATAACTTGTAGTGAAAAGCCAGGGGGCTTTCTCTCTTGCAGACTGTGTCCTTCTCAGTTAAAATCCCAGGATATTAGCTTAATATTATGCCACATAGCAATGAAGGAAAAGCTATTGGTAGCTTTGTTGCAGAGGAGCTAGCATGCTTCATGGTTTGATCAAAGATAAAAGCTCCATAGTCCATCTTGGTTTGAGTTCCCACAACATAGATGAATCTGGCCAGACCAGTTGAGATTGAAGAAGTGTGGTTGGTAGGCACCCAGTTAGCAGTACCAATCTTGTTCAGCATGGCATACTTTCTGGTAAGCATGCTCACTGAGAGCTTTCCTTTCACAGGCCATGCCTTGACCTGGTTTGCTGTGATCACCTTACAGACTTGATTATCTGTCTTACCTAGCTCATTTGGTCCATCTGTTTCTCTTCCTAGGTATTGATTTATGATTTGAGGAGAGAACTCAACACACTTACCTCTCACAAACACTTTTCTGAACTCTGAGGACTTACCATTTGAGCAATCCTCCTGAAGATTCACAATGAACTCTTTGACAAGAAGTTCATAGCAGGGAGAGAGGTCTGAGACTGTTTTGAATAGTCCTGCAGCAGAGATGAGATCAATCAGTTCAGTGCACTCAAGTGCATTGCTGCTCAGTTCTCTTTCCAGGGCAACCCTTCTTTGGTACACATACTTCCATCTGTTAACACTAGAGACATGATGGAATGATATGTTGTCCAAGGGAGCTTCTGGAACAGCAGTTGAAGCTCTGGATGGTGCTGGTCTCTTCTTGGGAGGAGATGTTGGGACATCTGATTCAACATCTGAATCTGATGGTGTGACAGCTTTTCTCTTCTGGGTTTGGACTTTGCTCCATGATTTTGTTGGACCAAAGGTAGCTTTAGCCTTGCCTTTCTTTGGACTAGCATTCTTCTTCTCAGGAATGGCAGGTTCAGCTGGCAACTTTCCTTTCCTGGACCTTAGCCTTTTGGCTATGCTGGGTTTAACAGATGCTATGATTTCTGCATCAGAGTCCTGCTCCAGGTTGACCACTGGAGGAGATTGAGCAGCCTCCTCTTCAGCTGGATGATCAGTAGGGATTTGATCTTCATTTGGTGCTTTGGTATGATCCTTAGAGACTTCTTCATCATTTTCATTTGAGACTTTATTCTGGTCCTCAGTTTGTTCCAAGTCAACATCAGATGAGTTCTTTTTCTTATCTTCAGATGTTCCAACATCTGTTGGGACATCTTGTTCTGCAGGAGTGTCCTCTGCAGCTTGAGCTTGTTCTTCTTGAGGTGCAGGCATGGTGTTCAGAGGAACAGAGATCCCACTCACCACTCTTTGTTCAAAGAGGATTTGGTTGACAATCTCCTTGATGGAATCATCAACATATTTTGAAGAGTTTGGGGGCCTGTTAGCAGGAGAGGGAATGCCTTTTGCTTTGCTGCGTACTTGATCTTTAGCTCTCTTTGGAGTTCTTGCCTTTTTAGTGTGAGAAACGCTTCCCCTGAGTTCGTCCAATGGTGTTGATTGCATTGGTACCACAGAGATGGGAGTGGCATGAACTACATCTTCCTGGTTGAGAACTTCTTCAGTTGTGTTAGGGCTTTGAGACATTGTTGAGGAAAATGGATGAACAGCTTTAGGGTTTATGATTTCTGTAGGATAGCTAGTTAATGTGATTCGCTTGTGATAGAATGATGAGAATCTTGATAGCTGCTTATAAACATTTACTAAATAAGTAGCCGTTACAGTACAAATGATTAGGAATAGAATTCCCAAGGAACTTGTCCAGACTGGTTTTGCCATCTGGAACTTATGCCATACAATGTCATATGACATGTTGGCACATCTCATTAACTGCTAAATATCACATAAACAGATTCCAAGTTTGCCCCTTAAGTTCTCAAATTGTGTAGCATCCAATGCTTTGGTAAAGATATCAGCTAACTGCAGATCTGTAGCTACATGCTCCAATGAAATCACCTTTTCTTCTACAAGATCTCTGATGAAATGATGTCTGATATCAATATGCTTGGTCCTGCTATGTTGGATAGGATTCTTTGATATGTTTATTGCACTTAAGTTGTCACAGTACAATGTCATGACATCCTGTGGGACATTGTACTCAGTGAGCATTTGCTTCATCCAAACCAACTGAGAACAACTGCTACCAGCTGCTATATACTCAGCTTCAGCTGTAGATAAGGATACACAATTTTGTTTCTTACTGAACCAAGAAATCAAATTGTTTCCTAGAAAGAAGCATCCTCCTGAGGTGCTTTTTCTGTCATCAGCACTTCCAGCCCAATCAGCATCACAGAAGCCAGTGAGAATTGGTTTGCAACCATGAAAGTACATTATGCCATAGTCACAAGTACCATTAACATATTTAAGAATTCTCTTGACTTGATTGAGATGACTGACTTTTGGATCAGCTTGATATCTTGCACAAACTCCTACTGCAAATGCAATGTCTGGTCTGCTAGCAGTCAAGTATAACAAGCTTCCAATCATGCTTCTGTATAAGCTTTGATCTACATTCTCACCCTTTTCATCTTTAGTCAGCTTTAGATGTGTGGGGGCAGGAGTTCTCTTGTGAGCAGCATTTTCCATTCCAAATTTCTTGACTATGTTCTTGGAATACTTGCTTTGTGAGATGAACATTGAGTCTTCCATTTGCTTTATTTGCAGACCAAGAAAGTAGGTTAACTCTCCTACTAGGCTCATTTCAAATTCAGATTCCATCTGCTTGACAAAATGTTTGACCATCCTGTCAGACATCCCACCAAAGACAATGTCATCAACATATATTTGAGCAATCATGACATTTCCTTCTTCATCTTTAACAAACAGGGTTTTATCAATCCCACCTTTTCTGTATCCTTGCTTGATAAGAAATGTGGTCAGTCTTTCATACCATGCCCTTGGAGCTTGCTTCAACCCATAAAGTGCCTTCTTTAGTTTGTATACATGATTTGGACAGCTTGGTTCAACAAATCCTTTAGGTTGTTCTACATATACTTCTTCATTAAGGTAGCCATTTAAAAAGGCACTTTTCACATCCATTTGAAATAGCTTGAACTTCAAGATACAAGCAATTCCCAACAGCAGTCTGATTGATTCAAGCCTTGCTACTGGTGCAAAGGTTTCATCAAAATCTACCCCTTCAATTTGAGTGTATCCTTGAGCTACAAGTCTAGCTTTGTTCTTTGTAACAACTCCTTGTTCATTTGACTTGTTCTTATACACCCATTTTGTACCAATCACATTTATGTCATCAGGTCTAGGAACAAGAATCCACACTTCATTCCTTGTGAATTGACCTAATTCCTCTTGCATAGCACAAATCCAGTATTCATCAGTGAGAGCTTCCTTGATGTTTTTAGGTTCTATTTTGGAAACAAAACAAGAACCTGAAATCACATCTCTTGATCTAGTGCTCACTCCTCTGTTGGGATCACCAATTATTAAATCTTTGGGATGATCCTTCTGTATTCTGATGGAGGGAGGTTTGCTGGATTCTTCTGTCCTTGTATCAGTTTGAGTGAAGTTATAATGATCATCCTTTTCTTCAACTTCAATCTTGATATCAGCAGATGTTCCAACATCTTCTGGGACATCTGTAGGAGCATCATCAATTATCACATTTATGGACTCCATGATAACCTTGGTTCTAGAATTAAATACTCTATATGCTCTGCTGTTTATAGAGTATCCAAGGAAAATCCCTTCATCACTTTTAGGATCCATTTTTCTCCTTTGCTCCCTATCTGCCAGAATATAACAGTTACTTCCAAACACATGAAAGTACTTAACAGTGGGTTTTCTGCCCTTCCAGACTTCATATATTGTGGACAAAGTTCCTTTTCTCAAGGTAACTCTGTTATGGATGTAGCAGGCAGTGTTCATAGCTTCAGCCCAGAAATACAGAGGTAACTTTTTAGCATGGATCATAGCTCTTGCAGATTCTTGAATAGTTCTATTCTTCCTCTCAACAATCCCATTCTGTTGAGGAGTGATTGGTGAAGAATATTCATGATTGATTCCTTCTGAAGAGCAGAAATCTAAGAACTTTTGATTCTCAAATTCTTTTCCATGATCACTTCTAATTCTAATCACACAGCTGGATTTTTCCCTTTGTAATCTTTGACATAATTCTTTGAATACATCAAATACATCAGACTTTTCTTTGATGAAATTTATCCATGTATATCTTGAAAAGTCATCAACCACAACATAGGCATACCTCTTACCACCAAGACTTTCAACCTGCATAGGTCCCATAAGATCCATATGTAAAAGTTCCAAAACTTTGGAAGTTGTCAGATGTTGGAGCTTTGGATGGGACATCTTGGTTTGCTTGCCTATTTGACATTCACCACATATTTTTCCATCATCAATCTTCAGTTTAGGAATACCTCTTACAGCATCCATAGATATGATCTTCTTTATGCCTCTGAAATGAAGATGACCTAGTCTTTGGTGCCATAGTTTCACTTCTTCTTCTTTAGCTAAAGAGCAAGTTGAAGTGAGACTGAAGTCTTGTGGTTCCCACATGTAACAGTTGTCTTTAGATCTGGCTCCTTTCATTACAACCTCTTGTTCATTGTTAGTCACTATGCATTCAGTTTTGGTAAAGTTTACACTGTACCCTTGATCACATAACTGACTTATACTGATCAGGTTAGCAGTTAAACCTTTAACAAGCAGCACATCATCTAGTCTTGGAACATCTTGACAATCCAAGGTTCCAACTCCCTTGATTTCTCCTTTAGCTCCATCTCCAAAGGTCACATACCTGGATGAATGTGATTTTAAGTTTACTAGCAAATTCTTCAATCCAGTCATGTGTCTTGAACATCCACTATCAAAGTACCAGTCTTCTTTAGCTGATACTCTCAGTGATGTATGTGCTATGTATGCAGTATTTTTCTTTGACCAGATGAGTTGAGATTTCTTTTGATGCCTCTGCCCTGTGTGTTGTTTATCAGCTGATCTCCAAGATTGATTGTTGATTTTGTTCTTGGGTATGTGACTTTGATCAGTTTGAATGCTGGCTTTTGGTCTCCACACTTTCTTGATGACCTCTGTCTTTTTCTTAGGAGATTGCTGATTTCTTTGATGTCTATGCAGCACTTTCTTGGTACCTTCTACTTTCTGCTTGGAAGGTTGCTGATACATCTGATTTGGATATCCATGTAGCTTATAACAATGAGGTTTGATATGTCCAAATCTTCCACAGTGATGGCATCTCCATCTTTGATACTTCTTCTTCATTTTGTTCTTTTCAGAATGTTGAGACATCTGTTGGAACATTATGTTTGGCTTTGTGTTTCTTTCATGATGTTGAAGCATCTGTTGGGACATCTTGTTAGACTGTATGGATTTTGAAGCTGTTTTGCTAGAGCTAGCTTCATCTTTATTTGCTCTGTTAAATCCCAGTCCACTTTTATCCCCTGAGTGCTTATTGTTGTTGAGAATCACATCCAGTGTATTTGAGCTGCTGTTCAACATTCTAACAGATTTGGACATATGTTCCAACTTGGAGTTGAGAAGACTTACTTCACTTTTCAAGGTGTCAATGATTTCTTGATCATTTGCTTTTTCATCTTCTAATGTCTCATTCTGCTTCTTTAGCTTTATAACCTCACTGCATATTTCAGAGCTTCTTTTGTATAGATCTTTGAATGCTTGCTCAAGTTCTTCATAAGTAAGCTCTCCATAACTGGAATCACTATCATATTCACACAGTCCAGCTAAAACAGTAATATGCTTAGCTGATTCTTCTTCTGAATCTCCTCCTGAGTCTTCATCAGACCAGGTTACAGATAGTCCCTTCTTTTGTCTTTTTAAGAAGGTAGGACATTCCTTCTTGATGTGTCCATATCCTTCACACCCATGGCATTTGACTTTTTCTTGACTGGTCTTTTCAGCATAATTTGACTTTTTATTAGCATCATAAGGTCTCCTGTTCTCAGAAGAGTTTGTGTATTTTCCACTGGATTTGGATTTGCCATCCATTCCTCTGAGAATCTGTTTGAATTGTCTTCCAAGCATAGCTAGGTTTTCTGATAAGCTTTTACCATTTTCTGATTCATCATCTTCTTCTTCATCAGTATTTGATACCAATGCTATGCTTTTGTTCTTTTTAACATTTGTGTCATTCATTCCCATCTCAAAAGTTTGAAGGGAACCAATGAGTTCTTCAACTTTCATGGAGCATATGTCTTGAGCTTCTTCTATTGCTGTGACTTTCATGTCAAATCTTTTTGGCAAAGATCTGAGAATTTTTCTAACAAGCTTTTCATCAGTCATCTTTTCTCCCAAAGCTCCAGAAGTATTGGCTATATCCAAGATGTTCATGTAGAACTCATGAATTGATTCATCTTCCTTCATTCTCAAGTTTTCAAACTTGGTGGTGAGAAGTTGAAGTCTTGACATTTTTACTTTTGATGTTCCTTCATGAGTTGTTTTGAGAGTGTCTCAAACATCTTTGGCCAGCTCACAATGATGCACAAGTCTGAAAATGTTCCTATCAATGCCATTGAATAAGGCATTTAAGGATTTTGAGTTGCCTAGTGCTGAATCTTCTTCCTCCTTACTCCATTCTTCTTCAGGTTTCATCACTTTTGATCCATCTTTGGTGTCTTTGACAGGATGATCCCATCCAACATTTACTGCTCTCCATGCCCTGTTGTCAAGTGATCTTAAGAATGCAATCATTCTTGGCTTCCAGTAGTCATAATTAGATCCATCTAGTATAGGTGGTCTATTTACTGACCCTATATCTCTGTCCATGTTACAGAATTTGTTTTCCCTAGATCTCACCCAGTATAAACAGGCAGGGTGCCTGCTCTGATGCCAATTGAAATTCTGTGATCAGGTATGAGATGTCCTAAGAGATGTCCCAACACTTGATAGGACACTTGACAGATTTAACCAAAACTTAAATAGCAAGAAAAGTAAACAACACAGAAGTTTGTTAACCCAGTTCAGTGTATAACCACACCTACATCTGGAGGCTACCAAGCCAGGAGGAAATCCACTATAAGTAATATTAATTCTAGACTTAAACCACCCTGTTTAATCTATCACTTAATAACTACCCAATGCAATTTCTACCTAAGACACACCTTAGATAAGAGTACCCTACTCACTCCCCCTCAATCACACAGTGATCAAGTTTACAAGTTTACTGAAATTGAAGACATCCTTCAAACAATACAGCTTGATCTTACTTCACAGTTTCAATCAAGTCACAAATGCACTTTTGCTTAAAAGCTCATAAAGTGGTACATAAAAACAACCTGCTATTAAAACACTAGACACCCTATTTGGTCTTCTGAAATTCGTACTCAATTCTATGAGTTTCTGTTGATTAAATAGGTATCTGAATTTTGGGCTTTCTGTAGAATGATCCAGCCCTAATGCGCAGCAGCTTCCACCTTGAATTAGGGTTTGTTACCTCCTAGATTCTAGGTGCTTCTAGGTCTTCTGTTTTAATCTGAATCTTCAATATAAAACTCCCTACAGATGCGCCTTGTTCTGTTTTTATCCATCATTAATTAATTCCAGATAACTCTCCTTAAATATCTCTGATCAGTTAATCATTAATTAATTCTGGTAGCAGGTCTGAGATGTCTCAACATCTGTTGGGACATCCTGAAAAACTGAACTTAAGTTATTTACACAATGTCCCAACATCTGATGAGACATCCTGAAATAAGTTCATATACTCTGTTTGATAATGTCCCAACATCTGATAGGACATTCTGAACTGAATTTAACATTTCTTGTTTGGTCAAAAATTCTGCCAATTCTTAAACATCTACACGCAGGAACTGCCTTGGTCCACCAAGATTCTTCTCACATCAAAATTCGCCATACGCGCTCGGATGAGTAACGGGATGCTGGCATTTGGCGCCCCTCCCAGGAGTTCTTCTCGGTAAAAGACAAGGGGTACCGAGCCCTCTCTTGGTGGGTCCAGGGTTGCTTTTTGCGCGGGCCCCTTCGCAATCAGCTGGTCGAATTTCCTTTTTACGGATCCGACCGTGATTTTGTTAAACCCTCCTCCTGAGATGACCATTGCGGAAGGAAAGGTTTCCCATGGACTATGGGAGGAAAGGTATCCCGGGCTCCCGGTGTGATCGGGTAGGAAGAAATCTTTTGGGCGATAGATGCTCAGGGAAACCTGCATGTTCGCATCTATAGGAATGTCTCTGGATTTGGTGAATTGTTTAAGGTGCCCGTCCTTGATAAGAATTTTGATTGCGTCCTTGAGATGGATGCAGTCTTCTGTGTTGTGGCCATAACTTTTGTGGAATCTGCAATATTTTGTTTTATCTATGCCCAGTTTGCTGGGCTGCTACCTCGGAAAGCGTACCCCTGCTTGCTGGAACTCTGAGTTGGCACACTCGGATAAGATTTTCTCTCTGAAATCCAGGAGCGGAGTATATTCGTGGAACCGGCCGACGGGTCCTCTGTGCTCCCGCGGTTCATGGGAGCGATCGTCCTTTCTTTTGTCTCCTCCCCGACGAGACGTCGAGTGTTCATCGACTCGGTGGGGCTTCGCATCTTCGCGACGTCGAGCGTCTCTTACGGAGCTGGCTGCCTACTTTTCCTCATACTGGATATAAGCCTGGACTTTCAGCAAGAACGCGTCGAGGGTGGCAGGGGTCTCGATACCGACTGCTCGATGAAAATCTGTTGACGGGCGCAGTCCTCGTTCCAACAAATACTTCTTCATATCGTCGGTTTTGGACACCTGGACAGCCTCTTTGTTGAACCTTTCGATGTAAGTTCGCAACGGTTCGTCTTTCCCTTGGATGATCGCTTCGAGCGAAGCTTCTGTCTTTGGGTGCCGCCTTGAGGCGGTGAAGTGCCTGGAGAACGTGCGTCCAAGTTGTTTCCAGGAGGTGATGGATTCAGCCTCAAGGCTCTTATACCACGTCATCGCTCCTTTCCTCAGTGTCGTAGGAAAGAGGCGACATTTGATCGCTCCTCGTACTCCTCGGTAGTCGAGCAGCGCATTGATATTCTCGACATGCTCGTCCGGATCTGTGGTTCCATCGTACGAGCCTAGCGGTGGGGGTTTCTCCAAACCCCTTGGAAGTTTAGCCGCCATGATTTCTGATGAGAGGGGACCCCGAGCGTCCTCGTCCTCGCTGGAGTCGAATGAAGGGGACCTATGAGCGCGCTTCTTTGTTCGCCGAGGAGATGCAGATCTTGATTTGCTTCTTCTTGACTTTCTTGGAATGGAAGATCGCGGAGGGGACTGACGAGGTCGTTTGTCGCCAGTGGATTCGTCAATGTGTCCCTTCCTCTTTCTCTTGGGAGGAGAGGGACTGTGCCTTCTCTGGTGTCTCGCGGGAGACTGGGGTCGACAGTAGTTGTCTTCGAGACGGGCGATTTTCTCACCATGGGCGAGGAGCAGCAGATTTGTCTGATTCAGGATTTCGGCCAGGGCGGCGAAGTCAGATCCTGAAGGAGTCGAGGGAAAGAGGGCTTCCGGGCGACTCTCCAAAGGTTGATTGCGGTCGGGAAAAGGCGATGTTGTCTTCCCGTCCGGGTGATCTTGCACGGTTTCTTCGTGCGGAGGGTGATGAATGTTGCTTTCACGTTGCGTGAGGATCATGTCGTCGTTTGATCGGTTGTCCTGATTGTCTCGAGCAGCCATGGATCTTGGTAAAAACTTTGTTCTTGAAGATTTTGAGAGAGAGAAGAACGGGGAAATCAGATTCCCACAGACGGCGCCACCTGATCTTACCTGGAGATCAGGATCCGATACGGCTGGCTTCGAGCGTTGCTGAAAAGACGGTTGGTGATGAAAGGAGGGGGGTGTACATGCAAGGCACTCCGATGCTAAAGTAAGTAACCGAGCAAAGAGTGGGCAAGTACAAGAATTAAGGTCAGAGAATTGAATACCTGACCCTCCCAAATGAGAGGGTTTATATATGGGGCTAAGTGGAAGATTATTGATCCATAACATTGGGCGCGGATTGAGGAATCCGTAAAAATAGGTAACGGTTAAAACTAGCCGTTGGAGGGCTTTGTCTTGGTCGGTACGTTCTTGGTCGACAGAGACCACTATTCTTGATTCTGCTCGACGTCGAGCGCTTCTGCCAAGTTGGTTTGTTGGCCCAATTATGGGAATTGGGCCAGTCCATAACAATTGTCTTTGAGAGCTTCCTCTATAGTTGTTGGTTCAATCAGAGACACCAACCTATGAAGATTTTCTTCGGATGGTCTGAAAGCGGATCTGGTTCTGACTGGGGCAGATTTGTATCCCATAATTAGTTCTTCAGAATGAGAATCTCTGAGTCTACTATTCTTTTGTGTTGGTGTTCACACGTGGATTTCGTGCGAACAATTTTCCGGCCTCCTCCTCGCGAGGTTTACTTATGGGACCGACAAAATGAGTCTCACGACTGCTATGTACAATTAGTTATGATGTGAACTTTTCATCCAACAGTTGGACTCATCATTTGTTCTGGTGAAGGAGTCTCTGATTCTTTTGCTTCTCCTTCTTTCTCTTCTTCTCCCTCCTAGGATTCTGAGAAGGTGATCTTCAGATCTGCAAACTTTTCAGTATGCTCTGACTTTTCAGGGTCAGGCTTATCATTGAATCTAACATGAATTGATTCCTCCATAATCTATGTCTCTGTGTTGTATATTATGTAGCCTTTAGAGCGTTCAGAATATCCGAGCAGCATACATTTTTTTGCTTTGGAGTCAAACTTGCCAAGATTCTCTTTAGTGTTCAACATATAACATATACATCCAAAAGGATGGAAATAAGAAATTTTGGGCTTTCTGTTCTTTCGCAATTCACAAGGAGTCTTTCCCAGAATAGGTCTAATAGAGACTCTGTTCTGAATGTAACATGATGTATTTACTGCCTCAGCCCATGAGTGCTTTGCAATGTTGGTTTCTTGGATCATGGTTCAAGCCATTTCTTGCAAAGTCCTATTCTTCCTTTCCACAACCCATTTTTCTGTAGAGTTATGGGATATGAGAAGTCATGGCAAATTCCTTCGGAATCAAACAATTCCTCAAAATATCTGTTCTCAAAATCTCCTCCATGATCACTTCTAACCTTAACAATTTTGCAATTCTTTTCATTTTGAACTTGTGAACAAAAGGTAGAGAACATATAATGTGACTCATCCATGTGTTTTAAGAACTTGACCCGTCCATCGACTGTAATCGTCCATAATGATTAGTCCATACTTCTTTCTATTGATTGAAGTAGTTTTCACTGGTCCTAACAAATTAATATGAAGAAGTTCTAGTGGTCTTGAGGTTGTCACGACATTCTTTGCCTTGAAGGAAGTTTTAGAAAATTTACGTTTCTGACAAGCCTCACAGAGAGCATCTGAAGAGACCTTCAGATTTGGAAGGCCTTTGATCAAATCTAGTTTTTTTAGTTGAGAAATCCTCCTAAAGCTAACATATCCTAGTCGGCGATGCCAGAGCCATTGCTGTTCAGAAACAGACAGAAGACATTTTACATTTTGATCACTAAGATCAGAGAACCTGATCTTGTAAATGTTGTTCTTCCTCTTTCCACTAAATAGAACTGAACCATCTTTCTAACTCACAACTTTGGAACATTGTTGATTAAATACAATATCATAACCTGTGTCACTAAGTTGACTTATTGATAGCAGATTATATTCTAGACCATCTACTAACAAATATTTTTAATGGAAGGAATTTTATTGTTACCTACTATACCTACACCTATGATTTTACCTTTCTGATTCCCTCCAAAGATGGCATTGCCCCCGAGCTTAATTTACAGTTTTTGGAACATACGCCTTTCTCTTGTCATATGTCGTGAGCACCCATTATCCAGGTACCATGATTGGCGTGTAAACTGTGTTAAGGATATCTGCAACATATACTATTTTGTCTTTAGGTACCCATATCTCAGGTCATGTATCATTAGTCTTCCCAAGGTTCTTGCAAATAGTGGGTCTTTGTGCAGATTGATAATCAAAAGGAAACTGAACTTTGTGTAAACATTTTGGTTCAAGTTGATGTGTTTGTGTATGTATGTGAATTAACTCAGAATTGCCGAGTTTGGTACTGGAAGGTACAAACTGATCATATAGAGGTATAATCTTCAAAGATTTTGTTTCATCGTATTTAACAAACTCTTTGCTACCTAATTCTTTGTAACCATTGCGGCTGACACCATAGATCATCGAAGCCAGCTTACTTCTATCTATGTTCTTAGCTAGAAATTGTTGGAAGGATCTATCATACTTGTTGATGCAACTGGTATCAGAGACTTTAGACAATAACTCTTCTTCTAGACATGAAGTTTTGTTTTTCAAAATAGTGTTGGCATTTTTCAAAGAAAAAACATTTTCATCTCGATAAGAATTACTCTGTTTTAGCTTATCTCTTTCTTCCAATGTAATTACATGGATTTGTTTAAGATCCTTGCACTTACGCTGGAGTTTGTGATAAATTTTCAACATTTCAGAGAGACATGTTTCTAATTCACTATGTTTAAGTTTAGAAAATACCTCCTTTCTGTCTGAATCTAAATCTGATTCTGATGTTGTTCTATCCCCAGGTTCTTCAGGACCGTCAGAACTTGTTTTTGCAACAAAATCAACATGTGCACGTTCTACGTCAGAATCTCCTTCATCATAATCAGAGTCGTCCCAGGTGGCTAACATTCATTTATTTGCATGGGAGACGTTCTTCTTCGAACTCTTCTCCTTCTTGAGAAGCTTTGGACAATCAGTTATGAAGTGTCCTAATTCATTACACTCATAACAAATAGGTGTAATATCTCAAAATTTTCCCTCATATTTATTACCTTAACTGGCTTTTTGTTTCACATTTCAACTGCATTCTCCCATTAGGTTATAACATTCGCAATCATGCATTTCATTGTGCTCCCCAGGCATGTGATCAATACCCTTTGAAGAACCAGTTCATTCCATTGGTTCGTGGTTTCTACTTCACTAGAGTTTATTTCACGGATTATGGAACTAGGGTTTCACACCTTATGTATGGTTATCTGATAAGTTCGAAATCTGGGTTATGTGGTCATCAATAATTTCATCTTATTATGCTCTTGCCATTTAATTAGGGTTTATTTCCCTTATTCAATGATCCTCGAGAGTTTCATTCACGAAGATTATTCATCATTAAGGTTGATGACCTAAGTTTATTCTGTGAAGGTATTTGTTCAAGCGCGACATTTCTAAAAGATTAAAAGAAAGGTATGATTTATGGATTATCGACTTTTGGTTCATCATGGCATCATAAATCTTAGAGAAAGGAGTTTTTGTTCAAAGGTGTGATTTGAGCTAAGGGGAAGGTGCATGATAATGACTTATTTTGAAAGGAGCGGTTCAAGTTTATTCGTAATAAACAATTCTACCTATTTTATCCATTTTTTTTACACTCGACTCTTAAGCTTTTATTTTTCCAATGCCATAAACCTTGCTCATCGTTTAACCATTTCTCTTCAAGTCCACATTCATAATTTATTTCATGTTATTCCAAACCGATCTAATCCAAATAACATATTCAATGTCCAATTTTCAAATTCAAACCATTCTTTTTCTTTCTTAACCAATATCACTTTTCTTTTAAACCATTTGAATCCAATATCAATTTTAAACCACATAATTATTTCTATTCTTAAAATCATGTAAATCACTCTTAAATCCACCTCTTTAGAGGTATTTGACCATAACCATTTTTGTCCAAGTTAATTAGTCCCTATTCCCTGTCCTTTTCTAGGAAACAATTGATTGATTAATGTCTAAATCTTCATTGCCCACACATTATAAAAGTCCATGTTAGTAGAAATCATGACAACACGATTCTACCTTCAAAGTTAATAATAGAAAAGGAGACCTTATAATAAAAAATCTATCAAGTTCATAATAATGTTAGAAAGGGGATTCACACCAGAAAAGCATAAGGAAAATTCAGAAATATTAAAAAAAAGCACATAATTTAACAGGGGATCAAACATTAGTTCATTTTTATTATTTGGAACCAATGGATATAATAGGAAAAGGGAACATAATTATCTATAAAAAATTTCATAACAGAAAAATCTGGAAAAATCGGTTATGTACGTATCTGTTATTAGCAATTAACAACCATAAAAATATTTCAGTTACAAAAACTGGGGAAATAGTTACAAAAGAAAGGAAGAACAACAGATAACAAAAAATCTCAACATAAAGTCTTCCACCCTTATCAATCTTCTTCAGCCGATTTCAACACACTCCACCAACATCATCACTGCAAAATCTTAAAAAACTCTCAGAAATAATTAGAAGAGGTGACTCAAAAAAACTCAGAAACAGTTAGAAGAATTTAGCAGAAAAAACCAGAACAACTTGAAAACTGATCTCTAACAAACCCAGAGATCTTTATGTATCAGAAACCCCTCTTCAACTTCAAGGGATAATCTTCCTCACTGCATCTTCAACCTTGAATAACCTTCAACATTCTTCACCCTGTAATCCTCTTCGAATTCATTTTTCAATCCTCTCAATCCCCACCAAGCTTAGCAACCAACTCATCTTCATCCTCAAATTTCATCAATCTGTAATCTGAATATTCGGCAGTTTCTTTCTCCCTCTCGGTTAGCTTTTTCTCTATCACCTTCAATATTATTCATCAACCTCAAAATCTTCATAACCGGCATCACACCAAGAACCTTCAACCTGCATCATTTAATCAACAGTTTCATCAATCACTCCTTCAACTTCCAATCTCTCTCCCAATTTCTTCATTTTCTTTGGATCAACATCCCTGATCTACGATCATCATCAATAATCTCCCTGCACCGAAAAGCTTGGGTCTTCTGCGAACCTTCTGCAACAACCTTCATCAATTTCATCCCAAAACCACCTTTGCCGGTTTAATCTTCAACCACCGCCGCATCAACGTTAAGGCTCATCATCAACAGTCTCTATTCAACAAATGCAGAAAGAATTAATGTTAAACAAGAAACTCTGATCCAGATCGCATAACAAGAAGAGAAGGAAAAAGAGGTGATTCACCGATTCACAACAACATCAAGAAATCGGACCGAAACAGAGAGATTGAAAGAAAAAAAACCAAGAACCTTGGAAGAGAATCGAAATCGCAAGAAGGATTGAGCTCTGAGAGTGGAGATGGCTTCGCGATAGAGATTGTGTTCACGGCGGCATTTTCTCATGTTGAACAAGGACTCGTCGTGACCGAGCGGTGAGAGATCCATAACAGTTGGTGTGCGGCGGAAATATGACGGTTTTCTGCGGCGGAGAGCTGGAGGCGAATTGTTGAGATGAAATGAGTGAGAGGGGAGCTGCAGTCTGGTTCTATGAAGAAGAAGGGAGTTAGGTTGTTAAGCTTCCCTGAGTTTTCTAGATCAAATTTTGTGAGAACAAATCATGGATTGGGCTTCATCAATACCCCATGAAATTTCTATTAGCACCATGCGTTTCAATTATTCACCCCCTCCTGCGATTTTGTTGTGGGCTGAAGGCCATAATTTTTCTTTCCACCCCTCCAAATCACTATCTCACCTCTCCCTGCGGGATGGCAAGAAGATTGGGCTTTGTTGCCATGAAATTGATATTCACAAGTCTATTTTCACTACACACACACCCCCTGCAAGATGATTCGAGAAAATGGGCCTAAGGCCATTCTTTTGCTACTCGAACCACCCTATTTTCTAATCCACTTGTCTGAACCAAGTTTGGAGAACAAAGGGGCCTTTTGGGCCATATTTTTTTATATATGCAGGCCTCAATTCTACATACATCCCTGTTTTTTATCTCTTTTTAGAAATTATTAATGATTCTTGTTAGAATTGTTAATCATTTTTTTGTGGTTAATTAATTTTTGGGGATTAATATTTTAATTCATTTCTTGACAATTTTTAATTAGAATTTTTGTTGATAATTCTAATTATTATTTTTTGATTAATTTGAATGTAAATGTCCATAAGCTTTTTGATTGATATTGATCGATTTTGATAATGGTGGAGCTTTACAAAGCAATTATGGAAGATGAGCATTTATTTTTCTCATTTGAGATTACCAGACCTTACATGGAGTTTTTGGATTTTCTTTTATATGAAGAATCGGTACTTCGATCAAGTAAGTAATCCCGATTCTTCTACACTTTAATGCACCATTCTAGTTGTATGCGGCTTAGGATCATATAACTTAAGGTGCATATTGGGCCCTCCCACCTGAGGCACTAGATTTATTTGTGATTTATGATTATATGTGTCGATTTCAGAGCTTAGGGATTAGGTTACGGATTAGAGAATTCGGTTCCTTTCGCTTTCCCTTAGAACACCGTTTTTTTCCCATTTCGTCACAATTATTAAAAATAGTTTTATGTGTGATAAAATTCTGGAAATATTTATGAGTGATCCTCATCCTCTTAATTAATTTGTCATAATTTTTGTTTCCAGGTTTGGTTGGTTTTAATAATTAATTTGGCTTTTAGATCACAAGCTGTTCCAAAATGAATGGTATTGAAATAAGGGACCAAAGACCATTTTTACCCATAGGTGTGAGACCTATTTTTGTGTTTGTGATTAACCACTGGAATTGGTGATAATTTTATTCTCCTTATGCATTTTTTTCATAATTTTTGGTGCCATTTTTGATCCATTTTGTGGAGTTGTTTTTCGGCGATCATGCCTTGTTACCTTGCTCATCAAGTAATTTGTTTGACACTTTGGTGAATAATTTTGTGTAATCCTTTTATACCATGTTAGATACTGACTTCAAAATTCCAGGGATTTAAGTTCATAATTTTTAAATCCTTTTTTCTATTTTTCCATGTCACCTAGATCATAGGTTGATATATGTGTTTATTTGCTCCATAACCTAGATATTAGAAAGGCATTCATGCCATTTGCTTGAGATACTTTTTGGTAACTTCTAGGAGTTAATTATAGATCATTATAGGTCCTTAATTCCAGTTATAGGTTACTTCTTGCACCATGATCATTTGATTTGTTTTGGTGTTCCTAAGTGCGTACTCATGTGAACTGATTTTGCTCGAAACTAGTTTCTCTTCTCCTCTAAATATTAACATGAATTATGTGGGAATAATTAATTCCAAGACATGCATTCTAATTGCACCTCATATCTTGTATGCTACTGACCCATAATCATCCCATGCATATTCACATGTCATTCATCCTTAACTTGCATCATTTGTGATCTTATGTGATGTTTGTTCATTTGTTCGCACATCTTCTTCTCCTTGCTCCATATGCTTACACCATTGCATCCATGATTGTATATTCATTCATCCTAATTCATAAGCATTCACTACTGACTTTGATACTTATTTCATGTATTAATTCTTGCATGTAAGTCATATGCATTCATACTTCATCCATGAACCCTAACTTGCATTTAGGTGAACTTAGGTGAACGTTTTGTACATAGTTAGACATAGTTTGAATTTGTGAGGTATCCTAGCATCCTTAGGGACCTATAGCATGTAGCTACTGACTTTAGAAGTCATATAACCTTTAGGTACCTTCACCTTTAGAATTAGGTCTTACTTTGAACCCTAGTTCCATTCTAGGACGTTTATGGTACTTAATCGCTTTTATGTTTTGATTTTACTTTCAATATGCATTGTCATGCTAACTTTTGTTTTGTAGGGGGGGGGATTGAGGTAAGCATTACTTCATTACTATCTTTTATGCATTTTAATTGTGTTCGCCTTAGCACTTGGTTCTTTATTCATAGGCTTCCCTTTTGTTCTTTAGATTCAACTTAACTTCCTTAGGAAGTAAGTTGAACTCTAACTTGATTTTCTTTTCCTTAGGTTTAGATTACCTTACAAACCATTAGGATCACCTTGTGAATATAATGAATAAATTAGGGTTGTGTCTTAGTCCCCCTTAGTTTGTCCTTTTTCACTTGAGTCTTTCTTTCTCATCTCATAAAGAAAATAATAAAAATACTTAATAAAAATTGAATGTTCTTATACGCCATGAGACTTTGTTGCGGAGTACTTATATGCGTCCTGTTTTGGGGCGAGGTGTAAGTATTTACCACGATGGATAGGTCTTAATATGAGAATATTCACAAACAAATTCAAAACATTTCTCATAAAAGACAAAAACAAACAATAAGCGACTATCCTGTGGGAACTTCTCTTTCTCATCTCATTCATTCTGAACGCGAACTCGCGATGACTTATCTCGCATGCAAGACGTTAAACTCACTCGTACCAGACAGGCCTGCAACACCTGAGCATAGTCATACATAGTTCCAGCTATAATACAATAGTTCCCGCCTTAGTTCGGCGAACTACGTCGACTCTGATCCTCGTTTTCCCGATAAGGTACATAGGCAACGGGGTAGGCCCGTTCGAGCACATTCTTTACTGTTTTCATTTATAGTTTTACTTTACAACTTTACTTTACAGCATTTATTTACTGCTTTTCATATTTATTTTCCATGTATCATATATACTGGATTGTCTGGCTGTGTTGGTTTTCATTTTTTCTGCGGGCTGTGAGTTATTGTGAGATAAGCCAAATACCCGGCTTGAGTGCACTATAGGACTAGCTTGGACAGACATTGGACTTCCATGGTATCTCACCATGATTAGTGGCGATGTGCTCCACACCCAGATTGCGACCGTCTTGGAACTATTTTGTGTGGGTATTACCCCGCTTCAGGGTACGACCTTGATAGTTATGTGCATTTGTTGACCGATCTTCGAGGACCTTAATGGGAACACCCCTCTCCAGTGATGACAGTGGTAGACCACATTTGTTGGCAAACCCACTCGCATCCGAGGGTCCATTAGGAACTCGCATAGGATGGCCTGGTTCTCTCATAGGAATCCAGTTAAAGCAAACTGTTTGTATGACGATAGTATTGTACCCTCCAGGATGAATGTACTATTGTTTTACGATTGAATGCTTGAAGCTGGAGACTTATGAGGGATGCTTGTTTCCTTGGACTCAACTGAGATCTCCCTTAGTATTACATAATGCCAAACCGATTCCCTGATTTGGTCATGAGTCATTTCTCGGAAATGGTGAATGTATTATTGCTATTCGGCTTTGAGAGTCCGTGATGTTGACCCGAGTAGCACACTCGTGAGATTGGGAGGGGTTTACAGGTTTGCAGGAACCCTAAACTTCAACATACCCAATTTTCCAGTATTGTTCAGTGTTCTATGGTTCTTTGATTCTGAGATTCGGGATTTCCATTCAGAGAAATTGTTACTGTGATTGTCATTGTGACCTTGTTATTGTGACTGTTAGTCTGACTCTCCACAGACACTTGGCTCGTTGTTCAACTTCAACACCATCAATGACTGTTCTATTATGTGATCCAGTTCTATAGTCCTTGGGTTCTTAGTTCTGGGATTCTATACAGAGATTATACTACTATTGTGGCTCTATCTAGACGCTTGGCTATCTGCTCAGTACCGACATCTGACCATTGATCACATGCCTGTTGCATACATGACATTATAGCATTTCTGCACACATGTTCAGTTATTTCCGAGGATCACATATATGAATCATGCTGTTGGATTTTTCTGTGTCAAAACTTGAATCAAAGCAGATAAATTCCTCAGAAATAACTGAACATGGCATTTGCATACATCTTTGCATTCTTGACTGGTGTTCAGAGACAGATTATTATCCTGACTTGATTTCTCATCAAAGTGGCCAACTTGAATCATAAGCATCAAGGCATGGTTTTGGAACAACTTTGGGCGGAGGTAATCAAAGGAAGACCCAACTGGGGCAATTCATGACAGATGTGCAAGCTTTATTTCAGAACCAGAAACTGCTGAAACAGGAAGTCAACCAGATGAAGACTCATATGAGCTTGGTTATGGAAATTCTAAACGAATCTATTTTCATCCCTAGTGAGGGGAACTACGCTGCTATGATTCTCCATTGGTCAATGGAGATACGTAGGCAGGAGATCACCTGAGATCTTTGCGAGCAACCTTATCTATTAACTTTATTTATCAACCTCTTCCCTCCAGATGTCATTTGTCAGCATCCAACCCGAGCTTCCCAAGAGTGTCCTAGGGGCAGAGCATAAAGGTAAAGGCCAGAACAACTTGAGAAGAAGTTTGATCATATTCTGATGTCGTATGTGAAACGGGTTTCTTCATTTGCTCAAATTCAAACTAGTTGATCTAGTCACATCAGGATCATTTCCGACAAAGCTTCCTTTGGGGTTTCAATGCCAAGTATGATTACCATTCTGGGGCACCTGGCCTTTTAATTGAAGATTGCAAGTATTTCAGAGGCAGAGGTAAATACAAGGTCGCGAATTCGATTGTCTCCAAGACTATTGTGTTCACACTAGGTAAAAGTGGGAATATGGCACCAAAATAGTAATGGAATGAACATCCATATTTCTTACTGTTGAAAGTCTCCAAGAGAAATAAGTCTAGACGGAGTCAAGCCTCCTCAATAATGGCAACCACGATGTAAAGGCTAGATGCAAGTACCACTCAGGGGCATTTAGGCATACCATTTGACAACTGTGATGCGTTCAAGCACAAGGTGCAAAATTTGATCGACTCAAAGGTCATCATGCCAGAAAGTCTGCTCACATATTGAAGTCTCCTCATCAAATGGACCTCCCAATTTGCAAAGGCATTTTTAGAAGCAATAAGTCCAGACGGAGTCAAGTCTCCTCAATGACGACAATGTTTAGCTTCTTTACTGCATTTTCATTTGTAGTTTATATTGTTTGTTTAAACATTTGTATGCATGCATAAACTTATTTGTTTTTTGATGTTAACCATAATAAAATGCACATGTTTTTCTTGAAGTAATCCATTCGTATTCACTCATGATTTTGTGTATGTGCATTGCAATTCCAACTGTCGTGCTTAAACTCTATCAGGGAGGATGACAAAATGAAAACGCAAAAACTCTAATTGCGTGCTTTTCAGAAAGACCCTGTTGACGATGTATATGCATTGTTTCAAATCCTAAACACCGGAGATATAAGGGAGATAGACCCTTGCCAACCCATTTGAGCCTTGAAGTAGGAGTTTCTTTTCACATGAAAAAACCCTTGCATGTAACCCAGGGGCAGTGTAGGCGTCAATTAGTTTGACCAAGCGTTCAAATTTCAAAAAGGAGTGCACATATGAGGATTCATTACCTTTCGTTGTACCAAATCAAGAGGTCCAATGACCAGAAACCACAATGGTTATCCCAAGCAAGAGGTCCAGAGACCGGAAACCACAATGGTTATCCCTCATCAACCAAAAAGTGAGACAGTCACGACCCTTTCAAAGCAATCAAGACAACCAGTGTCACACGATTTGTTCAAAAAAAAGAATTGGAAAAAAGAAATGAAAAAGCCTGCTAAGTCGAAACTTGAAAACAAGCGACTTAGGCAAAAATTAGGGCATCCCGCTGGACTTCGCAATCAAAGATTCACAAGAATTAGTCCAGGAAAAAGTTAGGGATAAGCAAAATAATGCAAAAGCGAAAGACGAAAAGGATTACACAAGAAAGATCCTTGAACAAGAACAAAGTCGTGTGATACAGACACAAAAGACAAAAAAAAGGGTGACTGACTCCCAATAATAATAACCTGATTGGGTCTTAAACTGTTTGTGTAATGTGTTCCTTAACCATTACAAAACCCTTTTTGAGAGGTGAGCGCTTGTGAAAGCTAACTTGAACATAGGAATGGTGAACATCACAAATATGGGTGGGAACAAATAAATTTCGAGCCTATATCCTTTATTTCTATAACCGTGAACCAGACCACGATACAACCCTCAAAAGTCCTAACTGAAACAGGGTTATTTCGAGAGTGTACTACCACGATACCGCGTTCCTGACTCCTATGAGTTGTGCTAAAAGATATGGGTTGGTGTTGCATATGCATGTTTTCTTCTATCAAAAATCAATGTCGTATTTTAACCAGTGATTCACTCACAAAGTTTGGCGAAATCTTTTTACAGTAAAACTTCAAGATTAACATGTATGTTGCATTAGAATTATCATTCTTAAAATAAAAATTTTCTGCTTGCATACATTTGTTTGGCATCATAAAAGTTCACGTATGGAACTTCAGTCCAGAAACTTCATCTTGCCAATTTGAGAAGTCTAAAACTTCCGAAGGACCAGCATATGAAGGTGCACTTCTCAAGAAACCCCATTGAGTGAGGACTTTCCCAATAGTCGTGGTAAGAGCCAACTAATCTGGGGCAATCACGTCGATCAATCTCTCGAAAGTTCAGCCAAACTGGGGCAATCACTTCGAGATCAAATCTCTCAAAGAGCCATCAGTCAGAGGCATTCATTCAAATTTCAACCAAACTGGGGCAATCACCTCGAGATTCAAATCTCTCCAGGGATATGTAGTATGGACGTTTTCTTCAAAGCACAATCAGTCAGAGGTGATCACTTCAAGGCTCGTACTGGGGTAGGCCACCCCAAGAGCATTAGAAGTTTACTCTCACCCGAAGATAGTCAATCGGAGACACCTACCCAAGGTTCAAAATACTGGGGCAGAATATCTCACAGTGATATGAGGTTTTTCATGAATCCTCGCGAGGCAAATTCTTGCACAGACCATGCAGTAAGGGGCAGTTATTTCGAGATCCGACGAATCTCTCCAAGAGTTTGAAGACACTAAGGCATTTCGTATGTCATGTTTTCTGTAAAATCCTCTTGAGACATTTTCTTTCAATGGACCTTAATCTGAGGCGAGTTAAAAATTGCAAAGAACCATTGTTCACTCATGATTAGTTGGCAATCTATCAACCCAGAGGCTGGAAGCAAATCCATTGTCAACACAGTACTTCGAGAGTTGTTTCATCTGCATGTTCGTTAATCAAAATTCCTTAGCAAGTCTCATTAGACAATCCCTTCTCCAGCAGAGCAGCAAAGAGAAAGATACTTCCTGAGCATAAGGGTATCACTATCTCATTCCCAACATGGGACGCCTTACATTTCTCATCCCCAACATGAGACTCTTCTTACCTCTCATCCCCAGCGAGGGGAAACCTAAACTCTTATCTTCAGCAGGAAGCTTTATCATTGACATCCTCCATCATCCCCAGTAGAGTTGGAAGTTGAAATATTCCCCAGCAAGGCAATAGAGGGCTGATGTCCTCCTCAAGCCGAGACTTCCCTTCAATACAGGGGCAATCCCCAACAGTACAAGGAGTGTCTTTCCTCCCCAGCAGGTTGCTTCCTCAGCAGTGCCATACATCTAGTTCCCTAACCAAGTCAGGAGGTCTTCATTTCCCCATCAGAGTTTAAGAAGAGTCTATCTCCAGCAGGGTCTTGGCTCTCCAATCTTAAAGTCCAATTTATTTTTGGTAATGGCGGAAGTTCAGAACCGGTGTATCATTAACAACATTCCCCGCAGAGTTGTTTTCTCCTCACCGGGATGGATCAGATCAATGCAGTGATCATCAGTTCTCCCTAGTCAAGCTACCCAAAATATTTGTTATCTCCTCATCAGGAGACCCCTTGGCATTTGCATCTACATTTAGTAATCACCATTACATTTGCATCCTCAAAAGCGTAGCATTTCCATCATTATGGAGCATTACGCCATAGATAAAATTCAAACATATGCATACGAAGTATAAGCCAATTATGGTACCTTGCACAAATGCCCAAAACGTTACATCTCCAATCAGACTGAAGTATTCCCCATAGAATGCAACTTCATTTCCCAGTGTGGTTATTTCTATCAAGTCTTGTTTGTTATCCCCAGTTGAGTCTTGTTTCAGTACAACAATCTCATTATTTGCGTCTCTATTTAAGTACAACGGTCGCGTCTCGGGCTCTCATTTAAGTACAATGATCTCGTTCCTTTCGAGTCTCCATTTAAGTACAATAGTCTCGTCTTTGGGTCTTGTTTCAGTACAACAGTCTCATTTTTTCGCTTCCCCGTTTCAGTACAGCGGTTTCATGTCGGGTTATCATTTAAGTACAATGATCCCGTTCTTTTTTGGTCTCGTCTCAGTATGATGGTTTCATTTTCTTGGTTATGGATCGATTGATACCATTTCCTAGTTAGATCGATTGATCTTATTTGAGTTGTAAATCGGTTGATATTACTTCTCTTCGAGCCGTAAATCAGATGATATTACGTTCTCGTTTTTTTTGGGTTATGGATCGGTTGATACCATTTCCTGGTTGGATCGGTTGATCTTATTTGAGTTGTAAATCGGTTGATATTACTTCTCTTCGAGCCGTAAATCAGATGATATTACGTTCTCGTTTTTTTCGGGTTATGGATCTGTTACTACCATTTCCCGGTTAGATCGGTTGATCTTATTCGAGTTGTAAATTGGTTGATATCACTTCTCTTTGAGATGTAAATCGGATGATATGACATTCTCGTTGTCCTGGTTATGGATCGGTTGATACCATCTCCATGATAGATCGGTTGATCTTATTTGAGTCGTAAATCGGTCGATGTTGCTTCTCCCCTTTGTCTTTCTAAGTCAATGTTAGTCACCCTTCTTTGTGGCTTGATTCGCTCAACAGTCACATTGTCGAGTCCCATTCCGCTAATGGTCTCGTTTTTAAGACTTTTTTCTCCAACAGGCATCTTTTTCGTGGTTTGATTCGCTCAGCAGTCATATTGTCGAGTCTCATTCCGCTAACGGTCTCGTTAAGCCCTGTTTCGTCAACAGACACCTTCCGTGGCTTGATTCGCTCAGCAGTCGCGTATTTTTCTTTGTGGCTTGGTCCGCCCAACAGTCACATTGTCGAGTTCTGTTTCGCTAACAGTCTCATTAAGCCCTGTTTCGCCAACAGGCACCTTTCGTGGCTTGATTCGCTCAGCAGTCGCGTGTTTTCATTGTGGCTTAGTCCGCCCAGCAGTCACATTTTTTAGTCCCATTCTGCTATTGGTCTCGTCAATCCCTGTTTTGCCAACATGCACCATTTCCGTGGTTTGATTCGCTCAGCAGTCGCGTGTTTTCTTTGTGGCTTGGTCCGCCCAGCAGTCACATTGTCGAGTTCTGTTTTGCTAACGGTCTTGTTAAGCCCTGTTTCGCCAACAGGCACCCTCGTTGTGGCTTGATTCGCTCAGCAATCACCTGGTTCTATTTCCGCTACCTATTCAGAGGTAAAAAAACAATAACACAATAAAAGCAGATGACGTTTCTCTCATCCATAGAGTTCAAATTTCCAGGTTTTATTCGAGTATTCAATCACTCACACCTTGAACATCTAAAAGCTGTTGCAATTATTCGTTCAGGTCTGCAGATGATTGAATAGGGGCAGCTGTAATACCTCAAAATTTTCCCTCATATTTATTACCTTAACTGGCTTTTTGTTTCACATTTCACCTGCATTCTCCCATTAGGTTATAACATTCACAATCATGCATTTCATTGTGCTCCCCAGGCATGTGATCAATACCCTCTGAAGAACCAGTTCATTCCATTGGTCTGTGGTTTCTACTTAACTAGAGTTTGTTTCACGGATTATGGAACTAGGGTTTCACACCTTATGTATGGTTATCTGATAAGTTCGAAATCTTGGTTATGTGGTCATCAATAATTTCATCTTATTATGCTCTTGCCATTTAATTAGGGTTTATTTCCCTTATTCAATGATCTTCGAGAGTTTCATTCACGACGATTATTCATCATTAAGGTTGATGACCTAAGTTTATTTTGTGAAGGTATTCGTTCAAGCGCGGCATTTCTAAATGATTAAAAGAAAGGTATGATTTGTGGATTATCGACTTTTGGTTCATCATGGCATCATAAATCTTAGAGAAAGGAGTTATTGTTCAAAGGTGTGATTTGAGCTAAGGGGAAGGTGCGTGATAATGACTTATTTTGAAAGGAGCGGTTCAAGTTTATTTGTAATAAACAATTCCACCTATTTTATCCATTTTTTTTACACTCGACTCGTAAGCTTCTTTTTTTTCCAATGCCATAAACCTTGCTCATCGTTTAACCATTTCTCTTCAAGTCCACATTCATAATTTATTTCATGTTAACCCAAACTGATCTAATCCAAATAACATATTCAATGTTCAGTTTTCAAATTCAAACCATTGTTTTTCTTTCTTAACCAATATCACTCTTCTTTTAAACCATTTGAACCCAATATCAATTTTAAACCACATCATTCTTTCCATTCTTAAAATCATGTAAATCACTCTTAAATCCACCTCTTTAGAGGTATTTGACCATAACCATTTTTATCCAAGTTAATTAATCCCTATTCCATGTCTTTTTCTAGGAAAAAATTGATTGATTAATGTCTAAATCTTCATTGCCCACACATTATAAAAGTCCATGTTAGTAGAAATCATGACAACATGATTCTACCTTCAAAGTTAATAATAGAAAAGGAGACCTCATAATAAAAAAACTATCAAGTTCATAATAATGTTAGAAAGGGGATTCACACCAGAAAAGCATAAGGAAAATTCAGAATTATTAAAAAAAAGCACAGAATTTAACAGGGGATCAAACATCAGTTCATTTTTATTATTTGGCACCAATGGATATAATAGGAAAAGGGAACATAATTATCTATAAAAAAATTCATAATAGAAAAATCTGGAAAAATCGGTTACATATGTAACTGTTATTAGCAATTAACAACCAGAAAAATATTTCAGTTACAAAAAACTGGGGAAACAGTTACAAAAGAAAGGAAGAACAACAGATAACAAAAAATCTCAACAAAAAATCTTCCACCCTTATCAATCTTCTTCATCCGATTTCAACACATTCCACCAACATCATCACTGCAGAATCTTCAAAAACTCTCAAAAATAATTAGAAGAGGTGACTCAAAAAAAACTCAGAAACAGTTAGAAGAATTTAGCAGGAAAAACTAGAACAACTTGAAAACCGATCTCTAACAAACCCAAAGATCTTTATGTATCAGAAACCTCTCTTCAACTTCAAGGGAGAATCTTCCTCACTGCATCTTCAACCTTGAATAACCTTCAACATTCTTCACCATATAATCCTCTTCGACTTCATTCTTCAATCCTCTCAATCCCCACCAATCTCAGCAACCAACTCATCTTCATCCTCAAATTTCATCAATCTGTAATCTGAATATTCGGCAATTTCTTTCTCCCTCTCAGTTAGCTTTTTCTCTATCACCTTCAATATTATTCATCAACCTCAAAATATCCATAACCGGCATCACACCAAGAACCTTCAACCTGCATCATTCAATCAACAGTTTCGTCAATCACTCCTTCAACTTCTGATCGCTCTCCCAACTTCTTCATCTTCTTTGGATCAACATCCCTGATCTGCAATCATCATCAACAATCTCCCTGCACCGAAAAGCTTGGGTCTTCTGCGAACCTTCTGCAACAACCTTCATCAATTTCATCCCAAAACCACCTTTGCCGGTTTCATCTTCCACCACCACCGCATCAACGTTAAAGCTCATCATCAACAGTCTCTATTCAACAAATGTAGAAAGAATTAATGTTAAACAAGGAACTCTGATCCAGATCACATAACAATAAGAGAAGTAAGAAGAGTTGATTCACCGATTCACAACAACAACAAGAAATCGGACCGAAACAGAGAGATTGAAAGAAAACGAACCAAGAACCTTGGAAGAGAATCGGAATTGCAAGAAGGATTGAGCTCTGAGAGTGGAGATGGTGTCACGATAGAGATTGTGTTCACGACGACATTTTCTCATGTTGAACAAGGACTCGTCGTGATCGAGCGGTGAGAGATCCATAACAGTTGGTGTGCAGCGGAAATATGATGGTTGTCTGCGGCGGAGAGCTGGAGGCGAATCGTTGAGATGAAATGAGTGAGAGGGGAGCCGCAGTCTGGTTCTATGAAGAAGAAGGGAGTTAGGTTGTTAAGCTTCCCTGAGTTTTCCAGGTCAAATTTTTTTAGAACAAATCATGGATTGGGCTTCATCAAGACCCCATGAAATTTCTATTAGCACCATGCGTTTCACTTATTCACCCCCTCCTGCGATTCTGTTGTGGGCTGAAGGCCATAATTTTTCTTTCCACACCTCTAAATCACTATCTCACCTCTCCCTGCGGGCTTGCAAGAAGATTGGGCTTTGTTGCCATGAAATTGATATACACAAGTCTATTTTCACTACATACACACCCCCTACAAGATGATTCGAGAAAATGGGTCTAAGGCCATTCTTTTGCTACTCGAAGCACCCTGTTTTCTAATCCACCTGTCTGAACCGAGTTTGGAGAACAAAGGGGCCTTTTGGGCCATATTTTTTTTATATCTGCAGGCCTCAATTCTACATACACCCCTGTTTTTTTATCTCTTTTTAGAAATTATTAATGATTCTTGTTAGAATTGTTAATCATTTTTTTATGGTTAATTAAATTTTGGGGATTAATATTTTAATTCATTTCTTGACAATTTTTAATTAGAATTTTTGTTGATAATTCTAATTATTATTTTTTGATTAATTTGAATGTAAGTGTCCATAAGCTTTTTGATTGATATTGATTGATTTCGATAATGGTGGAGCTTTACAAAGCAATTATGGAAGGTGAGCATTTATTTTGCTCATGAGAGATTACCAGACCTCACATGGAGATTTTGGATTTTCTTTTATATGAAGAATCGGTACTTCGATCAAGTAAGTAATCTCAATTCTACACTTTAATGCACCATTCTAGTTGTATGTGGCTTATGATCATATAATTTAAGGTGAATATTGGGCCCTCCCACCTGAGGCACTTGATTTATTTGTGATTTATGGTTATATGTGTCGATTTCAGAGCTTAGGGATTAGGTTACGGATTAGAGAATTCGGTTCCTTTCGCTTTCCCTTAGAACACCGTTTTTTCCCGTTTCGTCACAATTATTAAAATTAGTTTTAGGTGCGATAAAATTCTGAAAAGATTTATGAGTGATCCTCATCCACTTAGTTAATTTGTCATAATTTTTGTTTCCAGGTTTGGTTGGTTTTAATAATTAATTTGGATTTTAGATCACAAGTTGTTCCAAAATGAATGGTATTGACATAAGGGACCAAAGACCATTTTTACCCATAGGTGTGAGACCTATTTTTGTGTGTGTGATTAACCACTGGAATTGGTGACATTTTGATGCTCCTTATGCATTTTTTCATAACTTTCGGTGCCATTTTTGATCCACTTTATGGAGTTGTTTTTCGGCGATCATGCCTTGTTACCTTGCTCATCAAGTAATATTTTTGGAACTTTGATGAATAATTTTTTGAAATCCTTTTATAACATGTTAGATACTAACATCAACATTCCAGGGATTTAATTTCATAATTTTTAAAGCCTTTTTTCTATTTTTCCATGTCACCTAGATCATAGGTTGATATATGTGTTTATTTGCTCCATAACCTAGATATTAGAAAGGCATTCATGCCATTTGCTTGAGATACTTTTTGGTAACTTCTAGGAGTTAATTATAGTTCATTTATAGGTCCTTAATTCCATTTATAGGTCACTTCTTGCACCATGCTCATTTGATTTGTTTTGGTGTTCCTAAGTGCGTAATAATGTGAACTAATTTTGCTCGAAACTAGTTTCTCTTCTCCTCTAAATATTAACATGAATTATGTGGAAATAATTAATGCCAAGCAATGCATTCTAATTTCATCTCATATATTTAATGCTACTGATCCATAATCATATAATTCATATTCACATGTCATTCATCCTTAACTTGCATCATTTGTGATCTTATGCGATGTTTGTTCATTTGTACGCACATCTTCTTCTCCTTGCTCCATATACTTACACTATTGCATCCATGATTGTATATTCATTCATACTCATTCATAAGAATTCACTACTGAATTTGATACTTATTTCATGTATTAATTCATGCTTATAAGCCATATGCATTCATACTTCATCCATGAACCCTAACTTGCATTTAGGTGAACTTAGGTGAACTTTTTGTACATAGTTAGACATAGTTTTAATTTGTGAGGTATCCTAGCATCCTTAGGGACCTATATCATGTAGCTATTTACTTTAGAAGTCATATAACCTTTAGGTACCTTCACCTTTAGAATTAGGTCTTACTTTGAACCCTAGTTCCATTCTAGGACGTTTATGGTACTTAATCGCTTTTATGCTTTGATTTTACTTTCAATATGCATTTTCATGCTAACTTTTGTTTTGTAGGGGGGAAGATTGAGGTAAGCATTACTTCATTCCTATCTTTTATGAATTTTAATTGTGTTTGCCTTAGCACTTGGTGCTTTATTCATAGGCTTCCCCTTTGTTCTTTAGATTCAACTTAACTTCCTTAGGAAGTAAGTTGAACTCTAACTTGCTTTTCTTTTCCTTAGGTTTAGATTACCTCACAAACCATTAGGATCACCTTGTGCATATAATGAATAACTTAGGGTTGTGTCTTAGTCCCCCTTAGTTTGTCCTTTTTCACTTGAGTCTTTCTTTCTCATCTCATAAAGAAAATAATAAAAATACTTAATAAAAATTGAACGTTCTTATACGCCATGAGACTTTGTTGCAGAGTACTTATACGCATCCTGTTTTGGGGCGAGGTGTAAGTATTTACCACGATGGATAGGTCTTAGTATGAGAATATTCACAAACAGATTCAAAACATTTCTCATAAAAGACAAAAACAAACAATAAGCGACTATCCTGCGGGAATTTCTCTTTCTCATGTCATTCATTTTGAACGCGAACTCACAACGACTTGTCTCGCATGCAAGACGTTAAACGCACTCGTACTAGACAGGCCTGCAACACCTGAGCATAGTCATACGCAGTTCCAGCTATAAAACAATAGTTCCCGCCTTAGTTAGGCGAACTACGTCGACTCTGATCCTCATTTTCCCGATGAGGTACGTAGGTAGCGGGGTAGGGACCGTTCGAGCACATTCTTTATTTTCCCTACATTTCCCCCTTTCTTTCAATTTTTCTCTCCAATTCCCTCTTTCAGCTCCGTTCTCATTCCAGTTAGCAGTTCGTTTGTTCAGCAGCAGTTATATTCTTTTACCCTTTGAAACAAAGTAAACAAGCATGGATCCCGTCGGGTACGGCAGACGGTCTGGGGTGCTAATACCTTCCCAGGTCGTAACCGACCCCCAAACCCAGATCTTTAGTTCGCACGACCTTGTCCTTTCCTTTTTCCTTAGGTTTGTGCTGCATTACCTTTCCCGTTCCTTCGGGATAAAAATGTCTGGCTGGCGAATCTACCTTTTTTGCGCCACTTTCGTGTTTGTACTAGGATGAAAATCCCGGGAGCGACAACAGGCTCCCTTCTAGAACCTTGTCTTCTTTTCCCTGATGGTTTTTATCGACTATTGTTTCTTCTAGAACCTCTGATTCTATCATATATATGTTTCCATACTTCATGGAGTCTTCTAGATATAAGAGATAATTCTACTTCAGAATCAATATCAGAACCATCTGACTCTTCTTTGCCTTTGCATGCCTTCATCTTCTCAATATTCAACTTTATAGAAACAAATTTAATCTTCCTTTGAGGCTCATCTTGCTCTAACTCAATCTAATAACTTCTTAAAGAACTAATGAGTTCTTCAAGACTTAGACTATTTAGATCTTTTTCTAACTTTATGCATGTTACCATTGGTCTCCATTTTGTAGGGAGACTTCTGATAATCTTCTTAACATGATCATTATTAGAGTATCCTTTGTCTAATACTCTCATCCCAATGATAAGCATATGGAAAGTAAGAACATTGTTTCAACAGTTTCATCTTCCTCCATCTTGAATGCTTCATACTTTTGAATCAAGGCAAGAGCCTTGGTCTCTTTCACTTGCGCATTTCCTTCGTGAGTCTTCTGAAGAATATTAAAGATGGACTTGGCGGTATCTCTGTTAGTTATCTTCTCATACTCCGTATAAGAGATAACATTAAGCACAATTGTCCTCGCCTTGTGATGGTTTTTGTATTCCTTCTTCTGTTGATCGCTCATAGAACTTCTTGCGACTTTATTTCCGGTAGCATCTACTAGATGTGTGTAGCCTTCGACTACCATATCCCATAAGTCTACATTGTACCCGAGAAAGAAACTCTCAATTCTATCTTTCCAATAATCAAACTTCTCGCTATCAAAAATCGGTGGTTTGGCGTTGTAATGATATTTCACGTGAGATGTTGAGTTTGAGGTTGATGGAGTAGGTGCGACCATGATATCAAAATAAACTCACACTAGAAAGGAGGTTTTAATGGTGTTTAAAAAATAATTGCTATAAGAACAAATTCAATTAAATAAAAGAATAGCGAAGGAAAGAAAGAACACAAGAATTTATCCTGGTTCACTTGTCAACCACAAGCTACATCCATTCCACCCGCCAAGGTGAATTTTCCTTCAACAAAGGACTTAATCCACTATAATTTCAATAGATTACAATCGCACAACAACTCTGTGACTAACAACCACCAAGACCCACAACCTTAGTCTTCCTAAAGCTCCTGACCTACACTAGGTCCTTTAGGGAATGCAAACAATAGTTTGCTAAAGGTTTGTTTACAAAGAAATGCTTCTGAAATAAGCAGGTGTAAACACAAATTAAGAGCTTTTGAAACTTGATACTACAAATGAAATTTGAACGTTTGAGCTTTGTAGTCTTGCATAAAAGATATGGTTGTGTTCTTCTTTTTGCTTCTTCACTTGACAATCCTTATTTAGGTGCTTGATAAATATATTCGTTACATCACAACTGGCCAAAGGAATGTCGTTACTGAGGGTCAAAAATAGATCACACAATTGCCCTTCTTGTACTACCGAATCGGGATAACAGAGTAGTGGAATTGATAGTGGAACGAAGTGTCTTTGTACTATTCTATTATTCCCTCTTATCCTTTAATTCTTATCTTCTGATCTTCAGCGGCTTCTGGTTGATAAATGTGTGAAGCATGAGAAGAGATAAAAAAACTTTCTTAATCGTTACTTATTTTCTTCAGAACTTTAGAGGCTTCTGGTTGATAGATGTTTGAAGCATGATCATAGAGAAGAGTAACACTTGATCCTATTTATCAGAACATCAGAGGCTTTTCATTGAGAGATGTATTGAAGAATGAGTTAATAAAAGGATGTCTATTAATCTTGATTCTTATCTTTAGAACTTTAGGGGCTTCTGATTGATAATTGTATTAAAGCATTATTAAGATAAGAATGATGGGTTCTTCAGAATCTCAAGTCTTCAGTCTTTAGAAATTCAGCACTTATCTTCGAAACCCTTGTTCTTCAGAACTTCAAGTTTTTAGAGTCATTCTGAACTTGGTCTTCAGAACCTCAAGTCTTCAGAGTCTTCCACAATTGGTCTTTAGAACATTTTCGTATCAGAGTCTTACTCATTCAGAGTCAGAATCCTAGAAAACATTGCAATATCAACATCAGTTTTCTCAAGATCTTTATGATGAGTTGGCACTTGAGCAGTCTTGCTACCAATTTGCACATAAGCGGATATTATCATATCAGAACGTTCAGTTTGCAAGAATTCTCTCATAGTTAGAACCCGTTTGTCAGTCTTATACATTAACAAACGTTAGAGTATCAAAATTTCCTTCACTTAAATACTTCGTTGTTATTATCAAAACATAAAGATATTGAGCATAACTAAATCTTGTCCTCACAATAATATGGTTCTCTCCAATTATGAGGTAAAAGAGGGCACCACTAGGGGTATCATTCAGGTGGATTTGACAGTGGGGATGGTCACAAGACTGACAATTTTTATGGTGGTTGATACCAAGGATAACTACAACCTCCTATTGGGTCGAGAATGGATACATGGAATTGGGGCAGTCCTCTTCTCTATGAATCAAAGGGTGACAATATGGCACCTAGATGGAATCATTGAAAATATTGAAACCGATCAAGGGTACTTCAAGGCCTCAGTAAATAATGTCAACATAAGACAGTTCAACATGAATTTGGCCCACATAGCTCCTTTTGGTCCAACAAAATTCAAGTTCACCCCAAACGATGAAGCTTACTACTCATTGTACCTACATCATATCGAAGGCTTTTGGTGAGATAGAGAAATAGTGAGTGAAGGAAGCATCCCTCACATTGGAGAGTTTCAAGGAGAACCCAAGTTGTGGGGAAGTGAATTCAGTGATTGATGACTAGATTTGCAACACTCATAAGAATTATGGCCTATGTGGCTAAAACAAAATTACAAGCAGCCTTGGAGGTTGCAGACAAACACATGGCTGTCGAAGCCATCTCAGAATTTTGTGAAGAAGGTCCGGGTAAGGACTTTGACCCAGAACCACCTAATAAGTTTCTGGGTGAAGAGAAAGGCCAGAGGCTTGATGCAATCTATGATGATGAGCCTTTGGGATTCGAAAAGGATCTGTTAGCAAATAACATTAAGATGCTGGCACAAGATCCTTTTGAATAAATTGACCTGGGCGAAGGTAAATTCAGAATGTTGTCGCAACGCGAAAAACAACCGGCGAAAAAGGATGAACAAAATAGTCACCACCAAACATTTTTTATCCTCGATAGGAAAGGAAAATGATCGAAGAAAACCAGGGGGAAAGGAAAGGAATGGTCATCACAACCAAGTTCGGGCTCGAGAGTCGGTTACATGAAGGGAAGGTTATTACACCCCTTCACGTCTGTCATACTCGACGGAATCCATGCTTGTTGTACTACTCATAGAGTATAAACATATGCTTCATCTGCTGCTAACTGGAAATACTAATCGAAAACTGGAAAAGATTTGGAAACGAAGGAACAAAGGGGGGAAAGAAGGAGGTTGACTTGATAGGACACTGCGTCCCATCCTAATGTATCTCATCGTGAATGAGAATCAGAGTCGACGTAGTTCTTAATGAAGTAGGGATTTGGTCGCCAAACATCACGCGTGTGCCTACGTATCTCCTAGTGAGAATCATACCACCGTAGTTCGGCTCACTACTAGTTGCAATTTGTTTGTTTTTATTTTTTATGTTAACATTTCCAATGTTCTAACTCAGGTGTTGCCGCTTGCTGAAACGAGACTGTGTGTTACTGTCTTGCTATTGAGCGGAAGTGACAAGTTAATGCGTCCGCAAAGGAGTATCAGGTGAGAAGAGAAAAGACGTGTTGTTTGTTTGTTGTATTTTATAGAAGTATTTTCATTGTTTTTGTTTTTAATGTGCATTGTGATAAATGCTATGACATAGGAGTGAATACTTTGCATAACGATCCAAGAGTCTCGCACACAAAGTTTCCTAGAAGAGGTAAGGTATTCACCCGCTTATCATTTCCTACATACTTAAGGCTCGTGGCGCACAATACACATTGTATTTGTTAAGTGTTTTAGCTTTTTGACTTGGAGATGAGAAAGATACTCAAGGGTAACAGAAAAAACTAGGGGAGACTAGACATGACTCCTAATATTAGCATCCAAAGTTGATCTTATAGTTGAGGATTTTAGAGGGAAAGACTTCCTAGTTCTAGCATACAATGGTTAGTCCTATGTTATGTTTTCTAACCTATCTAACTGGTGAAAGTTAGAATAGGTGTCCTAAGAAATAAAAAAGCTAAGCTAACAACAAACAAGGAAATGATATGAGATATCAAAGAAGATAAAGAAAGAAAATAAGTGGGATGTGATTAAGATCACATAAGCATCAACATCTACACGATGTGAGCTAAGACAATGAGTGGAGGTTAACTGCAGACCTTCCTTCCACTTGTACCAACTCGATAACAAGAGTAAGACGTATTTAGAAGCATCAGTACATAGTATGAGCTAATGAATGACTCAACTGGAATAACGTGGGTTGATTGCGAACCCTACATTCTGTCAATTGTCTTCTTAAGGTATTACAGAGGAATATGGGAGTGATATGCCTCTCAGAGGTCTTAGGCACAAATATAAAAGCACACAAAGAGCCTCACTTGAGGACTTTGCATACAAGCCTACTTCTCATGGCATCTTTATTCCTACTTCTCATGGCATTTGAAAGCTTTAAAAGAAGTGAAGAAATCCTACTAAACAGATATAGATCCATATAAAAGCAACAAAAGAGTGCCAAAAGCAAGTCACTAAAGAAACTGTTAATTAATGAACCAATAAGTTAGAAGCGGATAAGTTTTAACAAAATGAAATGAGTCAAACCACCTCTAGAATTTCTACTTTTGTGTACCTTGCACATATGAATCAACCACATTAGTAATAACAAGGAGGTATGTGCAATTCAAAGTGGAACTTAAGTCTAAACACTACATACACTTGATGTACATTAGTTAAAGTAAAGTACTTAATTAATAAGGTAAGTACACGTCATGTTACAACTATGTTACCAAACTATTCTACTTTGATGTTAGATGTAAACTACTAAAGTAAGACACCTACGTGTCACAAGTATGTACATTAAACATGAATGCAAGTCAAATTCAGAATTGAAACTATGTTATAAGACATCCTACAAGTACCCTAATATGATTAGGTAAGACAAGTTCAAGTCACCAAGGCAAGACAAAGTGATTCTAGTAGAAACTAGTCCATAAAAACAAGTAACTTGTAAAGCAAGCAAAGCATGAAATTCCAATGTGAAAATATAAAAGATATGGACCTAAGTCAGTATCTAATGACCTCTAAAAGGTCCTATCTAAGTCCCAAAGAAGTTAGAAGAAAGCATCATTCAATGGTTAAGCATTTGGGCAAACAATGTTCAATTAGAAAGCACAAAGCAATTTTAGGTTTTATGAGACATGGATGACAACTATGGGTCAATGTGATATGAGTACGTGAATTTTCATATTATGGGTCATCAATGAAAGAATGAGAAGTGAGTTAGATGCATCACATTAAGCATATTGCACAAACAACTCAAGTTAGAACAAGTTTTGACATACAAGTGACATTTACAAGTCATAAACTTCCAAACAAGAAAAGTTAAGTTAGATATCAAGTAAGTATGATCAATGATGTCTAAATTCAGTAGGTGTATCATGTTCAATTTGGTTTTCAAGTCATGCAAAGAAAATTAAGTAAATGGCTCTAAAGAGCTTAAGAAGCAAGGCAAATGAAAGACATGGTTCAATGCACAAATTTGACATAATGCATGTCATTTGAAGTCAAGGAAAAAATGACCTAAAATTGCAACTAAAGACCTATAATAGACCTATAATAGATGACCTAAAACAATCCAAAAGGGTGGCATGAATGCCTTCCTAACATCTAAGGTTTGAAGCAAATAAGCATGTAATTGACCTATAATCTAGGAGGCATGGAAAATAGAAAAAGACTTCACAAAATTATGAAATTTAGACACTAAGTTCCTAAAGACATAAGTGAACCATACACAAAAGATTTGTACAAAAATTAGTCAATTAACACACTCAAAATGACCTAAAAAATGCATAATGTAAAAATTATAGGTCACTTAAATAAACACATCAAATGAACATGAGGAAAGGTCCTAAAAATCTCCAAAAAATCACACAATACACTACAACATATGCCAAATGAACCCACCAATTTGTATGCAAAAATTCAGAATGGAACTAAGTAAAAAAATGGTGTTTTGTACCTTATGCATGAAGAAAACACAAATGGACCACATACAAAGAAAATACCATAAAAAAAGAAAAATAAATGGAAAATGAAAATAAAATTCATGTAAATTTTATTTGAACATTTTTATGCTTCTATAATTTTTTTTAGGATTTTAAAATGCTTAAAATATTTTTAAAAGTCATTTTTCAAAGAAGAAAATAAAAGAAATTAAAAAATGAAGAAAATGAGATGCGGGTGCTACAATAGCAAATACCACGTTAAAAATGCAATGGGCCACAAAAATGAGGGTGCAAATAGTGAATAGGGCCATCCCAAATGCGCTGAAGGTCTGAAAGTCTATGCTATGATGATCAATCAAACTTAATTACTTGATCCTGGTCGTTTGATTAAATAACCAACTAAGTAATCAAATCAGACGAAAGGAAAAGTGGTGCCCACCCAACACAAGCCTGATCATGCACACAACCAACCAATCATTTTATAAAGTTTCATATTAAAACACGTGATGCAAAAAAGAGAGGATTTTAATGTGCTGGCGCATGGTGATTGGATAATATGGGATAACATGGGAAAATGAGATGCATACATGCGTTATAACCGTTGGAACTTTCAGACGCCGGAGCTAGCGCTCCGGTCGTCTTCTCCGACAAGGCTCGTCGGAGGTAACCAAAAAATGCATAAAAATTGAAAATTAAAGACTTTATCCTGCACGAAATTTCTCAAGGATCAAGAATATGGCCTTAGTTTTCATTGATTCATCCAAGATCACGCAAACTGAAGTAAGTTAATTCAAGATCTAAACATGAAAACGCATGTATTCCACCTAATTCAACTAACAACAAGTGCCTATATCACCATAGGACTTCAGTTCTAGCATCCTTTTTCTTCCTAATCACATGCTACTAGCTTAAATTAAAGACAGAAGAACTTGACAAACCTTTAATGGAGTTATGTGAAAATGCATGCATGAACCAATAAACTCTTTCCTTTCTCTCACGCGAATGTTCTTCCTTTTTCCGACCATATGTTCTCTCTCGCGTTTGCACTTTCTCCAACGACCTACATTCTCCGACCGCCACTATACTTTCTCCGACCTCCACCATTCTCTCTCGCGTATGCTATTTTTGTTTTCATTCAAAGAAGAAAAAGAAGCAGAAAACAAAAACGAAGAAGATGTATGTACCATTTTCGTTCTCTCTCGCCACTGTTGTTGTTGAAAGCTGCTTCTATTATTGTTGTTGATACAATGTTGGTTTTGTAGTTTTTGTTGATACAATGTTGATAAAATGTGGTTCTATATTTTCGTAATGTGGTTATGTTGTTTTTTGTTCTGTTGTAATGCGATTGTTGTCATGATTTTTGTGTTAATTCTGTTGTTGTTCATTCTGTAGTTGTTAAAATGTGATTTTTGTGTTTAGAAAGAAGATTAAATAATGATTAGCACATATTATATAGCGAGTGTTGATTATTAGAAGGAAAATAAAAGTAGTTATTAAGAACATAGGAGAAAACCTATCAAAATGAAATAAATATAAAAAAAAGTTAAAAACATAGGAGAAAATAGTAATCATGACTCATTTAGATTGAATATTGAATATAATACCGGTCGCTCCCCGGAATTTCGTCCCAGTGCAAACGCGAACCATCGGCGATGTTGGAGGTTGAGGTTGAATAGAGTCGCCGGCTAGGCATTTTTATCCCGAAGGAAAGGTAATGCTGCAGAAACCTGGAAAGGTATGGATAAGACGGTTGCGAACCAAAGAAACTGAGAAAGAGGGTTGGTTACGACCTGGGAAGGTATTAGCACCCAGATCGTCCGTCGTACTCGACGGGATCCACGCTTACTTGATTGTGTTTAAAAGGGGATAGGTGTATGTGCTAAACTGTGCATAAAAAGCTAGGTAGAAAAGGATGTACAGAGTGTCAGTGTGAAGAAAGTGAGTGCTCAAAACTGAGGCTAAGAAAAGAAAGCTGGAAAGAGGAGAGAGGGGAAGACAAAGAGGAAGTCAGAACACCGTAGTTCGACTTAAAGAGACTTAGTGTTTTTGTTGTGAACTGCTTGCTTGTCTATGCTCAAGTGTATGACTCGTCTGGCTCGAGTGCTAACTGTCTTGCATTAGACGGGAGAAGCGAGTTCTCGTTTCAGAGTGAGTATGATGAGAAAAGAATCCCGAAGGAGACGTTTATTGTTTGTTTTTGTGTTTTCAGCTTTTTATTGTTTTTGGTGTTTTGAATAAGATAATGAGCTTAAGCCTAAATCAAAGGTTAGTAAACTCATTATATCCTCCCTGATTAGGGATAATGAGCCTACTTAAGCATGAGATGAAGATCCCAACTTAATTACCATGATGATATAGGATTAAGATCATTAACCTACTTTGGTAATTATTAGGTGTTTTTGGGTTTTTGTTTAGTGTTAATTATTGAGTTTAATCTCCAATCAAAGACTAGTAAACTCATTACACCATCCTAAGAAAAGGATGATAGATGAGAGCACTTAAGCTGATGAAGATACCTCAACTTAATCCATGGTTAGAGATTAAATTCATTATATAACAAGCTTTTATTAAGTGAATTTTAATTAAAGGTTGGATGAAGAAGCGTTTTTTATGTTTTCAAGACTTTAGCATGAGGGGGACTTGTCCATTGAACACTAGGGTTAGTCCCTCTGAACCACCAGGCAGAGATGTAACCCTAATATAAGGCCCAAGTTACAAGCTTAAGTCTTTAATGATTATTAGGTGTTTTGATTGAAGGTGAAAACAACTTAAAGGTTTAGCACTAAGGATCAAAATTATACACTCCATCCTAAGATAAGGATACAGGCATAACCCTAATTCAGAGTCTCAAAACTTTAACTGTTTAGCCTTGATTATGAGGTAAGAGAGAGAGAGACTCATGGAGACTCAAAAGGTAAAAACTAGGGGGACTATTTACAACCCTAAAGTGATCATTCTTGGATATTACTAAGGTTTGTGAGGCCTCAATAGAAGTATTCAAGTTGGCCACCAAAGGAGGAGAAGCAGATGAAAAGAGAGAGAGAGAGGGATTAGGTTACTTACTTCATGAAGAAGTTAAGTAACCTAGGAACAAGAGATAACATAAGTGAATGAGATTCACTTCAAACACAAACAAAGTGCATAAAAAATAAAGAGAGAAAGAGAGGTTGGATGTGGATGCACATCCACATCCTGATTAACTTACCAAATGCACCTGAAATGGTTAGTTTAAACTCAAGATTTGTACAAATTCAAAAGCATAAGCAAATCAAGTGATAAAAAATTAAAAATGCATCCAAGGGGACCCTAAGCACTCATGAAATTACCATCCAAAGGGGGAGGTCTAAAGGTTTACCAAGTTCAATTTATGGTTATCCTAAGATTGGCTAGGGTTTTGGATATTTCTCAAAGGAAAAATGCACATTAATTTGAAAATGCAAGATAAAAATGTGACAAAAATATATTTAGAAACTAGAGGTCAAGTGTGAAAGATTTCCAAAAGAATCAAATGCAAACTCATCTTGGTTTGAAAGTTATGAATTTTTGAAAAATAGGAATTTTAGAAACCCTAATTCAAAGAAAATTGGCAAAGTTTGAACAAAACCAAAATTAAATTTGTGAGATGAGTTTTAAAATGTTTCTAAATGTTTAAAGAACATCTCTGAATTATTTTGTGATTTTTAGATACTTTAAAGTATTTTTAATTAATTAAATGGAATTAATTAATTAAAATATACAATTAAATTATTTTAAATTGCATTTTTAATGGAAATATAAAAATAAAAATATTTTTGGGTTCTGAAAATTAATTCAAGTGGTGGTAAAAAGTTTCAGAATTTTTAAATTATATTTACTATTTTAAATAAATAAAACAAAAGAAATGAAATAAAATGAAAAGTATGCACAATGAAGGGTCAGGATTGCGTGGGAGATGGATGGAAGGCCAGGATGAGAAGTATGATTGACTTGAGGTATGATGATCCTAATGATGAGGTTTAAAATTGCATGTCGTGCGTAATCTGAGGGTTGTCCTTTAATCTGACCTTTTAATTAAGTTTTATATTAATTAATCAGGATTAAAATCAATGGTGCAATCTGGACCGCTCGTTCCTAAACTAATCAAGATCCAATGAATGATGTGCAATCTGGGCAATCCTAACCCTAATTACTTTAAGATGACCAGAAAATTGCTCCGATCATCTTCTCCGGTGGACCAAAACCCTAAAATCTTCCCTAGGCAAAATCAAAACCTCTAACCTGTCCAGAAATGATCCTCATACTTCTAGCAACTCAAATCAAACATCAAACAACATTTATCATTCATGAACAAGCTGAATCGAATCAAAACATGAGCACAGACAAATTTTCAGAAGTTCATAAAATGTTCATTTCTTCACCATTTTCAATTCTAAAAGCATCATTGTGATCCTTAGAGCATGCAGTTTCATTTTATAACAAGAAATCAAAGCATTGAGAAAAAATGTTCTTGAGTATACCTGAGCTGGAAACCTTCAAATGTGAGCTTTCAGAACCTCCCACTTGTGCAAGTGAACTCCTCTGATCATCCTGAAGCTATTGGGATGCTTAGAATGCTTTGAAAGTTGCTATTTTGAGTGGCTCGATTCTGATATGGCTGAAATGGAGGCTTTGGTTTATGAGGTTTCAGGCCATGGTAATGGTTGCTTTGTGTTCTATGGATGATTTCTGAATGAATGGTGAAAGAATTTTTGAGCTTTGATGGATTGTTTGAGAGAATCGAAGAAGAGAAGTTTTTAGCAATTTTGTGAAAATTGATGTTGTTTGTCTTCTGAGCTCATGGCATGCTTCTCTTATGATCTTGAGCCAATCCCTAAACTATTGAAATGGGTCAGAATATTAGGTATGCACTGTGGGAATGGTATGGCTCCATTGGCCAAAAAGTCAAGATTGGTGCACTATAGGTATGGGCCATGGTAGAGCTGGTTTCTGTGGCTAGATTGCTTCAGCATTGTTCATGGAGATCCTTTGGATCATCTTTATGCAGCTGGATGGCCTTGATCAAGAGTTCTCATAGTTTATGCAATTTGGCAACTTTGAAGTTTCTTGAGAAATAAGTCATGGGAATGCTTGGTACAAAGGCCAATTCTGATCTATGGAAGTTGTAATGACATGTTGTGATACATTTGAGTGCATTAGAGGTCATTTGAATGCTTAGAAACCAAAAATGCACAAATCCCTCTTTGACATGAACATGAAATTTACAAGATTCTTGCCAACTTTGCAAGGCCATAACTTGAGTTCTAGGATGAATTAGAATGAGTTCTTGTACTTTTTGAAAATGGGAGGATCCAATCTACAACTTTCATGTTTGAAGAAATTTCATTTGAAACCTTTTTGATCAAGAAAGAGGAGGTTGAAAATCTTTCCCAAAATAGAAAGTTTACATTACAAGTCATTTCCATTTTTGGCAAGTTTTGGCTTTGTTCATTTTTCTTCAACTTTGTGAACTTCCAATCATTCCAATGATCAAATAAAGACAATATGACTTCAAAATGATGAGGATGACCCTTTGGTACCCTTGTTGGGGGCCTTAGATGTTTAGAATCTGACTTTTCTTGCTTAGGAAGTTACCACTTGATCAGATGACTTCCACATTGAATTTTTCCATGAAATTTGATACACATGCTACTTATATTACATATGGACCAATATCAACAAGAATGACCAAAATTTTTGGGTGTAAGGCCTCTGAAACCAAAACCCTGATTTTAGGTCAGCTGTGTATGAGCCTCAGCTTAGCTTCCATACCTCTACAGTGCTTTGACATTTCTTGACTTCAATGGACCCATGGGGACATAAGATAATCATCGAACACTCATGGACCCTCTTGGCATGCTTCATGGCCTCTGATATAGCTCTCACCACTTCTAGGATTTATCTGATCACAAACCCTAGATGCAGTTATGCAGATGAAATGCTTAAAGGGTGATTGTGCATTATGGAATGTGTTGATAGGCTATGCAAATGATGATAATCATAAGCCAAGATGATAAAAGAGAGAGGGAAAATTTGGGTGTTTACAGCTATCCCTATTCAAGCATGAGTTAGCTGTGTAGGATGTAAGCGCCAGGCTTAACAGATGAACAAGATTACTTGTGGTTGAATACTAAGACAGCCCAAAATTTGTGCTCACTGGGGAAAAGAAGAAAAGGGATATAAATTGTAATAGATATATAGACTGAATATCAAATGATAGCGACGGAGGACGACCATCGAGCAGAGGAAGACTGCTGGGGATAAAAAACGGTGAGAAACGCACTGACGGGGACGACCATCATGCTAGGGAATAAAGAATCCGCGACCGGGACGGCCATCGGGAAAATAAAGGTGACTTTACTGGGGATTTAAGAGCACTAACAGGGACGACCGTCAGGTCAAAGAATAAAGAAAATGCGACGGGCACGGCCATCGGGTGAAGAGTAGATAAATCAATGATGAGAGACGATCACTAAAAGGTGAAGGACGATCACCTAGCAGGGGACGACTACTAAAAAAAATCACGACATTGGATGAATGTAGGATCGAAGGATCGACGATGGGGACGGCCATCGGATGAATGATGAAGTACGGTCATCAAAAGGTGAAGGACGATCACCTAGTAGGGTACGGCTGCTGAGAGTTATCGCGACATAGGAAGAATGTCAGATAAAAAAGATCAACGATGGGGACGACCATCGGATAACATGATGAGGGACGGTCATCAAAATAAATGATGAGGGACGGTCATCAAGAGGTGAAAGATGATCACCTAGCAGGGGACAGCTGCTCTGTTGGGGATTATCTTGACATAGGATGAATTCCGGATAAAAAGATCGACGACGGGGACGGCCATCGGATGAATGATGAGGTACGGTCATCAAAAGGTGAAGGACAATCATCTAAAAGATATCACGACATAGGATGAATGTCAGATAGAAAGTTGTTTTGTTGGTGACTTCTGGGGATAGATAAACACGAACGAGTGTTTTAAGCCCTAAATAATGAGATGATATAAGTGTTTCGACAGTGTGTATAGATTGAAGATACAGACGAGTATCCTTAGACCCACGATAAGAACGAGTATCGATAGAAACAAACGCCGACGCGTGCTTAAAATGATACGGACGAGCATCAACTATTCGAAAAAGGAACACGAACGAGCGTTATTCTGCTAGAGAGAATGTGCAAGATACAGATGAGCATCAAAGAATTATGTACAAGTAGGATACAGACGAGTATCAGAAGGATTATGTATAAGTATATACAAGTATTTGTATTGAGAGTGCAAAAGGACGTTTCAGCTTTTATCTGCAGAGTTTTTTTTTGTATTGTTGGAGGAGTAATTTTGATATTTGCAGGTAAATGGCTCGAACCTGGCTTATGATCATGTAAATGTTTGATTTTTGCCGTAATGCTCCATATTAAACAGAATGCTATGCTCTGTTTGGGATAGATGATGTGAATGCTATGATTATAAAAATGAGAGAACCGAGATCCAAGATCTGAAATCTGTTGGGAGAATGGATCACTGGGCAATCTGTGGGGAGAAAGGATCACTTTATGATCTTTCTAGAGAACCCTATGGGAAGAACTCTGTGGGGAGCCAATGGATGAGAAGATCCGGCAATTTGCTGAGGAAAAGTGATTCATGCATCGCTTTGGAGATCCTGCTTGGGGAAAAGAGAACTTCTGGGAAGTAATCCATCGGAGGATCCGCTTTGCGAGGGATACCCTGAGGGGATAGAGAGCTCCGTGGGGGAATACTTTCGTCAAGTAGTCCTTCAGATGATGTGACTGCCGGCTTGGCTGGGGATATGGTGCCTGATATGCCCCATGCTGAGAAAGGTTGTCTGCCTTGAGTACTCGCAACCTGTTAAACAAAAGAAACGCATAAGTGCCCTGAGGTATCCTCAACCGGATTCTATCATAGGAGTTAGGTTTGCTTGAGAGCATATATCTCCTACAAACATTTATTAAAAATGGCTTATATGTTTTTATGCAAATGTTGTATTACGAACTTTTGGACATTTTGCAAACAAAACAACAAGGTACAAAACAAATTGTGAATGAATATTTGACTTTATTGATTTGTGTGCCTTGAATAGGCGAGTATAGTAAGGAAGCTAATCCCTGAAAGGAGGAGGTAGCTACAAAATTGAGAAAATAAAAACCCTATTTGGCAATGCTGAAATTGACGCTTCGATGAGCTTCCTTTGTTATGACCTGTATGACCCGAACGCTCTTCTTATCTTGTTTTCTGAAGAAAGTTGATTTTGACCGACGCTTTGTCCTTTCGAATTTTACCATGTTATGTGAGTGGTATAGACGAATTCAGAATGCAGTTGTTCGCTTATTTCCCTGATTTTGCATGGATTTCCCTTTCGGGTTTTCAATCCATCGGGATACCCATTTTTGCCTGAGCTGTACGATGTGGCTTTTCAACTCAGCGGGTGTACATTTTTTTCAATTTTTCCCTTATTTCTGCTCGATACTTTTATTCTGTTTTTGACTTGCCGGGATGCCCTATTTTTGCCTGGACTTAAATTCTGTTTTTATGTCCAGCGGGTCATTTATGCGAAGTATTTCTTAACTGCATCAGTGCTCCGCCCGAGAAGACTTTAGTTATCACATAAGGACCTTCATAGTTAGGCGTCCACTTGCCCCTATGGTCTGTATGAGGAGGAAATAGTCTTTTCAGTACAAGCTCTCCCACTTGATATATACCCGAGGTCTGACTTTTTGATCGAAGGCTTTTTTCATCCGTTTCTGATATAACTGACCATGACAGATAGCTGCTAATATATTTTCTTCAATCAGGCTTAATTGATTATAACGAGATCGGACCCATTCTGCTTCGTCCAGTTTTACATCCATTATTACCCGCGGGGAGGGTAATTCAACTTCAACAAGTAGGACTGCTTCCATACTATACACAAGCTGATAAGATGTTGCCCCGGTAGATGTTCTGATGGAAGTTCAGTACCCATGTAAGGCGAATGGTAACATTTCATGCCAGTCTTTGTATGCGACTACCATCTTTTGCACAATCTTCTTAATGTTCTTGTTAGCCACCTCAACAACGCCATTCATCTTTGGCCTGTAAGGAGAAGAGTTGTGATGTTGAATCTTGAAATCCCGACATAGCTCTGTCATCATCTTGTTTATTAAGGTTTGATCCATTATCAGTAATGATTCCTTCGGGGATTCCATATCGACAAATGATATCTCATTTCAGAAATCGGGATACCACTTGGCGAGTGACATTGGCATATGAAGCTGCTTCAACCCATTTGGTGAAATAGTCAATGGCTACCAGGATGAATCTGTGGCCATTTGAAGCAGTTGGCTCGATCTTTCCAATCATATCAATGCCCCACATGGCGAAGGGCCAGGGTGAAGAAATATATTCAAAGGATTGGGAGGCGCATGCACTTTGTCTGCGTAGATCTGGCATTTATGGCATTTTCTGGCAAAGGCACAACAATCTGCATCCATTGTGATCCAATAGTAACCTGGTCTCAACAATTTCTTTTCCATTGCATGTCGTCCGGCATAGGTACCGAAAGAACCTTCATGTACTTCGTGCATTAGCAGGTCTGCTTCCTTCTTGTCAACACATCTAAGCAAGACCATGTCGAAGTTTCGCTTGTATAAAGAGCCATCAGTATTGAGGAAGAAACTGCCGGCTAACCTTCGCAATGTCTTCTTATCATTAGACGATGCCCCAGGTGGGTATTTCTGAGTCTCTAAGAATCATTGATGTTGTAGAAACAAGGTTTGTTGTCAATGACAGTGTCCACAGAGAATACATACGCCGATCGGTCTAGTCTGGATACTAAAATCCAAGGCACATAGTTGGCAGTCTGTACTTTGATCATAGATGAAATAGTGTCCAAGGCGTTTGCAAAATGATTCTCATCTTGAGGGATGTATTCAAGCTTGATTGTTCTGAAGAAATTCAACAATCTCCTCGTATAGTCACGGTAGGGAACCAGATGCTCCTGATGAGTATATCACTTGCCATTAGTTTGGTTGATCACCAAAGCTGAATCTCCGAATACATTCAAGGTTTTGATCCTGAGGTTAATGGCTTCCTCAAGACCCATGATACAAGCTTCGTACTCTGATTTATTTTTAGTGCAGCAAATGTGAGCCTTGCTGAAAAAGGCAGATGGACTCCTTTGGGTGTAATAAGCACTGCACCAACTCCACGACCGTTACAATTAACTAACCCATCAAACATCATAGTCCATGCTTCTTCTGGATCAGGCCCTTCAATGTGAATAGGCTCTTCACAATCTTTCAACTTTAAGAACATGATGTCTTCATCAGGGAAATCAAATCTCATAGGCTGGTAGTCATCAATGGGTTGCTCAGCCAGATAGTCAGACAATACACTGTCTTTGATGGCCTTTTGAGAGGTGTACTGAATGTCATATTCTGTTAGAATCATTTGCCACCTTGCAACCCTTCCGGTAAGTGATGGCTTCTCAAATATGTACTTGACGGGGTCCATCTTTGAGATCAACAAGGTAGTATGAGTCAACATATACTATCTTAGTCGGCGAGCAGCCCACGCTAAAGCACAACAAGTTTTCTCGAGTAATGAATAACGTTGTTCACAGTCAGTAAACTTTTTGCTTAGGTAGTATATTGCATAATCTTTTCGACCAGACTCGTCATGTTGGCCCAACACACACCCCATTGATTCATCTAATACTATCAGGTACATTATTAGAGGTATTCCTTCAACAAGAGGCATGAGAATTGGAGGTTCTTGCAGATATTCCTTGATCTTGTCAAAAGCTTTTTGACAATCATCATTCCACCAGACTGTCTGTTCCTTTCTTAGTAGTTTAAACAAGGGCTCGCAGGTTGCAGTGAGATGAGATATGAACCTTGATATGTAGTTCAATCTACCTAAGAACCCTCGAACTTCTTTCTCAGTCTTAGGTGCAGGCATTTCTGAATTGCTTTGACTTTGTCGGGATCAACCTTAATTCCTTTTCCGCTTACAATAAAACCCAACAGCTTACCAGAATGTACCCCTAATGTGCATTTGTTGGGGTTCAACCTTAAATGATACTTCCTCAGACGCTTGAACAATTTCATCAGATTTACCAAATGCTCTTCCTCTGTTTGGGACTTGGCAATCATGTCATCCACGTAGCACTCGATTTCTTTATGGATCATATCGTGAAATAATGTTACCATAGCCCGTTGATATGTTGCACCAGTGTTCTTCAAACCAAACGGCATTACTTTGTAGCAGAACATGCCCTAGTGTGTGATGAAGGTCGTCTTCTCCATGTCTTCAGGTGACATCTTGATCTGATTGTATTCAGAAAATCCGTCCATGAAAGAAAATACCGAGAACTGAGCCGTGTTATCCACCAATACATCAATGTGAGGTAATGGGAGGTCGTCTTTCGGGCTTGATCTATTCAGATCCCGGTAATCGACACACATACGCACCTTGCCATCTTTCTTAGGTATGGGTACAATGTTAGCGACCCACGACGGGTAACTAGTTACAGCAAGAAAACCGGCGTCCCACTGCTTTTGTACTTCTTCTTTGATTTTCATGGCCATGTATGGGCGAGTACGGCGCAACTTCTGTTTAACTAGCAGACAATCCTCTTTCAATGGTAGCTTGTGCATGACAATATTTGTATCCAAACCCGGCATATCTTGATAGGACCAAGCAAACACATCGACATATTCTCGCAGCATACTGATAAGTTGTTCTTTTATTGGAGCTTGTAGACTGGATCCAATCTTCACTTCCTTCACATCTTCCTCGGTACCAAGATTGATAGTCTCAAACTCCTCCTGATGAGGAGAAATCACCATTTCCTCTTGTCTCATTAACCTGGCTAGCTCTTCAGGTAAATCGTAGTCTTCTTCAACCCCTTCATCTGCTTGATTAATCGGTTTGTCGAAGTCATACGAGGTCATAGCAGTGTCGTTGTTGGTGCAATCTGGAGGGCAATCTCTGCAAGGGTTGAGATTCGGTTCATTTTAGTGATTGATTTTATCTTATTTAGAAAAAGTGAATGAAGTTATTATTGAGAGAAACATTTCCATTTATTGTTTTGTGCGAAAATAACAAAAAATGAAAAGACAGAGAGCGAAAAAAGATTGTTTGCAAAAAGATGTCCATTGTTCATTTATATTCAATTTGCACAAAATACATATGGCCCTATTACAAAATGAGTCCAAACATCTTGGGCAAGATGCATGACTTTGCTGTTGTCAGACAAGCATCCTGGGCTTAGGACAACATCCAGACAAAAGGGATGGCCATTCTTGGAAGATGTAATAATGTTGCTTCAGCTCAATACTATGACTGGTCCCGTACTAGAGCTCAAATTACCAGAATGCCTTTCATCTTGGAAGACATACCTGGACCATCCACAGTACAGCCAACAACAACTGTCAGCCTAGAAGAATTTGAGAAGTTGAAAGAAAGGAATGATAACTTATCTCAAGCCTTGAAGAAGACTCTTTGAGAAAGAAGTGATGGTCGTCTGGATATTGAGAGATTGGAGAAGCTTTGGGTGGAGCATCTTGCCAAAATTGAGAAGACAGAGGACTACATTAGGAAAGCAAGAGTTGGGGAACAAATATTGAAGAATGCCTGTAAAGAGGCCAAAATTCAGAAGGCTAGGACTGAGCTCTATTTGCAAGAGAGTCAGGCTAGGTGGGTCAGAATCACTGAGGCCCGTACACAAGAAGACCAGAAGATCCAAGCCAAGATTAACCAGCTAGAGCCCAATGAGAAGAAGCAGCAGGAAGCTTTGATGGCAGCCCAGAAGGAGATTTCAGAATTGGAGCTCAGAGCAGGATTGAAGAGATCAAAGGACCAGGACAGGCATAAGAAGTTGACCACTGCCATTGCTACCAGGAACCTCCTCATTAGGACCATTACAGAGCACCCAGCTGGTCCAGTGACTGAGGCACTCCTGAAGGAGGTCAAAGAGGATGAGTTTGGACTGGATGTCTGATTCTTTGTTTGTTGTTGTTTCCATTTGATGTACTTTTTTCTTTTTGATGTATTTTTGACCCTCCATGGGCATGTGTTGTAAAACAAACTATGTATTGTTCACCATTTGTAATATATTTTTTAGTTTCTTTCCATTCGGGCCTTCTCTCAACAACATCAAGCATCTTCCTCGAGGTCTGGAAAGGTCAAAACCAAGAACCAAACCGGATACCTTGGAAAACAAATAAGCATACTGCATTGCATACTAACTTTGTTTTGTTTTGTAGGTTTATTATTATCTTTGTTTCTAACTTTGTTGTGACTTCAGGAAACATTGCTCGTCGCTGAGTGTTCCCTGTCAACCGCACGCACCGGTACCCGACTCGCAACAACTTTCCCGGTATTCAAATGGAACAAGTACAGCAGGATCTGACTGAAGTCAGAAATTAGATGGCTAATGAGAGAGTGGAGATGAGAAATCAAATGTCTCAATTCATGGCTGTGATGACTGGCTTGGCCCAGAGTCAAGAAAGGTTAAGAGAGCTGGTAGAAAGACAAACTCCTGAAGAGCCTCATCTTGGAACAGGAGGAACTAGTAACAATGAACGGGGCCAGCCTCGAATTGACCCGCCAGTATTTGGACCTCATCTGGACTCTGAAGCTAACATCCTGAGAAATGTGCAAGGTAATACTGCTGGGGGGAGAATCTTGCAAGAGGATCCCCAAGAAGAGCAGTTTACTGTTATGGGAGCTGGAGATGAAGTTTATGATAGGAGATTGGATGAAATTGCTGAGAAGTTGAGATCTTTGGAGTCTCAGAATTCTTTGGGCTTCAATGTGATGGATATGGGACTGGTGGATGGGGTGAGAATTCCCCACAAATTCAAACCCCCATGCTTTGAGAAGTACAATGGTATCTCCTGTCCACGCACTCATCTGCAGTCTTTCCTGGGAAGACTTAAAGCTTATACTACTGATGAAAAGCTGTGGATGTTCTACTTTGAAGACAGCCTGACTGGGGCTTCAAGGGAGTGGTATTCACACTTGTCTAGAGCCACCATAGGATGCTGGAAAGATTTGGCTGAGGCTTTCATCCGACAATATCAATACAATCTGGATATGGCTCCTAACAGGACCCTTTTGATGGGAATGTCTCAATCTTCCCGAGAAAGCTTCAGGGAATATGCCCAAAGGTGGAGACAGCTTGCTGCTGCTATCCAACCACCCATGTCAGAGAGAGAAATGGTTGACATGTTCATGAACACCTTGCAAGGGACCTACATTGATAGATTGGCTGCTTTTTCCTCTACCAGTTTTGCTGATGTGGTCATAGCTGGTGAAAGGATTGAAAGTCTCTTGAAGATGGGCAAAATTTCCGACAGTGGTGCAAGTTCATCTAGCAATCCCAGAAAGCCTTTTGTGGGACCCCGAAGGGCTGGTGAGACAAATTCCATTCATGCAAGCAGAGGCAGACCTCAGTATGTTCACCGGTCAGTAGCGGCTGTTACCATTCCAGCTCCGATTCCTCAACAATCAGCATATCCTCAACAACAACAACCACAATATCAACAACAAGTTCAGTATCCGCAACAGAGAACCTACAACAACAGCAACAACAAGCAACAACAACGTCCTTTCTAGCAAAGACCATCACATGCAAACAGGGTGATTGACCCAGTCCCAATGCCATATGCTGCACTCTTGCCACAACTCCTGAAGCTTAACCTAGTCGAGTTAAGGACATTGGCACCTCCAGATCCTCTTAATTTGCCAAAGAACTATGATGCCAATGCCAGGTGTGCATTCCACTCAAACGCACTGGGGCATAATACTGAAAAATGCAGGGCCTTACAGATGAAAGTCCAAGACCTGGTGGACTCAAAAGCTCTCAACTTTGCACCTCCTCCAAATGTCACAAGGAATCCAATGCCTAGTCACAATGGGCCTAGGATTAATGCTATTGAGGAAGGCAAACTATTCACCTTAATCACCAGTGTTGCACAGATTCGAACACCTTTGGTTGAAATCAAAGCTCAGCTTTTAGAATGCCATGTGTTCCCTGGGTGTGAGCTCGGATGTGGGTATTGCAATGTTGCAGTCAATGGGTGTGAAAGGTTGAGAAACGGCATATATGGTCTTATCAAGGATGGTATCCTTCAGATTATGACAACGGCTCCTACAAATCCAGCAATCCCTTCATCAGCAATCACAGATACTCCTACAACATCAGCAAGCATTGTTCCAACGGACTCTACTACAACTCCAACAACCGCTCAATCAATCACTTCAACGGATACAAGTTCAGTCACCATTCCTACTACAACTTCAACACCCATCCAGTCAACGGTACCTTCTACAACATCAGCAACAATTGACGAAAGCGTCTCAACGGTTACCATATACTATGACCCTGCAAATGTTCCTGCCAACAACTCACAAAATGCCACTCCTGTCAGAGCACCAGTTACCATATACTATGATCCACACACCATTGTGGTCCCTTCTGCAGCTGCTGTCAGTCCGGTCACTATCACAGTGCTTGGGCCAGTTCCTTACGAAAGCAGTAATGCCATCCCTTGGCATTATGGCTCAGATCTATACTGCGAGAGGCAGAAAATCACTTTAGAATCATCAACTTCTTCACCTCAGATTGACAATGTGGGGGGAGGCGGAGGCTTCACTAGAAGCGGACGTCTCTTTGCCTCGCAAATTCCAAGACCCGTTGCCGAAGTAGAAGCTGCTACTAAGGCAAAAGGGAAGAGCATGGTGCAAGAGGAACCAGTTGCTAGAGAAGCTTTGAGGACTCCTTTTGATCAGGAGGTTGATGAATTCATGAGAATCATAAAGAAAAGTGATTACAAGGTGGTAGACCAGCTTCACCAAACACCTTCCAAAATCTCCATACTATCATTGCTAATGTGCTCCGAGGCTCATCGGAACGCACTACTAAAAGTCCTGCACGCAGCTTATGTGCCGGAGGAGATTACTGTTAATCAGTTAGAGGCTGTGGTTGGAAATGTCAACGCTAGTAATGGGCTAGGATTTACCAACACTGATTTGACAACGGAAGGTCGCAATCACAACAAGGCTTTGCACATTACCTTGGAGTGTAAGGGTGCAGTTCTTTCTCACGTACTGGTGGACACAGGATCATCCTTCAATGTCCTGCCCAAGAAAGCCCTTGTGAAGCTGGAGTATGATGGATTGGTACTACGCCCAAGTAACTTGGTAGTGAGATCCTTTGATGGTTCTAAAAGATCGGTTCTGGGAGAGATAGAATTACTAATAATGATTGGCCCACAGGTTTTCAAAACGACCTTCTTTGTGATGGATATACAGTCTGCCTACAGCTGTCTATTGGGTAGACCATGGATACACGCCGCCGGCGCCGTGACGTCAACCCTTCACTAGAAGTTAAAATTCGAGTGGGAAGGCCAAGTCATTACTATTTGTGGGGAGGAGGATATTTTTGTTAGCCAGCTGGCTACTTTCAAATACATTGAGATGGATGGGGAAATCCATGAAACCATGAGCCAAGGGTTTGAGGCCCTTAATATTAATGAAACATCTGATGTACTGGGGACCTCCATCACATCATATCAGCAAGCCCGGAAGGTTGTTGAGGAAGGTACCGCCCAAGGCTGGGGCAAGCTGCTGCCCGTGGAGAAGAAAGAAGACCGATTCGGGTTGGGTTACAAACCAACTCGACAAGACCAACCAGAGGCTGCAAAAGAGCCCAAGTTTGTTAGCGGGGGGATGCTCACCCCGAATGCTGTGAACAATTTGGAAGATGAGTCAGAAGATGAGTGCAATCTGGAAAGCTGGATACGTCCAAAGACCCCGGGGAGCCATGTCTCAAACTGGTCTTCCCAGAAATTATAAGGGTTACTCCTGCAGAGTAATTATTATTTCCTGTATTTTAAAGCATGCATCAAGTCCTGTGTCTTGCCCAAGATGTCAGGACTCATTTTGTAATCGGGTCATCTTGTATTTTGTGCAAAGATCAATTAATGAATATCAGGACATCTTTTGCAAATGAGTCTTTTCTTTTCCGCTCACTGTTTTTCATTTTTCATTTTTTGTACAAAACTAAAATGGCAATGCTTTTCAAAGTAAATAACTTCATTTTCACTTTTTCTAAATAAAGATAAAACCGATCACTAAAATGAACAAATCTAAACCCTTGCAGAAAGTGCCTTCCAGACTGCACCGACAACAACACTGATATGGCTTCGTATGACTTTGACAATCCAATCAACCAAGCTGATGAAGGGGTTGAAGAAGACTATGAGCTACCTGAAGAGCTAGTTAGGTTGTTGAGACAAGAGGAGAAGGTTATCACTCCTCATCAGGAGGAGGTCGAGACGGTTAATCTTGGTACAGAAGAAGACTTGAAAGAAGTTAAGATCGGGGCCTGCCTACAAGATTCAGTGAAAGAGCAAATGATTGACATGCTTCGGGAATATGTAGATGTTTTTGCTTGGTCTTATCAGGATATGCCAGGGTTGGACACTGACATTGTCATGCACAAGCTACCGCTGAAAAAAGATTGCCCACCAGTAAAACAGAAGTTGCGTCGTACTCATCCAGATATGACAATGAAGATAAAAGAAGAGGTACAAAAGCAGTGGGACGCCGGTTTCCTTGCTGTGACTAGCTATCCGCCGTGGGTTGCTAATATTGTACCTGTGCCTAAGAAGGATGGCAAGGTGAGGATGTGTGTGGATTACCGGGATCTGAACAGAGTCAGCCCGAAAGATGACTTCCCTTTACCTCACATTGATGTATTGGTCGACAATACGGCTCAGTTCTCGATATTCTCCTCCATGGATGGATTTTCAGGATATAATCAAATCAAAATGTCACCTGAAGACATGGAGAAGACAACTTTCATCACACCCTGGGGCACATTCTGTTATAAGCTGATGCCATTCGGACTGAAGAATGCTGGTGCCACTTATCAACGGGCTATGGTAACATTATTCCATGACATGATCCACAAAGAAATTGAATGTTATGTGGATGACATGATTGCCATGTCCTTCACAGAAGAAGACCACCTGGTGAATCTATTGAAGTTATTCAAGCATCTGAGGAAGTATCAATTGAAGTTAAACCCCAACAAATGCACATTCGGGGTACGATCCGGTAAGCTGCTGGGATTTATTGTAAGTGAGAAAGGGATTGAAGTTGACCCTGACAAAGTCAAAGTCATTCAAGAAATGCCTGCACCGAAGACTGAAAAAGAAGTTCGGGGGTTCCTAGGTAGATTGAACTACATTTCAAGGTTCATATCTCATCTTACTACAACCTGTGAACCCTTGTTCAAGTTATTACGAAAAGAACAGACGGTCAGGTGGAACGAAGACTGCCAGAGGGCTTTTGACAAAATCAAGGAATACTTACAAGAGCCTCCAATCCATATGCCTCCAGTTGGAGGAAGACCTCTAATCATGTACTTGAAAGTATTAGAAGAGTCAATGGGGTGTGTGCTGGGCCAGCATGACGAGTCTGGTCGAAAAGAGTATGCAATATACTACCTAAGCAAAAAGTTTACCGACTGTGAACAACGTTATTCACTGCTCGAGAAAACTTGTTGTGCTTTAGCGTGGGCTGCTCGCCGACTGAGACAATATATGTTGACCCTCACTACTTTATTGATCTCAAAGATGGACCCAGTCAAGTACATTTTTGAGAAGCCAACGCTTACCAGACGGGTTGCAAGATGGCAAATGATCCTCACAGAGTATGATATTCAGTACACCTCCCAGAAGGCCATCAAAGGTAGTGTATTGTCTGATTACCTTGCTGAGCAACCCATTGATGATTACCAGCCTATGAGATTTGACTTCCCCGATGAAGACATCATGTTCATAAAAGCAAAAGATCACGAAGAGCCTATTCACACTGAAGGGCCTGGCCCGGAAGAAGAATGGACTATGATGTTTGATGGGGCTGTTAATATGAATGGTCGTGGTGTTGGTGCAGTACTCATTACACCTAAGGGAGTTCACATGCCTTTCTCGGCAAAACTCACCTTTAACTCCACTAACAACGAAGATGAATACGAAGCTTGTATTATGGGTCTTGAGGAAGCCATTGACCTCAGGATCAAGACATTGACTGTGTTCGGAGATTCAGCTCTGGTAATTAATCAAACCAACGACAAGTGGTACACTCACCAAGATCATCTGATACCTTATCGGGATTATACAAGGAGGTTGTTGACTTTCTTCACAACAGTCAAGCTTGAGTATATCCCTCGAGATGAAAATCAGTTTGCAGATGCCCTGGCTACCATTTCATCTATGATCAAGGTTCAAGCTGCCAACTTTGTACCTCGGATTTCAGTATCCAGACTGGATAGACCAGCATACGTATTCTCAGCAGATGATGTTAAAGATGATAAGCCCTGGTTCCATGACATTAAATGCTTCTTGGAGGATCAAACATACCCACCCAGGGCATCTTCCAATGATAAGAAGATATTAAGAAGGCTAGCTGGTAGTTTCTTCCTGAACACTGACGGTTCCTTGTACAAGAGAAACTTTGATATGGTACTTCTCAGATGTGTTGATAAGGCAGAAGCAGACTTGTTGATGCACGAGGTGCACGAAGGATCCTTTGGTACCCATGCTGGGGGGCATGCTATGGCTACAAAGTTGCTAAGGTCAGGCTATTACTGGATCACAATGGACGCAGACTGTTGTGCCTATGCCAGAAAATGCCATAAATGCCAGATTTATGCAGATAAAGTGCATGTGCCTCCGAGTCCTTTGAATGTGATGTCTTCACCCTGGCCCTTTTCCATGTGGGGCATTGATATGATTGGCAAGATTGAACCGACTTCTTCAAATGGCCTCCGATTCATCCTGGTAGCCATTGACTATTTTACCAAATGGGTCGAAGCAGCTTCTTATGCAAATGTTACAAGGCAAGTGGTAGCCAGATTCCTGAAGAGGGATATCATCTGCCGGTATGGAGTGCCCGAGCGAATCATTACTGATAATGGTTCCAACTTGAACAACAAAATGATGGCAGAACTATGCCGGGACTTCAAAATCCAACACCATAATTCTTCTCCTTACAGGCCAAAGATGAATGGCGATGTGGAAGCAGCTAACAAGAATATCAAGAAGATTGTGCAGAAGATGGTGGTCACCTACAAAGACTGGCATGAAATGCTACCATTTGCTTTGCATGGGTACCGAACGTCAATCAGAACATCCACTGGGGCAACACCATATCAGCTTGTGTATGGTATGGAGGCAGTCCTACCTGTTGAAGTTGAATTACCCTCTTTACGGGTATTGATGGATGTTAAGCTGAATGAAGCAGAATGGGTCCGATCCCGATACGAACAGTTGAGTCTGATCGAAGAAAAAAGATTAGCTACAATCTGCCATGGGCAGCTGTATCAGAAAAGAATGAAGAAAGCCTTCGATCAGAAAGTCAGGCTTCAAGAATACCAAGTAGGAGATCTTGTGCTGAAAAGACTCCTCCCTCCTCATACAGACCACAGGGGCAAGTGGACTTCGAATTATGATGGTCCATTCATAGTAAAGAAAGTTTTCTCTGGTGGAGCATTGATGCTCAGTACTATGGATGGTGAAGACTTCCTGTCCCCTGTGAATTCAGATGCAGTTAGAAAATACTTCGCATAAAAATGACCCGCTGGACATAAAAACAAAATGTAAGTCCAGGCAAAAATAGGGCATCCCGGCGAGTCAGAAACAGAATAAAAGACTCGGGCAAAAATAAGGGAAAATAAATAAAAAAATGTACACCCGCTGAGTTGAAAAGCCACATTGGACAACTCAGGCAAAAATGGGTATCCCGATGGATTGAAAACCCGAAAGGGCGATCCATGCAAAATAAGGGAATAAGCGAACAACTGCAGTCTGAATTCGTTTGTATCACTGGCAACATGACAAGCTTCGAAAGGTTCAAGCATCGGTCAGAATCAGCCTTCTTCAGAAAGAAGGATGAGCAGAATGTCAATGTCATACGGGTCATAGCAAAAGGGAAGCTCCCCGAAGGATCATCAACATTGCCAACATCTTTTGTTTCTCAATTTTGTAACAATCACCTCATTTCAGGGGATTTGTTTCTTTGACTGTACTTGTCAATTCAGGGCACACAAATTAATAAAATCACATTTCCAGTCATATTCCGTCTCGTACATTTTATTTTCATTTGCAAAATGTCCGATGTCCTTAAAATGTTGATTGCATAAGTACAGATGCGCCTTTTCCTTATTACATGCTTAAAGGAAATATATTTGCTCCTGGGAGTGTCTAAACTCCTATGATGGAATCCAGTGAGGGATACCTTGGGATACTTGTACGTTTCTTTGTCATGACAGGATTGCAGGTAGTCAAAGCGCAACACGGGGCATGAAAGTTTCTCCCCAGCAAGCTGCCAAACCATTATTTTACTCAGCACATCTTCCAAATAGCACTAGAGATTCTTTCTCCCCCAGCTGAGTGGCCAGACTTCAGTCATCTTCAGCAGAATCACAGAAATCTCTAAGAAGATCGTTCAGTGATCATTCCTCCCCAGCCAAGTGTCAGGCAGGGAACCATCTCCCCACAAAACTCCAGTCTCTATCCCGAGGAGCAATGTCTGAAGATCTCACAACAGAGTGACGGAAGCTCCCACAGACCCCAGCTAGGTCCCTCATTGCCAAGATAGATCTATCAGTGATCTATTTCCTCAAGCAGAGTCATGTATCAGATCTACCAATGATCTCATCCCCAGCTGGGATATCCACTCCAAGCAGATCAGCCGGAGGTTTCCATAGCAACGGGATCCGAATCCTGGATCTGTATCTTTTCATAATCATAGCATTCGCATCATATTTTCCCCTAGAGCGTAGAATTCCATCTAATACGGAGCATTACGGAAAAAATCAAACATATTGCATAATCATGAGCCATGTGTCGAACCGAACGCTGACACTCCATCAACAATATACAAATACCCCTCAAATTCCCCAGCAGAAAGCCAAACGCCCTCTTGGCACTCATAAATACAGATGCATGCTCCTTTTGGCACTTGTCTGTGTCATCATTCCCCAGTAAAGTCGCCCGAGCGTTCTCTACAGACAGACACATATATATATATACACTTCCTTGACACCCGTCCGTGTCACCTTCCCCAGCATAGTTGCCTAAACACATTGGAAACCAAATACTTTTTTATAATACACTTCTTCCGACACCCGTCCGTGTCGTGCTCTCCACAGCAAGTTGGACACTCATCTATGTCTCACTCATCACTTTTTACTCATACAGATACCCGTCCGTATCTTGTATACACCACTTAAATCCCCTCAGAGTCGACACCCGTCCGTGTTCTTGGTTAACTAGTTGGTACTCGTCCGTATCATCATCTATGAACATGCGTCAAGCGTTTTTTTCTACTGATACTCGTCCGTATCATAGTCTTAAGGATGCTCGTCCACATCTTTAATCTATACACCGTGTCATACACTTATGCCTTTGTTTTCTTGAAAAGACACTCGTCTGTGTCTACCATTCCCCAGAAGAATTCCCAGCAAATCTTGATAAACTATCTCCTTTTATCTGACATTCGTCCTGTGTCATGATACTTTTGGCAGCCGTACCCTGCCAGGTTATCGTCCTTCACCTTTTGATGATCGTCCTTCATCATTTCCCCCAGCGGAGTCTCCATTATTGGAACCCTTTCCTATCCGACATTCGTCCTATGTCGTGATATTTTAGCAGCCGTCCCCTGCTAGGTGATCGTCCTTCACCTCTTGATGATCGTCCTTCATCATCTTATCCGATGGCTGTCCCCATCGTTGATCTGGTTATCTGACATTCGTCTTATGTCGCGATAAACCCCGAGAGCAGCCGTACCCTGCTAGGTGATCGTCCTTCACCTCTTGATGATCGTCCTTCATCATGCTTATCCGATGGCCGTCCCCATCGTCGACTCTTTCTATCCGACATTCGTCCTATATCGTGATACTTTCGGCAGTCGTACCCTACCAGGTGATCGTCCTTCACCTTGGATGACTGTCCCTCGTCCTTATCCCCCAACAGAGCAGCCGTCCCCTGCTAGGTGATCATCCTTCACCTTTGATAACCATTCCTCATCATTTATTTCTTCAACCCGATGGTCGTCCCCATCATTTACCTTTAATCCCCAGAGAGTCTTGTCTTTACTTGATGGTCATCCCCATCATGATACCTTTGTTTCCCCAGCATGTCGGCCGTCCCATCGTCGCTTTTTCCCAGCAGTCATCCTCTGCTCGACGGTCGTCCTCCGTCGCCCGCACTTTATAATCATACTTTATTTTCTTTTACAATCTATATCCCTTTTCTTCTTCATTCAGCGATTGCAAATTTTGGACTGTCTTTGATATTCAACCACAAGTTATCTTGTTCGCCTGTTAAGCCGTTGCTTACATCCTGCACAGCTAACTCATGCTTGAATAGGGGCAGCTGTAAACACCCCAAATTTTCCCTCACTAATTTCACCATGGCTTATGGTCTTTTCATTTGCATAAGTTCAATCATATAATCTCATATTACATTTTTGCTTCACTACATTGATTCAAAATCATCTACATCTAGGGTTTGTGATCTGAGTAATCCCTGCGCCATCTGAGCCACTCCAAAGGTCATCAACCATCTCAAGAGGGTCCATGTATGTTCAAGCATCATATTATATCCTCCCAAGATCAAGAAAGTCAGAGAATCACAAGAACTGAGAAAAACATGGAAACAAAGCCAAGTTTAACTGCCCAGATGACCTAAAATTAGGGTTTTGGTTTCAGAGGCCATATCTCCAAATTTTTTGGTCATTCTTGTTTCTATTGGTCTCTATATGTTGCAAGGATCATGCATACCAATTTTCATGAAGAAATTCAATGGGGAAGGCATCTGATCACAAGATGACTTCTTGAGCAAGTCAGTGCAAAATCAGGGCATCTGAGGCCCCCAGTCACCCAACCAAAGGGTTTTCTCCATCATTTTGATTGTGTATGATCTTTATTTGATCTTAGAAGAAGTTAGAAGTTCACAAAATTGAAGAATTTCAAGCCATTTGCAAAGTTTCCTTTTTGGGAAAGTGACTTGTAATGTAAACTTGCCATTTTGGGAAAGTTTTTCAACCTCCTCTTTTTGATCCAAAAATGCTTCAAATGAAAAATCTTTGGTCATGAAAGTTGTAGATTGGATCCTCCCATTTTCAAAAAGTACAAGAACTCATTCTAATTCATTTTAGAACAAAAGTTATGGCCTTGCAAAGTTGGGAAAAATTATTAAATTTCACTTATGCACCAAAGAGGGAATTTGCAAAAACTCTTGCCAAACCAATTTGTGACTTCAAAGTGACTTCTAAGTATTACATAAACATAACACATGCCATAAAACTCAGAATTGCCCAAGGATTTCTCATTTCTATGCCTTGATTTGCAAGTTACATAAGGCATTTTCTCATGAACCTCCAAAATTGGAATTTTTGCAAAAGGAACTTTTTATGATTGGTTTGATTGTTAAGTGATCTCAATGCATCATAGCAACTTCATATGGTCCATTTTGCTGCAAATTGGCCAAGAACCCATAAGTTTCCTTGCCTTGGTTTACAAGAAATTTCAAAGAGGGAAATATGCAAGAACATTGAAAACTCTTGATCAAGACCATCCAGCTCACAAAATCAGATCCAAAGGCCTTCCTTGACTCAAGCTGAAGCAGGACAAGCCCTAAGATCTCCTCTGACCCGAGCCATACCTATGGTACACAAAATCTTAACTTTTTGTATTTTGCCCATGCCAATCAAACTGTGCCACTACCAACTCTCAGCCCAATCAGAGCCTCATATGTGGACCTCAAGCATTCCAAAACACAACACACACAAGCCTGCAACCTCCCACAAGCCAGGATTCCCAAAAACTGTTAAAAGCTTCTCCTCTTCGAAATTCCTCCCACAGCCACAAAACCTCCATTTTCTCTTCACCAACAAATCACATACCATCCATAGAGCAAGAATCAACCCTAAAAACAGCCAAAAACATCACATACTCAACTCTCTAAATCTGTTATATCAGAACCAAAACCTTCAAACCAAGCCATATAAACTCATTCTAAGCTTCATTTCATCATCAGGAGGTTCAAAGAGGTGGATTTGCAGCAAAGGAAAGGTCAGAAATCCCAGAACCAGAAAATTCCATCTAAGGTAACATGATGAACGTTTTTCCCAGAAGCTAGCTTTTAAGTTCTTTTATGGTTCTATATGCTCCCCTGATCATGGGGATGTGATTATTTTTGAAAATGGTTGAGAAACCACCATGTATGTGAACTCTGAAACTTTTGCCCGTTTTTACATTTTTCTTCGATTCATGTTCATGGTGTGAAATAAATGAGTTTTGGTTGGGGGTTTAGGTTTAGAATGATTGGGGGATCATTTTTGTGCAAGAAATTTGAAGTTTGATGACCTGAGAGAGAAGCTAGGGTTTAGGCTCGTCGGAGAAGACGACCGGAACAGTGTTCCGGTCGCCTGAGGGTGATTAAACCCTAATCCCATTAATTAGGCAACTTTGAATGTGGGCCTTTAGATGAGGTTTCCCGCGTGCATGTGAACGGCCCAAATCCTTTGATTTAGCCCTAATCCAGTCATTAACATTAATTAATTAGGATTTAAATTTGAATTTGCCAGAAACAATCCTAGCCACTAAAACCCGCGCCAAGTCAACTCCCACCAAAAATCTTTGAATCCTGGCTCTTGGATCAGCATACTTCCCATTTAATTCAATTTTATTTTCTTTTTAATCCATTTTTCTTGCACATTTTATTTAAAATAGCAAATCATTTCCAAAAAATCTCATTTTTCGCATCATACCTTAAAATATTTTTCTCTTTCTGAAAATAATTTTTATTTTATTTTTTGTATAATTTTCATATTTTAAAAATATTTAAATGTTTATTTTAATTAGTTAATGAGAATTAATTAATTAAAATGGCATTTAGGTTTCTAAAAATCACAAAAAAAATCACATTGCATTTTGATACATTTAGAAACATTATCAAACTCTTCATACAAATTTCTTTTTGGTTCTTGACATATTTTGACATTTTTACTTGGAATTAAAGTTCTTAAAAGGCAATATTTTTGTTCTAACTTAGAAAAATTCTTTCTGCCTAACCATGAAAAGTTTGATGATGGTTCTTTTTGCATTGCATTCTTCATATCATGTAGTTTCTAGGGTAAAATTGGTTTGAATTTATCTTTCATTGTCAATTTGATGTGCATTTTTCCTTTTGAAGTGCCTTAAAACCCTAGCCAACTTAAGAAAATCATAACCCCCATTAGGTTAAGAGTTAGGTCCCCTTCTTTGGGCAGTGAACTTGTGTAGGGTTAAGGTTCCTTTGATCTCATTTTCAATTTTTTATCTTGTCATTTGCTTCTGATTTTGAATTTTGCTTTGTATCTTGTGCATAAACCCTAATTTTTGCCTTCATTTGCATTCATCTCTCATATGCTTGCATACATGAACTTGCCATGACATTTTGTGCATTCACATGACTTCTAAGACATCTTAGGACACATTAGAATTATGTTTGAGCATTGCATCATTCATTTTCCATGTTATGCTTCCATTGCATTTCATAAACTTTTCATGAACTTTTATGGTTCAAAACATGTTTCATTTGCATCCTCATCCTTGTATGATCACCCACAACTCTTAATGTGTGTTTGCTTTATCTCTTAGCATCATTAACATCATGTTTATGCTTCTGGTTTTTCATTGCATTATTACATCTTTTCTCATTTTTATTTCATTTCATTTCCTTTCACTAACCTTTCAGGTGGTAAGTTACATTGAGAAGTGAATTTGCCTTCACTTCTCATAATCTCTTTTCATCTCTCTTATGCATCATTTCTGCATTTTATTTGTCTTAGAGTGAGCTTTCTCATTCATTCTCCTTCTCCTCTTTCTTTCTTCAAGCAACTTATCTTCTTAAGTGAAGTAAGTTGTCTTGCCTCTTTCTGATTCTCCTTCTTTCATCTGCTTCTTCCTGGGTGGTTTCTCTTGAAGATCTCTTGCAAGCCTCATGAACCCTAGGAACACCTAAGCATGATAACAATTAGGGTTTGATTAGTCCCCCATTAGTTTTACCTTTGTGTCATCTTTGAGTCTTCTCTTCTCATCTCTTAATCAAGGACTAAACCTTAAAGGTTTTAAGGCTTTGTGATTAGGGTTATGCCTGCATCCTTCTATTAGGATGGAGTGTATAACTTTAATCCTAAGTGTTAAACCCTTAATGTGTTTAAATCCTTTAATCAATCCATATAATAATCATCAAGACATCAAGCTTGTAACTTGGGCCTTGCATTAGGGTTCTAATTCTTCCTTAATTGGTTAAGAAGGACTAACCCTAGTGTTAATGGACAAGTCCCCCTCAAGTTTTCTTCCAAACCATAAAATCCATTTCTTAATCCTATCATTAATTAAAATCCACTTTAATAAAGGTTTGTTTTGTCATAAGGTTAATCCCTAATCATGGATTAAGTTGAGGAGCCTTCCTCAGCTTAAATGTTCTCATCTATTATCCTTCTATTAGGATGGTGTAATGAGTCCATTAAATCCTTGATTATGGCTTAAACTCATTACTTAACACTAAACAAAAACAACAAAAACATCTAAATAAGTGCAAGTAGGTTAATGATCTTAATCCTACATCATGGTGATTAAGTGTGAGGTGCTTACTTCACATTTAAGGTATTCTCATTACCCCTAATCAGAGGGAGGATGTGATGAGTTTACTAACCCTTGGTTTAGGCTTAAGCTCATTAACTTATGACAAACCTCAAAAGGTAATAAAAGATTGAAAACACAAAAACAAACAATAATCGTCTCCTTCGGGATTCTTTCCTCAACTCATTCACTCACAAACGAGAACTTGCTTCTTCCTCCTAATGCAAGACAGTTTGCACCTGAGCCAGACAGGTCATACACTTGAGCATAGACAAGTAAGCAGTTCACAAGTCAATTTATCTTTCAGTCTCTTTGAGTCGAACTACGGTGTTCTGACTTCCTCATTGCACGAGAGGATACGTAGGCATAACTTAACAGTTATCGAACAAAAGTCTCTGTCCATCCCCCATCTTCCAGCATTATTCTTTAAGTCTCATAGTCTTGAGCTTCATTCTTTCCTTACACTAACACTCATACATATTTCACTTCACTTCCTTCCAGCACTGACACTTGCATTCTTTCCAGCAACGATACACAAAAATAGCACTAACACTTCCCCTTTAAACACAAATCTTTCAAGCGTGGATCCCGTCGAGTACGGCGGACAATCTGGGTGCTAATACCTTCCCAAGTTGTAACCAACCCCCTTTCTCAGTTTCTCTGGTTCGCGAACGTCTTATCCATTTCTTTTCTTAGGTTTATGCAGCATTACCTTTCCTTCGGGATAAAAATGCCTAGCTGGCGACTCTTTTCTTTTCAGTTCACCCTTGTGTGTTCTCTCTCTTTCGCCGACCGTCCGCGTCTGTACCCCATTTGACTTGGCCTCATTTGGTGGGAGCGACACTTGGTAATTTTCTGCAATAAAAATTGAATAAAAGAAAATGGATACAAAAGAAAATAATAGAGAAAGAAAAAAAGATTACAAAAATTAAAGATAGACTAAAAAAATGCAGAGGAATTCTCTTAAATTATGAATGGTAAAAATGAAATGGGGTTAAAAAAAATGAAATGGATTATTTTTTCTAATGGAAATGAGTTTCATGATAAAAAATTGGGAACTAAGAAAATTCTATGAAATAAAAAAAATGAACTTTAATTGGGTATTGAATATAAAAATGATAGTAAAATTTCTTTAAAAAAAATAATGGAGATATTAGAAAATGAATAGAAAAGAATAAATGGATAAAAAAATGATGGTTTTAGTCGAAAAATGGATGAAGTAATGGTGATTTTAAGCCCACAACCAGCTTCTAATTTTTCTTGCACAAACCACTTGATTAAACTAACACAGTCACCGCGAAACCACTGAACAACTTGCCAATTCAACCACAGCCACTTGAATCATCTGAAAATTGCCCTGATAATTTGAATTCCCGCTGAGGAAAATAAATCCCCAGATGAATCACTGATGAATTGATGGACTGATGATTCGAACCAAACTTCACACAGAACGTTGCCTAATAAACCAATGATCTTCACATACAACGTAACTTGAACTTTTGAACACGCACTGTTTGAGAAATAACCACTGGCACACACAATTGGCAGTCGAAACAATTTTCTGATAGTTTGACCAATATTAGGTCAAACGTTCATCTGAATCGAATCATAACTGAACAACCACATCTGAATTAAAATCACTGCTTTGTCTTTGAATTCCTGCAACACAGAGAGAAGAAGCAAACTGCAACATTTTTTTTGGTGTTTTGGTTAGAAGTTAGTAAATATAAACAAATAGCAACAAGAAAAATCATGGTGATCCCCTGCGAAGCATATACCCACAACCGAGACGGATAAACGAACCAGGCGTGATCTTGTTTGTATGCAAAAATGCAGATGAAAATGCAAAGAAATCTTAGGGAAAAAATTAGGGTGTTACAGCTGCCCCTATTTAAGTTTCTTCAATCCGGAGATATGAATATTGTAATCTTCGTCTCTACAAGATGGGAGAGACTTAAATACAGAATACCCAATTTTTGTCCTAAGAGAACATGATATGATATGAATATGATATGCAAGCCCAAGATCTCCGTGGGGAAAAATATGACCACCAGAGGAAATCAAAAACTTGGGGACACAGAAGAAAATCCCACTAGGGAAACAACAGACAACAAAAGAGTTTACCAGGAAAATAAATCACTGGATAGCTGACTCCACTTGGGAGCAGGTATGATAATATCAAGGTACAAGATTCAACCAGGGAAAGTACACACCCTATCAGGAATTAACAAACAAACAAAGTATTCGAGTCCAAGAATGGAATACCAAGTTGGAAAAGAATCATAAACTACCTGTTTACTGGGTAGGAAAATAACGGACTCGACTATCGATTTACTGGATAGGAGCAAAATACAGAGGGATAACCTCCACTACCTTTTTACTGGGCAGAAGAATTTTCAACTACCTGATTTACTGGGTAGGAGCATGATCAACTACCTGATTTAATGGGTAGGAACTCAATCAAAGGGAAAGAGCTTCTATTACCTTTACTGGGTAAGAAGAAGAAATCTCGACTACCGGGTTTACTGGGTAGGAGTATGAGTAAAATAACTTGATCAATTTGGCGATGTTACCCACTATCGATTAACTGATAGCTTAATTCCAAAGTAATATACTCAATTTGGAGAAAATGTTGCCCACTATCAAACAATGATAGCTTAATTCCAGAGCAATATTACTCACAAAAGGGGACCAAAGTTCAATCCAAGAACAAATTGGAGAGAAAAACAAGACTCATCCCAAGGAGGAAATATCTCAACTGGGGAAAATTCCATCCAAATAATAAACTGGGGAGGAAGCTGAATCAAAATCATCCACGAGAAACAAACTCAGTGGGGAATTAGAAAGGATTAACACTTTCTGCTTAATGGTCGACACTCTAAACTTGAGAGGAAGGCGACACACACACTCTGTGGGGAAAGTCCACACCAAAGAGTAGATAACAATGATAAATGCAAGAATGCAAGCAAACGATGCTATGCTTATGCGTATGGATATGCGTATGAATATGCTGACAAAACAGACATAAAGATAAGAAACAGTGACATGAATACCACAACAACCAAATACTCGGCTAATCCCAAGGCAACAATGGAGGAAAACATGCTGGAGATTCAACTTGAAATCCTGCAAGGGAATATCATAAGCCATTAAGGGAATAAAATCCTACTACAAGGCTTAAATTATGATGAGACAGCATCTGCTAGGGATATCATCCTGCTGAGGAAAGGTAATAAACTGCTGAGGATGGAAGTATTCTTGATAAAATTGAATTTTGCGAGGAATAACTGTCATAACACTCCTACTCCACTTGGGGATAGAGTGCAAGACCTGTTGAAAATCACATAGGAACCTGCTGACTACTGACATATGCAGACATACTGGGGATCCGTATGGGATATCAGAAGTTAACACCATAGCCAAAACACAGTTATGAGGGATTTTAAATATATACCCACCATCAGGTAAAAGAAAACCTCTAAACTGACTGCTATATCGATACTTCTATTCAAGGATGCAAACAACTCAAACTGAGGAACAAGAGCTCGGCTGAGGATTCCCAATGCTTCTCAAGTTAAAGATAGCTTGCTGAGGAAGAGATCAAAACTCAGCTAGGGATTCTTAAAAATATTCTTTCCAACAACTCTTTTGGAGAAATCATGGGAACTTAGACCAATCACAATTCTCGCTCATGCTTATTGTTGGGGAGCAAAACATCATTAATATCAACCTGTCAAAACTATTCAGGAACTTCGCATGGACACAACCGAATCAAACCCTGCTTTGGGAGAGACGAGTTACACACATCCAGACTTTACCATTCTTAGAATCAATATTGATATCCTTTCTTTGTTCACATATCACAAGAAAAATGTTTTTATAATCTTCAAAGGTTAAATTTATTAAATTTGTTTCAAAAATCATCATCAACAATAAATTGAAATTTTGTAAACAGAAACAATATGAAGAATTGCAAACGATTGGATAAAAGCTCAAATTCATTGATAGAATGGTAGTCAGCAAATGGCATGACTCCATGGATCATTACAAGTTTGAAAAATGGTAAATACATGGAAAAGGGCTACATTGAGATACAATGATCACTATTCTCCCTATCAACTTTGAACTCCACTGTGTCCGAAACTTCAGTCAAGGATGAGTGAATAAGAATCTTTGATGGGAAATTCTTCTGAGGGATAGAATCTGAAATCCTCGGTTGCTACAAGTGATCCAGTCTGTCGACGCAGTTACTTGCCATGATCCCTAACTTTTTCCTAGATTTCCCTTTCGGGTTTTCAATCTACCGGGATAATTATTTCTGTTTATGTCTCTAATTTTTTCCTGGACCGCCCTTTCGGGTTTTCAATCCACCGAGACGCTCATTTTTGCCTAAGCCGCCCTTTCGGGTTTTCAACTTAGCGAGTTGTTCTTTTATTTTTTTAGGCGAAGTATTTCTTGACTGCATTCGCATTCACATGGAGAGTGATCTCCTCACCATCCATAGTTGCAAGAATTAATGAACCGCCAGAGAAGGCTTTCTTGACAACATATGGGCCATCATAGTTCGGAGTCCACTTTCCCCGAGAATCTTTAAGGAAAGACTGAATCTTTTTGAGCACGAGGTCGCCATCTCTGAATACACGAGGTTTGACCTTCTTGTCAAAAGCTTTCTTCATTCTTTGCTGGTACAACCGACCATGACACAAAGCTGTTATTCTCTTTTCTTCAATCAAATTCAACTGATCAAATCTACTCTGACACCATTCAGCCTCAGTCAACTTGGCTTCCATCAGAACTCTCATTGATGGGATCTCAACTTCGACGGGGAGCACTGCTTCTGTACCATAAACAAGGTAGAAAGGGGTTGCCCCTGTTGAAGTGTGGACAGATGTACGATACCCATGCAAATCAAAAGGGAGCATCTCATGCCAGTCCTTGTACGTCACAACCATCTTCTGAATGATCTTCTTAATATTCTTGTTCGCAGCTTCAACAACCCCATTCATCTTCGGTCTATAAGGAAAGGAATTATGGTGTTGAATCTTGAATTCTTCACAAAGTTCTTTCATCATCTTATTGTTCAAGTTCGAACCATTATCAGTAATGATTCTATTCGGAACACCATATCTGCAGATAATATTATTCTTGATAAACCGAACCACAACTTGCTTGGTCACATTAACATATGATGCCGCTTCCACCCACTTGGTGAAGTAGTCAATTGCCACAAGAATAAAACGATGTCCATTCGAAGCCTTGGGTTCAATCATACCAATCATATCAATTCCCCACATAGAGAAAGGCCATGGGGAAGAAATCACATTGAGATAAGCTGGTGGCACTTGAATCTTATCAACATACACTTGACACTTATGGCACTTCTTCACATACTTGCAACAATCAGATTCCATTGTCAGCCAATAGTAACCTGCTCTCAACATCTTTTTAGCCATTGCATGCCCATTAGCATGAGTGCCAAAAGATCCTTCATGAATTTCTTTCATCAACATGTCTGCTTTGTGTCTATCCACGCATCTGAGCAAGACCATGTCAAAATTTCTCTTATAAAGCACATTTCCATTCAGGAAGAAATTGCCTGCCAATCTCCTCAAAGTCCTCTTATCTTTATCAGATGTCCCAAGCGGGTATTCCTGACTCTGGAGAAAACATTTAATATCATGATACCAAGGCTTGTCATCATGGACCTCTTCAACTGCAAACACATGAGCTAGTCTTTCAAGTCGCATCACACTGATCATGGGAACATCATTCCACTGGTGCACCTTTATCATAGAAGCTATAGTTGCCAAAGCATCTGCCATCTGATTCTCATCACGAGGAACATAATGAAACTCAACTTTAGTGAAGAAAGTTGATATCTTCCTGGCATAATCTCTATAAGGGATCAAGTGGGGTTGATGAGTTACCCACGTACCCTGGATCTGGTTGATTACCAAGGCAGAATCTCCATACACATCAAGATGCTTAATCCTCAAATCAATAGCTTCCTCAAGACCCATAATACAGGCTTCATACTCAGCTTCATTATTGGTACAAGGAAAAGTCAACCTCGCGGCAAAAGGAATATGTGAACAATGGGGAGTAATGATCATTTCCCCAATTCCTCTTCCGCGTGCATTCACAGTGAAATTCTGTGATCAGGTATGAGATGTCCTAAGAGATGTCCCAACACTTAATAGGACATTTGACAAATTTAACCAAAACTTAAACAGCAAGAAAAGTAAACAACACAGAAGTTTGTTAACCCAGTTCAGTGTATAACCACACCTACATCTGGAGGCTACCAAGCCAGGAGGAAATCCACTATTAGTAATATTAATTCTAGACTTAAACCACCCTGTTTAATCTATCACTTAATACTTACCCAATGCAATTTCTACCTAAGACTCACTTAGATAAGAGTACCCTACTCACTCCCCCTCAATCACCCAGTGATCAAGTTTACAAGTTTACTGAAATTGAAGACATCCTTCAAACAAAACAGCTTGATCTTACTTAACAGTTTCAATCAAGTCACAAATGCACTTTTGCTTAAAAGCTCATAAAGTGGTACATAAAAACAACCTGCTATTAAAACACTAGACACCCTATTTGGTCTTCTGAAATTCGTACACAATTCTATGAGTTTCTGTTGTTTAAATAGGTATCTGAATTTTGGGCTTTCTGTAGAATGATCCAGCCCTACTGTGCAGCAACTGTCACCTTGAATTTAGGGTTTGTTACCTCCTATATTCTAGGTGCATTAGGTCTTCTGTTTTAATTTGAATCTTCAATTTAAAACTCCCTACAGATGCGCCTTGTTCTGTTTTTATCCAGCATTAATTAATCCCAGATAGTTCTCCTTAAATATCTCTGATCTGTTAATCAATAATTAATTCTGGTAGCAGGTCTGAGATGTCTCAACATCTGTTGGGACATCCTGACAAAACTGAACTTAGTCATTTACACAATGTCCCAACATCTGATGAGACATCCTGAAATAAGTTCACATACTCTGTTTGCTAATGTCCCAACATCTGATAGGACATTCTGAACTGAATTTAACATTTCTTGTTTGGTCAAAAATTCTGCCAATTCTTAAACATCTACAAACTCCCCCTTTGGCTAATTTTTGGCTAACATCTTTCCTGGTTTTCAGAGTGCAGCAGAAGTTCTTTTTATCAGAGTATATCATTACTTTTCTGTTGATTTTTATTTGAGATTACTCCCCCTCAAACAAATATGTGTCCAGTCTTGTTTCAACAGAAATACACACTGATTCAGTTCAGACAGAAACAAACAGATTTCATTCAAAATAACCAGCAGTATAAATTTGTTGTTGTTCTCCCCCTTGGTAGGCATAAAATTAGGGGCCAAAGAAATATTATCCAGAATTACAAATCATTGCTGTCATTACAAATGCCTCACATACAAAGATCACTCAGATTCATCACTCTCAGTAGCTTCCTCCACTTCAGTGTCTTCACCAGATGCAGCATTCTGATCTTCTTCACTTTCCAACATTTGAATGATTTCCTCCAGCTTCTTCTTTCTAGCTTCAAGCTCTTTGCAGGTGCACTTTAGCTCAGCAATTAATTCTTCCTTGGAGATAGAAGACTTAGCAGTTGAGGGACCAGCATATGTCCCAGAAGGTGCTTCAACATCTGCATGATGACTGAGGAATAACTTGTAGTGAAAAGCCAGGGGGCTCTCTCTCTTGCATGCAGTATCCTTGTCAGTTAAAATCCCAGGATATTGATTGAGTACAATACCACACAACAATGATGGAAAGGCTATTGGTAGCTTGGTTGCAGAGGAGCTGGCATGCTTCATGGTTTGATCAAAGATAAAAGCTCCAAAGTCCAGCTTGGTTTGAGTCCCCACAACATAGATGAATCTGGCCAGACCAGTTGAGATTGATGAAGTGTGGTTGGTAGGCACCCAATTAGAAGTACCAATCCTGTTCAGCATGGCATACTTTCTGGTAAGCATGCTTACAGATAGCTTTCCCTTCACAGGCCATGCCTTGACCTGGTCAGCAGTTATCACCTTACAGACTTGATTATCTGTCTTGCCTAGCTCATTTGGTCCATCTGTTTCTCTTCCTAGATACTGATTTATGATTTGGGGAGAAAACTCCACACATCTACCTCTAACATAAACTTTTCTAAACTCAGAGGACTTACCATTTGAGCAATCCTCCTGAAGATTCACAATGAACTCTTTGACAAGAAGTTCATAGCAGGGAGAGAGGTCTGAGACTGTTTTGAAAAGTCCTGCAGCAGAGATGAGGTCAATCAGTTCAGTGCACTCAAGTGCATTGCTGCTCAGTTCTCTTTCTAGGGCAACTCTTCTTTGGTACACAAACTTCCACTTGTTCACACTAGAGACATGGTGGAAAGATATGTTGTCTAATGGAGCTTCTGGGACAGCTGTTGAAGCCCTAGATGGGGCTGGTCTCTTCTTGGGAGGAGATGTTGGGACATCTGATTCAACATCTGAGTCAGATGGGGTGACAGCTTTCCTTTTCTGAGTTTGGACTTTACTCCATTGTTTTGATGGTCCAAAAGTGGCTTTAGCCTTGCCTTTCTTTGGACTAGCCTTCTTCTTCTCAGGGATTGCTGCTTCAGCTGGCATCTTGCCTTTCCTGGACCTTAGCCTTTTGGCTATGCTGGGTTTAACAGAGGCTATGATCTCTGCATCAGAGTCCTGCTCCAGGTTCACCACTGGATGAGATTGAGCAGTCTCTTCTTCAGCTTGTTGATCAGCAGGGATTTGACCTTCATTTGAGACTTTGGTCTGATCCTCAGAGATTTCTTCATCATTTTCATTTGAGGTCTTATTCTGGTCCTCAGTTTGTTCCAACTCAACATCAGATGAGTTCTTCCTCTTATCTTCAGATGTTCCAACATCGGTTGGGACATCTTGTTCTTCTGCAGCTTGAGCTTGTTCTTCTTGAGATGCAGGCCTGGTTTTCAGAGGAACAGAGATCCCACTCACCTTTCTTTGTTCAAACAGAATTTGAGTGACAATCTCCTTGATTGAATCATCCACATATTGTGAAAATTTAGGAGGCATGTTAGCTGGAGAGGGAGTGCCTTTAGCTTTGCTTCTGACTTGATCTTTACCTCTCTTTGGAGTTCTTGCCTTTTTAGTGTGAGAAACGCTTCCCCTGAGTTCGTCCAATGGGGTTGATTGCATTGGTACTACAGAAATGGGAGTGGCATGAACTACGTCTTCTTGATTGAGAACTTCTTCAGTTGAGTTAGGGTTTTGAGACATTGTTGAGGAAGATGGATAGAAAGCTTTAGGGTTTTTAATTTCTGGAGAATAGCTGGTTAATGTGAATCGCTTGTGATAGTAGGATGGGAATCTTGATAGCTGATTATAAGCAGTTACTAAATAAGTAACCGTTACAGTGCAAATGATTAGAGCTGGAATTCCCAAGGATCTTGTCCAGATTAGTTTTGCCATCTGGACCTTATGCCAACCAATGTCATATGACATGTTAGCACATCTCATTAACTGCTAGATATCACATAAGCAGATTCCAAGTTTGCCCCTTAAGTTCTCAAATTGTGTAGCATCCAATGCTTTGGTAAAGATATCAGCTAACTGCAGATTTGTAGCTACATGCTCCAATGAAATCACCTTTTCTTCTACAAGATCTCTGATGAAATGATGTCTGATATCAATATGCTTTGTCCTGCTATGTTGGATAGGATTCTTTGATATGTTGATTGCACTTAAGTTGTCACAGTACAATGTCATGACATCCTGTGGGACATTGTACTCAGTGAGCATCTGCTTCATCCAAACCAACTGAGAACAACTGCTACCTGCTGCTATGTACTCAGCTTCAGCTGTAGATAAGGATACACAATTCTGTTTCTTACTGAACCAAGAAATCAGATTGTTTCCTAGAAAGAAGCATCCTCCTGAAGTGCTTTTTCTGTCATCAGCACTTCCTGCCCAATCAGCATCACAGAAGCCAGTGAGAATTGGTTTGCAACCATGAAAGTACATTATGCCATAGTCACAAGTACCATTAACATATTTAAGGATTCTCTTGACTTGATTGAGATGACTGACTTTTGGATCAGCTTGATATCTTGCACAAACTCGTACTGCAAATGCAATGTCTGGTCTGCTAGCAGTCAAGTATAACAAGCTTCCAATCATGCTTCTATATAAACTATGATCTACATTCTCACCCTTCTCATCTTTAGTCAGCTTTAAATGTGTAGGAGCAGGAGTTCTTTTATGAGAAGCATTTTCCATTCCAAATTTCTTCACTATGTTCTTGGAGTACTTGCTTTGTGAGATGAACATTGAGTCTTCCATTTGCTTAACTTGCAGACCAAGAAAATAGGTTAATTCACCTACTAGACTCATTTCAAATTCAGCTTCCATCTGCTTGACAAAATGTTTGACCATCTTATCAGACATCCCACCAAACACAATGTCATCAACATATATTTGTGCAATCATGACATTTCCTTCTTCATCTTTAACAAACAGGGTTTTATCAATCCCACCTTTTCTGTATCCTTGCTTGATAAGAAATGTGGTAAGTCTTTCATACCATGCCCTTGGAGCTTGCTTCAGACCATAAAGTGCTTTCTTGAGTTTGTATACATGATTTGGACAGCTTGGATCAACAAATCCTTTAGGTTGTTCTACATATACCTCTTCATTAAGATAACCATTAAGAAAGGCACTTTTCACATCCATTTGAAATAGCTTGAACTTTAAGATACAAGCAATTCCCAACAGTAGTCTTATTGATTCAAGCCTTGCTACTGGTGCAAAGGTTTCATCAAAGTCCACCCCTTCAATTTGAGTGTATCCTTGAGCTACAAGTCTAGCTTTGTTCTTTGTAACAACTCCTTGTTCATTTGACTTGTTCTTATACACCCATTTTGTTCCAATTACATTTATATCATCAGGTCTAGGAACAAGATTCCACACTTCATTCCTTGTGAATTGACCTAATTCCTCTTGCATAGCACAAATCCAGTATTCATCAGTGAGAGCCTCCTTGATGTTTTTAGGTTCTATTTTGGACACAAAACAAGAACCTGAAATCACTTCTCTTGATCTAGTGCTCACACCTCTGTTGGGATCACCAATTATTAAATCTTTGGGATGATCCTTCTGTATTCTGATGGAGGGAGGTTTGCTTGAATCTTCTGACCTTGTATCATTTTGAGTGAAGTTATATTGATCATTCTTTTCTTCAGCTTCAATCTTGATATCAGCAGATGTTCCAACATCTTCTGGGACATCTGTAGGAGCATCATCAATTATCACATTTATGGACTCCATGATAACATTTGTTCTGTAGTTAAATACTCTATATGCTCTGCTGTTTATAGAGTATCCAAGGAAAATTCCTTCATCACTTTTAGGATCCATTTTTCTCCTTTGCTCCCTATCTGCCAGAATATAGCATTTACTTCCAAATACATGAAAATACTTCACTGTGGGTTTTCTGCCCTTCCATACTTCATATATTGTGGACAAAGTTCCTTTCCTCAAAGTAACTCTGTTATGGATGTAGCAGGCAGTGTTCATAGCTTCAGCCCAGAAATACAGAGGTAATTTTTTAGCATGGATCATAGCTCTTGCTGATTCTTGAATGGTTCTATTCTTCCTTTCAACAATCCCATTCTGTTGAGGAGTGATAGGAGAAGAATACTCATGGTTGATTCCTTCTGAAGAACAGAAATCTAAGAACTTTTGATTCTCAAATTCTTTTCCATGATCACTTCTTATTCTGATCACACAGCTGGATTTTTCCCTTTGCAATCTTTGACATAATTCCTTGAATACATCAAAGACATCTGACTTTTCTTTAATGAAATTTATCCATGTATATCTTGAAAAGTCATCAACCACCACATATGCATACCTCTTACCACCAAGGCTTTCAACTTGCATAGGTCCCATGAGATCCATATGTAACAATTCCAAAACTTTGGAAGTTGTCAGATGTTGGAGCTTTGGATGGGACATCTTGGTTTGTTTGCCTATTTGACATTCACCACAGATTTTGCCATCATCAATCTTCAGTTTAGGGATACCTCTTACAGCATCCATAGATATGATCTTCTTTATGCCTCTGAAATGAAGATGACCTAGCCTTTGGTGCCATAGTTTTACTTCTTCTTCTCTAGCTAGAGAACAAGTTGAAGTGGGACTGAAGTCTAGTGGCTCCCACATGTAACAGTTGTCTTTAGATCTGGCTCCTTTCATGACAACCTCTTGTTCTTTGTTAGTCACTATGCATTCAGATTTGGTAAAGTTTACACTGTATCCTTGATCACATAGTTGACTTATGCTGATCAGATTAGCAGTTAAACCTTTAACAAGCAGCACATCATCTAATCTTGGAACATCTTGACAATTCAAGGTTCCAACTCCCTTGATTTCTCCTTTAGCTCCATCTCCAAAGGTAACATACCTGGATGAATGTGGCTTTAAGTTTACTAGCAAATTCTTCAATCCAGTCATGTGTCTTGAGCATCCACTGTCAAAGTACCAGTCTTCTTTAGCTGATACTTTCAATGATGTATGTGCTATGTATGCTGTACTTTTGTTTGACCAGATGAGTTGAGATTTCTTTTGATGCCTCTGCTCTGAGTGTTGTTCAGCTGATCTCCAAGCTTGATTGTTGATCTTGTTCTTGGGTATGTGGCTTTGATCAGTCTGAATGTCAGCTTTTGGTCTCCAAACTTTCTTGATTACTTCTGTCTTTTGCTTAGGAGGTTGCTGATTTCTAAGCAGCACTTTCTTGGTACCTTCTACTTTCTGCTTGGAAGGTTGCTGACACATCTGATTTGGATATCCATGTAACTTATAACAGTGAGGTTTGATATGCCCAAATCTTCCACAGTGATGGCATCTCCATCTTTGATACTTCTTCTTCATTTTGTTCTTTCCAGAATGTTGAGACATCTGTTGGAACATTATGTTTGTCTTTGTGTTCTGATGTTGAAGCATCTGTTGGGACATCTTGTTTGACTGTGTAATTTTTGAAGTAGTTTTGCTAGAGCTGGCTTCATCTCTGTTATATCCCAGTCCACTTTTGTCCCCTGAATGTTTATTATTGCAGAGAATAGCATCCAGTGTATTTGAGCTGCTGTTCATCATTCTAACAGATTTGGACATATGTTCCAGCTTAGAATTGAGAAGAGTTACTTCACTTTTTAAGGTATCAATGATTACTTGATCACTTGCTTTTTCTTCTTCTAGTACTTCATTCTGCTTCTTTAGCTTTATGACCTCACTGCATACTTCAGTACTACTCTTGTACAGATCCTTGAAGGCTTGCTCAAGATCTGCATAAGTAAGCTCTCCACAGCTGGAATCACTATCATATTCACACAGTCCAGCTAAAGCAGTAATGTGCTTAGCTGATTCTTCTTCTGAATCTCCTGAGTCTTCATCAGACCAGGTCACAGAGAGTCCTTTCTTTTGCCTCTTTAAGTAGGTAGGACATTCAAACTTGATATGTCCATATCCTTCACATTCATGGCATTTGACTCCTTTATCTTGACTGGTCTTTTCAGCATATTTTACTCTTTTGTTAGCATCATAAGGTCTTCTGTTCTCAGAGTTTGTGTTTCTTCCACTAGGTTTGGATTTTCCTTCCATTCCTCTGAGAATCTATTTGAATTGTCTTCCAATCAGTGCAAGGTTTTCTGATAAGCTTTTATCATTTGCTGATTCATCATCTTCTTCTTCATCTGTATTTGAAACCAAGGCTATGCTTTTGTTCTTTTTAGCATGTGTGTCATTCATTCCCATCTCAAAAGTTTGAAGGGAACCAATGAGTTCTTCAGTTTTCATAGAACATATGTCTTGAGCTTCTTCTATTGCTGTGACTTTCATGTCAAATCTTTTTGGCAAAGATCTGAGAATCTTCCTTACAAGCTTTTCATCAGTCATCTTTTCTCCCAAGGCTCCAGAAGTATTGGCTATATCCAAGATGTTCATGTAGAACTCATGAATTGATTCATCTTCCTTCATTCTCAAGTTTTCAAACTTGGTGGTGAGAAGTTGAAGTCTTGACATTTTTACTTTTGATGTTCCTTCATGAGTTGTCTTGAGGGTATCCCACACATCTTTGGCCAGCTCACAATGATGCACTAGTCTGAAAATATTTCTATCAATGCCATTGAATAAAGCATTTAGGGCTTTTGAGTTGCCTAGTTCTGAATCTTCTTCCTCTTTACTCCATTCTTCTTCAGGTTTCAGAACTATTGATCCATCTTTGGTGTCTTGAACAGGATGTTTCCATCCAACATTTACTGCTCTCCATGCCCTGTTGTCAAGTGACTTTAAGAATGCAATCATTCTTGGCTTCCAGTAGTCATAATTAGAACCATCCAGTATAGGTGGTCTATTTACTGACCCTATATCTCTGTCCATGTTACAGAATTTGTTTTCCCTAGATCTCACCCAGTATAAACAGGCAGGGTGCCTGCTCTGATGCCAATTGAAATTCTGTGATCAGGTATGAGATGTCCTAAGAGATGTCCCAACACTTAATAGGACATTTGACAAATTTAACCAAAACTTAAACAGCAAGAAAAGTAAACAACACAGAAGTTTGTTAACCCAGTTCAGTGTATAACCACACCTACATCTGGAGGCTACCAAGCCAGGAGGAAATCCACTATTAGTAATATTAATTCTAGACTTAAACCACCCTGTTTAATCTATCACTTAATACTTACCCAATGCAATTTCTACCTAAGACTCACTTAGATAAGAGTACCCTACTCACTCCCCCTCAATCACCCAGTGATCAAGTTTACAAGTTTACTGAAATTGAAGACATCCTTCAAACAAAACAGCTTGATCTTACTTAACAGTTTCAATCAAGTCACAAATGCACTTTTGCTTAAAAGCTCATAAAGTGGTACATAAAAACAACCTGCTATTAAAACACTAGACACCCTATTTGGTCTTCTGAAATTCGTACACAATTCTATGAGTTTCTGTTGTTTAAATAGGTATCTGAATTTTGGGCTTTCTGTAGAATGATCCAGCCCTACTGTGCAGCAACTGTCACCTTGAATTTAGGGTTTGTTACCTCCTATATTCTAGGTGCATTAGGTCTTCTGTTTTAATCTGAATCTTCAATTTAAAACTCCCTACAGATGCGCCTTGTTCTGTTTTAATCCAGCATTAATTAATCCCAGATAGTTCTCCTTAAATATCTCTGATCTGTTAATCAATAATTAATTCTGGTAGCAGGTCTGAGATGTCTCAACATCTGTTGGGACATCCTGACAAAACTGAACTTAGTCATTTACACAATGTCCCAACATCTGATGAGACATCCTGAAATAAGTTCACATACTCTGTTTGCTAATGTCCCAACATCTGATAGGACATTCTGAACTGAATTTAACATTTCTTGTTTGGTCAAAAATTCTGCCAATTCTTAAACATCTACACACAGCACCATCAAAAACTAAACCCCATCAAGATCCAGGCTCTGGCCCTTCCTCAATCAAAGGTTCATCACAATCTTTCACTTTCAAAAACATCACATCTTCATCTGGAAAATCAAACTTGATAGGTTGGTAATCATCAATTGGTTGATGTGCCAAATGGTCAGCCAAGATACTACCTTTTATAACTTTTTGAGCTCGGTACTCGATATCATATTCTGATAATAACATTTTCCAACGAGCAATCCTCCCAGTCAAAGCAGGCTTTTCAAAGATATACTTGATTGGATCCATTTTAGAGATCAACCAAGTTGTATGATTCAGCATATACTGGCGAAGACGCTTTGCATCCCAAGCTAAGGCACAACAAGTTTTTTCAAGCATGGAGTACCGAGACTCACAATCAGTGAATTTCTTACTCAAGTAGTAAATTGCATATTCTTTTCTTCCAGATTCATCTTGCTGACCAAGCATACAACCCATGGAATCTTCCAACACAGTCAAGTACATGATCATCGGTCTACCTTCCACCGGAGGAGACAAGATAGGAGGTTCAAGCAGATATTCTTTGATACTTTCAAACGCCTTCTGACAATCATCTATCCAGACACAACCTTTATCTTTTCGAAGCAGCTTGAAGATCGGAGCACATGTGGCAGTCATGTGAGAGATAAACCTCGAAATATAATTCAAACGGCCCAGGAATCCTCTTACTTGCTTTTCGGTTCTTGGAGTAGGCATTTCCTGAATAGCTTTCACTTTATCAGGATCGACTTCAATGCCTCTTTGGCTGACAATGAAACCCAACAACATTCCAGAACGTACACCAAAAGTGCACTTGTTCGGATTCAAACGAAGCTTATACTTCCTTAATCTCTGAAACAACTTCAGCAAATGCTCAACATGATCCTCTTCAGTCTTCGACTTAGCGATCATATCATCAACATATACTTCGATTCCTTTGTGCATCATATCATGGAAAAGTGTGGTCATAGCTCTTTGGTACGTCGCACCAGCATTCTTCAATCCAAAGGGCATCACTCTGTAACAGAATGTTCCCCATGGTGTAATAAATGTGGTCTTTTCCATGTCCTCAGGTGCCATCTTTATTTGATTGTAACCGGAAAATCCGTCCATAAAAGAGATCACATCAAACTTAGCCGTATTATCTACCAACATATCAATGTGTGGTAATGGAAAATCATCTTTCGGACTGGCTTTAATCAAATCTCTGTAATCAACGCAGATTCGGACTTTTCCGTCTTTCTTCGGAACAGGAACGATATTGGCCACCCATTCAGGATAAGTTGACGTCACAAGAAAACCTGCATCGATCTTCTTTTGAACCTCCTCTTTGATCTTTACTGCCATGTCGGGATGAGTTCTTCTCAGCTTCTGCTTTACAGGTGGACATTCAGGCTTCAGCGGCAATCTATGCTCCACAATATCAGTATCAAGACCTGGCATGTCTTGATAAAACCAAGCAAATATATCAACATACTCTCTGAGAAGCTCTACAATCCTCTTCTTAACATCAAGACCAAGCAATGCTCCAACTTTGACTTCATTCTTTTCATCTTCAGATCCCAAGTTGACCATCTCTATAGACTCTCCATGAGGCTGAATAATCTTCTCCTCGTGCTCAAGCAACCGAGCAATTTCATCAGGAATCTCTTCAACATCCTCTTCCTCAGCTTCAAACACAGGGAATTCAAAGTTGGGAGAGGGCATAGGATCATTGTTTTCAATGGGTTTATCAATCAATCTGCACAATGATTTTATTTTTATTTAGAGTATGAACAAAAAGTGCAAACAATATGCAGATAAACAATTATTATTATTTTGGGTTTTTTATGTTACCATTTTTCAGAATAAAGCAAAAAGGAAAAACACATATGGAAATAACAAAATAAAATTTTATTGATGATGATAAAATTTGAAACAAAGCCCAACAAACATCACTTTCACCTTGGACAGAGTGAAAGGATTTTTGAAAGAAAATAAAACAAATTACTTTGAAGAATGAACAATAAAAGGAACATCAATAGCAATCCAGTTCTGGCAAATCTTTCCATGCATAACGAAGTCAGGCATTTCTTCATCTTCATCATCCTCAATGATGGCAGCAGTGGAATGATCGTTGATAAATCCAGCACTTCGGAAGCCTTCTTGAATAGTCTTCGGGTTATTGAGAACTGCGCCTGGTGCAAAGCCGATACCAAAACCTTCCTTATTGTCTACAGCATCAATAACTCGTCCCCAACATTCAGACTGACCAGATTTCAGCACTCGCAGAGCATCCTTGAAAGAAGACATGGGCATGGCATTCTTCTTAGCAACATTATCCACAACAGAAAGAGCTTGAAACGAAGTTCCCACCTCTTCCTCAGCATCAATATAGGAGAAAGAAGACAAATTGCTCACAAGCATCGCCCTTTCACCTTCAATGGTCACCAATTTCCCCTCTTTCACAAACTTCAACTTCTGATGGAGAGTGGATGTCACAGCTCCTGCCTCGTGGATCCAGGGTCTTCCGAGGAGACAATTGTATGCGGGACGTATATCCATTACTTGAAAAGTAATCTTGAATATAAACGGTCCAATAAGAATAGGAAGATCCACCTCTCCAATCACTGTCTTCTTCGACCCGACGAAAGCTTTTACAATAATCCTACTGTGCCTCATGGGAGCACCTTGATACGCAAGCTTTGACAAAGTAGATTTTGGCATAACGTTCAGAGAAGATCCGGTATCAACTAGCACCTTGGACATAGCATCTTCCTGACAATTGACTGAAATATGCAAAGCCAAGTTATGATTCCTTCCTTCTTCTGGCAGATCATCATCACAGAAGCTTAAATTGTTGCACGATGTGATATTAGCCACAATACTATCAAACTGATCAACAGTCACATCATGGTCAACATAAGCTTGATCAAGAATCTTCTGCAAAGACTGCCTATGAGCCTCAGAGCACATCAAGATAGACAAAACTGATATCTTCGACGGAGTATGCAACAACTGCTCAGTAATGTTGTACTCACTCTTCTTTATCAAATTTTAGCACCTCATCTTCACTATTACCAGATTGGCCTGATTGGACAACAGCATCCATAATCTACTTACTCGCACTTGTATCTTCAACTCTCTTCGGAGGATCTGAAGCATACACTCTACCGCTTCGGGTAACCTTTGTCACATCAGAAATGCTACTTACAGACTTCGGAGTAGGAATAGGAACTTCCCTACCATTTTCTATCATCATAGCATTATACCGGTACAGAACAGCTTTATCAGACTCATACGGCACTGGACCAGGCAAATTAATCACCAACGGAGTAACAACATTTTTGCGACTATCAAATGAAATAACCACCCTCTCAGGAACAGTCCTCTCAGGAAGATTGAACTGAGGCATAATAACATTCACTTCATTTTCATATTCATCTCTTTTTGCTGTCACTTCGATCATCTTATCATCCATCATCTTTTGAATATCTCTCTTAACAATCACGCAACCACGAGGATTCACCGAGCAAATACAACATCCAGCATAATCGTGATCAATATCGTGATATTCACTTAAGAAAGCATACATCTCAACCAAAGACCTTCGAATATGACGGACCTCATAGATCTTGAACAAACCAGGACAACCATCAACCATATTCACAGACGCATTACCATGCTTTGGAAACGGATTTTTCTGCACATTTGGATTAACATCATTGAAATACAGAACATTGTTCCTCATCAATTTCTGTACTTCAAACTTCAATGGATAACAATTCTCAACATCGTGCCCCGGGGCACCTTGATGAAAAACACAACGAGCCTCTGGCTTATACCACCATGGGATAGTCTCTGGAACTGGAGGCGGAGGACGTGTTTGCACAAGATTCTTTGCAATCAAAGACGGAAGCAAGTCCGCATACGACATCGGAATAGGATCAAAACTTGGCTTATCCTGAACTTGTTGATTACCACCTTGTTGCACAGAAGGGTGTTGATAACGAGGTTGGTACTTTGGAACTGCCGGCACAGTTGGAGCCACATTAATCATCGGTGTTACAGAAGCTACATGCTGCGAATGGTGATTCCCACGACTGTGAGGTCTTCTATAACTTTCACGAGATACTGCATTAGTCTCATTTTCTTTCTTTTTCCCAAAGTTGAACCTTCTAGAGCTTGAGCCATTACCATTCTCTTGATTTAACCTTCCCTCATGGACACCTTCTTCTAAACGCATCCCCATACTCACCATTTCAGTGAAATCGGAAGGAGCGCTTGCTATCATCCTCTCATAATAAAAAGAACCCAAAGTCTTCAAGAAGATCTTTGTCATTTCTTTTTCTTCCAGCGGAGGAACAATTTGGGCTGCCAGCTCGCGCCATCTCTGCGCATATTCTTTAAAAGTCTCTTTGTCCTTCTGGGACATAGCACGAAGTTGATCTCTATCTGGCGCCATATCAACGTTATACTTGTACTGCCTCACAAAAGCTTCTCCCAAATCATTGAAGGTCTTGAATTGGCTATTATCCAAACTCATATACCACCTCATGGGTGCACCGGTCAAACTGTCCTGGATATAGTGAATCAGCAGCTTATCATTGTCTGTCTGAGCAGACATCTTCCTAGCATACATAGTCAAATGGCTCAACGGACAAGTGTTGCCTTTGTACTTCTCAAACTCAGGCAACTTGAATTTGTAAGGAACTTTAACATTCGGGACCAGACAAAAGTCATAGGCATCTTTTTCGAACAAATCCTTATGCTTCAAAGCTCTCATCTCCCTCTGTATCTCAACAAAGCGTCCCTGGAAATCATCAAGTCTTTCAGCCACTCCAGCACCTTCACTGGGCTCAGCATGGTAAATCATTTCATCATGGTGCGGAATAGCTTGCACTACAGGTGGTGCAGTAGTCACAACTGGAGGAAGAGTAGTCCACACTGGTGGGGGAGTATTAAATACAGCAGTCTCAGGATGATGAGGAGGACGATAACCAGTAGGAATAAAATCAACTGGCATGCCCCAAGGTGTGCTAGCAGGCATACGATAGCGAGGAGAAATAACAGTCTCAACAGGAATTGATGCGGTAACAACCTCAGAGATAACAGTATTCTGAACAGGAGAATTAGGGGGTGGCTGATTCTGAGCAGCCACCAAACTTTCCATCATAGCAGAAACTCTTTCCAAACTTTCCCTCAGATAAGTAACCTCTTCGCGCAACTCGCGATTTTCTTGTTGTAAAGTTTCCATCACCCTTCTCCGATTAGCTCGAGTATCAAATCGGTGAGTCAGCTTGACAGGAGAACTGAATGAGGACCATGAAACAACATAAGATCCCTGGAGAACACTCAAAAAGCAAGACAAATGCGGGTACGATGCATGGTATGCGTATGCAAATGCAAAGATTTCAAAGGATTATAAGATAACTTGCAATAATTTATAAAGAGACATTTTTTGAAATACTTAAAAAAACTCAATATCATTAAGATCAAAGTGAGGATTATAAGTGAAGTACAAACATCAATAATCCTAATACATAAGAGGAAAAGTAAACTAGGTCTAGGAAATCATATCCGAAGAAGTTCCGAATCCTGGCTGATACTTCATGTGAATTCTCTTGATCTCATTCTTGTACCGATCTTCCATATCTTCCTTATCCTTCACCAACTTGTCAACAATGGCCTTCCAAGCACCAGAAGTAGGAGGAATAGTAGATGAAGTACTAGAGGAAGATAAGTCCTCTCTTGGCCTCTTCGTGACACGCCGCTCAAGTAGCTCAATGAGATCATCCTACTCCTTCAGCTGCTCCTGCATCGTAGTCTTCTCAAGTAGCCATTCTTCTTTCTATTTCTTCATCTTGTCTAACTCTTCTTGAAGAGCCACCTTCTCATCAACGGGAGGAAGAAAAGCAGACAATGGTAATATGGGAAACAACGACTCCTCAGGTGGATAAGGCATCTTGAGCTTGGAAACCCTAGATCGAACCCACTGAATATAGCATTCGGAAGGAGGAAGGTGTTGTCTTCCCAATTGACCTCTCTCTTTCCGGTGAACAGCATGCCAAGAATGAGCAATCCTTTTCTTCATCTCTATATGATCAGCACCATTAAGAAAGAAGAAACGGGATAAGGAAAGATTGTTTGGTATGTCCTTCAAACAATATCTGAACTGTCATCTAGCCAAAATAGGGTTGTAGCTAATTCCCCCACGTGTACCAAGAAGAGGCACATTAGGAAATTCTCCACAACTATCAATAAGAACTCCAGTGTCATAATGAGAACTATACCATGTCATGTCCTTATGAGAAAGTGACATCAACCTTTGAGACCATCTTCGATTCTCTTTATTGTCCTTGAAGACATCTGACTTGGGTAGGTGCAAAATAAACCACCTATAAAGAAGAGGCGCACAACATACAATCTCTCCGTCACCTTTGGAGGTCCTATAGTGAAAAGCATGATACATATCTCCAAGCAAAGTAGGAACCGGATTCTTCTTCAAGAAGATCTGAATAGCATTCTCATCCACAATACCATCCAAGTTCGGAAACAAGACAATGCCGTAAATAAGCAAAGCAAGAATAGCCTCAAATGCATCCTTATGACCCAAAGTAAGTGAAGTAGAAGCCTTTCCCATCAAGAACTTAGCATTAATACCACGAACACTCCCTTTTGGAAGAAACTTCCCATTAAGATCAGACTCCTTAAGACAAAGTGCTTTGGCGATGACCTTGATAGTAAGCTCCTTCTCTAGACCACTGAAAAGAAACTCCTTGTCCAGAATAGGCAAACCTAACCAATGAGAATACTCCTCCAAAGTCGGCACAAGCTGATAATCCGGAAAGGTGAAACAATGGTGCAACAGATCATAAAACTGAGCTAAAGTAGGGAGAATCCCCTCAAGTACATCAGTGTCCAACATATACAAAAGCTTCCCATGACATCTCCAGAACTCTTGGGTATCAACAACCAAAGCTCCTAGCTTTCTCAACTCTAATACATTAGGATTCTTGAAGGTGTACTTCTTTGTGTTCCTCCTTTCAAAAGTCATAGCCATGGACATCTGAAATTTTGCAAAAGTTCCTTATAAGTCCTTTGAAATCTTACAACACAATGCTCATGAATGTATGATGGCATGTATGCAACAACCACAAACAAGATCACACAAGGAACACAAGCTTAGGTTCCGAGTCACGAGCATGAAGTCAAGGTAACAGAACACCAACCCACACAGGTAGTACTGAGGTTTTGTCTTCATTGTACCTGCAGAAAACCAAAAGGGTGCTAATAGAGGTGCCCGGAGTTAACAGCCATCTTTAGAATATCACCGGTACGTTGGATTACTCCCCAACCGATAACATTCTTAAAATAGACCTCGTCCGAGTGTAGTATCGCGTGACAACCGCCTTAGGTTTACACCCAGACAATTTCCGCACTACGTTCCTAAATTGGCTTGGATGGATTAATGGTTCTATAGTCCTCAGTATGATCAGCTCAAGGTCGGAAAATAATGCCACGTACGATTACTCGTCATGACATTGATAGTCCAAGAGAGCCTAACCGAGTGGAGATTATCAAATTGATATTGCTTTGGACTACTCCATCGCATATCGCTTCGAATATCGCCGTCCTATCATAAGTTTCACTCAGATCTGGGTTAGAATCTATCTCACACAGAGGATCACCAAAACCAAAACAGAACAACCAAATAACAAACAATTCAAACCAAAGCAATAAATAAATCAAAGTAGGCCGAATCCGCTTAGAATCTATCTCGCCACTTTTCTGTAGCGGTAAATTCGTGAGTGTAAGCTATTGATTAACTTCACTCAAGGTAAACAGAGTCGCCACCGCGCTTTTATTTTATTCCAAAAGGAAAAAGGAAAAAGAACGAATAAAACCTAATGAATCTAAAAGCAAAAGCTAAAAGAAACAAACAGAGAACGGGTAAGGGGATAGGTTACAAATTGGGAAGGTTTTACGCACCCAATATGTCTGTGGTACTCCAGGGAGCCCCTTGACATATTTATTGCTTTTTGGTTTGAAATTGGTTTGCTTGAAAAAAGAATGAAGAGATGAGAAGAAGGATGTTTTTTTAAGATTTTGTGTTTGAAGAGGTTTTAACGCCTCATGCCTACGTACCCACAAAGTGCAATGCGAGATCAAAACCTCGTAGTTCGTGGTACAAAATTTGAAAAGAAACAATGGGTTGCATTAATTTTAAAATGTAGAGATAAGTCGTCATTCTTTAGCGAATAATTCCGCTAGAAAGAATGAATCATATCTAAACATATGAAAAGAAAAGTGCACAAAGGCACAAAAACAATTGAGTGAGTTTTGGATTTTCTTAAAGTATTTAAGAAAAGAATTTCAATATATTTACATGGATTAAAGTTTATTAAGAAAATAAAATGAAAAGGATAAAATCACTTGACCTAAGTCAAGGCTTGATTGCAAAAGCGTTTGAAGTTTGAAAACCAAGAAGATTTGAAAATTAGGGAGAAGATTTGAAAATTTAAGAAGTGGGAGGAGATGAAGGGACTATCCTAATACTTGAATTTAAAAGTTAAGAGAAGAGTGATCAAACCATATTATGAACGTTTCTTCATGGTAAACGGAACTCCATCTTCAAAGACAAATGAAGTTAATTCGAGGCCAAGGTCTTCAATTGATCACAACTTGAGCAAAGGGGGAGATCCTAAAATCTAAGTCCAAACTCCAATGCTAAGGATAGTAACCATAGTCCGAAATTAATGTCACAAATCTTTTTTAGATGTTTTATCCGTTATTAATGTTATTGTGTCCAAATGAACAAAAGAAAAATCACAAGCAACAATATAAACATAAACAATATGATATATGATATAATATGATAATAGCATAATAAAAGAGATAAGGAGCGAGAAATTGAAATAAAAAGGATAAGGTGCGAGAGATTGAATTTAAATGGTTAGTATATTAATATTATTATAATATTTACATATAAGTGGTATGATGAACTTAATCAAACACAACCACAAAAGATAACCAAAAATCGAGGCAACCGGATCCAAGTGGATCTTATTCCGAATTCGGGACAAATTTAGGTCTATGTTAAGCAATCGCCGAGTAATTTATGAAGTAATTACCCTACAAATGAGGCCGGCCACCACCAATTAAGGTGGAAAATATTTGTACTAATACATGTTAGAGAAATGATATTATTGATCATTCTCCGAAAACATGTCACACTAAAAGAAAAAGAACGGTCTAATCTTAATCGAGATTTTTGTTGAATTATCGAAGGCAACCTATCAGGATCTTAAAGTATGGAGAATGATCCAAATGATCATTCATCCATAGATTTGAAATAATGAAGGTTAAACATATTCGGAATTCAACAATCTACGAATCAGAGATTTTCATCGACCAAAAATAAAAAAAAGAAATGAATCTTAATATAAAAATCCAAATTGTAAAACAATTTTTAAAGAACTCTTTACAAACATTTTTTTTAAAATTAACAAAAATTAAAGAAAACCATTTATATACCAAAAAAAACAAATAAGGAATTGTAAAAAAAATAAAAATAAAATGAGGGAGAGGGGGGGATCCGTATGTTTCAAAGATGCTGGATAGCAAAACTTGACTTATGGCCCTAAGGCCCAAACGAACACCATTAGTTTATTAAAAAAAGAAACTACAAAAAGAAAATGCAAACAAAGTTTCTCTTCTTCTTCACACACAAACAAACAGCAGCGGAAAAAAACACAGGGAGACACCACACTATGCATCTTCTTCTTCCTAACACGGCGGCCATTACCTTCAGAAGAGGAAGAACAAAACACGGTGGCCTAAATCGCGGATCCTCCTCTTCTATTTCAAACTTCATTCTCCCTTCCTCGTCCTGCGGATCTCGCTCTCTTTTTTTGATTCAATTTTGGTTAGTTAATTTATGGTTGTTGGTATACGAAATTGAAGGTACTATGAGGTGTTTAAAGGGAAGATTGAAGAAAAGTGAATGGAAAATTGAAAGTTTGGAGGTTGGGAAGAATTGGATTTGAAGGTGAAACTTGGAGTATATTTTGAGCAGAATTTTGGAGGGCCTGCAAAGCTTGGAAGAATGAGAGGGAGAAGTCTTAATTTATAGAAGGAGTGTGATGAAATTGGATGCCGTTTTGTTGCATTTTGGGTTCATGAAGAACGCGTGTTTGCTGCATTTTTTCGGTGCTGGAAAATTCTGCGTTTTGAATGCGTAGCAACTGTGTGTAGCTTGCTGAGTTTTGTTATTCAAATTTTCTGCGTTTTATTTATTCACATTTTGCGTTTTGGGCTTGTCACGGTTTTTGCGTTTTACTTGTTGCGTGACGTTATTCTTGTGCGTTTCGCGTGTGGTTTTTTTTTCAGTTTGCTGCTGGTGTGTTGCGCGAAGGCTGATGCTTGCGTTTTGGATGTGGGCCTGAACGTGCTGAAGCTGCTGTTGTTTTGGCTGGTGTGATGGCTTGTGTTTTGGATTCAGCTGGCTGGGTGTATGTGAGTAGCTGGGAGTTGAAGAATAGTTGCAGATGTCGTATTGTACGCTGGCTGGGAATTGAAAGCTGTGGCTGCGTGTTGATGTACTTTGCGCTGCGTACGACATACGGCTTTGGCTTGATGATGAGATGGTTGTGTACAGCTGGGAAAGCTGAAGTCACCGGGTCATGGGCCTTGGCCTCTCAGCATTTTCTTGTTATTATTTTTTTTTTAATTTTGACCAAAGCAAAAAGAAACAATGTGGGCTTAGGAAAAGAAACTGGGCTTGGTAATTTTCTGCAATAAAAATTGAATAAAAGAAAATGGATACAAAAGAAAATAATAGAGAAAGAAAAAAAGATTATGAGAATTGAAGATAGACTAAAAAAAATGCAGAGGAATTCTCTTAAATTGTGAATGGTAAAAATTAAATGGGGTTAAAAAAATGAAATGGATTATTTTTTCTAATGGAAATGAGTTTCATGATAAAAAATTGGGAACTAAGAAAATTCTATGAAATAAAAAAAATGAACTTTAATTGGGTATTGAATATAAAAATGGCAATAAAATTTCTTTAAAAAAAATAATGGAGATATTAGAAAATGAATAGAAAAGAATAAATGGATAAAAAAATGATGGTTTTAGTCGAAAAATGGGTGATGGATGAAGTAATGGTGATTTTAAGCCCACAACCAGCTTCTGATTTTTCTTGCACAAACCACTTGATTAAACTAACACAGTCACCGCGAAACCACTGAAAAACTTGCCAATTCAACCACAGCCACTTGAATCATCTGAAAATTGCCCTGATAATTTGAATCCCCGCTGAGGAAAATAAATCCCCAGATGAATCACTGATGAATTAATGGACTGATGATTCGAACCAAACTTCACACATAACGTTGCCTAATAAACCAATGATCTTCACATACAACGCAGCTTGAACTTTTGAACACGCAATATTTGAGAAATAACCACTGGCACACACAATTGGCAGTCGAAACAATTTTCTGATAGTTTGACCAATATTAGGTCAAACGTTCATCTGAATCGAATCATAACTGAACAACCACATCTGAATTAAAATCACTGCTTTGTCTTTGAATTCCTGCAACACAGAGAGAAGAAGCAAACTGCAACATTTTTTTTGGTGTTTTGGTTAGAAGTTAGTAAATATAAACAAATAGCAACAAGAAAAATCATGGTGATCCCCTGCGAAGCATAGACCCACAACCGAGACGGATAAACGAACCAGGCGTGATCTTGTTTGTATGCAAAAATGCAGATGAAAATGCGAAGAAATCTTAGGGCAAAAATTAGGGTGTTACAGTTATACTTTTCAAAGCATGGGGGTTTGAATTTGTGAGGAATCCTCACTCCCTCAACTAGGCCCATATCCATCACATCAAACCCCAAAGAATTCTGTGATTCCAGGGATCTCAGCTTCTCAGATATCTCGTCCAGACGACGGTCATAAACTTCATCAGCCCCAACACCTAACACTGTAAACTGCTCATCTTGAGGATCTTCTTGCATAACACGATCTCCAATGTTTCTCTGGGTATTTCCAATAACATTGACTTCGGGGTTGTTGTGGGGGCCAAACTCTGGTGGATTTGTTTGCGGCTGATCGCGTGTGTTGTTACTTATACCCCCAGTGCCTGCATGGTTATCTTCTGGAGTTTGCCGCTCTAATAACTCCCTCAATCTTTCTTGGGTCTGTGCCAGCCCAGTCATCACAGCCATGAATTGATTCATCTGAGTCCTCACTTCTATCCTCACATCAGTCATCTGAGTCCTCTCTTCTGTCAGTTCTTGTTGTAACTGATCCATTTGTAGACTCTGAAGGTTGTTGCGGGTTTGATATCTGTGGATGCAATTGACAGGAAAGACCCTCCTGCGAGCAATATTTCCTAAAACAATCAACAAGGTGAGAAAAACAACAACAAAACTCCTGCAACACAAAGAATATGAAGTTAGCTTGCAATGCAATATGTCTATTTGTCTACAGAGGGTATCCGGTTTGGTTCTTGGTTTTGACCTTCCAGACCTCTGGGGAATCAAGATCTTGAAGCAGACAAAGTCCATGAGAAAATCTAATACATAATCATAAAAGTACAAGTGGTATTGCCAAATAGTTCATGAATTACAACCAAACAAACTCCTATGGTGAATAAAAATACAATTAAATTCAAGAATACAACAAACAAAATCACCATGGTGAGCTACAACAGAAATAAATAGGTACAAGCAAAGAAGATCAGACATCCAGTCCAAAAGCATCGTCTTTGACTTCCTTCAGGAGAGCATCAGTTACTGATCCAACTGGGTGCTCTGTGATGGTTCTGATGAGAAGGTTTCTGGTTGCAATGGCATTTGTCATCTTCTGATACCTGTCTTATTCTTTGGATCTCTTTAACCCCGCCCGAAGTTTCATCTCTGAGATTTCCTTCTGAGTTGCTAGCAATGCATCTTGGCTTATTTTCTCATTGGCTTCCAACTGCTCTATCTTGGCTTGCATCTTCTGGTCTTCCAATAAACGAGCTTCAGTTATCCTAACCCATCTATCCTGACTCTCTTCCAGATAATGTTAAGCTCTTTCCTTTTGAATCTTTGCTTCCTTGCATGCATTCTTTAACACAAGTTCTCCTGCTCGGGCTTTCCTGATGTAGTCTCCAGTCTTCTCGATCTTGGTTACATGCTCGATGCGTAACTTCTCTAACGTTTCAATGTCTAGATGACCATCATTCCTTTCCCAAAGGGTCTTCTTTACTGAGTAGAAGCTATATTGTTACACTTTCCCATAATAGCAGTCCCTTTAGTTTGTATGTTGTCCCAAGCCTAAGATGCTTGTCGGACAATGGCATGATTGTTCTGAAAGGCACAATAAAGAGACTCTGTTAAGTCCTGCTCCCTAGGTGGATGTATCAATGCATATCCCAATTGTCTTTTGAAAAGTAAAGGATTGTAATTGATGCAACCCTTTACTCCAATGAGTGGCACATTTGGGTATTGCCCACAACTTATTATTATGTCTCGACCCTTGGTGCTCTGAGTGCACCACTTGATATCTTCTGAAGTAAGGGCAATCATTCTCTTAGCCCAATTCCTTGTCTGATATGGATTCAGGAAAGCTTCCGTCTTCGGCATATGTCTCATCAACCAACTGTAGAAGAGAGGTGCACAACATCTTACCAGTCTTCCTCTCTGTTTTTCATTCCTCTGATGACCTGAGTAGTAAAAGTCTCCTAACAAGGTGGGAACTGGGTTCTTTAGCATGAATATGTGGATGGGATTCTTGCTTACAAACTTAGGCTCATCTGCAAACAAGATGATACCATAAATGCTGAGGGCTAGGAGAGCACATACAGTTTCCCAATTCCCTACTGCAGCCTGCTTTGTAGCCTGAGTAACCAAGAAATCCAGATGGAGGCCTTGGATTCCAGCCTTGGAAGTCATGTGCTCATCAATGGTGGTTACTTTCAGATGTAATGCTTTGGCTATGTCTTCATTCCTTGGAGGAGTCATTTCAGGATTGAAAGGAATTCCTCTTCTGATAGGGACACCCAATAACATAGAGTATTCTTCCAGTAAAGGACCTATCTGAAAATCTGGGAAAGTGAAGCAACGAAGAGGAGGGTCATAAAACTGAAGACTAGTGTGAATCATGCTTCTCTGTGAAGTGTCCAAGTCCATGATCATGTCCAGGATCCCACCATAATGCTCTCTGAATAAGGGAACATGATCAGGGGTGATAAGAGCCTGTATCTGCCTGATGTCGGCCAGAGGATACTCAAAGAAGTGGTAGGTGATGTTGCTTTTCGTGGTTGAATCCATGCTGAAGGAGACAACTGAAGAGGATAGCTGAAGAAGTGTTGAAGCAGATAAGCTGAGCAGAAGAACGGTCAAAACCAAACCAAGAAGAGATGGATACCATGTAAAACAAATAGATAAGATGTTAAATGATGCAATATGATGTATGTTTATGATATGCAAGGGTTTGTGATCATGTGCTAGATATTCAGTTGCCTTTGGTGGGATCCATGAGTGTTCAGAGTTCCGGATGGAGGTCTGAGAACTAGTAACCAGGGGGGACTCAAATAAAGAGTCAAAAGTCCAGGGTTTCAAAGCATTAATAGTATAACCTTATAACATTCCAGTAGCAAGGTATGATGAGGTCAAGGGTTCCTGAAAACCTGTAAACAACCCAACCCACTCACAGGTATTGTTCTAGAACAAGTATCCTCAGATTCAGATCTATTATGAGAAGTGTAAACACTACTAACCCGGAGGTACAGTGTTTACATTAATCATAAAGGACCCTCCTCTAATTCACCTAAGATGATGAAGGTCATCCAGACTTAGCAAGCTTCTCAGATAGCCCTAGTACTACAGGAAATCCGTAGCAAAAAGTTCTCAAAAAGAAACCCATGTCTGAACTGTGTTTTCATATTCCTGCACCAGACCGAAATGGAATGGGAAATAATACAAAACCAATTTAATCTTAGGTGTCACTTAGGCCTTTGTGGTGAGCCTATCTCACTGAGTACCCCTCCCACCAAGGCAAACCAACAAATCCAGCACAGATGATATGATAAAAATGAAATGCGTAAAGCAGTAAATGAAAGCGATAAATAAAGCTGTACAAAAAGCAATAAATAAAGCAATAAACAAGTATGCACATAACACCCCCAGTAAAAAAAATCAAACAAGCGCTAGGAGAAACCCACAAGAGAACCAGAAGCCCTGGTTGCAAAGAGTCCCCAGCAAAGTCGCCAAGCTGTCGCTCCCCGGACTTTCGTCCCGGTGCAAACGCGAACCGTCAGCGATGTTGGAGGTTGAGGTTGAATAGAGTCTCCAGCTAGGCATTTTTATCCCGAAGGAAATGTAATGCTGCATAAATCTGGAAAGGTATGGATAAAACGGTTGCGAACCAAAGAAACTGAGAAAGGGGGTTGGTTACGACCTGGGAAGGTATTAGCACCCAGATCGTCCGTCGTACTCGACGAGATCCACGCTTACTTGATTGTGTTTAAAAGGGGATAGGTGTATGTGCTAAACTGTGCATAAAAAGCTAGGGAGAAAAGGATGTACAGAGTGTCAGTGCGAAGAAAGTGAGTGCTCAAAACTGAGGCTAAGAAAAGAAAGCTGGAAAGAGGAGAGAGGGAAAGACAAAGAGACTTTTGTTCGATAATTGTTAAGTTATGCCTACGTATCCTCTCGTGCAATGAGGAAGTCAGAACACCGTAGTTCGACTCAAAGAGACTTAGTGTTTTTGTTGTGAACTGCTTGCTTGTCTATGCTCAAGTGTATGACTCGTCTGGCTCGAGTGCTAACTGTCTTACATTAGACGGGAGAAGTGAGTTCTCATTTCAAAGTGAGTGTGATGAGAAAAGAATCCCGAAGGAGACATTTATTGTTTGTTTTTGTGTTTTTCAGTTTTTTATTGTTTTTTGTGTTTTGCATAAGATAATGAGCTTAAGCCTAAATCAAAGGTTAGTAAACTCATTATATTCTCCCTGATTAGGGATAATGAGCCTACTTAAGCATGAGATGAAGATCCCAAATTAATTACCATCATGATATAGGATTAAGATCATTAACCTACTTTGGTAATTATAAGGTGTTTTTGGGTTTTTGTTTAGGGTTAAGTAATGAGTTTAATCTCCAATCAAAGATTAGTGAACTCATTACACCATCCTAAGAGAAGGGTGATAGATAAGAGCACTTAAGATGAGGAAGATACCTCAACTTAATCCATGGTTAGGGATTAAATTCATTATATAACAAGCCTTTATTAAGTGAATTTTAATTAAAGGTTGGATAAAGAAGTGTTTTTTATGTTTGCAAGACTTTAGCATGAGGAGGACTTGTCCATTGAACACTAGGGTTAGTCCCTCTGAACCACCAGGCAGAGATGTAACCCTAATATAAGACCCAAGTTACAAGCTTAAGTCTTTAATGATTATTAGGTGTTTTGATTGAAGGTGAAAACAACTTAAAGGTTTAGCACTAAGGATCAAAGTTATACACTCAATCCTAAGATAAGGATACAGGCATAATCCTAATTCAGAGTCCCAAAACTTTAACTGTTTAGCCTTGATTATGAGATAAGAGAGAGAGAGAGAGAGAGAGAGAGAGAGACTCAAGGAGACTCAAAAGGTAAAAACTAGGGGGGACTATTTACAACCCTAAAGTGATCATGCTTGGATATTACTAAGGTTTGTGAGGCATCAAGAGAAGTCTTCAAGTTGGCCACCAAAGGAGGAGAAGCAGATGGAGAGAGAGAGAGAGAGAGAGAGAGAAGGATTAGGTTACTTACTTCATGAAGAAGTTATGTAACCTAGGAACAAGAGATAACATAAGTGAACGAGATTCACTTCAAACACAAACAAAGTGCATAAAAAATAAAGAGAGAAAGAGAGGTTGGATGTGGATGCACATCCACATCCTGATTAACTTACCAAATGAACCTGAAATGGTTATTTTAAACTCAAGATTTGTACAAATTTAAAAGCATAAGCAAATCAAGTGATAAAAAATTGAAAATGCATCCAAAGGGACCCAAAGCACTCATGAAATTACCATCCAAAGGGGGAGGTCTAAAGGTTAACCAAGTTCAAGTTATGGTTATCCTAAGATTGGCTAGGGTTTTGGATATTTTTCAAAGGAAAAATGCACATTAATTTGAAAATGCAAGATAAAAATGTGACAAAAATATATTTAGAAACTAGAGGTCAAGTGTGAAAGATTACCAAAAGAATCAAATGCAAACCTATCTTGGTTTGAAAGTTATGAATTTTTGAAGTTAAGGTTGAAAATAGGAATTTTAGAAACCCTAACTCAAAGAAAATTGGCAAAGTTTGATCAAAACCAAAAAGAAATTTGTGAGATGAGTTTGAAAATGTTTCTAAATGTTTAAAGAACCTCTCAGAATTTTTTGTGATTTTTAGATACTTTAAAGTATTTTTAATTAATTAAATGGAATTAATTAATTAAAATATACAATTAAATTATTTAAAAATGCATTTTTTAATGAAAAAATAAAAATAAAAATATTTTTGGGTTCTGAAAATTAATTAAAGTGGTGGTAAAAAATTTCAAAATTTTTAAATCATTTTTATTATTTTAAATAAATAAAACAAAAGAAACGAAATAAATAAAAAATGAAAAGTATGCACAATGAAGGGCCAGGATTGCGTGGGAGATGGATGGAAGGCCAGGTCAAGAAGTCTGATTGACTTGAGGTATGATGATCCTAAGGCTGAGGTTTAAAATTGCATTTCACGCGTAATCTAAGGGCTCTCATTTAATCTGGCCTTTTAATTAAGTTTTATATTAATTAATCAGGATTAAAATTAATGGTGCAATTTGGACCCTCGTTCCTAAACTAATCAAGATCCAATGGCTGATGTGCAATTTGGGGAACCCTAACCCTAATTACTTTCAGATGACCAGAAAATTGCTCCGATCATTTTCTCCGGTGGACCAAAACCCTAAAATCTTCCCTAGGCAAAATCAAAACCTCTAACCTGCCCAAAAATGATCCCCATACTTCTAGCAACTCAAATCAAACATCAAACAACATTTATCATTCATGAACAAGCTGAATCGAATCAAAACATGAACACGGGAAAATTTTTAGAAGTTCATAAAATGTTCATTTCTTCACCATTTTCAATTCTAAAAGCATAATTGTGATCCTTAGAGCATGCAGTTTCATTTTATAACAAGAAATCAAAGCTTTGAGAAAAAATGTTCTTGAGTATACCTGAGCTGGAAACCTTCAAATGTGAGCTTTCAGAACCTCCCACTTGTGCAAGTGAACTCCTTTGATCCTCCTGAAGCTATTGGGATGCTTAGAATGCTTTGAAAGTGGCTATTTTGAGTGGCTCGATTCTGATATGGCAGAAATGGAGGCTTTGGTTTATGAGGTTTTAGGCCATGGTATTGTTTGCTTTGTGTTCTATGGATGATTTCTAAATGAATGGTGAAAGAATTTTTGAGGTTTGATGGATTGTTTGAGAGAATCGAAGAAGAGAAGTTTTTGGCAAATTTTGTGAAAACAAATGTTTTGTGTCTTTTGAGCTCATGGCATGCTTCTCTTATGATCTTGAGGCAAACCCTAAACTATTGGAATGGGTCAGAAGATTAGGTATGCACTATGGGAATGGTATGGATCCATTGGCCAAAAAGTCAAGATTGGTGTACTATAGGTATGTGTCATGGCAGAGCTGGTTTCTGTGGCTAGATTGCTTCAGCATGGTTCATGGAGAGCCTTTGGATCATCTTTATGCAGCTGGATGATCTTGATCAAGAGTTCTCATAGTTTATGCAATTTGGCAACTTTGAAGTTTCTTGAGAAATAAGTCATGGGAATGCTTGGTACAAAGGCCAATTCTGATTTTTAGAAGTTGTATTGACATGTTGTGATACATTTGAGTGCATTAGAGGTCATTTGAATGCTTAGAAACCAAAAATGCACAAATCCCTCTTTGACATGAACATGAAATTTACAAGATTTTTGCCAACTTTGCAAGGCCATAACTTGAGTTCTAGAATGAATTAGAATGAGTTCTTGTACTCTTTGAAAATGGGAGGATCCAATCTACAACTTTCATGTTTGAAGAAATTTCATTTGAAACCTTTTTGATCAAGAAAGAGGAGGTTGAAAATCTTTCCCAAAATAGAAAGTTTACATTACAAGTCATTTCCATTTTTTGCAAGTTTTGGCTTTGTTCATTTTTCTTCAACTTTGTGAACTTCCAAGCATTCAAATGATCAAATAAAGACCATATGACTTCAAAATGATGAGGATGACCCTTTGGTACCCTTGTTGGGGGCCTCAGATGCCCAAAATCTGACTTTTCTTGCTCAGGAAGTTACCACTTGATCAGATGACTTCCACATTGAATTTTTCCATGAAATTTGATACACATGCTCCTTATATCACATATGGACCAATATCAACAAGAATGACCAAAATATTTGGGTGTAAGGCCTCTGAAACCAAAACCCTAATTTTAGGTCATATGTGTAGGAGCCTCAGCTTAGCATCCATACCTATGCAGTGCTTTGACATTTCTTGACTTCAATGGACCCATGGGGACATAAGATGATCATAAAACACTCATGGACCCTCTTGGCATGCTTCATGGCCTCTGAGATAGCTCACACCACTTCTAGGATTCATCTGTTCACAAACCCTAGATGCAGGTATGTAGATGAAATGTTTAAAGGGTGATTATGCATTATGGAATGTGTTGATAGGCTAGCAAATGATGATAATCATAAGCTAAGATGATAAAAGAGAGAGGGCAAATTTGGGGTGTTTACAATACCAAAATGAGATAATATATTTGAATATAATAGTTCAAGAATAAGCATGATTAAGTTAGATTGTACATTCATCTCAAGGTCCCAAAGCAAGATTAAGACCAAAATCAAGAACTTCAATATATTATAGGTTATACGTACAACGATGATATAACTCATATCAAGAACTTCAATGTATTACATATAATAGTTATATTTATTCCAAACATGAAAATAGAAATACTAATTAATCTAAATTTCAAAGAGGGCTATGAAAATTAAAACCAATAAGGTAATTTCAAAATATGGCAAAGATAAACATGAAAGCCATAAGAGTTTGTTATAGAAGATTAAGGCCAAAAGTAAGAACTTCGAGATACTGTCACACATGTTTAATCTAAACCCTATTAGAAAAATTATTCATTTGTCAATAATCAAATTTTTAATGGTTACATTTTAATTTGTTAGTCGAATTGAAACTTGAATGACAATGTGAATTTATTTTTAATATTCATTGTGAATTTATTTTGAGAACTTTGAAGTTAATCTCCCTTAAGTGATGAACTTACTAACTTTGTAAATTAGTTATATAAGGGTTACTTGTGAAGAGTGAAAGTCTGATCGTTTACAAGAATCTTACATTGTGTGGGTCTAGAAATTGCTTACTTCTCTACATGTAATTATTTGTTCTTTTGATATAGTTGCATGAATAATTAACAATAATTGGGAACTACCTAATTGAATTTCCTATATATAGGGGTTACTTGTGATCAAAGTGTGAAAGTCGGATCGTTTCCCTATAGGTAAATATTTTTTAATTTGTTTTTGTTTAGCTTAATTAGTAAAACCATGGATAAGACATGGATGTATTCAAATCAATTGTCGAAATAGTATGAGAATGAGGTATCAAAATTCGTTAAGTTTGATGTTGTGCATGCCAAAGACCCAAGTCGAATACATGTCCTTGCTTGGGTTGCTGTTATGGGAGTCGGGTTGACGTGATTCAGTTGGCATCACATTTAAAGAGGCGTGGAATTGATAGACGTTATACATGTTGTAATTTTCATGGTGAGAAAATTAACAGGAATGTTGAACCGGGGGATAATACGACCTATGCTTCAAACGACAATGGCACAAATATATACGCTTTTGATAGAGTCGAAGAGATTGTATAAGCACTTGAAGAAGATCTTAAGGATTGCCCCAAAATGTTTGAGAGGTTGGTAAGTGATGCAGAGAAACTGTTGTATAATGGTTGCACTAAATTTATAAGATTGCCTGCGGTATTAAAGTTGTACAACTTAAAGGCAGGCAATGGATGGTCGGATAAAAGTTTCACAGAGTTATTGGCCCTTATGAAATATTTGCTTCCAGAGAATAATGTTCTTCCAAATCGAACATATAAGGCCAAAAAGATGTTGTGCTCTATTGGTATGAGCTATGATAAGATACATGCTTGTCTTAATGATTGTGTTTTGTTTCGAAATGAGTATGCATCGTTAAATGCCTATCCTAAATGTGGTGTCTCTCGATATAAGAAAAAGTTATCTCCAACAAAAGTCTTATGGTATTTTCGTATAATGTTGATATTTAGACGCATGTTTCATAGTGAAAACAATTCAAGACACTTGACTCGGCATGCAGATGAAAGAATTATTGATGGAAAGTTTCGGCATCCAGCAGATTCACCACAGTGGATGAAAATTGATGACGATTATCCTGAATTTGGAAAAGAATCAAGAAACCTTCGCTTGGAATTATCTACTGATGGGATGAACCCACACGGTCTTCAAAGTATCTCACATAGCACTTTGTCGCTCCCCGGATTTCCATCCTGGTACAAACGCGAAAGTGGCACGGAAAAAAATAGAGTCGCCAGCCAGGAATTTTTATCCCGAAGGAACGGGAATGGTAATGCTGCACAAACCAGAAGAAAGAAGAGGAAGGACACGGGTCCTGCGAACCAAAGAGACTGAGTTCGGGAGTCGGTTACGACCTGGGAAGGTATTAGCACCCAGATCGTCCGCCGTACCCGATAGGATCCACGCTTGCAAAGAAATTGTTTCAAAGGGTGAAAATGAACTGGAAAAGAAACTGAGAAAAGAACTGAATAAGAAACAAAGAGAAAAATGTAGGGAAAATAAAGATTATGCTCGAACGGGCCCTACCCCGCTGCCTACGTACCTCATCAGGACAATGAGGATCAGAGACGCCGTAGTTCCCCTAACTAGGGGTGGCAAGGAAAATTGCTTGTGAATTAAGGCTTGAACTTCCTATGCCAATGCTCAGGTGTTGCAGACTCGGACGCCGAGTGTGTAACCGTCTTGCAAAATGATAAGTAGGAGCAAGTTCGCGTACGGAGCGAAGGAGATGAGAAAAGAATTTCCGAAGGAAAGACGCTTATTGTTTGTTTGTGTTTTTTATGAAGCTTTTAGGAGTGTGTCACAAGGAAGTGAACTCAAGCTCTTTTCCATGGAATGTGCACTTGTCACTACATTCCAAGATGGAATAATAGAACAAGCACACTCAAGTAAGGAGAAGATCCCAAAAACTTGAATCCAGATATTAGGGCCTAAGCTCACTAACTCATTAAATTATTAAGTGTTTTTGGTATTTACAATGAAGAAGTGTTTTTTTTATGCTTTTCTTAGTGAAGAAGATACCTTGATCAGACTTGTGCATCACAAGGTAAGCTTGTACTATCCCAAGATGGGAAGACTACAAGTACCTCATGGGATAAGGCTATTGCTCAAAGTATTACTTCAAACTTTATTAAGTATTTTCTTGAAGGTTATGAGATGAGAAGAGAAGAAGAACCAAAAGGATCACAAAGGCAAAATTCTAAAGGGGGACTAAAGAATCCTAGGTGTTGTCATGCATGAATACCCTAAGGTTAGTGTGGTTTTCTATCCTAAAGAAGAAAGAAAGAAGAAGAAGAAGGATGAGATGAGTAAGGCCTAAGCCTAACAAAAAAGGGTTAGCACAATAAAGAAATAAGAAGAAGAAGAGATAAGATTTGGAGATGTGGGAATCACCTCCACACCTCACACTTACCATAGCCCCTGCAAGGTTAGTAACATAAGCACAAAAGCAAAGCAACATGAAACAAATGACATGCCAACATCATACAAACAGAAGTGAAGTCATATATACAAATGCTAAATGGATATGCAAGTCATAAGAATGAGGAATGAAGCATGCAAGCAAATTATGAGACAACATGAATCACATGGCAAACAAATGCAACCTTAATGAGATGCAAAGCAAAAATGCACAAACATGGACTCAAGGCACATAAATAGAACCAAAACAAGTCAAAGAAATGCTTAAGAAGCAAGAAAGATGAAGAGAAGAGACACACAAGAACAAACAATCACATTATGAGGTGAAAGAAGAAAAGAGATGAAGTGAATACACTTAAGAAATGGAAGAACATAAAAGATAAGCAAAACACAAAATTTCCCAAGACACAAACCCTATCCTAAGATCATAAAGGGACCCATACCCCAAAGAGACCCCAAATGAGAAGAAGAAGTTGGCACAAGTGCCCTTCTAGGCTAATAAGAGACCTTATGATCACAAAGAAGCAAAATGGGACAAGGTACAAAGCAAAATTCAAATTAAATCAACAATGCATCTAAATATTCCACCACTTAAGCCAAATGATCCTCAAACATGATATAACAATGAGCCAAAAGGATTGGGAGAAATTTAGAAGCTAAGTAGGTCAAATGAGGACAAGAACATGAACTAGGGTTAAAAACTTCCTTCACAAGTCAAAGGACCAAGACCCAATGAACAAATTTCTAAAAATCAGGGGAAAAAACACACATGAACTACATCATCTTAGGAATCCAGGGCAACAAGAACCAACACCAAAATCAAAAAGATGAACCCTAGAGAAATTGGACAAGGCAGGGTGCTTGAAAAGGAATTAAAAATGAATTAATGAAGATACACAATTAAATGACACGTGGATAATGAGAAAAAATGGAAAATAAAAATATAGAAAATTAAGGAAAACTCAAATGAACACACATGAATTATTTTGGAATTTTTTGACACTTAGAACTAATTTTAATAATTAAAATTCAAAAGGGATATAAAAGAAATAAAATGAAAAAGAAATTAAAATGGAAATGAGGCTGGGGGTGAGAATAGTAGGAGAATCAGTTTAAACGTATTGGGCCCAATGCAGGAGGGGGTGTGAATAGTTAATGAAGCCCATTAGTCTTGCGCTGGAATATGAAATAGTGTGGAAATTCAAGGAAATAAAGGAAAATAACAGAGTCATTGGATCAAATGAACGCATCTGGTTGATAGCCTCATTAAATGATGTGCAGGTTTCATTGGTTCTGAGTGGAGGAAGTATGGTATTATGGTGAGGTGAGTTACATTATGAATTAAAATGAAAACAGAAAGTCACGTGGGAGAGAGGTTGGGTTTATGAAAACGTGGCAAGATTCTGGAGGGTGAGAGGTAAGATCCAAGGGCAAGAAACTCATCTTCTTCGTGACAAACCCTAATTCAAACTTTTCCAGATTCCAGTGACCGGAGCTAGGGCTCCGGCACTGGAAATCAAACCAGATGAACAAAACACCATGAAAATAAATGATAAGCTCCATATTAACTAATTAGACCACGCTGAATTCGAAAATGACATTGAAATGAACAATGGATCAATGGATTCTACGGATCGAAGAGAAACAGAAATGACCATGAAACTTTGAATTCAAATATCTCACTCATTATTGCACCAAATTAAAAACCACAAGCAGCAGAATAACCAGCAAACATCACTGATCAAGATGCACACAAACAATTTCCATTTCAGATCTAAAGATTCAGAGCCATACCTGAGTTTGCAGAGCTTGAAAATGCTTGCTAGAAGACCAGATGATGGATGCAAATCACTCCAAATTCTCTCTAGTTGCAAAATAAATGCAACTAGAGCCTTGAATTTGGCTAGATCTTAAGCTTTGCAAGCACCTGCCCTAAAATGGCAAGGTTGTTGATCTTGAGATACATCTTGAATAATGGTGATATTTGTGATCCTAAGCTTGCACTGATCAAGGATCTACAACTGGTTTTTTGATTGAGCAAGTGTATGAAGAGATTTTGGAGAAATTGCAAGTTGTGCACAAACTTTGAAATGAGAGAATGAGAGAGAGTTGGAGCAAACTGAAACCCTAATTTCTTTTATATCAAGTCATGAGCCAATGCTGAAAAAATGAAAGAGTTTGCACGTGGGAATGAGGAGAATTTGGTGATTTTGCAAATTGAGCAAGTTTTGCGTGATATCATGTAACACTCATGCATTATTTGGCCTTCAGCCCCATGTGCACTCTAAATCCAACCCTTGATTTGAATCCAAAAGATTTTGGCCCTTAGATTAAGTTATCACACTTTTTTCATGAATATGCAAAATTTGCATTTTTGAAGCAACATTCTTGTTTGGCACGAAATTGGTGCATTCTCTTGAGAAAAGCATGCCATTTGAATTGTATTTTAACATTGGAAACATATTGGATCCATACCAACACTTGAAATTAAGTTTCATGACAATTGGCCCGTGGTGCATGCATGAAACTTCAAATTTTGCCCTAATTTCACCAAATATTCGAGGGGCCTATAGTCCAAACCATGAGGGCTATGAAAAAGTACTTGTACTTTTTGAAAATGGGAGACCTTAATATCCAACTTTCATGTTTGACTTTGGTTCATTTGAAGAATTTTTGATCATGTTAAGCTCACTTGAATTTTAGGGCAAAAGTTGCCAAAATTGGAATTTCCTTAAAACCAACTTTGCACCAATTTTGCAAAAACCCTCAAAACTTCATGATTATTGATCTTTTAACTTTCCAAAACTCTTATAACAATGTTAGGACATCCCTTGGCTAGAAAAAGTGGATTGGACCCCTTGAAATCACACAGTCGACTTTTTAAAGGCACAGTTGACCAATTACTTCATCTGCAAGCAACTGAAGAATTACCTGACTTCCACAAGGAATTTTCTCATGAAAATTGGTACCTAGGATCCCCTTGACATATAAAAGACTTTTCCTAAATGAAATGGCCAAAGTTGTGAAGTTATGATGCTTGAATCTCAAACCCTAGTTTAGGATCCTTGTGTAGGAACTTTACCTTAGCCTGGATTCTCAGATGATCTTCCAACCTTCTGAGCTTTTGTGAATGAACTTGAACTTGAAAATGCAATGTATACCCCTCATAGGACTTGTACAAAACCATTTGGAACCTTGTCATGGCTTATGATGCTTCAAGAACCTCCACAGATGATCATATGCCTAATGCTAGGTCATGAAGAATGTTATGCCTCATCTTTCCATGCTAGGATGCTAAAAATATGGTATGTTCATGATGAATATGATGTGATATGATGCTTAAAATGAAGAGGGAAAATTTGGGGTGTTACACACTTGTCATGTGATTAGTATGATTTATATAACCTACCTCAATGGCTATGTATGATGCGTAAGTACATGATGTTCAACATGTTTTTGACGAATGTGTAAGTATAACATTATGTATTTCATTAAATCAAAAGTTTATTAACTTATAATTAATTTTTAATCCCCACTAATAATGTTTTATATGTAAATGAATTTTAGGTGACTCTATCTCAATCCTTAACCATATGTGAGGACCAGGAATGCAGGAACATACTTAGTCGAGTACTAAATGTTCCTGAGTATTCTGGTCGGGTGAGGGGTAAAGGATTTAATATGACTCCATCTTCCTTGTATAAGAATCCAAAGAAAAAATCAGAAATCAAGAGGTGATGTAATCGTTGGAGGAATTAAAAGTGCAAGTCCGTGAATTGCAAAAGGATAAATAGAGATATATGACGAAAAAGCGCGACTCTGAGTTGAATGATACTAGTGACAAAGCTAGTATCAATTGCCAAAAGAAATTTCCCGAGGTAATTATATATGTTATTATGAAATTAAATTAGCACATTTATTTTAATTGACATATATACACATTAACAGTAACATATTTATTATTGATTTAGGGTATTTCATCTTGTCAGCTATATTTATAGTCACCGACTTATTGCATAGTTGGCAAGGAAAAAATGTATAAAAATTTGGGAGATTTACTTCACCAAAATCCGCTCCCTGCTGGATATCTGAAAATAATGGTTGATATTGCATTAGAGTTGGATGCATTGCAACCGATACCTGACATTGTTTCAGAGACAACATTGTTGCGAGATGCAATAGGATCGTTTGTTGCATGGGCGTCATACCTTATTTTCAAAGATGATGAGGTATGTTGAAAACCATTATGAATCTTTTATTATTCAAATGTCAATTCTGAACCATTATGAAAATCATTCTGAACCATTATATACATTTTTTACATGGTAATGTTAGACTCCTACAAAACCCGCATCAAAGGATAAAGGAATTTTGCGGCACAATGAGTCTGTTGTATCACAAAAAAGGTACATTGAAAGTGTCAATTCTATGATCCGAATTCAAAAGCTTCATGATTTCATACTTTACCTAACTTGTATGATTTTTAGGTTCCTACTCAAGAGTCACAACAAGTCAGCAAGAAAATTAGTAACGTATCCAACAAGAAAAGGATCTTCCAAGGACCGGGCCGACAAAAAGAGCTCTTACACCTCAATTTCGGATGTATCTTGAAACACTTGTGGCAACATCAAATTTGATGCATGGTGTTATTCGTCAAATAGACATGGAGGAAGGCGGTTTTGGTTTTCATCATTCCGAAACAATTCCAAAAGAGGACATGGATCAGATTTTTCAGCATACTAAATTAGGCATCGGTGTTATACATTCATATATCTGGTACTCCAATCAATCTATTATTTAATTAGTTGAACAATTTATTTACACGTTTCAATGAAAATAGTCTAATGTTTATTATGTTTTTATTTAAGGTGTTTGTATGAAATTATTTCCATGAGATTGTTCTAAACTTTGTATCTTTTGCGTAGAAATTTTCCATCTAAACTTTTGTTATATTTTACAGTGGATATTACTTGTTGATTGCTATTAATCCTACAATAGAAGTGGTGTATTATCTAAATTCATTAGATGGTGATTGGACAACATATCAAGATATGAATGACCGGGTTGATACGTAAGTGAAATTGTTCTAAATATTTGTGTGTATTTTTATAATTAATTATTTCTATGCGATTGTTCTAAATATTTGTGTGTATTTGTATATTTAATTATTTACATGAGATTGTTCTAAATATTAGTGTGTATTTTTATATTTAATTATTTCTATGAGATTGTTCTAAATATACGTTTTTATTTTGTTAGAGCAATACTAGTATACCGATCACAAAGAGACGCTCGAGTATCACGGTCTAAAGCAAGCAACATTACATGGATCAAAGTGGAGGTATATTGCTTATAATAATGATTCTACTTGATAAAATAAGACAACTATATATTCTTATTTGTTTTTCTATGTGTAGTGTCCTCGTCAGTGTAATGGTATAGACTGCGGTTATTACGTTTTGAGGTTTATGAGAGAAATAATTTATTTGGATTGAATAGAGATTTCAATCATGGTATGAATTTATAACTTAGGATTTATTTAATATTTATTAGATATTTCTTTAATTTATTACTTTTAACTAAATCATGCATATTATGTTTTGTTATGTAGTACTTTGATAAATACAAGTGTGCTTATTACATGAAACATAAATTGGATGATATCAAGGAGGATTTGTGTGAATACTTTATTGAGAAAAGAATCATATAAGGTATGGAAGTTGGTGTGTAGTTATGGAATATTATTGTATAGTTTTGGAAATTGTTGTGTAAGAGATCTTTAGAAGTTAAAGGATTTGTAATGGTTTAATTATGTGAATAGTTTATATGAATTAAATTATAATGGTATCTTTAGAAGTTATTGTATGAAAATGGTTTATGTGAATTGAATTATAATGGTGTATATATTTTGGATTATAATGAAATATAATACATATTTATGTGAATATAAGTTGTTGGAATAGAAATGGTTTATGTGAATTGAATTATAATGGTATATATATTTTGGATTATAATAGTATATAATACAGGTTTATGTGAATGGAAATGGTTTATGTGAATATAAGTTGTTATGTGATTTAAAAAAAAAATTCTTTTAAAATTTTCGTGAAGAAAAGAAAGCGCTTTTTAGATAAAGCGTTGCCTGTAATACACAATAGACAGCGCTTTCCATTAAAAGCGTTGTCGTAAAGTGAAACTAAAAATACATTAGACAACGCTTTTAAAAGCATTGTCTAAAGGGGGGCAATAGAAAGCGTTTTTCCCGAAAAAAGTGCTGCCTGAAGATGCCAATAGAAAGCCTAAAAGGCTAGAAAAAACATTGTTAAAGGCCTACTTTGGAAAACGCTTTTTCAGGAAAAAGCGCTGCTAAAGGCCTACTTTAGAAAGCACTTTTAAAGGTAAAGCACTTCCTAAAGTAGACATAAGGCAACACTTTTGCTTAAAAAAAGCATTGCCTTTACCTACAACAACAACACCACCTTAGGAAGTGCTTTTAAGCACCATTAAAGAACCAAAAAAGCGTTGTCTTTTCCCTTCTTTGGCGTAGTGAATTGATCACAACCTCTCTTCATTTAGAATATTTTGGAAACATGATTCCACGATTTAGTGATCCTTTTAGGTATCTTAAGATTCTTCTTGTAGCCTTCATGTGTGACACCATTGGTTCATCCATGCATTTGATCACTAATCCGACTGAGAAACTTCTATTAGATTCGCTATTGCACAAATACCACAAATAACTTACTTTTTTTTAACAAAGTGACATCGACCTTGTCATTGTCTCCATGCTTCTCCAATTTCAGATTTGGTTTGATAGGTGAGGATGCATAATTTGAATCAACCATCCTGAATCTCGTGAGTATTTCTTAAACTTACTTCCTTTGATTTAGCCCCATACCATTTTTGGTAATTTGAAATTACATTCCTAGGAAATAAGACAAGTGTCCCATACCTTCCATTTCAATTTTTATCTTCATCATCTCCTTGAACTTCAATAAGTTCTTCAGTATTATTTCTAGTTACTAGTAATTCATCAACATATAAGAAGATGATGGTTATGTATTATTCCATGGCCTGTACATAGACACCATACTCAGATATGCATTTGATGAATCCCAATTCGACTAAGTATGAGTCGATTTTCTTGTTCCATGCCCTAAGTGCTTTTTTATAGCCATAAATGGTTTTGTGCAACTTGTACAATTTCTTTGCTTCCTCATGTATCAAAAAACTAGGTGGTTGTGTGATATATGTAATTTCATCTAGGGAAGCATTCAAAAATGTTGATTTCACATCTAAGTGAAATGTTGACCAACCTCATCATGATTACTACTTTCTTCATCATAGTCTTAACTCATCAATGGTTTGTTGGTTGCATCATTTAAGTCCCAATTCCGAGAAGAATTCTCATCAATAATAATTTCTTGACACACCAAAATATTACTATTGATTGGATTGAATAGCCTATATGCTCCAGTATTGTGACATCCTACCAGAATCATAGGTTCGTTCTTAACATCAAGCTTTCTTCTCCTTGCATAAGGAACATGCTTGTATCAAATAGAGCCAAACACCTTCAAATGAATCTCAGATGGTATCTTGCAACTCCACACTTATTCAGGAACCTTCTTCTCCAGTCTATTGACATGGCACCGATTCATTATTTAGATAGTAATGGTGACTACTTCACCCAATAAGAATTTTTGTTGGTTATTTTTCTTCAATATGCATCTAGCCATATCCAATATGGTCCTATTTCTTCTTTATGATATTCCATTATGTTGAGGAATGTAGGGAGCAGTTACCTCATGATCAATACCATGTTTTGCATATAAATCCTCAAATACCTTGGATGTGTATTCTCCACCTCAATCAGTCCTAACCTTGATATTCTTTTCACTCTGGTTTTCGACAAGTAATTTGAATCTCTTAAGAATTGCAAATACTTCATCTTTACGCTTAATCGCATAGATCTAGAGTTTTTGATTATACTCACCAACAAATGAGACAAATTATTTTTTTCCACAATGGGTATGATCCTCAAAAGGTCAACATACATTTGAATGTACTACTTCTAGTATGTAGGATGGCCTCATTTTCACAGTCGAAATGAAAGACATTTTGGATTGATTCCCTACCAAGCAAACTTCATCGAGCTTGTCAGGCACCATAAGGCTTGGTGTACCAGTTTCCATATATGGAGGAATTAGTTGATTTTGGTGACCTAAAATTCAAATGGCCAAACCTTAAGTGGCATAGCCAACTATGCATGTGGTCGACAACTACTTTTCATGCATTATAACTCAGTTGGACAAGTCATGGTCTTAAATATCCAATTCTTTGACAAATGGGATTTTAAGAGCATATTATTATGAGTGTCAATTAATTCGAAATCTCCATCTTTCATAACCACAAAGAAACTTTTTTTGACCAGTTATCCAACACTTTGCAAATTGCAATTCATTTCAGGTACATAGAATACATCTTTGTTCATCAATTTTTATCCACTTCTCCTTTGAATAACCATGTTTCCTGCACCTTCTGCTTGCAATGAGATACTATCTCCAAGCCCGACCTTGCTTATCTTTGACTCATCAAAATTCGTTAACTAAACTCTTTGACTATTCATATGGCTTGAGCAACCTGTATCGAGGAACCAGATATTGGAGTCAACATGTTCATATTAATCTACAACCATAATCACCATGGTTACATAATCATATGAATCTTCACGTGCAAAGTTTGCTCCTTCGGTATTTTTCTCTTTTGAAGAACCTTTGTTGCCTTTCTTATACTAGTAATTCTTGGCCAAACGACCCAACTTTTTATAGTTGTAACACTACACACTTGTCGTCTTGAGTTTTTCTTTATGAGTAGAGGTTCATTTTCTCCTAATTTGGAGGATTCATAAGTTCTCTCATCATTCTTTTGCTTGTGGGAATCCGGCCAATAACCTTTCTTTCTTAGGGACTTGTCACTTTTTCTTTTAAACATAGAACCTCCATGTTTTTTCAATGTTTGGGCTTGCAATGCTTGTATCGAATCTTGAGCATCTTTCGTCTCAACCATCCTTAACTCATATGTCTCAAACGAACCAACCAAGTCTTATAATTTCAAATTTCTAAGATTGTTAGATTTTTGAATGGCCTCGATAACATGATCAAATTGAGAGGTCGAGGTTCTCATTACATTCTCAACTATCATCTTATCAGTTAGGGCTTCACAATTGTCTTTCATGAGATAGACAAGATTCTGCACCTTCGAGACATAACCTGCAATCTTTTCATCTTCTGACATCCACAATAACTCAAATTTCTTTCACAATGCCTTTAACTTGACACATTTAACCTTATAACCACCTTCGTAATACTCGACAAGAATATCCCATGTCTCATTTGCATATTCAACATGGAAGATTGGATCGAAATTAACATCACCCAATGACAGATTGAATACAAAATGCAACCTTGTAATTTTTCTTCTTGGCATCCTTGTTGTTGATCCTATGAGCATCATTTGCATTGTGAGCAAGTTCAAGGACACCATTAGTGACCACTTCGATGGTTTCTTGGAAATCAAACAAGGACTTCATTTGCCTACTCCTTCGGTTCCAATTTTTGCCATCAAGAATTGGAAGAGAATTAAGAATACCATTGCTACCATTCATCTCTGCAGCCCATTCATCTCTGTGGCAAATGCGACTCACAATTCCTGTAAACATGATCACCAACGTAAAAATCTTGAATCAATATCAAGAAAAACGAATTGAATCTCTAGATACCAATTTGTTAGTTATGAAGTATTTAGATAAAAAATGAATGAGAATATTATAGAGAATATGGAGAATGAAAAATAAATTATGGAGTATTATGCCATATAAATGATCTAACTACATATACATGTATTTATATAACATTTATATAACTTGTATCCCAATAATTAACATTATATCACAATACTATTAAATTAATAATTTCACTTCTTTTGTCATTAAAAAAAGCTCACTTTTTCTTTTCCTTTGTCACGTTTGACTTTTTTAATGAAATGATAAACATCCATATCTTGGTTTAAAAACTACACAAATGACAAAAAGATTCATTCATCCATAATATAAGCCATCTAAGTTTTATCTCTTCACTAAATGCCAAAAAAAAACTTATGCCAAAAATACTCATAATAGTGCATCTAATCTTATATGGAAAGAATTACCTAATTAGATAGTTCGATACTTTGCATATACATTACAAATGTAAATTAATTATTGCTAAGCCAATAGTTGGTGGAGTTCCCACACACATTCAGCAATGTTATCTTGTGATATTTTCTGGTCACACTCACTTTTTCGCTTTTTCAACTTCTCTTTTATGATTTATCAATTCTCATCTCTTACACTTTTTGATAGTATATATGCGTGTGGCCTTAACGTCCTATTCATGAATGTGGAAAGAGAGAAATATCAAGTAGCCATGAAAGGAGAAAATTTGCATAAGGGAACTTGGCTTCGAGAGGAAGATGAACAGTTGATTAGCTTTGTGACTCGTCTTGGGGAACGAAGGTGGGATTCCCTTGCCAAAGTAGCTGGTATGTATGTAACAAACAAAAAAGTGAATATTGGTACGTAGTATTTTGTGAATGCACATGTGAAAAATGGTGAAAATTGGTTTGCTTTTATGTAGGGCTAAGGAGAAGTGGTAAAAGCTGTAGGTTAAGGTGGTTGAACTATCTTCGTCCGAATCTTAAGCATGGTCCTTTTAATGTTGAAGAAGAGAGGCTTATTATTCAACTTCAACTGCAATGGGGTAACAAGTGAGTTTCTTCCCCTGTAATAACCTCTCATGTACCTGCAACTAGTATAAGAAATGGTAAATTTATAGAATCTTTAATTATTTGTTAAATTTGCAACAATAAAACTAGGTGGTCCAAGATTGCGCGTAGGCTTCCAGGAAGAACGGACAATGAAATCAAGAATTACTGGAGAACTCATTTGCAGAAGAGAGCACAAGTTCAACAAAAAGGTGAATCTCAAATTTAAGGTTTAGGGTTTAGAGATTAGGGTTTAGAGTTTAGAATTTTAATTACAGTTACACTCCATAATTTAAATCTAATACATAAATGCTTGTGAAAATTTCAGGTGAGTTCATGTATGAAGTAGAAAATGTAGGTGATGATTTCAACAAGAAAAGCATTGAGGTGGTTAGCAATAGTGAGGGAGAGAGTAAGGAGAGATCTATAGATAGTTGTCCTTTATCAGAATGGGAAATGAGAAATTCACCTTATCATGAAAGTAGGATATTGGATTGGATAGCAGAATTGCGAGATGGATTTGATGATAAGGAAAAAAAATTAGGACAAGATTGTAATAGCAATGGATCAATGTATGAATATAATCCCCATCAAGAATATTATGATACATGGGATTATACAGGTTTTCTGTGGGATCTGTGATTTAAGATCAATTATGTCTGCAAAATGTTAATATACTTAATAATAATTATGTGAATTAATTCATAGTTTTGCATTGTGATTATTGTTGAGAAAATGGAGTAATTCAAATTGGTGTAACCGGTTATAGTAAGAGTGTAATCGATTATCATCCCTTCAGCAGAGTAGAGTTCAGTATCATACACTAGCTTCATGTAATAACCGGGTACTAATATAGTGTAATCGGTTACCACTTTTTAGTTTTCAACCTTCAGTTTTCGGTTTGTTCCTTCTATCAGATGTTTTGTTTTTTTCTCTAATCTTTCAAAATTTTGCGTTTGTGTTTCAATGATATGCTAATGGTTTGATATATAAATAAATAGTCGTAGTTTTTTGGACAACTACGACAAGGTTCTACACAAAGGAATAGGTTGTCCCTCAATTCCTCGATGTCCCTATATTCCGAATAACGAGTGTGCTTAGTCGCTAGATGCACCAAACTTTCTAGATCTAGGTCTCCTGTTTTTATAGATGAAATTAAATTTTTTTTAAAATCTATACATCTATCCATGATAGAGATTAGATTCATAAAATCAGAGATTGATTCATCCGCGTCGAAGTGCTTAGCCTCCAGCAAAAAAGATGAAAATCTATCTGTTAAGAAATTCTTTTCTCCCTTTGGAGTCGTATTCCATTAGACCCGGGTAATATAGATGATAAAGCCTTCAATATATTATGGAAGTCGGAGGCTCCGATGAGAATAAAAGCATTCGGTTGGAGAAGCTTTTTGAATAGATTACCTTCAAAGGATCTTCACTTGATTAGATGTATATCCATTCCGTCTTCTGATACTAAGTGCATTCTTTGCAATATACTCATATGGAATCATTGAATCATATTTTTCAGGGTTGTTCGGTTGTTTCTTTAGTTTGGTCAGAAGTGGTGGATTGGTTAGGGATTCAAGATGATGGAGGTATAGGGTGTATGAAGAGTTTTTTTTTTGCATTGGCACTCCGTTTGTAAAAGGAAGAGGGTAAATGAGGGAAGAGAATGTTTTGTTTGGTTGACTATTTGTTGGGGTATACGAACACTTAGAAACAAAATCATTTTTAGGAATGTGAATTGGAATGTCATTGATATAGTTTGGAAAGTGAAATTTTACATGTGGAGATGGTCGCTTTTATAAAAAAATTACTCAATTCAATTGTAATTTATACAAGTTTAACAAAGTCCCAATGTTGTATTTGTCTAAGAGCTCAATTGATAGGTAATTTATCTTCTTTTTTTTATTGAGCGCAGTCTCGTTCTCTTTTATATCAAGAGTAAATACAATTTGTACTCTTTATTAATATAATTATTGCTTAAAAAACATATTCATCCACTCCACTGTAGTGCCATTAACATGAGAATTAGCTGAATTTCTAGAAAGATCTCGTAGGCAACATTTTTATTTCTTGAAGAAAATCATCAAAGTGCAACCACCAATGATAAATAGGCATTTTCTTTTTGTCTAGAGCAGAAATTATTAGTTTTTGAATCAATGTCATTGCTTTGGTTATAGGAAGTGTATCAAGCATGTTTGTGATTGCATGTAGTTATTTAAATTAGTTCATGAAAATGTGATTTGTGCTATTCGTTTTTTCATATTAAAAATTAATTAACAAAAAGTAAATTAATTAAGATAAACCTAATTTAATTTAAAATATTTGAAAAACAAAAACAAATTGAAATATCAAAATCGCGTAAGTTTACAAGAATAGAGGATGTGAGGGTTATGGCTGTGAAGCTTGACAACATTGTAATCGACGGTAAAAAGATCCATGTGAATCCTCCACGATTCGAAAGAAACAGGATTAGAAGGGAAGGTGACGTTAGGGAGGGAGACACCAAAGGAAAGATGGTTAGGGGGTGGCTCAACCATGCTTTGCACAACAACAAGGTGGGAGAAGACATCAGCATATGGATAGTAGGCGGATCCAAGGCATATTTGGAAGTAAATCTTTTGCATAGGTGGTTGATTTTTCTGAAGGACTCGACATCAAAGTCGGGAGATCGATGTTCTCGTACCATACAGATGCAGGGTACATTGAAAGGTTGAAAAAGGGTTATATTGGAGTAGTTTGTTCGTCGGGGATGACTTATAACGTCCAATCAATTTTGGAAGAGGAGGGTTATTTTACTATCAGATTGACTCTGATTGGAGCTAATATTTGTTTGTTGGAGGAAGAAGAGGCAGGTGTTATCAAGGAATTGATAGCGGAAGGTGAGAAATGATGAAGTCAGTGGTTTTCATTGATTTTTTCTTGGTCGCAGGAAGTGGTGGATAATGATAGAGTGATGTGGGTTTGTATTTACGGGGACCCAATCCAAGCGTGGAAGATGGAGTTTTTCGTCGAATTTTCTAACATCTAGGAACTTTTGTATGTGTGGATGGAACCACCATGAAAGGAGAGGTTAAAGACTTGGCTAGAGTTATGATTAAGGTGCCTTTGGGGTTTGATTTATCGGAGAAGGTGAAGATCAACATTGACAACAAAAAGTTTATGCTGGTTTTGAGGGAGGACTTGTATGGTCCATTGAGAATGACAAAAAATCTGCCTTGATGACAAAGACGGGTTGGTTTCTTCTAACTTGTCAGTTTCAAACGATGTTTCCTATATCAGAGGTGATGATTCGTTGACATGATCGGTGTTGGGTGATGGATTTAAATCAGAGGAGGAACAAGTCAATGGTGGTGGTTCCGAAATGAAGGAGGATAAGGGGAACAAACCAGTGGGGAAACCAGGGGACCATTACCCTTCGGTTAATGTTGTTTCACCTGGTACGCAAACATCCAGAGGAAAAAAGATGTTGGACAAAGCGAGAATCCTGATACTTCAGGGATTGATGGCACTTTTGATTGCGTTATTGTAGTAGCTGCAACAAACAATATTTCTAGCATAGAGGGAGTTAGGGAGACTGAAAGGGAGGTTTCAGTTGATAGGTGTACGGTGGAAACCATCATTCCTTGCAATGTGCAGGACTGTGTCACTACTTTTTGTGATAATAGAGTTATGACATCGAAGCAACCCATTGGCGGACATATATTGAGTAATGGTGGAGCCAAGAATAGTTTCAACAAGACTTTGAAGTTTAAAATCAGTGTATGATCAATGGGTCCACAAAAAAGGGAAGGAAGAAACAAAAGTCTAAAAAGAAATATTTTTATCCTAAGAACAATGTAGCCTTGGAACCGAGTATGGGGAGGAAGGAAGATAATTTTTTTTCTTAAAAAAATCTTAATTCATCAAGCTTGATCCATCGAGAAGAAAAGAAAATTTATGGTGAAAATTCAGGTGAATAAGATATTGTAAGGAGTAATCTTAGAATGTTGGATAATTTTGGTTCGAATGTTGTAGACAAATTATGGAACGCAATTTATGGATTGGGGGTAGAGGGGGAGCCTCGGCTAGAGATTATATTCAAAGATTGGATGAAATGGAGAGGTTAGATTCTAAACGAAAGGTAAGTTAGATGGAGAAGAACAATGTTTTTAAATGATTTTAGGATCTTTGAACATAAGAGGGGGAGGTAGTAGAGTGAAGAGGAGCAGAATTTCCGAATTGATTAGTAGAGGCCACACTGATATTTTCTTGATTCAAAGGAGGTAGATAACTTTTCGTTTTCTAATTTGAAAGGTGCGTTGGGAGGGTTATTGATTATGTAGAAGGTAGGTTGTTGCGAAGTGATTTATAGTTTCAAAGGAGTTGGCTTCTTGGGTATTAAGATTAGGTGGAAGGGTTGCTTGTATTATATTGTGAACGTTTATTCTCATTGTGATTTAAGATCCAAGAGAATTCTTTGGGGTAGGTTATTGGATTTGAAGGAGGAAAAATGGATGGAGAGTGGATTATTGGTGGTAATTTCAATGCAATCAAAACTGCTAGCGAACACAAGGGTCGCTCGGCTAGTAGCGGCACGATGAAGCATGGTGAATTTACGGACTTTATTATTGCTAGTAATTGGATTGATGTTCCGTGTAAAGGAGAGAAATTTAATTGGTATGGTGGGTGTGGTAAATCTTGTAGTAGAATTGATCGTTTCCTAGTGGATGGAGATATTATTGAGAGATGGGGTGTGGTGGGTCAACAAATTGGGGGTAGAGACATCTCCGATCATTGTCCTATTTGGCTTGTTCTTGACAAATATAATTGGGACCCGAAGCCATTAAAAGTAAATGATGAATGGTTCAATAATAAGGATTTTATCTTATTTGTTGAACGAGAATGGAAGAAGTTGGTGGTTAAGGGTAGACGTTATTATATTCTTAAGGAGAAGCTTTGGCTTCTAAAAGGGAAACTTAGATGGTGGAATTACAATGTGTTTGGGAAAATTGACTTAGACATAGAAGAGGACATTCATAAATTAAACTTGGGGGATGATGGTTTTGAGGAGCTAGGGGAAATCGAGTTGGAAGCTAAAAAGAAATCGAATAGCAAGATGTGTTTGAACCTTAAAATTAAGGAGAACATGCTCATTCAAAAGTCGAGATTGAAGTGGCTTAATGATGGAGATTCTAATAGTAGATTTTTCCACCGGATTATGAAATAGAGGAGGAGACAAAAATTTATTGGTTCTTTCATTTTAGATGGTGATAGAATAACTTCAGTGGAAGAGGTCAAAGAAGTGGTTAGGGAATATTTCGCTACTATGTTTGTGGAGACGGACCTTGAAAGGTCGGTTCTTGAAGTTGTCTCCTTTAATTCTCTTTCCTCTCTTGAAAAGAAGGATGATTTAATTAGGTATTTTGAATATTTGCATGGGGAAGCTTTGTTATCTAAAGCTTTTACATCTTCTTTTCTAACTTTGGTCACGAAGTCTTCGAATCCTTTGAGATTAGAATACTTTAGGCCTATTTGTCTTGTTGGGTGTGTTTATAAAGATTTATCTAAACTTCTCTCCATTAGATTGAAGGGGGTTTTGAACAACATTATATCGTCGAGTCAAAGTAATTTTGTTCAGGGAAGATAATTGTTGGATGGTGTTCTTATCGCTAACGAATTGGTGGATTTTGCCTCGAAGGAGAATAGGGAGTGTTTACTTTTCAAAGTGGATTTCGAAAAAGCTTACAATAAAGTCTCGTGGAGTTTTCCTAGTTTTATGCTAAGGAAGATGGGATTTTTGGGGAAGTTTGGATGAGGTGGATGAAGGCTTTAATTTTCTCTAGTAAGATGTCGGTTTTGGTGAATGGGAGTCCAACGAAAGAATTTTTCGTAAAGAGAGGTTTAAGGCAAAGAGATCCTCTTTCTCCTTTCCTTTTTGTTATAGTGGCAGAAGGTTTAAGAGGTATGGTTCATAAATCCGTATGTAATGATAATTATAAGGGCTTCTTCTTCTATAGGGGTGCTTTGTGGACATTCTCCAATTTGCAGATGATACTTTATTAGTGGGTGATGGTAGTTGGGAGCATATTTGGGCTATTAAGGTAGTCCTCTGAGGCTTCGAATTGGTGTCGAGCTTGGAATTAATTTTCATAAAAGCAAGTTAATTGGGTTGAATATTAGTCTAACTCGTTTGGATGCGACTTCTTGTTTTCTATCTTGTAGGAAGGAAGATAGCAAATTTTATTTTCTTGGGATCCCTATCGGGAGACATGTCAACATTGCTTCAATGTGGGAGGGATTTATTTCAAAGGTGAAAAAGAGACTTGCGTGTTGTTCCAATCGTTTGCTTAGCTTCGGAGGTAGATTGGTTCTTCTTAAGTCAGTATTGTCGAGCTTATCTATTTTTATGCTTTCGTTTTATAAAGCTCCTAGAAAAGTGGAACAAAATATTACTTCGATACAAAGTAATTTTCTTTGGGGAAGTAAGGAGGATAAGAGGTGCATCCATTGGGTTAAGTGGAATTCAGTGTGTTGTCCAGTGGAGTTGGGGGGCTTGGCCTTCATAGATTGGACGATTTTAATGTAGTTATTTTGCATAAATGGAGATGATGGATATTATCAGAAGAAAATTATATTTGGAGGGATGTGCTCAAAGCTCGGTATGGTGATATCTCGTTGAAAGTGGTGACATCAGATGGTAACAAGATAAAGGGTGAGGACTTTGTTTTGGTCGAGGGAGATTTACGAGTTGGGAAATTACATCACGAAAGATGTTTTTGTTAATAATTACAAGTTTCTTTTAGGGAACGGCCATCATACTTCCTTTTGGAACACTCAATGGATTCATGATTATTGTTTGAGGGATAAATTTTGGATGCTTTTTAGCGAATCTAATTTAAAGGACGTTTCTGTCGCGTGTATGGGAGGATGGACCAAAGGGATTTGGAATTGGGGTAGTCTTGGTATTAATTTAGGCGATGTGGAGGATTTATTTTTAGCTAGCTGTAACATTCCGATAACATTGTTGGAAATTCTGTTCAGGATTTTTTCAATAACAGTAGCAATATTTTTCGAAATCAGAATGCTGGTATTGTTGATCAGGTTCATTTTGGTAACAGTAATAGGCGAGTATTAACATCGTCATCTAGCGGAAATTATGCGGCTGTTATTTCTGAAGTTCATGGTCGGCTTTTCTTCGATGATAGTAGCAGTAGGGAATGGTTGTCATCTGGTTTTTCGGTGGATGCAGCTAGCAGTCAAACTGCGGATGCTGGCAGGACTAATTAGGTTTATTCAGCACGGCAGGAGATGGATAATTATAGTGTATCAGGCCTTGGGTTTTCTGATGGTGTATTTTTACACAAAGCAGTGACTTTATCAGTTAGTTTGAGGAATGTTGGTCCGGTGGCGAAAGGGTGCGACCAGGTTAGATGGAAGGCAGAAGATTCAAGTGAGTTTTCGGTTTCTAGCTTTAGAGTTATTACCGAATGTTTCCGATCTCCTTATGGTCCTAAGAATGCTTATGATGAAGCGTTTGCTTTAATATGGAGAATGAAGGTCCCTTTTAAGGTGAAGTATTTCAGGTGGAGAGGATTTTTGGATAGACATCCTACTAAGGTAGATCTTTTTAAAAGAGGATGTGGTTTTTCAAACAATGATGTTAATTGTGTTTTTTGTATTGGTTGTCCGGAAATCGCGGAGAACTTGTTTTTGGGGTATGGTGTTTCGAAGTTGATTTGGAAGTAGGTAGCCGAGTGGATCGGTTGTAACTATCGAGAATCGTTTGGATTGAAAGATAATTTATTGTCTTGGTGTCGTATTGGCAAACAGTTGGGTATGAAGGGTGGAAAGGAATGAGGTGTTTGGTTGGCGATATGTTGGAAAATTTGGCTTTTGAGGAATGATATTATCTTTAACAACATCTCTTGGAATGTTTTGGATGTGGTGTGTAATATCAAAGCATTACTTTGAAGATGGTCTTTTATCGGGAAGATTACACATCCCAATTGCAACTTATATGAACTCGTTAAAGATCCTTGTTTTTATTTTTCGTAATGAGCAATTGGGTTGTAATTTTCTTTGGGATTTTTAGCCTATCTTTTGTAAACTCGTTTGAGAACTTTTAGTTCTCCTTTTCAATAGATTCCTTGCTTATAAAAAAATATTTTTGGTATAAGATGGCAAGGTAGTAAAAATTCAAAAATGCAATGTAAATGAACTTTGAAATAATTGCGTATGAATTAGTAATGAAAATCGGTCGAATTAAACTTTGAACTTTTTTTACTTTTATTTCAAATATATTGATGAATGACTATGATAAAAAAATACAAATGAATAATGAGATGTATGATAAAGTGAAATGCTCATGTCTTGCTAAGATAGATAAAAATAAAAAAATTAGGGTAAAATTTAGGATATGAAATTGTCAAATCAAGAAAATCTATTTGATAGGTTGACAAACAATTACCATGATTTTTTTCACTAACTGACAATAACAAATACCCATCGTTTGATGTCTTCCCATTTAATTTTTGTCAAAACTTCTCTAATTAGCATTTATATATATATAACAAAAAGAAATACTATTTTATTATATAAATATTATAATAATCATAATGATAACAAACATCAATAATATTTAAAAAAAACAATTCTTTAAAATAAGCTTACTATGTTTGCATCGAAAATCCTTCCAATGCATTCACATGGTTGAGGTTCAAGTTTATTTGATGGCCAAAGTACATGTATCGTGAACCCAAAGAAAATTAATGTTATGGCTCATTGGTTAACCTTGTAGAATGATGTTGGTCACGTTTTAACCATTTTCAAATAGAAAAATTTAATCGCATGTTGTGGTGATGGTAGTGAGGTGGAGTCGGTGGATTTTTTTCTCTCCATTTTTAAAAAGAATTGGGTGCTTGAATTTTCGACGTTAATGTGGTGGAAGAGAATAATAAAGAGAAGATGATGAATTTTTAATATAGCTTGTGTTATTTCGGGCTGAAAAAGAGCATGAAGGTACCAATATTAATCCTAAGAATAGCATAAACCAAATCACAATTTTCTATGATAATAAGATGAAATTAAAATAAATTACTATATCTTAAAATCAAATGTATATTCTATGAAATTTTAAATATGTCAGTTAGGCTTTACTCCCTCCATTCTCTTTCATTCACTACATAGTTGAGACATTGAAAATGACAGCAAAACAAGTATGAAATACCACTATTTTACGTTGCTACAATCTCAATTAATAAACCTCCACTAATTTTTCATTGCTACCATTAATTTTTTTTGTTATTTTTTAAGTTATTTTTCCGTGCGATAGTTAACTGAGACCTTGAAGCAGGAGGTTACGCCTGCAATAAGGTTGTTCAATAATTTTAAGATTTTGTATGATGGCTTAATTTCACTAACTGGTAAAAATAAATGTAAAAAAAAGATCATTATGATACATCAAACAACTATATGTTTGTTTGCGCGCATGTGAGCACCTAATAAAAACAAAAGAAACCTTTAAGGTAACCTTTTAACTAAAAATATTAATATTTTGTATTTGCTTATTGATTACAAATCATCATTATAAGAATTACACTTTTTACAAGACATTTTACCCTAATCTAACTAATACTATCAGTTTAATTGACATTTTTTTTTATTTAAACAAACTCTAGTTATAACTAAATTAGAATTTGTTTAAATAAAAGAGGTGTCAATTACACTTATACTATATATTTCACTTAGAAATTGGATCCTTTTGTAAATACCTTCTCTATAGCTTTTAACATATCCTCAATAATTTTAATTATTTATACCATAGGGTTTACTATCATTAGAATTAATAATAATCTCCAAATTTCTTTATGATAAATCTGTAATGCCAAATCAAAGAAATATAACTGATAGATTGACGAACACGTATCATGATATTTTCACGGATCTGACCATTATAAAAACCATGGATGATACATCAAACAAGTTTGTTTGCGCGTGTGCGCAAATAAGATAAACAAATGGAAACTTTTAAGGTTAACCTTATGACTAAAAATATTAATATTCATTATATGCTTATTGATACAAATCATCATTATGAGAAGTACACTTTTAGCAGACACTTGATCCTGAGCTAACTAATATTATCTGTTTAACTGGCATTTCCTTTATTTAAGCAAACTCTTGTTTTAACTAAATTAGAGTTTTTTTTTAAAAATGAAGTGCCAATTTCAATTGTATTATATATTTCACATAGAAATTGTATGTTTTGCCAATAGCCTTCTCTATAGCTTTTAATATATTATGAAAACAGAAACAAAAAAATATTAATATTTAATAGTAATCAATAAAAGTAGCAAACATCAACAAAAAACAAACTTTTGAAATAAACTTACACTATTTGCATAAAAAAATCTTTCCACTGCATTCGCGCAGTAGAGGTTCAAGTTTATTTTATGGCCAAAGTGCTTGTATCGTGAACTACAATAATATTGATTTTTGGCACATTTGTTAACCTTGCAGAATGATGAATGTCATGTTTCAACAAACTCCAAATATACAAATTTAATCACACGTTGTGGTGGTGGTGGTGGAGAGGGAATCGGTGGATGCTTGTTTTTCTCTTTTATAAAAGAATTGCGTGCTTAAATTTTGGACGGTAATGTGGTGAAGTAGAATAATAAAGAGAAGATGGTGAATTTTTATTATAACTTATATTATTTAGGACTGAAAAATAACATGAAGGTACTAATATTAATCTTAATTAATAATAGCATAATCCAAATCACTTTTTTTTATGATAATAAAATGAAATTAAAAGACAATATTATATCATCATATTAAATGTATGACAGCTACACAAGTATGAAATACCACTATTTTTCGTTGCTACTTTCTCAATTAATAAACCTCCACTAATTTTTCGTTGCTACCATTAATTTTTTATTTTTATTTTTGAGTTATTTTTTCGTGCGACAGTTAACTGAGATCTTGATACGCAGCAGGTTACGCCTGCAATGAGGTTGTTCAATAATTTTATGATTTTGTTGATGCATTAATTTCACTAACTGGTAAAAATAAATGTAAAAAAAAAGATCATAATGATACATCAAACAACTATATGTTTGTTTGCGCGCGTGTGAGCACCTAATAAAAACAAAAGAAACCTTTAAGGTAACCTTTTAACTAAAAATATTAATATTTTGTATATGCTTATTGATTACAAATCATCATTATAAGAACAACACTTTTTACATGGCATTTGACCCTAAGCTAACTAATACTATCAGTTTAATTAGCATTTTATTTATTTAAACAAATTCTAGTTATAACTAAATTAGAATTTGTTTAAATAAAAGAAGTGTCAATTACACTTATACTATACATTTCACTTAGAAATTGGATCCTTTTGTAAATACCTTCTCTATAGCTTTTAATATATCCTTAATAATTTTATTATTTATACCATATGGTTTACTATCATTCGAATTAATAATAGTCTCCAAATTTCTTTATGATAAATCTGTAATGCCAAATCAAAGAAATATAACTGATAGATTGACGAACACGTATCATGATATTTTCACGGATCTGACCATTATAAAAACCATGGATGATACATCAAACAAGTTTGTTTGCGCGCGTGCGCAGATAAGATAAACAAATGGAAACTTTTAAGGTTAAGCTTATGACTAAAAATATTAAGATTCATTATATGCTTATTGATACAAATCATCATTATGAGAAATACATTTTTACAAGACACTTGATCCTGAGCTAACTAATATCATTTGTTTAATTGGCATTTCCTTTATTTATGCAAACTCTAGTTTTAACTAAATTAGAGTTTGTTTAAAAAATGAAGTGCCAATTAAAATTGTATTATATATTTTACATAGCAATTGTATTTTTTTTGCCAATACTGTTCTCTATACCTCTTAATATATTACAAAAAAAAGTTAATATTTAATAGTAATCAATAATAGTAGCAAACATCAACAAAAAAAATACTTTTGAAATAAACTTACACTATTTGCATAAAAAAATCTTTCCACTGCATTCACGCAGTTGAGGTTCATGTATATTTTATGGCCAAAGTGCTTGAATCGTTAACTACAATAATATTGATGTTTTGGCACATTGGTTAACCTTGCAGAATGATGTTGGTCATGTTTCAACCAACTCCAAATATACAAATTAAATCACAAGTTGTGGTGGTGGTGGTGGAGAGGGAATCGGTGGATGCTTGTTTTTCTCTTTTATAAAATATTTATGTGCTTAAATTTTGGACGATAATGTGGTGGAGTAGAATATTAAAGAGGAGATGGTGAATTTTTATTATAACTTATGTTATTTAGGACTAAAAAAGAACATGAAGGTACAAATATTAATCCGAATAATAGCATAATCCAAATCACTTTTTTCTATGATAAGAAACTGAAATTAAAAGACAATACTATATCATCAAATTAAATGTATTATATATTAAATTTTAAATATGTCAGTTTTTTTTTTTTTTGAGTTTGTAACTCCAGCTACATAAACAACATCACACATTCAGTTTCTATTCACTACATAGTTGAGACATTGAAAATGACAGCTACACAAATATGAAATACCACTATTTTTCGTTGCTACCTTCTCAATTAATAAACCTCCACTAATTTTTCGTTGCTAGCATTAATTTTTTTTTTTTGAGTTATTTTTCCATGCGACAGTTAACTGATATCTTGATGCGCAGCAGGATACCCCTGCATTGAGGTTGTTCAATAATTTTATGATTTTGTATGATGGCTTAATTTCACTAAGTGGTAAAAATAAATGTAAAAAAAGATCATGATGATACATCAAACAACTATATGTTTGTTTGCACGCATGTAAACACCTAATAAAAGCAAAAAAAACTTTAAGGTTAACCTTTTAACTAAAAATATTAATATTTTGTATTTGCTTATTGATTACAAATCATCATTACGAGAATTACACTTTTTACAAGACATTTGACCCTAAGCTAACTAATACTATCAGTTTAATTGACATTTTTTATTTATTTAAACAAGTTTTAACTAAATTATAATTTGTTTAAATAAAAGAGGTGTCAATTACACTTGTACTATATATTTCACTTAGAAATTGGATTCTTTTGTAAATACCTTCTCTATAGCTTTTAACATATCCTCAATAATTTTATTATTTATACCATAGGGTTTACTATCATTAGAATTAATAATAGTCTCCAAATTTCTTTATGATAAATCTGTAATGCCAAATCAAAGAAATATAACTGATAGATTGACGAACACGTATCATGATATTTTCACGGATCTGACCATTATAAAAACTATGGATGATACATCAAACAAGTTTGTTTGCGCGTGTGCGCAAATAAGATAAACAAATGGAAACTTTTAAGGTTAACCTTATGACTAAAAATATTAATATTCATTATATGCTTATTGATACAAATCATCATTATGAGAAGTACACTTTTAGCAGACACTTGATCCTGAGCTAACTAATATTATCTGTTTAACTGGCATTTCCTTTATTTAAGCAAACTCTAGTTTTAACTAAATTAGAGTTTCCTTTTTAAAATGAAGTGCCAATTTCAATTGTATTATATATTTCACATAGAAATTGTATGTTTTGCCAATAGCCTTCTCTATAGCTCTTAATATATTATGAAAACAGAAACAAAAAATATTAATATTTAATAGTAATCAATAAAAGTAGCAAACATCAACAAAAAAAAAATTTTGAAATAAACTTACACTATTTGCATAAAAAAATCTTTCCACTGCATTCGCGCAGTAGAGGTTCAAGTTTATTTTATGGCCAAAGTGCTTGTATCGTGAACTACAATAATATTGATTTTTGGCACATTTGTTAACCTTGCAGAATGATGAATGTCATGTTTCAACCAACTCCAAATATACAAATTTAATCACAAGTTGTGGTGGTGGTGGTGGAGAGGGAATCGGTGGATGCTTGTTTTTCTCTTTTATAAAAGAATTGCGTGCTTAAATTTTGGACGGTAATGTGGTGAAGTAGAATAATAAAGAGAAGATGGTGAATTTTTATTATAACTTATATTATTTAGGACTAAAAAAGAACATGAAGGTACTAATATTAATCTTAATTAATAATAGCATAATCCAAATCACTTTTTTTATGATAATAAAATGAAATTAAAAGACAATATTATATCATCATATTAAATGTATGACAGCTACACAAGTATGAAATACCACTATTTTTCGTTGCTAATTTCTCAATTAATAAACCTCCACTAATTTTTCGTTGCTACCATTAATTTTTTATTTTTATTTTTGAGTTATTTTTTCGTGCGACAGTTAACTGAGATCTTGATACGCAGCAGGTTACGCCTGCAATGAGGTTGTTCAATAATTTTATGATTTTGTTGATGCATTAATTTCACTAACTGGTAAAAATAAATGTAAAAAAAAAGATCTTAATGATACATCAAACAACTATATGTTTGTTTGCGCGCGTGTGAGCACCTAATAAAAACAAAAGAAACCTTTAAGGTAACCTTTTAACTAAAAATATTAATATTTTGTATATGCTTATTGATTACAAATCATCATTATAAGAATTACACTTTTTACATGGCATTTGACCCTAAGCTAACTAATACTATCAGTTTAATTAGCATTTTATTTATTTAAACAAACTCTAGTTATAACTAAATTAGAATTTGTTTAAATAAAAGAAGTGTCAATTACACTTATACTATACATTTCAGTTAGAAATTGGATCCTTTTGTAAATACCTTCTCTATAGCTTTTAATATATCCTTAATAATTTTATTATTTATACCATAGGGTTTACTATCATTCGAATTAATAATAGTCTCCAAATTTCTTTATGATAAATCTGTAATGCCAAATCAAAGAAATATAACTGATAGATTGACGAACACGTATCATGATATTTTCACGGATCTGACCATTATAAAAACCATTAATGATACATCAAACAAGTTTGTTTGCGCGCGTGCGCAGATAAGATAAACAAATGAAAACTTTTAAGGTTAAGCTTATGACTAAAAATATTAAGATTCATTATATGCTTATTGATACAAATCATCATTATGAGAAATACACTTTTACAAGACACTTGATCCTGAGCTAACTAATATCATTTGGTTAATTGGCATTTCCTTTATTTAAGCAAACTCTAGTTTTAACTAAATTAGAGTTTGTTTAAAAAATGAAGTGCCAATTAAAATTGTATTATATATTTCACATAGCAATTGTATTTTTTTTGCCAATACTGTTCTCTATAGCTCTTAATATATTACAAAAAAAAATTAATATTTAATAGTAATCAATAAAAGTAGCAAACATCAACAAAAAAAATACTTTTGAAATAAACTTACACTATTTGCATAAAAAAATCTTTCCACTGCATTCACGCGGTTGAGGTTCTTGTATATTTTATGGCCAAAGTGCTTGAATCGTTAACTACAATAATATTGATGTTTTGGCACATTGGTTAACCTTGCAGAATGATGTTGGTCATGTTTCAACCAACTCCAAATATACAAATTAAATCACAAGTTATGGTGGTGGTGGTGGAGAGGGAATCGGTGGATGCTTGTTTTTCTCTTTTATAAAATATTTATGTGCTTAAATTTTGAACGGTAATGTGGTGGTGTAGAATATTAAAGAGGAGATGGTGAATTTTTATTATAACTTATGTTATTTAGGACTAAAAAAGAACATGAATGTACAAATATTAATCCGAATAATAGCATAATCCAAATCACTTTTTTCTATGATAAGAAACTGAAATTAAAAGACAATACTATATCATCAAATTAAATGTATTTTATATGAAATTTTAAATATGTTAGTTTTTTTTTTTTTGAGTTTGTAACTCCAGCTACATAAACAACATCACACATTCAGTTTCTATTCACTACATAGTTGAGACATTGAAAATGACAGCTACACAAATATGAAATACCACTATTTTTCGTTGCTACCTTCTCAATTAATAAACCTCCACTAATTTTTCGTTGCTAGCATTAATTTTTTTTTTTGAGTTATTTTTCCATTCGACAGTTAACTGAGATCTTGATGCGCAGCAGGATACCCCTGCATTGAGGTTGTTCAATAATTTTATGATTTTGTATGATGGCTTAATTTCACTAAATGGTAAAAATAAATGTAAAAAAATATCATGATGATACATCAAACAACTATATGTTTGTTTCCACGCATGTAAACACCTAATAAAAGCAAAAGAAAACTTTAAGGTTAACCTTTTAACTAAAAATATTAATATTTTGTATTTGCTTATTGATTACAAATCATCATTACGAGAATTACACTTTTTACAAGACATTTGACCCTAAGCTAACTAATACTATCAGTTTAATTGACTTTTTTATTTATTTAAACAAACTCTAGTTTTAACTAAATTATAATTTGTTTAAATAAAAGAGGTGTCAATTACACTTGTACTATATATTTCACTTAGAAATTGGATTCTTTTGTAAATACCTTCTCTATAGCTTTTAACATATCCTCAATAATTTTATTATTTATACCATAGGGTTTACTATCATTAGAATTAATAATAGTCTCCAAATTTCTTTATGATAAATCTATAATGCCAAATCAAAGAAATATAACTGATAGATTGACGAACACGTATCATGATATTTTCACGGATCTGACCATTATAAAAACTATGGATGATACATCAAACAAGTTTGTTTGCGCGTGTGCGCAAATAAGATAAACAAATGGAAACTTTTAAGGTTAACCTTATGACTAAAAATATTAATATTCATTATATGCTTATTGATACAAATCATCATTATGAGAAGTACACTTTTAGCAGACACTTGATCCTGAGCTAACTAATATTATCTGTTTAACTGGCATTTCCTTTATTTAAGCAAACTCTAGTTTTAACTAAATTAGAGTTTCCTTTTTAAAATGAAGTGCCAATTTCAATTGTATTATATATTTCACATAGAAATTGTATGTTTTGCCAATAGCCTTCTCTATAGCTCTTAATATATTATGAAAACAGAAACAAAAAATATTAATATTTAATAGTAATCAATAAAAGTAGCAAACATCAAGAAAAAAAAATTTTGAAATAAACTTACACTATTTGCATAAAAAAAATCTTTCCACTGCATTCGCGCAGTAGAGGTTCAAGTTTATTTTATGGCCAAAGTGCTTGTATCGTGAACTACAATAATATTGATTTTTGGCACATTTGTTAACCTTGCAGAATGATGAATGTCATGTTTCAACCAACTCCAAATATACAAATTTAATCACAAGTTGTGGTGGTGGTGGTGGAGAGGGAATCGGTGGATGCTTGTTTTTCTCTTTTATAAAAGAATTGCGTGCTTAAATTTTGGACGGTAATGTGGTGAAGTAGAATAATAAAGAGAAGATGGTGAATTTTTATTATAACTTATATTATTTAGGACTGAAAAAGAACATGAAGGTACTAATATTAATCTTAATTAATAATAGCATAATCCAAATCACTTTTTTTATGATAATAAAATGAAATTAAAAGACAATATTATATCATCATATTAAATGTATGACAGCTACACAAGTATGAAATACCACTATTTTTCGTTGCTAATTTCTCAATTAATAAACCTCCACTAATTTTTCGTTGCTACCATTAATTTTTTATTTTTATTTTTGAGTTATTTTTTCGTGCGACAGTTAACTGAGATCTTGATACGCAGCAGGTTACGCCTGCAATGAGGTTGTTCAATAATTTTATGATTTTGTTGATGCATTAATTTCACTAACTGGTAAAAATAAATGTAAAAAAAAACATCTTAATGATACATCAAACAACTATATGTTTGTTTGCGCGCGTGTAAGCACCTAATAAAAACAAAAGAAACCTTTAAGGTAACCTTTTAACTAAAAATATTAATATTTTGTATATGCTTATTGATTACAAATCATCATTATAAGAATTACACTTTTTACATGGCATTTGACCCTAAGCTAACTAATACTATCAGTTTAATTAGCATTTTATTTATTTAAACAAACTCTAGTTATAACTAAATTAGAATTTGTTTAAATAAAAGAAGTGTCAATTACACTTATACTATACATTTCACTTAGAAATTGGATCCTTTTGTAAATACCTTCTCTATAGCTTTTAATATATCCTTAATAATTTTATTATTTATACCATAGGGTTTACTATCATTCGAATTAATAATAGTCTCCAAATTTCTTTATGATAAATCTGTAATGCCAAATCAAAGAAATATAACTGATAGATTGACGAACACGTATCATGATATTTTCACGGATCTGACCATTATAAAAACCATTAATGATACATCAAACAAGTTTGTTTGCGCGCGTGCGCAGATAAGATAAACAAATGGAAACTTTTAAGGTTAAGCTTATGACTAAAAATATTAAGATTCATTATATGCTTATTGATACAAATCATCATTATGAGAAATACACTTTTACAAGACACTTGATCCTGAGCTAACTAATATCATTTGGTTAATTGGCATTTCCTTTATTTAAGCAAACTCTAGTTTTAACTAAATTAGAGTTTGTTTAAAAAATGAAGTGCCAATTAAAATTGTATTATATATTTCACATAGCAATTGTATTTTTTTTGCCAATACTGTTCTCTATAGCTCTTAATATATTACAAAAAAAAAATTAATATTTAATAGTAATCAATAAAAGTAGCAAACATCTACAAAAAAAATACTTTTGAAATAAACTTACACTATTTGCATAAAAAAATCTTTCCACTGCATTCACGCAGTTGAGGTTCTTGTATATTTTATGGCCAAAGTGCTTGAATCGTTAACTACAATAATATTGATGTTTTGGCACATTGGTTAACCTTGCAGAATGATGTTGGTCATGTTTCAACCAACTCCAAATATACAAATTAAATCACAAGTTGTGGTGGTGGTGGTGGAGAGGGAATCGGTGGATGCTTGTTTTTCTCTTTTATAAAATATTTATGTGCTTAAATTTTGGACGGTAATGTGGTGGTGTAGAATATTAAAGAGGAGATGGTGAATTTTTATTATAACTTATGTTATTTAGGACTAAAAAAGAACATGAAGGTACAAATATTAATCCGAATAATAGCATAATCCAAATCACTTTTTTCTATGATAAGAAACTGCAATTAAAAGACAATACTATATCATCAAATTAAATGTATTTTATATGAAATTTTAAATATGTCAGTTTTTTTTTTTTAAGTTTGTAACTCCAGCTACATAAACAACATCACACATTCAGTTTCTATTCACTACATAGTTGAGACATTGAAAATGACAGCTACACAAATATGAAATACCACTATTTTTCGTTTCTACCTTCTCAATTAATAAACCTCCACTAATTTTTCGTTGCTAGCATTAATTTTTTTTTTTGAGTTATTTTTCCATGCGACAGTTAACTGAGATCTTGATGCGCAGCAGGATACCCCTGCATTGAGGTTGTTCAATAATTTTATGATTTTGTATGATGGCTTAATTTCACTAAATGGTAAAAATAAATGTAAAAAAATATCATGATGATACATCAAACAACTATATGTTTGTTTCCACGCATGTAAACACCTAATAAAAGCAAAAGAAAACTTTAAGGTTAACCTTTTAACTAAAAATATTAATATTTTGTATCCATTCAGTTTCTATTGATTACACTTTTTACAAGACATTTGACCCTAAGCTAACTAATACTATCAGTTTAATTGACTTTTTTTTTATTTAAACAAACTCTAGTTTTAACTAAATTATAATTTGTTTAAATAAAAGAGGTGTCAATTACACTTGTACTATATATTTCACTTAGAAATTGGATTCTTTTGTAAATACCTTCTCTATAGCTTTTAACATATCCTCAATAATTTTATTATTTATACCATAGGGTTTACTATCATTAGAATTAATAATAGTCTCCAAATTTCTTTATGATAAATCTGTAATGCCAAATCAAAGAAATATAACTGATAGATTGACGAACACGTATCATGATATTTTCACGGATCTGACCATTATAAAAACTATGGATGATACATCAAACAAGTTTGTTTGCGCGTGTGCGCAAATAAGATAAACAAATGGAAACTTTTAAGGTTAACCTTATGACTAAAAATATTAATATTCATTATATGCTTATTGATACAAATCATCATTATGAGAAGTACACTTTTACCAGGCACTTGATCCTGAGCTAACTAATATTATCTGTTTAATTGGCATTTCCTTTATTTAAGAAAACTCTAGCTTTAACTAAATTAGAGTTTGTTTAAAAAATAAAGTGCCAATTACAATTGTATTATATATTTCACATATAAATTGTATTTTTTTGCCAATAAGCTTCTTTATAGCTCTTAATATAATGCGAAAACTAAAACAAATTTTTTTTAATATTTAATAGTAATCATTAAAAGTAGCAAACATCAACAAAAATAAAAAAATATACTTTTGAAATAAACTTACACTATTTGCATAAAAAACTATTTCCACTCCATTCGCGCGGTTGAGGTTCAAGTTTATTTTATGGCCAAAGTGCTTGTATCGTGAACTACAATAATATTGATGTTTTGGCACATTGGTTAACCTTGCAAAATGATGTTGGTCATGTTTCAACCAACTCCATATATACAAATTTAATCACAAGTTGTGGTGGTGGTGGTGGAGAGGGAATCGACGGATGCTTGTTTTTCTCTTTTATAAAAGAATCGCATGCTTAAATTTCGGACGGTAATGTGGTGGAGTATAATAATAATGAGGAGATGGTGAATTTTTATTATAACTTATGTTATTTGGGACTGAAAAAGAATATGAAGGTACTAATATTAATCCTTATAATCGCATAATATTCCAAATCACTTTTTTCTATGATAATAAAATGAAATTAAAAGATAATACTATATCATCATATTAAATGTATTTTATATGAAATCTTAAATATGTCAGTTAGATTTTTTTATTAATTTGTAAACTCCAGCTACATAAACAACATCGCACATTCAGTTTCTATTCACTACATAGTTGAGACATTGAAAATGACAGCTACACAAGTATGAAATACCACTATTTTTTGTTGCTACCTTCTCAATTAATAAACCTCCACTAATTTTTCGTTGCTACCATTAATTTCTTATTTTTATTTTTGAGTTATTTTTCCGTGCGAAAATTAACTGAGATCTTGATGCGCAGCAGGTTACCCCTGCAATGAGCTTGTTCAATAATTTTATGATTTTGTATATTGGCTTAATTTCACTAAGTGGTAAAAATAAATGTAAAAAAAAAGATAATGATGATACATCAAACAACTATATGTTTGTTTGCGCGTGTGCACACATAATAAAAACAAAAGAAACCTTTAAGGTTAACCTTTTAACTAAAAATATTAATATTTTGTATTTGCTTATTGATTATAATTCATCATTATGAGAATTACACTTTTTACAAGACATTTGACCCTAAGCTAACTAATACTATCAGTTTAATTGACACTTTTTTATTTTATTTAAGCAAACTCTAATTTTAAGTAAATTATAATTTGTTTAAGTAAAAGAAGTGTCAATTACACTTGTACTTTATATTCCACTTAGAAATTGTATCTTTTTGTCAATAAACTTTTCTATAGCTTTTAAAATATCCTCAATCATTTTATTATTTATACCATAGGGTTTACTATCATTCATATTAATAATAGTCTCCAAATTTCTTTATGATAAATCTGTAATGCCAAATCAAAGAAATATAACTGAAAGATTGACGAACATGTATCATGATATTTTCACGGATCTGACCATTATAAAAACCATGGATGATACATCAAACAAGTTTGTTTGCGCGCGTGCGCAGATAAGATAAACAAATGGAAACTTTTAAGGTTAACATTATGACTAAAAATATTAATATTCATTATATGCTTATTGATACAAATCATCATTATGAGAAATACACTTTTACCAGGCACTTGATCCTGAGCTAACTAATATTATCTGTTTAATTGGCATTTCCTTTATTTAAGAAAACTCTAGCTTTAACTAAATTAGAGTTTGTTTAAAAAATGAAGTGCCAATTACAATTGTATTATATATTTCACATATAAATTGTATTTTTTTTTGCCAATAAGCTTCTCTATAGCTCTTAATATAATGCGAAAACTAAAACAAATTTTTTTTAATATTTAATAGTAATCATTAAAAGTAGCAAACATCAACAAAAATAAAAAAAATATACTTTTGAAATAAACTTACACTATTTGCATAAAAAACTATTTCCACTCCATTCGCGCGGTTGAGGTTCAAGTTTATTTTATGGCCAAAGTGCTTGTATCGTGAACTACAATAATATTGATGTTTTGGCACATTGGTTAACCTTGCAGAATGATGTTGGTCATGTTTCAACCAACTCCATATATACAAATTTAATCACAAGTTGTGGTGGTGGTGGTGGAGAGGGAATCGACGGATGCTTGTTTTTCTCTTTTATAAAAGAATCGCATGCTTAAATTTCGGACGATAATGTGGTGGAGTATAATAATAATGAGGAGATGGTGAATTTTTATTATAACTTATGTTATTTGGGACTGAAAAAGAATATGAAGGTACTAATATTAATCCTTATAATCGCATAATATTCCAAATCACTTTTTTCTATGATAATAAAATGAAATTAAAAGATAATACTATATCATCATATTAAATGTATTTTATATGAAATCTTAAATATGTCAGTTAGATTTTTTTATTAATTTGTAAACTCCAGCTACATAAACAACATCGCACATTCAGTTTCTATTCACTACATAGTTGAGACATTGAAAATGACAGCTACACAAGTATGAAATACCACTATTTTTTGTTGCTACCTTCTCAATTAATAAACCTCCACTAATTTTTCGTTGCTACCATTAATTTTTTATTTTTATTTTTGAGTTATTTTTCCGTGCGAAAATTAACTGAGATCTTGATGCGCAGCAGGTTACCCCTGCAATGAGCTTGTTCAATAATTTTATGATTTTGTATGATGGCTTAATTTCACTAAGTGGTAAAAATAAATGTAAAAAAAAAGATCATGATGATACATCAAACAACTATATGTTTGTTTGCGCGTGTGCACACATAATAAAAACAAAAGAAACCTTTAAGGTTAACCTTTTAACTAAAAATATTAATATTTTGTATTTGCTTATTGATTATAATTCATCATTATGAGAATTACACTTTTTACAAGACATTTGACCCTAAGCTAACTAATACTATCAGTTTAATTGACACTTTTTTATTTTATTTAAGCAAACTCTAGTTTTAAGTAAATTATAATTTGTTTAAGTAAAAGAAGTGTCAATTACACTTGTACTTTATATTCCACTTAGAAATTGTATCTTTTTGTCAATAAACTTCTCTATAGCTTTTAAAATATCCTCAATCATTTTATTATTAATACCATAGGGTTTACTATCATTCATATTAATAATAGTCTCCAAATTTCTTTATGATAAATCTGTAATGCCAAATCAAAGAAATATAACTGAAAGATTGACGAACATGTATCATGATATTTTCACGGATCTGACCATTATAAAAACCATGGATGATACATCAAACAAGTTTGTTTGCGCGCGTGCGCAGATAAGATAAACAAATGGAAACTTTTAAGGTTAACATTATGACTAAAAATATTAATATTCATTATATGCTTATTGATACAAATCATCATTATGAGAAATACACTTTTACCAGGCACTTGATCCTGAGCTAACTAATATTATCTGTTTAATTGGCATTTCCTTTATTTAAGAAAACTCTAGCTTTAACTAAATTAGAGTTTGTTTAAAAAATAAAGTGCCAATTACAATTGTATTATATATTTCACATATAAATTGTATTTTTTTGCCAATAAGCTTCTTTATAGCTCTTAATATAATGCGAAAACTAAAACAAATTTTTTTTAATATTTAATAGTTATCATTAAAAGTAGCAAACATCAACAAAAATAAAAAAATATACTTTTGAAATAAACTTACACTATTTACATAAAAAACTATTTCCACTCCATTCGCGCGGTTGAGGTTCAAGCTTATTTTATGGCCAAAGTGCTTGTATCGTGAACTACAATAATATTGATGTTTTGGCACATTGGTTAACCTTGCAGAATGATGTTGGTCATGTTTCAACCAACTCCATATATACAAATTTAATCACAAGTTGTGGTGGTGGTGGTGGAGAGGGAATCGACGGATGCTTGTTTTTCTCTTTTATAAAAGAATCGCATGCTTAAATTTCGGACGGTAATGTGGTGGAGTATAATAATAATGAGGAGATGGTGAATTTTTATTATAACTTATGTTATTTGGGACTGAAAAAGAATATGAAGGTACTAATATTAATCCTTATAATCGCATAATATTCCAAATCACTTTTTTCTATGATAATAAAATGAAATTAAAAGATAATACTATATCATCATATTAAATGTATTTTATATGAAATCTTAAATATGTCAGTTAGATTTTTTTATTAATTTGTAAACTCCAGCTACATAAACAACATCGCACATTCAGTTTCTATTCACTACATAGTTGAGACATTGAAAATGACAGCTACACAAGTATGAAATACCACTATTTTTTGTTGCTACCTTCTCAATTAATAAATCTCCACTAATTTTTCGTTGCTACCATTAATTTTTTATTTTTATTTTTGAGTTATTTTTCCGTGCGAAAATTAACTGAGATCTTGATGCGCAGCAGGTTACCCCTGCAATGAGCTTGTTCAATAATTTTATGATTTTGTATGATGGCTTAATTTCACTAAGTGGTAAAAATAAATGTAAAAAAAAAAGATCATGATGATACATCAAACAACTGTATGTTTGTTTGCGCGTGTGCACACATAATAAAAACAAAAGAAACCTTTAAGGTTAACCTTTTAACTAAAAATATTAATATTTTGTATTTGCTTATTGATTATAATTCATCATTATGAGAATTACACTTTTTACAAGACATTTGACCCTAAGCTAACTAATACTATCAGTTTAATTGACACTTTTTTATTTTATTTAAGCAAACTCTAGTTTTAAGTAAATTATAATTTGTTTAAGTAAAAGAAGTGTCAATTACACTTGTACTATATATATCACTTAGAAATTGTATCTTTTTGTCAATAACCTTCTCTATAGCTTTTAAAATATCCTCAATCATTTTATTATTTATACCATAGGGTTTACTATCATTCATATTAATAATAGTCTCCAAATTTCTTTATGATAAATCTGTAATGCCAAATCAAAGAAATATAACTGAAAGATTGACGAACATGTATCATGATATTTTCACGGATCTGACCATTATAAAAACCATGGATGATACATCAAACAAGTTTGTTTGCGCGCGTGCGCAGATAAGATAAACAAATGGAAACTTTTAAGGTTAACATTATGACTAAAAATATTAATATTCATTATATGCTTATTGATACAAATCATCATTATGAGAAATACACTTTTACCAGGCACTTGATCCTGAGCTAACTAATATTATCTGTTTAATTGGCATTTCCTTTATTTAAGAAAACTCTAGCTTTAACTAAATTAGAGTTTGTTTAAAAAATAAAGTGCCAATTACAATTGTATTATATATTTCACATATAAATTGTATTTTTTTGCCAATAAGCTTCTTTATAGCTCTTAATATAATGCGAAAACTAAAACAATTTTTTTTTAATATTTAATAGTAATCATTAAAAGTAGCAAACATCAACAAAAATAAAAAAATATACTTTTGAAATAAACTTACACTATTTACATAAAAAACTATTTCCACTCCATTCGCGCGGTTGAGGTTCAAGCTTATTTTATGGCCAAAGTGCTTGTATCGTGAACTACAATAATATTGATGTTTTGGCACATTGGTTAACCTTGCAGAATGATGTTGGTCATGTTTCAACCAACTCCATATATACAAATTTAATCACAAGTTGTGGTGGTGGTGGTGGAGAGGGAATCGACGGATGCTTGTTTTTCTCTTTTATAAAAGAATCACATGCTTAAATTTCGGACGGTAATGTGGTGGAGTATAATAATAATGAGGAGATGGTGAATTTTTATTATAACTTATGTTATTTGGGACTGAAAAAGAATATGAAGGTACTAATATTAATCCTTATAATCGCATAATATTCCAAATCACTTTTTTCTATGATAATAAAATGAAATTAAAAGATAATACTATATCATCATATTAAATGTATTTTATATGAAATCTTAAATATGTCAGTTAGATTTTTTTATTAATTTGTAAACTCCAGCTACATAAACAACATCGCACATTCAGTTTCTATTCACTACATAGTTGAGACATTGAAAATGACAGCTACACAAGTATGAAATACCACTATTTTTTGTTGCTACCTTCTCAATTAATAAATCTCCACTAATTTTTCGTTGCTACCATTAATTTTTTATTTTTATTTTTGAGTTATTTTTCCGTGCGAAAATTAACTGAGATATTGATGCGCAGCAGGTTACCCCTGCAATGAGCTTGTTCAATAATTTTATGATTTTGTATGATGGCTTAATTTCACTAAGTGGTAAAAATAAATGTAAAAAAAAAAGATCATGATGATACATCAAACAACTATATGTTTGTTTGCGCGTGTGCACACATAATAAAAACAAAAGAAACCTTTAAGGTTAACCTTTTAACTAAAAATATTAATATTTTGTATTTGCTTATTGATTATAATTCATCATTATGAGAATTACACTTTTTACAAGACATTTGACCCTAAGCTAACTAATACTATCAGTTTAATTGACACTTTTTTATTTTATTTAAGCAAACTCTAGTTTTAAGTAAATTATAATTTGTTTAAGTAAAAGAAGTGTCAATTACACTTGTACTATATATATCACTTAGAAATTGTATCTTTTTGTCAATAACCTTCTCTATAGCTTTTAAAATATCCTCAATCATTTTATTATTTATACCATAGGGTTTACTATCATTCATATTAATAATAGTCTCCAAATTTCTTTATGATAAATCTGTAATGCCAAATCAAAGAAATATAACTGAAAGATTGACGAACATGTATCATGATATTTTCACGGATCTGACCATTATAAAAACCATGGATGATACATCAAACAAGTTTATTTGCGCGCGTGCGCAGATAAGATAAACAAATGGAAACTTTTAAGGTTAACATTATGACTAAAAATATTAATATTCATTATATGCTTATTGATACAAATCATCATTATGAGAAATACACTTTTACCAGGCACTTGATCCTGAGCTAACTAATATTATCTGTTTAATTGGCATTTCCTTTATTTAAGAAAACTCTAGCTTTAACTAAATTAGAGTTTGTTTAAAAAATAAAGTGCCAATTACAATTGTATTATATATTTCACATATAAATTGTATTTTTTTGCCAATAAGCTTCTTTATAGCTCTTAATATAATGCGAAAACTAAAACAAATTTTTTTTAATATTTAATAGTTATCATTAAAAGTAGCAAACATCAACAAAAATAAAAAAATATACTTTTGAAATAAACTTACACTATTTACATAAAAAACTATTTCCACTCCATTCGCGCGGTTGAGGTTCAAGCTTATTTTATGGCCAAAGTGCTTGTATCGTGAACTACAATAATATTGATGTTTTGGCACATTGGTTAACCTTGCAGAATGATGTTGGTCATGTTTCAACCAACTCCATATATACAAATTTAATCACAAGTTGTGGTGGTGGTGGTGGAGAGGGAATCGACGGATGCTTGTTTTTCTCTTTTATAAAAGAATCGCATGCTTAAATTTCGGACGGTAATGTGGTGGAGTATAATAATAATGAGGAGATGGTGAATTTTTATTATAACTTATGTTATTTGGGACTGAAAAAGAATATGAAGGTACTAATATTAATCCTTATAATCGCATAATATTCCAAATCACTTTTTTCTATGATAATAAAATGAAATTAAAAGATAATACTATATCATCATATTAAATGTATTTTATATGAAATCTTAAATATGTCAGTTAGATTTTTTTATTAATTTGTAAACTCCAGCTACATAAACAACATCGCACATTCAGTTTCTATTCACTACATAGTTGAGACATTGAAAATGACAGCTACACAAGTATGAAATACCACTATTTTTTGTTGCTACCTTCTCAATTAATAAATCTCCACTAATTTTTTGTTGCTACCATTAATTTTTTATTTTTATTTTTGAGTTATTTTTCCGTGCGAAAATTAACTGAGATCTTGATGCGCAGCAGGTTACCCCTGCAATGAGCTTGTTCAATAATTTTATGATTTTGTATGATGGCTTAATTTCACTAAGTGGTAAAAATAAATGTAAAAAAAAAAGATCATGATGATACATCAAACAACTATATGTTTGTTTGCGCGTGTGCACACATAATAAAAACAAAAGAAACCTTTAAGGTTAACCTTTTAACTAAAAATATTAATATTTTGTATTTGCTTATTGATTATAATTCATCATTATGAGAATTACACTTTTTACAAGACATTTGACCCTAAGCTAACTAATACTATCAGTTTAATTGACACTTTTTTATTTTATTTAAGCAAACTCTAGTTTTAAGTAAATTATAATTTGTTTAAGTAAAAGAAGTGTCAATTACACTTGTACTATATATATCACTTAGAAATTGTATCTTTTTGTCAATAACCTTCTCTATAGCTTTTAAAATATCCTCAATCATTTTATTATTTATACCATAGGGTTTACTATCATTCATATTAATAATAGTCTCCAAATTTCTTTATGATAAATCTGTAATGCCAAATCAAAGAAATATAACTGAAAGATTGACGAACATGTATCATGATATTTTCACGGATCTGACCATTATAAAAACCATGGATGATACATCAAACAAGTTTGTTTGCGCGCGTGCGCAGATAAGATAAACAAATGGAAACTTTTAAGGTTAACATTATGACTAAAAATATTAATATTCATTATATGCTTATTGATACAAATCATCATTATGAGAAATACACTTTTACCAGGCACTTGATCCTGAGCTAACTAATATTATCTGTTTAATTGGCATTTCCTTTATTTAAGAAAACTCTAGCTTTAACTAAATTAGAGTTTGTTTAAAAAATAAAGTGCCAATTACAATTGTATTATATATTTCACATATAAATTGTATTTTTTTGCCAATAAGCTTCTTTATAGCTCTTAATATAATGCGAAAACTAAAACAAATTTTTTTTAATATTTAATAGTAATCATTAAAAGTAGCAAACATCAACAAAAATAAAAAAATATACTTTTGAAATAAACTTACACTATTTACATAAAAAACTATTTCCACTCCATTCGCGCGGTTGAGGTTCAAGCTTATTTTATGGCCAAAGTGCTTGTATCGTGAACTACAATAATATTGATGTTTTGGCACATTGGTTAACCTTGCAGAATGATGTTGGTCATGTTTCAACCAACTCCATATATACAAATTTAATCACAAGTTGTGGTGGTGGTGGAGAGGGAATCGACGGATGCTTGTTTTTCTCTTTTATAAAAGAATCACATGCTTAAATTTCGGACGGTAATGTGGTGGAGTATAATAATAATGAGGAGATGGTGAATTTTTATTATAACTTATGTTATTTGGGACTGAAAAAGAATATGAAGGTACTAATATTAATCCTTATAATCGCATAATATTCCAAATCACTTTTTTCTATGATAATAAAATGAAATTAAAAGATAATACTATATCATCATATTAAATGTATTTTATATGAAATCTTAAATATGTCAGTTAGATTTTTTTATTAATTTGTAAACTCCAGCTACATAAACAACATCGCACATTCAGTTTCTATTCACTACATAGTTGAGACATTGAAAATGACAGCTACACAAGTATGAAATACCACTATTTTTTGTTGCTACCTTCTCAATTAATAAATCTCCACTAATTTTTCGTTGCTACCATTAATTTTTTATTTTTATTTTTGAGTTATTTTTCCGTGCGAAAATTAACTGAGATCTTGATGCGCAGCAGGTTACCCCTGCAATGAGCTTGTTCAATAATTTTATGATTTTGTATGATGGCTTAATTTCACTAAGTGGTAAAAATAAATGTAAAAAAAAAAGATCATGATGATACATCAAACAACTATATGTTTGTTTGCGCGTGTGCACACATAATAAAAACAAAAGAAACCTTTAAGGTTAACCTTTTAACTAAAAATATTAATATTTTGTATTTGCTTATTGATTATAATTCATCATTATGAGAATTACACTTTTTACAAGACATTTGACCCTAAGCTAACTAATACTATCAGTTTAATTGACACTTTTTTATTTTATTTAAGCAAACTCTAGTTTTAAGTAAATTATAATTTGTTTAAGTAAAAGAAGTGTCAATTACACTTGTACTATATATATCACTTAGAAATTGTATCTTTTTGTCAATAACCTTCTCTATAGCTTTTAAAATATCCTCAATCATTTTATTATTTATACCATAGGGTTTACTATCATTCATATTAATAATAGTCTCCAAATTTCTTTATGATAAATCTGTAATGCCAAATCAAAGAAATATAACTGAAAGATTGACGAACATGTATCATGATATTTTCACGGATCTGACCATTATAAAAACCATGGATGATACATCAAACAAGTTTGTTTGCGCGCGTGCGCAGATAAGATAAACAAATGGAAACTTTTAAGGTTAACATTATGACTAAAAATATTAATATTCATTATATGCTTATTGATACAAATCATCATTATGAGAAATACACTTTTACCAGGCACTTGATCCTGAGCTAACTAATATTATCTGTTTAATTGGCATTTCCTTTATTTAAGAAAACTCTAGCTTTAACTAAATTAGAGTTTGTTTAAAAAATAAAGTGCCAATTACAATTGTATTATATATTTCACATATAAATTGTATTTTTTTGCCAATAAGCTTCTTTATAGCTCTTAATATAATGCGAAAACTAAAACAATTTTTTTTTAATATTTAATAGTAATCATTAAAAGTAGCAAACATCAGCAAAAATAAAAAAATATACTTTTGAAATAAACTTACACTATTTACATAAAAAACTATTTCCACTCCATTCGCGCGGTTGAGGTTCAAGCTTATTTTATGGCCAAAGTGCTTGTATCGTGAACTACAATAATATTGATGTTTTGGCACATTGGTTAACCTTGCAGAATGATGTTGGTCATGTTTCAACCAACTCCATATATACAAATTTAATCACAAGTTGTGGTGGTGGTGGTGGAGAGGGAATCGACGGATGCTTGTTTTTCTCTTTTATAAAAGAATCACATGCTTAAATTTCGGACGGTAATGTGGTGGAGTATAATAATAATGAGGAGATGGTGAATTTTTATTATAACTTATGTTATTTGGGACTGAAAAAGAATATGAAGGTACTAATATTAATCCTTATAATCGCATAATATTCCAAATCACTTTTTTCTATGATAATAAAATGAAATTAAAAGATAATACTATATCATCATATTAAATGTATTTTATATGAAATCTTAAATATGTCAGTTAGATTTTTTTATTAATTTGTAAACTCCAGCTACATAAACAACATCGCACATTCAGTTTCTATTCACTACATAGTTGAGACATTGAAAATGACAGCTACACAAGTATGAAATACCACTATTTTTTGTTGCTACCTTCTCAATTAATAAATCTCCACTAATTTTTCGTTGCTACCATTAATTTTTTATTTTTATTTTTGAGTTATTTTTCCGTGCGAAAATTAACTGAGATCTTGATGCGCAGCAGGTTACCCCTGCAATGAGCTTGTTCAATAATTTTATGATTTTGTATGATGGCTTAATTTCACTAAGTGGTAAAAATAAATGTAAAAAAAAAAGATCATGATGATACATCAAACAACTATATGTTTGTTTGCGCGTGTGCACACATAATAAAAACAAAAGAAACCTTTAAGGTTAACCTTTTAACTAAAAATATTAATATTTTGTATTTGCTTATTGATTATAATTCATCATTATGAGAATTACACTTTTTACAAGACATTTGACCCTAAGCTAACTAATACTATCAGTTTAATTGACACTTTTTTATTTTATTTAAGCAAACTCTAGTTTTAAGTAAATTATAATTTGTTTAAGTAAAAGAAGTGTCAATTACACTTGTACTATATATATCACTTAGAAATTGTATCTTTTTGTCAATAACCTTCTCTATAGCTTTTAAAATATCCTCAATCATTTTATTATTTATACCATAGGGTTTACTATCATTCATATTAATAATAGTCTCCAAATTTCTTTATGATAAATCTGTAATGCCAAATCAAAGAAATATAACTGAAAGATTGACGAACATGTATCATGATATTTTCACGGATCTGACCATTATAAAAACCATGGATGATACATCAAACAAGTTTGTTTGCGCGCGTGCGCAGATAAGATAAACAAATGGAAACTTTTAAGGTTAACATTATGACTAAAAATATTAATATTCATTATATGCTTATTGATACAAATCATCATTATGAGAAATACACTTTTACCAGGCACTTGATCCTGAGCTAACTAATATTATCTGTTTAATTGGCATTTCCTTTATTTAAGAAAACTCTAGCTTTAACTAAATTAGAGTTTGTTTAAAAAATAAAGTGCCAATTACAATTGTATTATATATTTCACATATAAATTGTATTTTTTTGCCAATAAGCTTCTTTATAGCTCTTAATATAATGCGAAAACTAAAACAAATTTTTTTTAATATTTAATAGTAATCATTAAAAGTAGCAAACATCAACAAAAATAAAAAAATATACTTTTGAAATAAACTTACACTATTTGCATAAAAAACTATTTCCACTCCATTCGCGCGGTTGAGGTTCAAGTTTATTTTATGGCCAAAGTGCTTGTATCGTGAACTACAATAATATTGATGTTTTGGCACATTGGTTAACCTTGCAGAATGATGTTGGTCATGTTTCAACCAACTCCATATATACAAATTTAATCACAAGTTGTGGTGGTGGTGGTGGAGAGGGAATCGACGGATGCTTGTTTTTCTCTTTTATAAAAGAATCGCATGCTTAAATTTCGGACGGTAATGTGGTGGAGTATAATAATAAAGAGGAGATGGTGAATTTTTATTATAACTTATGTTATTTGGGACTGAAAAAGAATATGAAGGTACTAATATTAATCCTTATAATCGCATAATATTCCAAATCACTTTTTTCTATGATAATAAAATGAAATTAAAAGATAATACTATATCATCATATTAAATGTATTTTATATGAAATCTTAAATATGTCAGTTTGATTTTTTTATTAATTTGTAAACTCCAGCTACATAAACAACATCGCACATTCAGTTTCTATTCACTACATAGTTGAGACATTGAAAATGACAGCTACACAAGTATGAAATACCACTATTTTTTATTGCTACCTTCTCAATTAATAAACCTCCACTAATTTTTCGTTGCTACCATTAATTTTTTTTTTTTGAGTTATTTTTCCGTGCGAAAATTAACTGAGATCTTGATGCGCAGCAGGTTACCCCTGCAATGAGCTTGTTCAATAATTCTATGATTTTGTATGATGGCTTAATTTCACTAAGTGGTAAAAATAAATGTAAAAATAAAGATCATGATGATACATCAAACAACTATATGTTTGTTTGCGCGTGTGCACACCTAATAAAAACAAAAGAAACCTTTAAGGTTAACCATTTAACTAAAAATATTAATATTTTGTATTTGCTTATTGATTATAATTCATCATTATGAGAATTACACTTTTTACAAGACATTTGACCCTAAGCTAACTAATACTATCAGTTTAATTGACACTTTTTTATTTTATTTAAGCAAACTCTAGTTTTAAGTAAATTATAATTTGTTTAAGTAAAAGAAGTGTCAATTACACTTGTACTATATATATCACTTAGAAATTGTATCTTTTTGTCAATAACCTTCTCTATAGCTTTTAAAATATCCTCAATCATTTTATTATTTATACCATAGGGTTTACTATCATTCATATTAATAATAGTCTCCAAATTTCTTTATGATAAATCTGTAATGCCAAATCAAAGAAATATAACTGAAAGATTGACGAACATGTATCATGATATTTTCACGGATCTGACCATTATAAAAACCATGGATGATACATCAAACAAGTTTGTTTGCGCGCGTGCGCAGATAAGATAAACAAATGGAAACTTTTAAGGTTAACATTATGACTAAAAATATTAATATTCATTATATGCTTATTGATACAAATCATCATTATGAGAAATACACTTTTACCAGACACTTGATCCTGAGCTAACTAATATTATCTGTTTAATTGGCATTTCCTTTATTTAAGAAAACTCTAGCTTTAACTAAATTAGAGTTTGTTTAAAAAATAAAGTGCCAATTACAATTGTATTATATATTTCACATATAAATTGTATTTTTTTGCCAATAAGCTTCTTTATAGCTCTTAATATAATGCGAAAACTAAAACAATTTTTTTTTAATATTTAATAGTAATCATTAAAAGTAGCAAACATCAACAAAAATAAAAAAATATACTTTTGAAATAAACTTACACTATTTGCATAAAAAACTATTTCCACTCCATTCGCGCGGTTGAGGTTCAAGTTTATTTTATGGCCAAAGTGCTTGTATCGTGAACTACAATAATATTGATGTTTTGGCACATTGGTTAACCTTGCAGAATGATGTTGGTCATGTTTCAACCAACTCCATATATATAAATTTAATCACAAGTTGTGGTGGTGGTGGTGGAGAGGGAATCGACGGATGCTTGTTTTTCTCTTTTATAAAAGAATCGCATGCTTAAATTTCGGACGGTAATGTGGTGGAGTATAATAATAAAGAGGAGATGGTGAATTTTTATTATAACTTATGTTATTTGGGACTGAAAAAGAATATGAAGGTACTAATATTAATCCTTATAATCGCATAATATTCCAAATCACTTTTTTCTATGATAATAAAATGAAATTAAAAGATAATACTATATCATCATATTAAATGTATTTTATATGAAATCTTAAATATGTCAGTTTGATTTTTTTATTAATTTGTAAACTCCAGCTACATAAACAACATCGCACATTCAGTTTCTATTCACTACATAGTTGAGACATTGAAAATGACAGCTACACAAGTATGAAATACCACTATTTTTTATTGCTACCTTCTCAATTAATAAACCTCCACTAATTTTTCGTTGCTACCATTAATTTTTTTTTTTTGAGTTATTTTTCCGTGCGAAAATTAACTGAGATCTTGATGCGCAGCAGGTTACCCCTGCAATGAGCTTGTTCAATAATTCTATGATTTTGTATGATGGCTTAATTTCACTAAGTGGTAAAAATAAATGTAAAAATAAAGATCATGATGATACATCAAACAACTATATGTTTGTTTGCGCGTGTGCACACCTAATAAAAACAAAAGAAACCTTTAAGGTTAACCATTTAACTAAAAATATTAATATTTTGTATTTGCTTATTGATTATAATTCATCATTATGAGAATTACACTTTTTACAAGACATTTGACCCTAAGCTAACTTATACTATCAGTTTAATTGACACTTTTTTTATTTAAGCAAACTCTAGTTTTAACTAAATTATAATTTGTTTAATTAAAAGAAGTGTCAATTACACTTGTACTATATATATCACTTAGAAATTGTATCTTTTTGTCAATAACCTTCTCTATAGCTTTTAAAATATCCTCAATCATTTTATTATTTATATCATAGGGTTTACTATCATTCAAATTAATAATAGTCTCCAAATTTCTTTATGATAAATCTGTAATGCCAAATCAAAGAAATATAACTGATAGATTGACGAACACGTATCATGATATTTTCACGGATCTGACCATTATAAAAACCATGGATGATACATCAAACAAGTTTGTTTGCGCGCGTGCGCAGATAAGATAAACAAATGGAAACTTTTAAGGTTAACATTATGACTAAAAATATTAATATTCATTATATGCTTATTGATACAAATCATCGTTATGAGAAATACACTTTACCAGGCACTTGATCCTGAGCTAACTAATATTATCTGTTTAATTGGCATTTCCTTTATTTAAGAAAACTCTAGCTTTAACTAAATTAGAGTTTGTTTAAAAAATGAAGTGCCAATTACAATTGTATTATATATTTCACATATAAATTGTATTTTTTTTGCCAATATGCTTCTCTATAGCTCTTAATTTAATGCGAAAACTAAAACAATTTTTTTTAATATTTAATAGTAATCAATAAAAGTAGCAAACATCAACAAAAATAAAAAAATATACTTTTGAAATAAACTTACACTATTTGCATAAAAAACTATTTTCACTCCAGTCGCGCGGTTGAGGTTCAAGTTTATTTTATGGCCAAAGTGCTTGTATCGTGAACTACAATAATATTGATGTTTTGGCACATTGGTTAACCTTGCAGAATGATGTTGGTCATGTTTCAACCAACTCCATATATACAAATTTAATCACAAGTTGTGGTGGTGGTGGTGGAGAGGGAATCGATGGATGCTTGTTTTTCTCTTTTATAAAAGAATCGCATGCTTAAATTTCGGACGGTAATGTGGTGGAGTATAATAATAAAGATGAGATGGTGAATTTTTATTATAACTTATGTTATTTGGGACTGAAAAAGAATATGGAGGTACTAATATTAATCCTTATAATCGCATAATATTCCAAATCACTTTTTTCTATGATAATAAAATGAAATTAAAAGATAATACTATATCATCATATTAAATGTATTTTATATGAAATCTTAAATATGTCAGTTAGATTTTTTTATTAATTTGTAAACTCCAGCTACATAAATAACATCGCACATTCAGTTTCTATTCACTACATAGTTGAGACATTGAAAATGACAGCTACACAAGTATGAAATACGACTATTTTTTGTTGCTACCTTCTCAATTAATAAACCTCCACTAATTTTTCGTTGCTACCATTAATTTTTTATTTTTATTTTTGAGTTATTTTTCCGTGCGAAAATTAACTGAGATCTTGATGCGCAGCAGGTTACCCCTGCAATGAGCTTGTTCAATAATTCTATGATTTTGTATGATGGCTTAATTTCACTAAGTGGTAACAATAAATGTAAAAAAAAGATCATGATGATACATCAAACAACTATATGTTTGTTTGCGCGTGTGCACACATAATAAAAACAAAAGAAACCTTTAAGGTTAACCTTTTAACTAAAAATATTAATATTTTGTATTTGCTTATTGATTATAATTCATCATTATGAGAATTACACTTTTTACAAGACATTTGACCCTAAGCTAACTAATACTATCAGTTTAATTGACACTTTTTTATTTTATTTAAGCAAACTCTAGTTTTAAGTAAATTATAATTTGTTTAAGTAAAAGAAGTGTCAATTACACTTGTACTTTATATTCCACTTAGAAATTGTATCTTTTTGTCAATAAACTTTTCTATAGCTTTTAAAATATCCTCAATCATTTTATTATTTATACCATAGGGTTTACTATCATTCATATTAATAATAGTCTCCAAATTTCTTTATGATAAATCTGTAATGCCAAATCAAAGAAATATAACTGAAAGATTGACGAACATGTATCATGATATTTTCACGGATCTGACCATTATAAAAACCATGGATGATACATCAAACAAGTTTGTTCGCACGCGTGCGCAGATAAGATAATTAAGTGGAAACTTTTAAGGTTAACCTTATGACTAAAAATATTAATATTCATTATATGATTATTGATACTAATCATCATTATGAGAAAAACACTTTTACCAGACACTTGATCCTGAACTAACTAAAATTATCTGTTTAATTGGCATTTCCTTTATTTAAGAAAACCCTAGTTTTAACTAAATTACAGTTTGTTTAAAAAATGAAGTGCATATTATAATTGTATTATATATTTCACATAGAAATTGTATTTTCTTGCCAATACCCTTCTCTATATCTCTTAATATATTACGAAAGCAAAAACAAATAATATTAATATTTAATAGTAATCAATAAAAGTAGCAAACATCAACAAAAATTTTAAAAAAAACTTTTGAAATAAACTTACACTATTTGCATAAAAAAATATTTCCAATGCATTAGCGCGGTTGAGGTTCAAGTTTATTTAATGTCCAAAGTGCTTGTATCGTGAACTACAATAATATTGATGTTTTGGCACATTGGTTAACCTTGCAGAATGATGTTGGTCAAGTTTCAACCAACTCCAAATATACAAATTTAATCACAAGTTGTGGTGGTGGTGGTGGAGAGGGAATTGGTGGATGCTTGTTTTTCTCTTTTATAAAAGAATTGTGTGTTTAAATTTTGGACACTAAATTGGTGGAGTAGAATAATAAAGAGGAGATGGTGAATTTTTATTATAACTTATGTTATTTGGGACTGAAAAAGAACAAGAAGGTACTAATATTAATCCTAATAATAGCATAATCCAAATCACTTTTTCTATGATAATAAAATGAAATTAAAAGACAATACTATATCATCATATTAAATGTATTTTATATGAAATTTTAAATATGTAAGTTAGATTTTATTTTAATTTTTAAACTCCAGCTACATAAACAACATCACACATTCAGTTTCTATTCACTACATAGTTGAGACATTGAAAATGAAAGCTACACAAGTATGAAATACCACTATTTTTCGTTGCTACCTTCTCAATTAATAAACCTCCACTAATTTTTCGTTGCTACCATTGATTTTTTATTTTTATTTTTGAGTTATTTTTCCGTGCGACGGTTAACTGAGATCTTGATGCGCAACAGGTTACCCCTACAATGAGGTTGTTCAATAATTGTATGATATTGTATGATTGCTTTATTTCACTAAGTGGTAAAAATAAATGTAAAAAAAAGATCATGAGGATACATCAAACAATTATAGGTTTGTTTGCGCGCGTGTGCACACCTAATAAAAACAAAAGAAACCTTTAAGGTTAACCTTTTAACTAAAAATAATAATATTTTGTATTTTCTTATTGATTACAAATCATCATTATGAGAATTACACTTTTTACAAGACATTTGACCCTAAGCTAACTAATACTATCAGTTAATTGACACTTTTTTTATTTATTTAAGCAAACTCTAGTTTTAAGTAAATTATAATTTGTTTAAGTAAAAGAAGTGTCAATTACACTTGTACTTTATATTCCACTTAGAAATTGTATCTTTTTGTCAATAACCTTCTCTATAGCTTTTAAAATATCCTCAATCATTTTATTATTTATACCATAGGGTTTACTATCATTCATATTAATAATAGTCTCCAAATTTCTTTATGATAAATCTGTAATGCCAAATCAAAGAAATATAAGTGAAAGATTGACGAACATGTATCATGATATTTTCACGGATCTGACCATTATAAAAACCAAGGATGATACATCAAACAAGTTTGTTTGCGCGCGTGCGCAGTCTAATGGTAAAATCATGAGTGTAAGTTATTTGTTAACTTAACTCAAAGTAAACAGAGTCGCCACCACGCTTTTATTTTATTCCAAAAGGAAAAGGGAAAAAGAACGAATAAAACCTAATGAATCTAAAAGCAAGAAAGCTAAAGAAACACATCAGAGAAACAAGTAAGGTGTCGCTCCCGATAAGTGGGACTGGCCCAAATAAAGGTACAGACGCGAACGGTCGGCGAGAGGGATAGTGAGAACACACAGCCGTGAACTCACTGGAGATGAATAGAGTCGCCAGCTAGGCATTTTTATCCCGGAGGAAAGGCAATGCTGCATAGACCTAGAAAGACATGGATTAGACGGTTGCGAACCAGAGAGACTGAGAAAGGGGGTTGGTTACAACCTGGGAAGGTATTAGCACCCAGATTGTCCGCCGTACTCGACGGGATCCACGCTTAAAAGATTTGTGTTATAAAGGGGTAGTGTCAGTGCAATCTGATGGTCCAGATTCAAACAAGAACACGCGCGCATTGACTTGGCGCCAGATCCCACGGCCAGAATTCAAACTTGCTAATTACACTGATTAAGCCCTAATTTTGCCCTAATGACTTTCAGATGACCGGAACAGTGGTTCCGGTCATCTTCTCCGGCGAGCTCAAATGCTAAATTACTCTACAAGCTATGAAAATGAAAACTAACTATCCAGAAATCATCCCCACCTTAAAACGATTCAAACCCCTCACTCAAACATCATTTATCATTCAAAATCAAAGAGAATCGAATCAAAACAGTTTCTAGGGCAAAAATTTCAGAACACGATTAAACTCTCATCTCTCCACCATTTTCAAAACCAATGACATCAGAATGATCAGGAGAACATATAGAATCTATTTAGAACTTAAAAAAGGATTTCTGGAAAAAATGTTCTTGAGCTACCTGAATTTTGAAGCTTTCAGTTCACAGCTTTCTGGGTGCTTTCCTTTGTGCTATCCACTCCCCTTGTGCTCCTGATGAACCCTTGATGCTTAGAAAAGATTTTTGTTGGCTGGTTTGAGAGTTTGAACAGGTTCTGTTCAAGCTCAGGTGAGAATCGTGTTTGGCTTATGTGGTGTTTCAAGGGTGAATGAAGGCAGGGAAATAATCAGGAGGATGTGGTGATGAGTTCTATGAAGTGTGTTTGTGAGTTGGTGGCTTGTTTTCTGAGTTTCGAAGGTTTTTGCTCCAAGGGTGGAAAATGGGAAAGTGATGTTCTTGCTGGTTTCAGGCTTGTGTCTTGTTGGTTTAGGCTCAATGAAACATGGTGAGATGATTGGTGAAACTGGTTTGAATGTTGGTGGTTTGTGGAGTCAGATTCGAAGAGTTTTGCTTGAGGGAGTGAGTTTGTGAATGTGATGCTAGGGTTTGTTTCAGGCTGGCTCCTTGTGTGAAATGGCTAGCAAATGGATAGTATAAACAACTCCAATTGGTCAGATGATGTGACCTGGCCTGCTGTGATTGGGATGTTCACTTTTGCAAAAAGTCCACTCTTGTGTAAGGAAAGCATGGGCTTGGTTCTAGGTTAGTACAAGCATGGGGGCTGGCGCAGCATGGTGTGTGAGAGGTGCTAGGAAGGTTCAGCAGCCAAGACAACTAGTTGGTGAAGTGTGATGAGTGGTTTTGCAACTTGATCAATTTTTGGTTCACATGTAACTATCTTGCCATACAAGCCATGAAGCATGAGAAACTTTGGTTCAAATCTGATTTTTAGGCCACATGTAATGTTTGTGCATTGGTTTGATGTGAACTAGAAGTCACAAATGGCCTTGATACATGATTTTGCAAATTTTCCAATTGGTGCATATCTTGAAAATTAGTGATTTTTGCCAACTTTGTCACACCATAACTTTTGATCCAAAATGAATTAGGTCATGTTCTTGTACTTTTTGAAAAGGGAAAAATGTATTCTACAACTTTCATGACCAAAGTTTTTCCATTTGAAGCATTTTTGGATCAAAAAGCAAGGCTTGAAAAGTGGCATAAAATGACATATTCTTTAAAAGTCAACTATGCCCAAAAAAGTCAACTTTGCAAAAACTTCAAATTCTTGAATTTTGTGAACTTCAACCTTCTTCCTTGATCAAATAAAGATCATATACACTCAAAATGATGAAGATCACCCCTTGGTTGGGTCATTGGGGGCCTCAGATGCCCTGATTTTGCACTGACTTGTCTGAAAAGTCAACCTTTGATCAGATGTCTTCCCCATGGAATTTCTTCATGAAAATTGATATGCATACTACCTATACCATATAGAGACCAATGGAAACAAGATTGACCAAAAAATTTGGAGTTATGGCCTCTGAAACCAAAACCCTAATTTTAGGTCAACTGTGCAGTCAAACTTGGCTCTGTATCCATACCAATCCTAGTTCTTGTGATTCTTTGGCATTTTTGACTTTGAGAGGATGTAATATGATATAAGAACACACATAGACCCCTTTGAAGTGATTGATGACCTTTGGAGTGGCTCAAGAAGCTCTTGGATTGCTCAGATCACAAACCCTAGATGCAGATGACTTAGAACCAATGCAGTGAATCAAAACTGTGATATGAGATGTTATGATTGTGTTTATGCATATGAAATGATCACAAGCCATGGTGTGAATGGGTGAGGGAAAATTTGGGGTGTTTACAGCTGCCCCTATTCAAACATGAGTTAGCTGTGCAGGTTGTAAGCGACGGCTTAACAGGCAAACAAGATAACTCGTGGTTGAATACCAAAGACAGTCCAAAATTTGCACTCACAAAATGAAGAAGAAAAGGGATATAGATTGTAAAAGAAAGTAAAGTATATTGTAAAGTATGGGCGACGGAGGACGACCGTCGAGCAGAGGACGACTGCTGGGTAAAGAGCAATGACGGGGACGGCCGACATGCTGGGAAAAGTGCGAAAAATAAAGCGATGACGGGGACGGCCGACATGCTGGGGATAAAAGAATTATGATGGGGACGGCCATCAAGATAAAGCTGTAAAATTCTCTGGGGATCAATGAAACATGACAGGGACGGCCATCAAGTTCATAAAGTAAAGTAACCAGCGATGGGGACGGCCATCGGGTTAAAAAGAAAAGGGACCACGACGGGGACGACCATCGGGTTAAAGAATGAAATAAACAGATGATGGGGTACGGCCATCAAAGGTGAAGGACGATCACCTAGCAGGGGACGGCTGCTCTGTTGGGATCAAGATGAGGGACGGTCATCTAAGGTGGAGGACGACCACCTGGCAGGGTACGGCTGCCGAAAATATCAACGATGGGGACGGCCATCGGATGAGCATGATGGAGGACGACCATCAAGAGGTGGAGGACGACCACCTAGCAGGAGACGGCTGCTCTCAAGGTTTATCATGACATAGGACGAATGTCAGATAACCAAAATCAACAATGGGGACGGCCATTGGATAAAATGATGAAGGACGATCATCTAAGGGGTGATGGACGACCACCTAGCAGGGGACGGCTGCTGAAAATATCAACGATGGGGACGGCCATCGGACGAGCATGATGGAGGAAGACCATCAAGAGGTGGAGGACGACCACCTAGCAGGGTACGGCTGCTCTCAGGGTTTATCACGACACAGGACGAGTGTCAGATAAGAAGGAAAATTTGCCTTGTTGGCGATCTACTGGGGAATAGTAAACACGGACGAGTGTTTACATCAAAGAAACAAAAGGTATAAGTGTTTGGTATTTGTGTATAGATTAAAGACGCGGACGAGCATCCTTAAGACTATGATACGGACGAGTATCGGATAGAAACAAATACTGACGCGTGTTCAAAGATGATGATACGGACGAGTATCAACTGGTTAACAGAGAACACGGACGAGTGTTGAATCTGAGAGGATTCTTCTGGGGAACGACAGACACAGGCGAGTATCTATATTCAAGAAGACAGAAGTTTTGGACACAGTGTATGGATTAAAGATGCGGACGAGCATCCTTAAGACTATGATACGGACGAGTATCATGTAGAAACAAACTCTCGACGCATGTTCTGAGATGATGGTACGGACGAGTACCAACGAGTTAACAAAGAACAAGGACTAGTGTTGAATCTGTGGGGATATAAGTGGTATATACAAGATACGGACGAGTATCTGTATAAGAGTGAGTGGTGTATAGATGAGTATTTAACTGCTGGGGAGAGCGACACGGACGAGTGTCAAAAGGAGAAGTGTGTAATATGAACAAGTATCTGATATACAAAGTGTAGGTGACCGTGTTGGGGATATGACACGGACGGGTGCCAAAGGATTGTGTATGTAGGTATATGTGAGTGCAAAGAGGATGTCTTTGGCTTTCTGCTGGGGTATGACACTGACGGGTGTCAGGACGTATCTGTAATACGGGTGATCTTGTTTGCAAAGAGTATTCAGGCGACTTTACTGGGGAAAGATGGCACGGACGAGTGTCAAAATGAGTATATACTAGTGTTTGTAGATTGTGAGGCAGCTGCTTTTGCCGGGGACTCTGGTGGGGATTTTTCTGTACGTTGACGAACTGTCAATATTCACAAGTGTTGGTTCAAGACATGGCTTATGATTATGCTATATGTTTGATTTTTGCCGTAATGCTCAGTATTAGACGGAATGCTACGCTTTGTGGGTGAATATGATGCGAATGCTATGATTACGCAAAGACACCGAACCGGGACTCGGATCCCGCTGCTACGAAGATCTTCGGCTGATTTGCCTGAAATGGACATCCCAGCTGGGGATGAGATCATTGGTAGATCTGATGAAATGCTATTGCTTGGGGATATAGGTCATTGATGAACCTATTCCAATAAATGAGAGACCCAGCTGGGGTTTGAAGAAGCTTTCTTCACTCTGTTGTGATTCCTTCGTGCGTTGCTCCTTCTGGATAGAGGCTGAGACTCTGTGGGGAGAGCTCCTTGGCTTTTGTATTTTGGCTGAGGATGAAATGACAACTCGGCTGGGAGCAGTAGCAAGTGGCAGCTCAGCTGGGGGAAGTCACGAGAGGCAACTCAGCTGGGGAGAGAGCACTTCGGGTGCTAAAATTGAGTGTTGATTTGCCAGCTTGCTGGGATGAAGCTTACATGCCCCCAGTTGTGCTCTGGATTCCTGCAATCCTGAAAAGACAGAGAAACGCACAAGTAATCCCGAGGTATCCTTTTCTGGATTCCGTCATAGGAGTTAGGCACTTCTGAGAGTAAGTATATTTCCTGCAAGCACGTGTTTTTATTTTTGAAGATAAACATCTGTATTCTATGCAATCAGTTTTTTTCTTTTAAGACATCAGACATTTTTTGCAAACAAATGAAAATGTACAAGACGAGACATGACTGAAAATCTGATTTTATTAATTATTATGCCCTGAATTGGCGAGATACAGTCAAAGAAACAAATCCCCCGAAATGAGGAGATTGTTACAAATTAAGAAACAAAATGCTGGCAGTGTTGATGACGCTTTAAGGAGCTTCCTCTCTTGCTATGACTCGTATGACTTTTGACGTTCTTCTCATCTTGCTTTCTGAAGAATGTTGATTCCGATTGAAGCTTGATCCTTTCGAAGCTTACCGAGTTGTAGATGATACAGATGAATTCAGAATGCAGTTGTTCGCTTATTCCCTTATTTTGCATGGATCGCCCTTTCGGGTTTTCGAGCCATCGGGATACCCATTTTTGCCTGAGCTGTCCAATGCGGCTTTTCAACTCAGCGGGTGTACATTTTTTCATTTATTTTCCCTTATTTTTGCCCGAGTCTTTTATTCTGTTTTTGACTCGCCGGGATGCCCTATTTTTGCCTGGACTTACATTCTGTTTTTATGTCCAGCGGGTCATTTTATGCGAAGTATTTTTTAACTGCATCTGAATTCACAGGGGACGGGAAATCCTCACCATCCATGGTGCTGAGCATCAATGCTCCACCAGAGAAAACTTTCTTTACCACAAATGGTCCTTCATAATTTGGAGTCCATTTGCCCCTGTGGTCTGTATGAGGAGGGAGGATTCTTTTCAGCACAAGATCTCCCACTTGGTACTCTCGGTGCCTGACTTTCTGATCGAAGGCTTTCTTCATTCTTTTCTGATATAACTGCCCATGACAGATTGCAGCCAATCTCTTCTCTTCAATCAGACTCAGTTGCTCGTATCGGGCCCTAACCCATTCTGCTTCGTTCAGCTTAACATCCATCAGTACTCGGAGAGAGGGTAATTCAACTTCAACCGGCAGGACTGCTTCCATACCATACACAAGCTGATACGGTGTTGCCCCAGTGGATGTCCTGATTGACGTGCGGTACCCATGCAAGGCGAAAGGTAGCATTTCATGCCAGTCTTTGTAGGTGACTACCATCTTCTGCACAATCTTCTTAATATTCTTGTTAGCCGCCTCAACAGCGCCATTCATCTTTGGCCTGTAAGGAGAAGAATTGTGGTGTTGGATTTTGAAGTCCCGGTATAACTCAGCCATCATTTTGTTGTTTAGATTGGAACCATTATCAGTAATGATTCGCTCGGGAACTCCGTACCGACAGATGATATCTCTTTTCAGAAATCTGGCTACCACTTGTCTTGTAACATTTGCATAGGAGGCTGCTTCGACCCACTTGGTAAAATAATCAATGGCGACCAAGATGAATCTGTGACCGTTCGAGGCAGTTGGCTCAATCTTACCAATCATGTCAATGCCCCACATAGCAAAGGGCCAGGGTGAAGACATCACATTCAAAGGATTGGGAGGCACATGCACCTTGTCTGCATAAATCTGACATTTATGCCATTTTCTGGCGTAGGCACAACAGTCTGCATCCATGGTGATCCAATAATACCCTGATCTTAATAATTTCTTAGCCATGGCATGCCCTCCTGCATGGGTACCAAAGGATCCTTCGTGCACTTCATGCATCAATAAGTCTGCTTCTGTCTTATCAACACATCTGAGGAGTACCATATCAAAGTTCCTTTTGTATAAAGACCCATCAGTGTTCAGAAAGAAACTACCAGCAAGCCTTCTCAAAGTCTTCTTATCATTGGAAGATGCCCCAGGTGGGTATGTTTGATCCTCCAGGAAGCATTTAATGTCGTGGAACCAAGGCTTATTATCTTTAACAACATCTGCTGCGAACACATATGCTGGTCTGTCAAGTCTGGACACTGAGATCTGAGGTACAAAGTTGGCAGCCTGAACTTTGATCATGGACGAAATGGTATCCAGAGCATCTGCAAACTGATTCTCGTCCCGAGGGATATACTCAAGCTTGACTGTTGTAAAGAAAGTCAATAACCTCCTTGTATAATCCCTGTAAGGTATCAGATGGTCCTGGTGGGTGTACCATTTGCCGTTGGTCTGATTGATTACCAGAGCTGAATCTCCGAATACGGTCAATGTCTTGATCCTGAGGTCAATGGCTTCCTCGAGACCCATAATGCAAGCTTCGTATTCAGCTTCGTTGTTAGTGCAGTTGAAAGTGAGTTTTGCCGAGAAAGGCATGTGAACTCCCTTAGGTGTAATGAGTACTGCACAAACACCACGACCATTCATATTAACAGCCCCATCAAACATCATAGTCCATTCCTCTTCCGGGTCAGGCCCTTCAGTGTGAACAGGCTCTTCATGATCTTTTGCTTTTATGAACATGATGTCTTCATCAGGGAAGTCAAACCTCATAGGCTGGTAATCATCAATAGGTTGCTCAGCAAGATATTCAGACAATACACTGCCCTTGATGGCTTTCTAAGAAGTGTACTGGATGTCATATTCTGTAAGGATCATTTGCCATCTTGCAACCCGTCCGGTAAGAGCTGGCTTCTCGAAAATGTACTTGACTGGGTCCATTTTAGAGATCAACAAAGTAGTGTGGGTCAACATATACTGCCTCAGTCGGCGAGCAGCCCACGCTAAAGCACAGCAAGTTTTCTCGAGCAGTGAATAATGTTGTTCACAGTCGGTAAACTTTTTGCTTAGGTAGTATATTGCATACTCTTTTCGACCAGACTCGTCATGCTGGCCCAGCACACACCCCATTGACTCTTCTAATACTGTCAAGTACATGATCAGAGGTCTTCCTTCAACTGGTGGCATAAGGATTGGAGGTTCTTGCAAGTATTCCTTGATCTTGTCAAAAGCCCTTTGGCAGTCTTCATTCCACCTGACCGTCTGTTCTTTTCTTAACAACTTGAACAAGGGTTCACAGGTAGCCGTAAGGTGAGAGATGAACCTCGAGATATAGTTCAATCGACCTAAGAACCCTCGAACTTCTTTCTCTGTCTTTGGTGCAGGCATCTCTTGGATGGCTTTGACTTTATCAGGGTCAACTTCAATCCCTTTCTCGCTCACAATAAAACCCAGCAGCTTACCCGATCGCACCCCGAATGTGCATTTGTTGGGGTTCAACTTCAGTTGGTACTTCCTCAGACGCTTGAATAGCTTTAGCAGATTTACCAGGTGGTCTTCTTCAGTGAGGGACTTGGCAATCATATCATCGACATAACACTCGATTTCTTTATGGATCATATCGTGGAATAATGTTACCATAGCCCATTGATATGTCGCACCGGCATTCTTGAGCCCAAATGGCATTACCTTGTAGCAGAACGTGCCCCAGGGTGTGATGAAAGTTGTCTTCTCCATGTCTTCAGGTGACATCTTAATCTGGTTGTATCCTGAAAATCCGTCCATGAAGGAGAATACCGAGAACTGAGCCGTGTTATCCACCAATACGTCAATGTGAGGTAAAGGGAAGTCATCTTTCGGGCTAGCTCTATTCAGATCTCGGTAGTCAACACACATTCTTACTTTTCCGTCTTTCTTAGGCACAGGTACTATATTAGCAACCCACGGTGGATAGCTAGTCACGACAAGGAATCCGGCGTCCCATTGCTTCTGTACCTCTTCCTTGATTTTCATTGCCATGTCTGGGCGAGTACGGCGCAGCTTCTGTTTGACCGGTGGGCATTCCTCTCTCAAAGGCAGCTTGTGTACAACAATGTCGGTATCCAACCCTGGCATATCTTAATAAGACCAAGCAAACACGTCCACATACTCTTGAAGCAGGTCAATCAGTTGTCTCTTTACTGAGTCTTGCAGGCAGGCCCCGATTTTAACTTCTTTCACGTCTTCATCTGTACCAAGATTGATCACTTCAACCTCCTCCTGGTGAGGAGTAATAACCTTTTCCTCTTGTCTCAACAACCTGGCTAGCTCTTCAGGAAGCTCATACTCTTCTTCAACCCCTTCATCAGCTTGATTGATTGGATTGTCAAAGTCATACGAAGTCATAGCCGTGCTGTTGTCGGTGCTGTCTGGAAGGCACACTCTGCAAGGGTTCAGTTTGTTCATTTTAGTGATTTGATTTTAATCTTGTTTTTAAAAGTGAAATAAAGTTGTCATTTTGAAAACACTGCCATTTATTTTTTGTACAAAAAGAAAAATGGAAAAACAGTGAGCGGAAAAGAAAAAGACTCGTTTGCAAAAAGATGTCTGATATTTCATTGATTAATCTTGTTGCACAAAAAGTACAGATGGCCCGATTACAAAATGAGCCTTGTCATCTTGGGCAAGATGCAAGACTTTGATGCATGCTATAAAAATACAGGAAATAATAATTACTCTGCATGAGTAACTCTTATAATTTCCTGGGAAGACCAGTTTGAGATACTGCTCCCCGGGATCTTTGGACGAATCCAGCTTTCCAGGTTGCATTCTTCTTCCAGCTCGTCTTCCAAATAGTTGACAGCATCAGGGGTGAGCATCCCCCCACTGACAAAACCGGGCTTCTCCGCAGCCTCCGCTTGATTTTGTTGAGTTGGTCTGTAACCCAACCCAAATTTGTCCTCTTTCTTCTCCACCGGTAGTAGTTTGCCCCAGCCTTGGGCATTTCCTTCCTCAACAACCTTCCGGGCTTGTTGGTATGATGATATTGAAGTACCAGGCACAGTAGATGTTTCATTCACGTTCAAGGCTTCAAAACCTTGGCTCATTGTTTCATGGATCTCCCCATCCATCTCAATATACTTATAGGTAGCCAGGTGGCTGACAAAAATATCCTCCTCTCCACAGATTGTAACGATTTGACCCTCCCACTCATATTTTAACTTCTGGTGAAGGGTAGAGGTCACGGCGCCAGCGGCGTGAATCCATGGCCTACCCAATAGACAGCTGTAGGCAGGCTGTATATCCATCACGTAGAAGGTCGTTTTGAAAGTCTGCGGGCCAATCGTTATGGGCAACTCAATCTCTCCCAGAACCGATCTCTTTGAACCATCAAAGGCTCTCACCACCAGGTTACTGGGTCTTAACGCCAATCCGTCATATTCTAGCTTCACCAGGGCCTTTTTAGGTAAGACATTGAGGGATGACCCCGTGTCTACCAGCACATGGGAAAGGACAGCACCTTTACATTCCATGGTTATGTGCAAGGCCTTGTTATGGTTACGGCCTTCCGTAGTCAAGTCAGTGTTGGTGAACCCTAGTCCATGACTAGCATTAACATTTCCAACTACAGCTTCTAACTGATTGACAGTGATCTCTTCAGGCACGTAAGCTGCGTGCAAGACTTTGAGTAGTGCGTTCCGATGGGCTTCGGAGCACATAAGCAATGATAGGATTGAGATCTTGGAAGGCGTCTGATGAAGCTGATCCACTATTTTGTAATCACTTTTCTTGATGATTCGCATGAACTCATCAACTTCTTGGTCAAAGGGTGTCTTCAAAGCTTCCTTGACAATCTACTCTTCCTGCACCAAGCTTTTCCCTTTTGCCTTGGCAGCAGCTTCTGCTTCGGCAGTGGGTCTCTGAATTTGTGGAGCAAAGAGACGTCCGCTTCGAGTGAAGCCTCCGCCTCCTCCCACATTGTCTATTTGTGGTGCAGGGGTTGATGATTCAAAAGTGATTTTTTGTCCTTCGCAGTACAGGTCAGAGCCGTAATGCCAGGGGATAGCATTACTGCTTTCATAAGGTACTGGTCCAGGCACCGTGATAGTGACTGGACTGATTGCAACTGCGGAAGGAATTGTGATAGTCTGCGGATCATAATAAACTGTGACTGGTGCTCTGATGGGAGCAGCACCTTCTGAGTTGTAGGCAGAGTTGTTCTCGGGATCATAAAATATTGTGACAGTTGAGACGTCTTCATGATTTGTTGCTGATGTTGTAGGAGATATTGTCGGAAGGATGGACGTTGTTGTTGTAGGAGATTCAAACTGGAGTGGTGCTGAAGTTGTAGAAGGAAAATTTGTTGATGGCTGATCAATTGAGATGATAGATGAAGTACTTGTTGATGAAGCCGAAGAATTGTCGGGAACAATGGTTGTTGCAGTTGTAGGAGATACCGGAATTGTTGCTGTTGAGATTGCTGGATTTGTTGGAAATGATGTGGTGATTTGAAGTTGGCCACTCTGAATGAGACTGTCTATGCCATTCCTCAAGTTATCGCACCCATTTACTGAGATATTGCAGTAAGCACACCCCAACTCACAACCCGGGAACATTTGACATTCGAGGAGTTGAGCCTTAATTTCCACCAACGGTGTCCGGATCTGACCCACACTGGTTATTAAATAAGACGGCTTGTCTTCTTCAATAGCGTTAATTCTGGGACCCCCGTGGTTTGGCATAGGATTTTTGTTGACATTAGGTGGTGGTGCGAAATTCAGAGCTTTTGAGTCTACCAGGTCTTGTACCTTCATGTGCAAGGCTCTGCACTTTTCTGTACTGTGGCCAGGTGCATTTGAATGAAAAGCACATCTGGCGTTGGAGTCATAATTCCTGGGTAAACTGTTGGGATCTGGAGGTGCCAACGTCCTTAGCTCAACTAGGTTGAGTTTCAGGAGTTGTGGCAGCAATGTAGCATATGGCATAGGGATCGGATCGATCACCCTATTGGCTTGAGATGGCCTCTGCTGAAATGGCCTTTGCTGGTTGTTGTTGTTGGCGTTGTTGTAGTTCCTTGGAGGATACTGAGCTTGTTGATGGTACTGAGGTGGTTGCTGATAGTTTTGTTGCGGAGGTTGATAAACTGGTTGAGGATGAGCTGGAGCGGGAATGGTGACTGCTGCCACAGACCTGTGAACATATTGGGGTCTGCCCCTGTTGGTGTGGATGGCATTGGTCTCGCCCGTCCTTCTTGGGCCCGCAAAAGGCTTTCTTGCATTACTGGATGAGCTTGCACCGTTGTCAGAGATCTTTCCCATCTTCAATAGGCTTTCAATTCTCTCCCCGGCTATGACAACATCTGCAAAGCTGGTAGACGAGAAGGCAGCCAGCCTGTCAATATATGTTCCCTGGAGGGTGTTCATAAACATATCTGCCATTTCCCTCTCAGACATAGGTGGTTGAACAGCAGCAGCCAATTGCCTCCATCTCTGGGCATATTCTCGGAAACTTTCCCTTGACGACTGTGACACTCCCATTAGGAGGGTCCTGTTGGGTGCCATATCTAAGTTGTACTGATACTGTCTGATGAAGGCCTCTGCCAGGTCCTTCCAACACCTGATAGTTGCCCTTGTTAGGTGAGAGTACCATTCTCTTGAAGCTCCTATCAAGCTGTCTTCGAAATAGAACATCCAGAGCTTCTCATCCATAGTATAGGCCTTCAGCCTTCCCAGAAATGATTGTAAATGAGTCCGGGGGCATGAAGTCCCGTTGTATTTTTCAAAACAAGGAGGCTTGAACTTGTGGGGAATCCTGACCCCGTCTACCAAGCCCATGTCCATGACATCGAAACCCAAAGAGTTTTGAGACTCTAAGGATCTTAATTTCTCAGCTATCTCATCCAACCTTCTATCATAAGCTTCTTCCCCAGCACCCATTACTGTGAATTGATCCTCTTGAGGGTCTTCTTGCAGTACCCTGCCTGCAGTGGCAGTCCCCTGAACATTTGCAGGAATATTGACCTCTGGATGAAGATGGGGGCCAAATACAGGGGGGTTAACATGAGGTTGAACCCTTTCATTGTTGCTGGTGCCGGCAGTCCCTATATGTGGATTCTTTTGATTTCTCCCTTCCACCAGTGCTCTGAGCCTCTCCTGGCTTTGAGCCATGTTGTTCATTACTTCCATAAACTGTGTCATTTGGTTCCTCATTTCCAACCTCTCGTTGGTCATTTGGTTCCTGACCTCTGTAAGGTCCTGCTGCATCTGATCCATCTGTATGCCCGGAAGGTTGTTACGGGTTGGATAACGGTGCGGACGGTTGAGGGGAAATACCCGGCGTCGAGCAATAATTCCTGAACATCACAACAGAGTTAGCAATAACAAAACAAAAACCTACAAAACAAACAAAGGGTTAGCATGCAATGCAGTATGCTTATTTGTTTTCAAGGTATCCGGCTTGGCATTCAGTTTTGACCCTTCCAGACCCTTGGAGATGCTGTTGATGTTGCTTTTGAAGTAAACTCGGATGGAACAAACTAATACCTATATTACAAAAAGCCAATGGTACATAGTTCGTTTTACAAATACAAGCCCTCGGAGGGGTCAAAATACATTACAAGAAAGTAAAAGTACATGGAATGAAAGCAGCAACAAACAAATGGTCAAACACCAAGACCAAACTCATCCTCCTGAACTTCCTTGAGAAGTGCCTCGGTCACGGGATCAGTTGGACGCTCCGTGAGATTTCTGATAAGGAGATTCCGGGTCGTAACAGCCGTAGTTAGCTTCTTGTGCTGACTTTGGTCCTTTGACCTCTTCACTCCAGCTCTGATTTTTAGCTCTGATATCTCCCTATGGGCTGCTGCCAGGGCTTCCTGCTGCTCTTTTGCACTAGCTTCCATCTGCTCTATCTTGTCTTGGACCCTCTTATCTTCCAGAGTACGAGCCTCGGTGATCCTGACCCACCTAGCCTGACTCTCTTTTAGATACAAGTCTGTCCTTGCTCTCTGGAACTGGGCTTCCTTGCAAGCATTCTTCAGAATTTGTTCCCCAACCCTAGATTTCTTGATATAATCCCCAGACTTCTCAATTTTAGCCAGATGCTCTACTCTCAGCTTCTCTAACCTCTCAATATCCAATCTACCATCATTCCTCTCCCAGAGGGTCTTCTGCAAAGCCTGAGTCAAATTCTCATTTCTTTCTTTCAAGCTCTCAAACTCCTCCAAACTGATAGTGGCAGGGGGTGGTGCTGAGGATGGTCCAGGCATATCCTCCACGGTAAATGGCATTCCAGAAAATTGAGCCCTGGCATGGGACCACTCATAATATTGTGCTGATGCTACATTGTTGCACTTCCCCAGAATGGTTACTCCCTTGGTTTGAACATTGTCCCAGGCCCAGGCAGCCTGCCTAACAATAGCCAGATTAGGCTTGTTCTCACAATAAAGAGTCTCAACCAAGTCCTGTGCCTTAGGAGTGTGGACCAGTGCATAGCCCAGTTGTCTTTTGAACAGCAGAGGGTTGTAATTGATGCTACCCTTAACTCCTATCAGGGGCACATTGGGAAAATGCCCACAGCTGGTGATGATATCCCTGCCTTTGGTGCTTTGAGTGCACCATCTGATATCGGCTGAAGTTAGAGCAGTGAGTCTCTTAGCCCAGTTTCTCTGCTGATGAGGGTTCAAAAATGCATCTGTCTTAGGCAAATGCCTGAGAAGCCAAGTGTGGAACAAAGGAGCACAACACCTCACTAATCTTCCCCTCTGCTTTTCATTCCTCTGATGCACTGAGTAATAGAGATCCCCCAATAAAGTGGGCACTGGGTTCCTCTGAATGAAAAGATGGATTGCATTCTTGCTAATGAATCGAGGCTCATCTGCAAACAATACAATTCCATATATGCTCAGGGCCAATAAAGCACAGACAGCTTTCCACTCTCCTAAAGAGGCTTTCAGGGTAGCTTGAGAGATCAAGAAATCCAGATGGAAGCCAGGGATTCCAGCTTTAGAAGTCATATGCTGCTCAATCAGGACTGGTTCCAGATGCAAAGCCTTTGCTACTTCTTCATTACCAGGAAAGACCAACTCAGGGTTAAAAGGGACTCCACCCCTGATAGGTATACCAACCAATGATGAGTATTCTTCTAATAGAGGGCCCAACTGAAAGTCCTGAAAAGTGAAACACCTCAGTGGGGGATCATAAAACTGAAGGCAAGTGTGGATCAAGCTTCTCTATGAGGGGTCCAGATCCATAACCATATCAAGTATATCTCCGTAGTGTTCCCTGAACAATGGTATATGGTCTGGAGTGATCAGGGTCTGAATCCTCCTGATGTCAGATAGCTCTGGCTGGAAGAAGTGGTAGGTGATGTTACTCTTTTTAGGTGCCATGGTCTTGAGGATGAGTAGAGACAGGTGCTGATAATAACACTGAAGAATGGGCCACTGATTGGCTGGTGCAGGTGACTGAAGTAGATAACTGAAGCAGATGCTGATGAAGATAGGTCAATACTGATGATAGGGTCAAAACCAAACCAAAAATGAAGGTGGATACCCTGAAACACAAATAGGCAAATGTCAATATGATGCAATGATTATGTATGCAAATGATATGCAAGGGTTTGTGACTGAGCTGGATCTGATCAAGTACTCTGATATAAGTCCAGGTATGTTCAAGAAATCCAGATGGAGGTCCATAAATCCAGTAACCAAGGTGGGGGGCTCAAATAAAGAGCCACATGTCCAGGGTTTAGAATCACAAGAACTGTTCCAACATGGAGTATTCTTAATCAAATCAAAGTAACAGGGTATGCTGAGGTCAAAGGTACCTGCAAACCTGTAAACAGCCCAACCCCTCACAGGTGGTGTTCTAAAACAAGGATCCTCAGACTTGGATCAGTTATGAGAAGTGTAAACACTTCTAACCCGGAGGTACAGTGTTTACAATAACCATAAAAGTTCCTCCTCTAATTCACCCCAGTTTCTGAAGGTCAATACTAAAGGTCATCCAGACTTAGCAGGCTTCCCAGATAGCCCTAGTATTGCAGGAAATCTGCAACACAGAGTTCTCAAAAAGAAACCCATATCTGAACCGTGTTTCATATTCCCGCACCAGACCGAGATGAAATGGGAAAGAATATGAACCACTCTAGCCTAGGTGTCACTCAGGTCCCAGGTATAGGACCTTAACTCTCAATGGAACACCCACCCACCAAAGCAAAACCAGATCCAGCCAGCACAGTATGACAGTATGAAAAATATAAAGCTATAAATAAATCAACTGTACATAAAGCAAAAATAAATACAAAAATACAAACACGAATAAGCACATAACACCCCAGTAAACACAAATCAATCAAGCGCTAGGAGGAACCCACAAAAAGAACCAGAAGCCCTGGTTACAGTATAAGGGTCCCCAGCAGAGTCGCCAAGCTGTCGCTCCCGATAAGTGGGACTGGCCCAAATAAAGGTACAGAAGCGAACGGTCGGCGAGAGGGATAGTGAGAACACACAGCCGTGAACTCACTGGAGATGAATAGAGTCGCCAGCTAGGCATTTTTATCCCGGAGGAAAGGCAATGCTGCATAGACCTAGAAAGACATGGATAAGACGGTTGCGAACCAGAGAGACTGAGAAAGGGGGTTGGTTACAACCTGGGAAGGTATTAGAACCCAGATTGTCCGCCGTACTCGACGGGATCCACGCTTAAAAGATTTGTGTTATAAAGGGGTAGTGTCAGTGCAATCTGATGGTCCAGATTCAAACAAGAACACGCGCGCATTGACTTGGCGCCAGATCCCATGGCCAGAATTCAAACTTGCTAATTACACTGATTAAGCCCTAATTTTGCCCTAATGACTTTCAGATGACCGGAACAGTGGTTCCGGTCATCTTCTCCGGCGAGCTCAAATGCTAAATTACTCTACAAGCTATGAAAATGAAAACTAACTATCCAGAAATCATCCCCACCTTAAAACGATTCAAACCCCTCACTCAAACATCATTTATCATTCAAAATCAAAGAGAATCGAATCAAAACAGTTTCTAGGGCAAAAATTTCAGAACACGATTAAACTCTCATCTCTCCACCATTTTCAAAACCAATGACATCAGAATGATCAGGAGAACATATAGAATCTATTTAGAACTTAAAAAAGGATTTCTGGAAAAAATGTTCTTGAGCTACCTGAATTTTGAAGCTTTCAGTTCAAAGCTTTCTGGGTGCTTTCCTTTGTGCTATCCACTCCCCTTGTGCTCCTGATGAACCCTTGATGCTTAGAAAAGATTTTTGTTGGCTGGTTTGAGAGTTTGAACAGGTTCTGTTCAAGCTCAGGTGAGAATCGTGTTTGGATTATGTGGTGTTTCAAGGGTGAATGAAGGCAGGGAAATAATCAGGAGGATGTGGTGATGAGTTCTATGAAGTGTGTTTGTGAGTTGGTGGCTTGTTTTCTGAGTTTCGAAGGTTTTTGCTCCAAGGGTGGAAAATGGGAAAGTGATGTTCTTGCTGGTTTCAGGCTTGTGTCTTGTTGGTTTAGGCTCAATGAAACATGGTGAGATGATTGGTGAAACTGGTTTGAATGTTGGTGGTTTGTGGAGTCAGATTCGAAGAGTTTTGCTTGAGGGAGTGAGTTTGTGAATGTGATGCTAGGGTTTGTTTCAGGCTGGCTCCTTGTGTGAAATGGCTAGCAAATGGATAGTATAAACAACTCCAATTGGTCAGATGATGTGACCTGGCCTGCTGTGATTGGGATGTTCACTTTTGCAAAAAGTCCACTCTTGTGTAAGGAAAGCATGGGCTTGGTTCTAGGCTAGTACAAGCATGGGGGCTGGCGCAGCATGGTGTGTGAGAGGTGCTAGGAAGGTTCAGCAGCCAAGACAACTAGTTGGTGAAGTGTGATGAGTGGTTTTGCAACTTGATCAATTTTTGGTTCACATGTAACTATCTTGCCATACAAGCCATGAAGCATGAGAAACTTTGGTTCAAATCTGATTTTTAGGCCACATGTAATGTTTGTGCATTGGTTTGATGTGAACTAGAAGTCACAAATGGCCTTGATACATGATTTTGCAAATTTTCCAATTGGTGCATATCTTGAAAATTAGTGATTTTTGCCAACTTTGTCACACCATAACTTTTGATCCAAAATGAATTAGGTCATGTTCTTGTACTTTTTGAAAAGGGAAAAATGTATTCTACAACTTTCATGACCAAAGCTTTTCCATTTGAAGCATTTTTGGATCAAAAAGCAAGGCTTGAAAAGTGGCATAAAATGACATATTCTTTAAAAGTCAACTATGCCCAAAAAAGTCAACTTTGCAAAAACTTCAAATTCTTGAATTTTGTGAACTTCAACCTTCTTCCTTGATCAAATAAAGATCATATACACTCAAAATGATGAAGATCACCCCTTGGTTGGGTCATTGGGGGCCTCAGATGCCCTGATTTTGCACTGACTTGTCTGAAAAGTCAACCTTTGATCAGATGTCTTCCCCATGGAATTTCTTCATGAAAATTGATATGCATACTCCCTATACCATATAGAGACCAATGGAAACAAGAATGACCAAAAAATTTGGAGTTATGGCCTCTGAAACCAAAACCCTAATTTTAGGTCAACTGTGCAGTCAAACTTGGCTCTGTATCCATACCAATCCCAGTTCTTGTGATTCTTTGGCATTTTTGACTTTGAGAGGATGTAATATGATATAAGAACACACATAGACCCCTTTGAAGTGATTGATGACCTTTGGAGTGGCTCAAGAAGCTCTTGGATTGCTCAGATCACAAACCCTAGATGCAGATGACTTAGAACCAATGCAGTGAATCAAAACTGTGATATGAGATGTTATGATTGTGTTTATGCATATGAAATGATCACAAGCCATGGTGTGAATGGGTGAGGGCAAATTTGGGGTGTTTACATAAGGGGATAGGTTACACGATGGGAAGGTTTTACGCACCCAAAATGTTCGTGGTACTCCACGGGAGCCCATTGAAAAATTTACTGCTTTTGGTTTGAAAATGGTTTGTAAAATGTGAGTGGAGGGATGAGAAAAGAATTATTTTTTTATATTTTTGTGTTTGGAGAGGTTTAACGCCTCATGCCTACGTACCCACAAAGTGCAATGCAAGATCAAAACCCCGTAGTTCGTGATACAAATAGTGAAAAGGGTGGGTTATGATTCATTTTATTAAGTGAAGAGAATTTGTCATCTTCAAGTGGATAGCCAAACAAATATACCATGAGAATCTAGGCGTGGACTCATACATCATTATGGGGAGGGCGCCAACTCGGATAAAATCGACGAGTATGCCACTAAACCCCCACGAATGACAAGAGACTCAATTACATCAAACTACAACCATGGAGATTGAGAGACTTGCACCCGACTAAAGAATAATGACTCATAATCGGCACTTTTTAAAGAAAACAAACAAAAATGCACCAAGGTACAAAACAATTTGAATGGGTTTGGTTCTTTTTATTTTTGAATTAAGGTCAACATGATTAGATTCATTGATTTTTAAAGAGAAAAAGAAAGAGGTAAAAAGCCACTTGACAAAAGTCAAGGTTTTTTTTTATTATTAAAGAGGTGATGATTTAAAAAGAAAGAATCCTTTGAAAAAGAGAGAAGGTTTTGAAAATTGAAGAATGGGAAGAGATGAAGAGACTGTCCTAAAAAAGAAAATAAGGAGACAAGGGAAGAAAGATCTAACCAAAGTTGATGACCTTCCAAAGTATGAGCATAAGAGTTCCATCCTTATAAGCTAGCAAATGGCCAAATAAAGGCTAAATCCAACTTTATGAAGATCAAGGCAAAGGAAGTGTCCTAAAAATCTAAGTCCAAATCTTCACTCCAAATGCTAAGGATAGTAACCAATAGTCCTCAAATTAAAGTCACAAGTTTTTTAGAGGTTTAATCCTTTATTAATTTTTTTGTGTCCAAATGGGCAAATAGAAAATCAATCAACAAATAATAAGAGCAAATAAAAAAAACATGATATGGATGAATAAAGCAAAATAAGATAAAGGCAAATAGTGCAAGAAATTAAATGTTAGTAACAAAAAAAAGAAATAAAAATGCAAAAATTTAAAATATTAATAGTATTAATAGTATAACAATATTTACATAATAATGGTATGGTGAACTTAATCAACCACAACCAAAAGGAAAGTAACCAAAATCGAAGACAATCGGATCCGCTTAGCATCTTACACTATAGCGATTAATCAAGGCAAACCGAACTGAATTCAATGAAATTTGAAAGGCGATTGGGAGACCCAAAGCACCTACGCATCAAAAATTCACAAGTCTCGATTCTTGATGCAATATGATTAACCACTTTGGGATTATGCGATCAACAAGATATCCGGTCCACGAAAGTGCAAGTACCCAATTAGATTTTTATTCCGAAGTTGGGACATATTTAGGTCTATGTTAAGCAATCGCCGAGTAATTTACGAAGTAATTACCCTACAAATGAGGCCGGCCACCACCAATTAAGGTGCACAATGTTAGTGCTAATGCATGCGAGATAAACGATATGTAAATCGTTATCCGAACGCGATATCTCACAAAACTAAAGGTGAATACCAAATTGAGCCGTACTTATGGTATTCTTCCATCCTTAAGTTCAATCACTCATCTTGGTGGATTCAAGCATGAAAATGTATCACTAATGCAAAGTACCTTAAATGAATTGAATAATCGACGTAAAGGTAGTTTTGAATTAATGAACATTAACTACTCTAATCTACACCCAAAGTCCATTGAAATTAAGGAGGAATTACTCCCAAAAGTGCTTCCCAAGGTAAAAATAAAAGGGAGGAAGAAGAAGAAGATAGAGGAACCAAAAAGGGGCTTGAAACAAGCCAAAAACACCATTCTGACTTGTGTTAACCGGTTAACCACCCGGTTAACGCAAGCAGATTTTGGACAAATTTTTGCACGAATTTTAAAACCAAAATACAGTGGAATCCCTGCAATCAAACAACAAATAAAGATCCGAAGGATCTAGAAAAAAAGCCCCAAAGATCTACATCTTGAATGTTGATGGTGAATATGGGTTTATGGAGGAAGATGAATTACCAAAAGCTTTTCTTCAAATTGAACCAACACAAGCTTAGATCTACTGAAATTGATGAGCAAAAGAATGAAAGGATGAAGGTCTAGCTCAAGTTAATCAAGAATTCAATGTGAATTCTTGATAACTTTAAAAGAAAGAAAGATGAGCTTTGTAGAATTTTGGTGTTGGGGGAGTATTTTGCAAGTGGTTTTGTGGCTATCCAAAGCTTGTGGAATGAATGAAATTGTGGTCCTATTTAAAGGCCTTAGGTATGGAAATTTGGTGGAATGGGGCTTTCTTTGGTAATTTGAATTTAGGTTTGATAATTGGAATTTTGGTGGGAAATGGAAAAGAGTGGTGATTAGTGAGGGTTTATGGTAGGAAATGATCAAAGTGATGTAGAGAAATCAAAAACCAATGGATCTAGAATATTTCAATCAATAATCTAAGGGTGCTGAATTTGAATAAAAAATTCAAATTTCACACTGGTTAACCGGTTAACCGAGCTGAAATTTGAATTTTTTATTCAAACATGGTTGCTTGGTCATTTTGGCCCGATTCTTTTGTTCGTCGAAGAAATAAACACGTGAACCTTGGAAATCCTTTGAATGAATCAATTAACTTGGGAAATTCTTGATCTGATAAATTTGAATTATTTGCGGATCAACTTCGACTTTTTTTTTCTGTGAAATTTCGCTTGAGCTGCGGGACTGTTATTTTTTTTGTATTTTCACAATGGTTCCTCTTCCTGAAAAAAAAATGTTAGCAAAGGGAAACAAAAATATTTTTGGATTTTGATTAAAGGTTGGTAAACACAAACAAATAAAGTATTTAAAGACAACGGTGATCCCCTGCGAGGCATAAACCTAACCCGAGAAGAACCGTGCACCCAGTGCGATCTCGTTTGTATGCAAGATGCAAATGATATGCGAAGAAATCTTAGGGCAAAAATTAGGGTGTTACAGCTGCCCCTATTTAAGTTTCTTCAATCTGGAGATATGAAGATTGACATCTTCGTCTCTACAAGATGGGAGAGACTTAAATACAGAAAACCCAAATTTTTGTCCTAAGAAAACATGATATGATATGAATATGATATGCAAGCCCAAGATTTCTGTGGGGAAAAATGACCACCAGAGGAAAGTAAAAGACTTGGGGACACAGAAGAAAATCCCGCTGGGGAAAAACAATAGACAACAAAAGGGTTTACCAGGAAAATAAATCACTGGATAGCTGACTACACTTGGGAAAAGATATGATAAAATCAAGGTACAAGATTCAACAAGGGAAAGTAAACACCCTGCCAGGAAATATCAACCGACCAAAGTATTCAAGTCCAAAAATGGAGTAATATTAAATTGGAAAAGAATCATCAACTACCCGTTTACTGGGTAGGAAACAAAGGACTCGACTATCGATTTACTGGATAGGAGCAAAATAAAGAGGGATAACTTCCACTACCTTTTTACTGGGCAGAAAAAATTCTCAACTACCTGATTTACTGGGTAGGAGCTCAAGCAAAGGGAAACAACTTCTATTACCTTTTTACTGGGTAAGAAGAAGAAATCTCGACTACCGGATTTACTGGGTAGGAGTACAAGCAAAAGAACTTGATCAATTTGGTAATATTACCCACTATCGATTAATTGATAGCTTAATTCCAAAGTAATATACCCAAGCTAGAGAAAATGTTGCCCACTATCAAACAATGATAGCTTAATTCCAAAGCAAAATTACTCACAAAAGGGGACCAAAGTTCAATCCAAGAACAAATTGGAGAGAAACAGTCAAACAAGACTCATCCCGAGGAGGAAATATCTCAACTGGGGAAATTCCATCCAGATAATAAACTGGGAGGAAACTGAATCAAAATCATCCACGAGAAACAAGCTCAGTGGGGAATTAGAAAGAATAAACACTTTCTGCTTAAGGGTTGACATTATAAACTTGAGAGGAAGACAACACACACACTCTGTGGGGAAAGTCCACACCAAAGAGCAGGGAACAATGATAAATGCAAGAATGCAAGAAAATGATGCTATGCTTATGCGTATGAATATGCTTATGAATATGTTGACTAAACAGACACAAAGATAAGAAACGGGTGACATGAACACCACAACAACCAGATACTCGGCTAATCCCAAGGCAACAATGCAGGGAATCATGTTGGAGATTCAATTTGGCATACTGCAGGGGAATGTCAAAATCCATCAAAGGAATAAAATCCTACTACAACGCTTAACTCATGATGAGAAAACATCTGCTAGGAATCCAATCCACAAAGAAATCTTCAAGAAACACTAACAAAATCTTCCATTCTTTGGGGAAAGAGGGAAATGTCCCTGCTAACACTGATGGGAACAATATCTTCATAACTCTGTTTGAGGAAACAAGGTAAAGATCTAATAGTGTTGCAAATAAAGCATAGTCTACTGGAACATCAAACATCAATCATCAACTCTGTGTAGGGATATCACCCTGCTGAGGAAAGGTAATAATTTGTCGAGGATATGGAAAAGCTTCTATAATCCTTGCTAGGGACAGAAGAATTCTTGATAAAAATCAACTTTTGCGAGGAATAACTCTCATATCACTCCTGCTCCACTTGGGGATATAGTGCAAGACCTACTGAAAATTACATAGGACCCTGCTGGAAACCAACATACGCAGACCTACTGGGGATCCACATGGGGATATCAGAAGTTAACATCACAGCCAAAACACAGTTACGAGGGATTTTAAATCAATACCCACCATCAGGTGAAAGAAAACCTCTAAACTGACCGCTATATCAATACTTCTGCTAAAGGATACAAACAACTCAAGCTGAGGAACAAGAACTCGGCGAGGATTCCCAATGCTTCTCAAGTTAAAGATAACTTGTTGAGGAAGAGATCAAAACTCAGTTGGGGATTCCTAAGAACATCCCTTCCAACAATTCTTCTGGGGGAGACATTGGAACTCAAATACAATCTCCGTTCATGCTTATTGTTGGGGAACAAAACATCATTAACATCAACCTGTCAAGACTATTCAAGAACTTCGCATGGATACAACCGAATCAAACCCTGCTTTGGGAGAGACAAGTCACACACATCCAGACTTTACCATTCTTGGAGTCACTATTAATATCCTTTCTTTGTTCATATGTCAAAAGAAAAAATGTTTTTATAATCTTCAAAGATTAAATTTATTAAATTTTGTTTCAAAAATCATCATCAACAATAAATTGAAATTTTGTAAACAACAACAATATAAAGAGTTGCAAACAATTGGATAAAAGCTCAAATTCATTGATAGAATGGTAGTCAGCAAATGGCATGACTCCATGGATCATTACAAATTTGAAAAATGGTAAATACATGGAAAAAGGCTACATTGAAATACAATGATCATTATTCTCCCTATCAACTTTGAACTCCACTGTGTCCGAAACTTCAGTCAAGGATGAGTGAATAAGAATCTTTGATGGGAAATTCTTCTGAGGGATAGAATCTGAAATCCTCGGTCGTTACAAGTGATCCAGTCTGTCGATGCAGTTACTTGCCATGATCCCTAACTTTTGCCTAGATTGCCCTTTCGGGTTTTCAATCTACCGGGATAATTATTTCTGTTTATGTCTCTAATTTTTGCCTGGACCGCCCTTTCAGGTTTTCAATCCACCGAGACGCTCATTTTTGCCTAAGCCTCCCTTTCGGGTTTTCAACTTAGCGAGCTTTTTCTTTTTATTTTATTTTTTTAGGCGAAGTATTTCTTGACTGCATCCGCATTCACATGGCAAGTGATCTCCTCACCATCCATAGTTGTAAGAATTAACGAACCGCCAGAGAAGGCCTTCTTGACAACATATGGGCCATCATAGTTCGGAGTCCACTTGCCCCGAGAATCTTTAATGAAAGACTGAATCGTTTTGAGCACGAGGTCGCTTTCTCTGAATACACGAGGTTTGACCTTCTTGTCAAAAGCTTTCTTCATTCTTTCCTGGTACAACCGACCATGACACAAAGTTGTTATTCTCTTTTCCTTAATCAAATTCAACTGATCAAATCTACTCTGACACCATTCAGCCTCAGTCAACTTGGCTTCCATCAAAACTCTCATTGATGGGATCTCAACTTCGACGGGGAGCACTGCTTCTGTACCATAAACAAATGAAAATGGGGTTGCCCCTGTTGAAGTGCGGACAGATGTACGATACCCATGCAAAGCAAAAGGGAGCATCTCATGCCAGTCCTTGTATGTCACAAACATTTTCTGAATGATCTTCTTAATGTTCTTGTTCGCAACTTCAACAGCCCCATTCATCTTCGGTCTATAAGGAGAAGAATTATGGTGTTGAATCTTGAATTCTTCACAAAGCTCTTTCATCATCTTATTATTCAAGTTCGAACCATTATCAGTAATGATTCTATTCGGAACACCATATCTGCAGATAATATTATTCTTGATAAACTGAACCACAACTTGCTTGGTTACATTAACATACGATGTCACTTCCACCCACTTGGTGAAGTAATCAATTTCCACAAGAATAAAACGATGTCCATTCGAAGCCTTAGGTTCAATCATACCAATCATATCAATTCCCCACATAGAGAAAGGCCATGGGGAAGAAATCACATTAAGATAAGCTGGTGGCACGTGAATCTTATCAGCATACACTTGACACTTATGGCACCTTTTCACATACTTGCAACAATCAGATTCCATTGTCAGCCAATAGTAACCTGCTCTTAACATCTTTTTAGCCATTGCATACCCATTAGCATGAGTACCAAACGATCCTTCATGAATTTCTTTCATTAACATGTCTGCTTCGTGTCTATCCACACATCTGAGCAAGACCATGTCAAACTTTCTCTTATAAAGCACATTTCCATTTAGGAAGAAATTGCCTGTCAATCTCCTCAAAGTCCTCTTATCTTTATCGGATGCCCCAAGTGGGTATTCCTGACTCTGGAGGAAACATTTAATATCATGATACCAAGGCTTGTCATCATGGACCTTTTCAACTGCGAACACATGAGCTGGTCTTTCAAGTCGCATCACTCTGATCATAGGAACATCATTCCACTGGTGCACCTTTATCATAGAAGCTATAGTTGCTAAAGCATCTGCCATCTGATTCTCATCACGAGGAACATAATGAAACTCAACTTTAGTGAAGAAAGTTGATATCTTCCTGGCATAATCTCTATAAGGGATCAAGTGGGGTTGATGAGTTACCCACGTACCCTGGATTTGATTGATTACCAAGGCAGAATCTCCACACACATCAAGATGCTTAATCCTCAGATCAATAGCTTCCTCAAGACCCATAATACAGGCTTCATACTCAGCTTCATTATTGGTACAAGGAAAAGTCAACCTCGCAGCAAAAGGAATATGTGAACCATGGGGAGTAATGATCATTGCCCCAATTCCTCTTCCGCGTGCATTTACAGTACCATCAAAAACTAAACCCCATCGAGATCCAGGCTCCGGCCCTTCCTCAATCAAAGGTTCATCGCAATCTTTCATTTTCAAGTACATCACATCCTCATCTGGAAAATCAAACTTGATAGGCTGGTAATCATCAATCGGTTGATGTGCCAAATGATCAGCCAAGATACTACCTTTTATAGCTTTCTGAGCTCGGTACTCGATATCATATTCTGATAACAACATTTGCCAACAAGCAATCCTCCCAGTCAAAGCAGGCTTTTCAAATATATACTTGATTGGATCCATTTTAGAGATCAACCAAGTTGTATGATTCAGCATATACTGACGAAGACGCTTTGCAGCCCAAGCTAAGGCACAACAAGTTTTTTCAGGCATGGAGTACCGAGACTCACAATCAGTGAATTTCTTACTCAAGTAGTAAAATGCATATTCTTTTCTTCCAAATTCATCTTGCTGACCAAGCACACAACCCATGGAATCTTCCAACACAGTCAAGTACATGATCATCGGTCTACCTCCCATTGGGGGAGACAAGATAGGAGGTTCAAGCAGATATTCTTTGATACTTTCAAATACCTTATGACAGTCATTTGTCCAGACACAACCTTTATCTTTTCGAAGCAACTTGAAGATCGGAGCACATGTGGCAGTCATGTGAGAGATAAACCTCGAAATATAATTCAAACGGCCCAAGAACCCTCTTACTTGCTTTTCAGTTCTTGGAGCAGGCATTTCTTGAATAGATTTCACTTTATCTGGATCAACTTCAATGCCTCTTTGGCTGACAATGAAACCCAACAACTTTCCAGAACGTACACCAAAGGTGGACTTATTCGGATTCAAACGAAGCTTAAACTTCCTTAACCTTTGAAACAACTTCAGTAAATGTTCAACATGATCCTTTTCAGTCCTCGACTTAGCGATCATATCATCAACATATACCTCAATTTCTTTGTGCATCATATCATGGAAAAGTGTGTTCATAGCTCTTTTGTATGTCGCACCAGCATTCTTTAATCCAAAGGGCATCACTCTGTAGTAGAATGTTCCCCATGGTGTAATAAATGTGGTCTTTTCCATGTCCTCGGGTGCCATCTTTATTTGATTATAACCGGAAAATCCGTCCATAAAAGAGAACACATCAAACTTAGCCGTATTATCTACCAACATATCAATGTGTGGCAATGGAAAATCATCGTTTGGTCTGGCTTTGTTCAAATCTCTGTAATCAACGCACATTCGGACTTTTCCGTCTTTCTTTGGAACAGGTACAATATTGGCCACCCATTAAGGATAATTTGACGTCACAAGAAAACCTGCATCAATCTGCTTTTGAACCTCCTCTTTGATCTTTACTGCCATATCAGGATGAGTTCTTCTCAACTTTTGCTTCACAGGTGGACATTCAGGCTTCAACGGCAATCTATGCTCCACAATATAAATATCAAGAACTGGCATGTCTTGATAAGACCAAGCAAATACATCAACATACTCTCTGAGAAGCTCTACAATCCTCTTCTTAACATCAGGACCAAGCAATGCTCCAACTTTGACTTCTTTCTTATCATCTTCAGAACCCAAGTTGACCATCTCTATAGACTCTCCATGAGGCTGAATAACCTTCTCCTCATGCTCAAGAAACCGAGAAATCTCGTCAGGAATCTCTTCAACATCCTCTTCCTCAGCTTCAAACACATGGAATTCAAAGTTGGGAGAGGGCATAGGATCATTGTTTTCAATGGGTTTATAAATCTGCACAATGATTTTATTTTTATTTTAGAGTATGAACAAAATTGCAAACATTATGCAGATAAACAATTATTATTATTTTGGGTTTTTTATGTTACCATTTTTCAGAATAAAGAAAAAAGGAAAAACACATATGGAAATCAAAATAGCATTTTATTGATGATGATAAAATTTGAAACAAAGCCCGACAAACATCACTTTCACCTTGGGCAGAGTGAAAGGATCTTTTGGAAGAAAATAAAACAAATTACTTGAAGCATGAACAATAAAAGGATCATCAACAGCAATCCAGTTCTGGCAAATCTTTCTGTGCGTAACAAAGTTAGGCATTTCTTCATCTTCATCATCTTCAATGATGGCAGCAGCGAAATGATCGTTGATAAACCCAGCACTTCGGAAACCTTCCTGAATAGTCTTTGGGTCATTGAGAACCACGCCTGGTGCAAAGCCAATACCAAATCCTTACTTATTGTCGATAGCATCAATAACTCGTCCCCAACCGTCAGATTGACCAGTTTCAAGCACACGCAAAGCATCCTTGAAAGAAGACATAGGCATGGCATTCTTCTTAGCAACATTATCCACAACAGAAAGAGCTTGAAATGAAGTTCCCACCTCTTCTTCAGCATCAATATAGGAGAAAGATGACAAATTGCTCACAAGCATCGCCCTTTCACCTCCAATGGTCACTAATTTCCCCTCTTTCACAAACTTCAGCTTCTGATGAAGAGTGGATGTCACAGCTCCTGCCTCATGAATCCAGGGTCTTCCAAGGAGACAACTGTAAGCAGGACGTATATCCATTACTTGAAAAGTAATTTGGAATATAAATGGTCCAATAAGAATAGGAAGATCCACTTCACCAATCACTGTCTTCTTCGATCCGTCAAACGCTTTCACAATAATCCCACTATGTCTCATGGGAGCACCTTGGTACGCAAGCCTTGACAAGGTCGACTTTGGCATCACATTCAGAGAAGACCCAGTATCAACCAGCACCTTAGACATAGCATCTTCCCGACAGTTTACTGAAATATGCAAAGCTAAGTTATGATTCCTTCCTTCTTCAGGCAAATCATCATCATAGAAACTTAAATTGTTGCACGATGTGATATTAGCCACAATACTATCAAACTGATCAACAGTCACATCATGGTCAACATAAGCTTGATCAAGAATCTTCTGCAAAGACTGCCTATGAGCCTCAGAGCACATCAAGAGTGATAAAACTGATATCTTCGACGAAGTATGCAACAATTGCTCAGTAACGTTGTACTCTCTTTTCTTTATCAATTTCAATACCTTATCTTCACTATCACCAAATTGGCCTGATCGGGCGACCGCATCCATAATATGTTTACTTGCACTTGTATCTTCAACTCTCTTCGGAGGATCTGAAGCATAAACTCTACCACTTTAGGTAACCTTGGTCACATCAGCAATGCTAACCACAGACTTTGGAGAAGGAATAGGAACTTCCCTACCATTTTCTATCATCGTAGCATTATACCGGTACAGAACAGCTTTATCAGACTCATATGACATTGGACCAGGCAAATTGATCACCAATGAAGTAACAACATATTTGCGGCTATCAAAAGAAATAACCACCTTCTCAGGAACAACCTTCTCAGGAATATTGAACTGAGGCATAATAACATTCACTTCATTTTCATACTCATCTCTTTTTGCTGTCACTTCAATCAACTTATCATCCATCATCTTTTGAATGTCTCACTTAACAATCACGCAACCACGAGGGTTCACCGAGCAAATGCAACATCCAGCATAATCGTGATCAATATCGTGATATTCACTTAAGAAAGCATGCATCTCAACCAAAGACCTTCGAATATGCCGGACCTCATAAATCTTGAACAAACCAGGACAACCATCAACCATATTCACAGACGTATTACCATGCTTTGGCAGCGGATTTGTCTTCACATTTGGATTAACATCATTAAAAAACAGAACATTGTTCCTCATCAATTTCTGTACTTCAAACTTCAATGGATAATAGTTCTCAACATCGTGCCCCGGGGCACCTTGATGAAAAGCAAAGCGAGCCTCTGGCTTATACCACCATGGGATAGTCTCTGTAACTGGAGGTGGAGAACTTGTTTGCACAAGATTCTTTGCAATCAAAGATGGAAGCAAGTCCGCATACAACATTGGAATGGGATCAAAACTCGGCTTAGCCCGAACCTGTTGATTACCACCTTGTTGCACAGAAGGTTGTAGATAACGAGCTTGATACTTTGGAACTATTGGCACAGTTGGAGCCACATTAATCATCGGAGTTACAGAAGCTACATGTTGCGGATGGAGATTCCCATGACCATGAGGTCTTCTGTAACTTTCACGAGACACAACATTAGTCTCACCCTCTTTCTTCTTACCAAAATTGAACCTTCTAGAGCTTGAACCATTACTGTTCTCTTGACTCAATCGTCCCTCACAGACACCCTCTTCCAAACGCATCCCCATACTCACCATTTCAGTGAAATCAGAAGGAGCACTTGCTATCATCTTCTCATAGTAAAAAGAACCTAAAGTCTTCAAGAAGATCTTCGTCATTTCTTTCTCTTCCAGAGGAGGAACAATCTGAGCTGCTAGCTCACGCCATCTCTATGCATACTTTTTGAAAGTCTCTTTGTCCTTCTGGGACATAGCACGAAGTTGATCTCTATCTGGTGCCATATCAACATTATAATTGTATTGCCTCACAAAAGCCTCTCCCAAATCATTGAAAGTCTTGATTTGGCTATTATCCAAACTCATATACCATCTCATGGCTGCACCGGTCAAACTATCCTGGAAATAGTGAATCAGCAGCTTATCATTGTCTGTCTGAGCAGACATCTTTCTAGCATACATAGTCAAATGACTCAAAGGACAAGTGTTGCCTTTATATTTCTCGAACTCAGGAAACTTGCATTTGTACGGAACTTTAACATTAGGGACCAGACAAAGATCATAAGCATCTTTTCCGAACAAATCCTTATGCTTCAAGGCTCTCATCTCCTTCTGTATCTCAGCAAAGCGTCCTTGGAAATCATCAAGTCTTTCAATCACTTCAGCGCCTTCACTGGGCTTAGCATGGTAAATCATTTCATCATGGTGCGGAATAGTGTGCATCACAGGCGGTGCAGTAGTCATAACTGGAGGAAGAGTAGTCATCACCGGTGGGAGAGTATTAAATGCAGAAGTCTCAAGAGGAGGAGGAGGATAACCAGCAGGAACGAAATCAACCGGCATGCCCCAAGGTGTGCTAGAAGGCATACGATAGCGAGGAGAGATGAAAGTTTCAACAGGAATTGATGCAGTAATAATCTCGGAGATGACTGTATTTTGAACGGGAGAATTAGGAGGAGGTGGCTGATTCTGAGCAGCCACCAAGCCTTCCATCATGGCAGAAACTCTTTCCAAGCTTTCCTTCAGATATGTAACCTCCTCGCGCAGCTCGCGATTCTCTTGTTGTAGGGTTTCCATCATCTTCTTCCGATTAGCTCGAGTATCAAATCGGTGAGTCAGCTTGACAGTAGAACTGAATGAAGACCAAAAAACAACATAAGATCCCTGGAGAAGGCATCTTGAGCTTGGAAGCAAAGGCTCCTCAGGTGGATAAGGCATCTTGAGCTTGGAAGCCCTAGATCGAACCCACTGAATGTAACATTCGGAAGGAGCAAGGTGTTGTCTTCCCAATTGACCCTTCTCTTTCCGATGAACCGCATGCCAAGAATGAGCAATCCTTTTCTTCATTTCTACATGATCTGCACCATTAATAAAGAAGAAACGGGATAAGGAAAGATTGTTTGGTATGTCCTTCAAACAATATCCCAACTGTCGCCTAGCAAGAATAGGGTTGTAACTAATTCCCCCACGTGTACCAAGAAGAGGTACATTAGGAAATTCTCCACAACTATCAATAAGCACTCCAGTATCATAATGGGAACAATACCAAGTCATATCCTTATGAGAAAGAGACATAATTCTTTGGGACCATCTTCGCTTCTCTCTATTATCCTTGAAGACGTCAGACTTTGGTAGGTGCGAAATAAACCACCTGTAGAGAAGAGGCGCACAACACACAATCTCTCCATCACCTTTGGAGGTCCTATAATGAAAATCATGATACATGTCTCCAAGCAAAGTAGGCACCGGATTCTTCTTCAAGAAAATCTGAATGGCATTCTCATCCACAATACCATCTAAGTTAGGAAACAAGACAATCCCATAAATGAGCAAAGCAAGAATAGCCTCAAATGCATCTTTATGACCCAAAGTAAGTGAAGTAGAATCCTTCCCCATCAAGAACTTAGCATTAATACCACGAACACTCCCCTTTGGAAGAAATTTCCCATTAAGATCGGACTCCTTAAGAAAAAGGGCTTTGGCGATGACTTTGATAGTAAGCTCCTTCTCTAAACCATTGAAAAGAAATTCCTTGTCCAAAATAGGTAGGCCTATCCAATGAGAGTACTCCTCCAAAGTCGGCACAAGCTGATAATCAGGAAAGGTGAAACAATGATGCAACGGATCATAAAACTGAGCTAAGGTGGGGAGAATCCCCTCTGGTACATCGGTATCCAAAATAAACAAGAGTTTCCCATAACAATTCTGGAACTCCTGGGTATCAACCACCAATGCTCCTAGCCTTCTCAACTCCACTATATTAGGATTCTTGAAGGTGTACTTCTTTGTGTTCCTCCTTTCAAAATTCATAACCATAGACATTTGAAATTTAACAAAAGTTCCTTATGAGTCCCTTGAAATCTCAAAAATAATGCTCATGAATGTATGATGGCATGTATGCAACAACCACAAACAAGATCACACAAAGCACACAGGTTTAGGTTCTGAGTCACGAGCATGAAGTCAAGGTAACAGAACACCAATCCCACACAGGTAAGTACTAAGGTTTCGTCTTCATTGTACCTGCAGAAAACCAAAAGGGTGCTAACAGAGGTTCCCGGAGTTAACAGCCATCTTTAGAATATCATCGGTACGTTGGATTACTCCCCAACCGATAACATTCTTAAAATAGACCTCGTCCGAGTGTAGTATCGTGTGACAACCACCTTAGGTTTACACCCAGACAGTTTCCGCACTACGTTCCTAAATTGGCTTGGATGGGTTAAGGATTCTACGGTCCTCAGTATGATCAGCTCAAGGTCGGAAAATAATGCCACGTATGATTACTCATCATGACATTGATAGTCCAAGAGAGTCTAACCAAGTGGAGATTATCAAATTGATATAGCTTTGGACTACTCCATCGCTTATCGCTTCAAATATCGCCGTCCTATCATAAGTTCATCTCAGATCCGGGTTAGAATCTATCTCACACAGAGGATCAACAAAACCGAAACAGAACAAACAAATAACAAACAAATCAAACCAAAGCAGTAAATAAATCAAAGTAGGCTGAATCCACTTAGAGATTACTCCCCAGCAGAGTCGCCATTTTTCTGTAGCGGTAAAATCATGAGTGTAAGTTATTGGTTAACTTAACTCAAAGTAAACAGAGTCGGCACCGCGCTTTTATTTTTTTCCAAAAGGAAAAGGGAAAAAGAACGAATAAAACCTAATGAATCTAAAATCAAGAAAGCTAAAGAAACACATCAGAGAAACATGTAAGGGGATAGGTTACACGATGGGAAGGTTTTACGCACCCAAAATGTCTGTGGTACTCCACGGGAGCCCTTTGAAAAATTTACTGCTTTTGGTTTGAAAATGGGTTGTCAAATGTGAGTGGAGGGATGAGAAAAGAATTATTTTTTTATATTTTTGTGTTTGGAGAGGTTTAACGCCTTATGCCTACGTACCCACAAAGTGCAATGCAAGATCAAAACCCCGTAGTTCGTGATACAAATAGTGAAAAGGGTGGGTTATGATTCATTTTATTAAGTGAAGAGAATTTGTCATCTTCAAGTGGATAGCCAAACAAATCTACCATGAGAATGAATGCATGGACTCATACATCATTATGGGGAGGGCGCCAACTCGGATAAAATCAACGAGTATGCCACTAAACCCCCACGAATGACAAGAGACTCAATTACATCAAACTACAACCATGGAGATTGAGAGACTTGCACCCGACTAAAGAATAATGACTCATAATCGGCACTTTTTAAAGAAAACAAACAAAAATGCACCAAGGCACAAAACAATTTGAATGGGTTTGGTTCTTTTTATTTTTGAATTAAGGTCAACATAATTAGATTCATTGATTTTTAAAGAGAAAAAGAAAGAGGTAAAAAGCCACTTAACAAAAGTCAAGTTTTTTTTAATTATTAAAGAGGTTATGATTTAAAAAGAAAGAATACTTTGAAAAAGAGAGAAGGTTTTGAAAATTGAAGAATGGGAAGAGATGAAGAGACTGTCCTAAAAAAGAAAATAAGGAGACAATGGAAGAAAGATCTAACCAAACTTGACGACCTTCCAAATTATGAGCATAAGAGTTCCATCCTTATAAGCTAGCAAATGGCCAAATAAAGGCTAAATCCAACTTTATGAAGATCAAGGCAAAGGAAGTGTCCTAAAAATCTAAGTCCAAATCTTCACTCCAAATGCTAAGGATAGTAACCAATAGTCCTCAAATTAAAGTCACAAGTTTTTTAGAGGTTTAATCCTTTATTAATTTTTTTGTGTCCAAATGGGCAAATAGAAAATCAATCAACAAATAATAAGAGCAAATAAAAAAAACATGATATGGATGAATAAAGCAAAATAAGATAAAGGCAATAATAGTGCAAGAAATTAAATATTAGTAACAAAAAAAAAGAAATAAAAATGCAAGAATCTAAAATATTAATAGTATTAAGAGTATAATAATATTTACATAATAATGGTATGGTGAACTTAATCAACCACAACCAAAAGGAAAGTAACCAAAATCGAAGACAACCGGATCTGCTTAGCATCTTACACTATAGCGATTAATCAAGGCAAACTGAACCGAATTCAATGAAATTTGAAAGGCGATTGGGAGACCCAAAGCACCTACGCATCAAAAATTCACAAGTCTCGATTCTTGATGCAATATGATTAACCACTTTGGGATTACGCGATCAACAAGAGATCCGGTCCATGAAAGTGCAAGTACCCAATTAGATTTTTATTCCGAAGTCGGGACATATTTAGGTCTATGTTAAGCAATTGCCGAGTAATTTACGAAGTAATTACCCTACAAATGAGGTCGGCCACCATCAATTAAGGTGCATAATGTTAGTGCTAATGCATGCGAGATAAAAGATATTGAAATCGTTATCCGAACGTGATACCGCACAAAACTAAAGGTGAATACCAAATTGAGTCGTACTTATGGTATTCTTCCATCCTTAAGTTCAATCACTCATCTTGGTGGATTCAAGCATGAAAATGTATCACTATTGCAAAGTACCTTAAATGAATTGAATAATCCACTTAAAGGTAGTTTTGAATTAATGAACATTAACTACTCTAATCTACACCCAAAGTCCATTGAAATTAAGGAGGAATTACTCCCAAAAGAGCTTCCCAAGTTAAAAATAAAAGGGAGGAAGAAGAAGAAGAAAGAGGAACCAAAAAGGGGCTTGAAAGAAGCCAAAAACACCATTCTGACTTGTGTTAACCGGTTAACCAATTGGTTAACCGGTTAACGCAAGCAGATTCTGGACAAATTGCGCTATTTTTAAACTGGTTAACCGGTTAACGTTGTACCAGATGCTGAAAAATGCATAAAATTCAGCATGATCCATTTTTGAAACCTTTTCTCAAACATTGGATGATCATGATCTGAATTTGCATGAATTTTAAAACCAAAATACAGTGGAATCCCTGCAATCAAACAACAAATAAAGATCCAAAGGATCTAGAAACAAAGGCACCAAAGATCTACATCTTGAATGTTGATGGTGAATATGGGTTTATGGAGGAAGATGAATTACCAAAAGCTTTTCTTCAAATTGAACCAACACAAGCTTAGATATTCTGAAATTGATGAGCAAAAGAATGAAAGGATGAAGGTCTAGCTCAAGTTAATCAAGAATTCAATGTGAATTCTTGATAACTTCAAAAGAAAGAAAGATGAGCTTTGTAGAATTTTGGTGTTGGGGGAGTATTTTGCAAGAGATTTTGTGGCTATCAAAATCTTGTGGAATGAATGAAATTGTGGTCATATTTAAAGGCCTTAGGTATGGAAATTTGGTGGAATGGGGCTTGCTTTGGTAATTTGAATTTAGGTTTGGTAATTGAAATTTTGGTGGGAAATGGAAAAGAGTGGTGATTAGTGAGGGTTTATGGTAGGAAATGATCAAAGTGGTGTATAGAAATCAGAAACAATGGATCTAGAATATTCCAATCAATAATCTAAGGGTGCTGAATTTGAATAAAAATTCAAATTTCGCACTGGTTAACCGGTTAACCATTTGGTTAACCGGTTAACCGAGCTGAAATTTGAATTTTTTATTCAAACATGGTTGCTTAGTCATTTCGGCCCGATTCTTTTGTTCGTCGAAGAAATAAACACGTGAACCTTGGAAATCCTTTGAATGAATCAATTAACTTGGGAAATCCTTGATCTGATAAATTTGAATTATTTGCGGATCAACTTCAACTTTTTTTCTGTGAAATTTCGCTTGAGTTGCGGGACTGTTATTTTTTTGTATTTTCACAATGGTTCCTCTTCCTGGAAAAAAAATGTTAGCAAAGGGAAACAAAAATATTTTTGGATTTTGATTAAAGGTTGGTAAACACGAACAAATAAAGTATTTAAAGACAACAGTGATCCCCTGCGAGGAATAAACCTAACCCGAGAAGAACCCTGCACCCAGTGCAATCTCGTTTGTATGCAAGATGCAGATGATATACGAAGAAATCTTAGGGCAAAAATTAGGGTGTTACATGCAGATAAGATAATTAAATGGAAACTTTTAAGGTTAACCTTATCACTACAAATATTAATATTCATTATATTCTTATTGATACAAATCATCATTATGAGAAATACACTTTTACCAGACACTTGATCCTGAGCTAACTAATATTATCTGTTTAATTGGCATTTCCTTTATTTAAGAAAACTCTAGTTTTAACTAAATTACAGTTTATTTAAAAAATGAAGTGCCAATTACAATTGTATTATATATTTCACATAGAAATTGTATTTTCTTGCCAATACCCTTCTCTATAGCTCTTAATATATTATGAAAACAAAAACAAAAAATATTAATATTTAATAGTAATCAATAAAAGTAGCAAACATCAACAAAAATTTTAAGAAAAAACTTTTGAAATAAACTTACACTATTTGCATAAAAAAATATTTCCACTGCAGACAATTATATGTTTGTTTGCGCACATGTGCACCCCTAATAAAAACAAAAGAAACCTTTAAGGTTAACCTTTTAACTAAAAATAATAATATTTTGTATTTTCTTATTGATTACAAATCATCATTATGAGAATTACACTTTTTACAAGACATTTGACCCTAAGCTAACTAATACTATCAGTTAATTGACACTTTTTTATTTATTTAAGCAAACTCTAGTTTTAACTAAATTATAATTTGTTTAAGAAAAAGAAGTGTCAATTACACTTGTACTTTATATTCCACTTAGAAATTGTATCTTTTTGTCAATAACCTTCTCTATAGCTTTTAAAATATCCTCAATCATTTTATTATTTATACCATAGGGTTTACTATCATTCATATTAATAATAGTCTCCAAATTTCTTTATGATAAATCTGTAATGCCAAATCAAAGAAATATAACTGAAAGATTGACGAACATGTATCATGATATTTTCACGGATCTGACCATTATAAAAACCATGGATGATACATCAAACAAGTTTGTTTGCGCGCGTGCACAGATAAGATAATTAAATGGAAACTTTTAAGGTTAACCTTATGACTAAAAATATTAATATTCATTATATGCTTATTGATACAAATCATCATTATGAGAAATACACTTTTACCAGACACTTGATCCTGAGCTAACTAATATTATTTGTTTAATTGACATTTCCTTTATTTAAGAAAACTCTAGTTTTAACTAAATTACAGTTTGTTTAAAAACTGAAGTGTCAATTACAATTGTATTATATATTTCACATAGAAATTGTATTTTCTTGCCAATACCCTTCTCTATAGCTCTTAATATATTACGAAAACAAAAACAAAAAATATTAATATTTAATAGTAATCAATAAAAGTAGCAAACATCAACAAAAATTTTAAAAAAAAAACTTTTGAAATAAACTTAAACTATTTGCATAAAAAAAATATTTCCACTGCATTAGCGCGGTTGAGGTTCAAGTTTATTTAATGGCCAAAGTGCTTGTATCGTGAACTACAATAATATTGATGTTTTGGCAGATTGGTTAACCTTGCAGAATGATGTTGGTCATGTTTCAACCAACTCCTAATATACAAATTTAATCACAAGTTGTGGTGGTGATGGTGGAGAGGGAATAAGTGGATGCTTGTTTTTCTCTTTTATAAAAGAATTGCGTGCTTAAATTTTGGACGGTAATGTGGTGGAGTAGAATAATAAAGAGGAGATGCAGAATTTTTATAATAACTTATGTTATTTGGGACAGAAAAAGAACATGAAGGTACTAATATTAATCCTAATAATAGCATAATCCAAAACACTTTTTTCTATGATAATAAAATGAAATTAAAAGACAATAGTATATCATCATATTAAATGTATTTTATATGAAATTTTAAATATGTAAGTTATATTTTATTTTAATTTTTAAACTCCAGCTACATAAACAACATTGCACATTCAGTTTCTATTCACTACATAGTTGAGACATTGAAAATGACAGCTACACAAGTATGAAATACCACTATTTTTCGTTGCTACCTTCTCAATTAATAAACCTCCACTAATTTTTCGTTGCTACCATTAATTTTTTATTTTTATTTTTGAGTTATTTTTCCGTGCGACGGTTAACTGAGATGCAGCAGGTTACCCCTAAAATGAGGTTGTTCAATAATTTTATGATTTTGTATGATGGCTTAATTTCACTAAGTGGTAAAAATAAATGTAAAAAAAGATCATGAGGATACATCAGACAATTATATGTTTGTTTGCGCGCGTGTGCACACCTAATAAAAACAAAAGAAACCTTTAAGGTTAACCTTTTAACTAAAAATAATAATATTTTGTATTTTCTTATTGATTACAAATCATCATTATGAGAATTACACTTGTACTATATATTTAACTTAGAAATTGTATCTTTTTGTCAATACCCTTCTCTATAGCTTTTAACATATCCTCAATCATTTTATTATTTATACCAAAGGGTTTACTATCATTCATATTAATAATAGTCTCCAAATTTCTTTATGATAAATCTGTAATGCCAAATCAAAGAAATATAATTGATAGATTGACGAACAAGTATCATGATATTTTCACGGATTTGACCATTATAACAACCATGGATGATACATCAAAAAAGTTTGTTTGCGCGTGTGCGCATATAAGATAAACAAATGGAGACTTTTAAGGTTAACATTATGACTAAAAATATTAATATGCATTATATGCTTATTGATAGAAATCATCATTATGAGAAATACACTTTTACCAGACACTTGATCCTGAGCTAACTAATATTATCTGTTTAATTGGCATTTCTTTTATTTAAGAAAATTCTAGTTTTAACTAAATTAGAGTTTGTTTAAAAAATGAAGTGCCAATTACTATTGTATTATATATTTCACATATAAATTGTATTTTTTTTGCAAATACGCTTCTCTATAGCTCTTAATATAATGCGAAAACTAAAACAAAAAAATTTTAATATTTAATAGTAATCAATAAAAGTAGCAAACATCAATAAAAATAAAAAAATATACTTTTGAAATAAACTTACACTATTTGCATAAAAAACTATTTCCACTCAATTCGCGCGGTTGAGATTCAAGTTTATTTTATGGCCAAAGTGCTTGTATCGTGAACTACAATAATATTGATGTTTTGGAACATTGGTTAACCTTGCAGAATGATGTTGGTCATGTTTCAACCAACTCAATATATACAAATTTAATCACAAGTTGTGGTGGTGGTGGTGGTGGAGAGGGAATCGGTGGATGCTTGGTTTTCTCTTTTATAAAAGAATTGCGTGCTTAAATTTCGGACGGTAATGTGGTGGAGTATAATAATAAAGAGGAGATGGTGAATTTTTGTTATAACTTATGTTATTTGGGACTGAAAAAGAATATGAAGGTACTAATATTAATCCTAATAATAGCATAATATTCCAAATCACTTTTTTCTATGATAACAAAATGTAATTAAAAGACAATACTATATCATCATATTAAACCTATTTTATATGAAATTTTAAATATGTCAGTTAGATTTGTTTTTAATTTGTAAACTCCAACTACATAAACAACATCACAAATTGAGTTTCTATTCACTACATAGTTGAGACATTGAAAATGACAGCTACACAAGTATGAAATACCACTACTTTTTGTTGCTACCTTCTCAATTAATAAACCTCCACTAATATTTCGTTGCTACCATTAATTTTTTTTTTTGAGTTATTTTTCCGTGCGACATTTAACCAAGATCTTGATGCGCAGCAGGTTACCCCTGCAATGAGGTTGTTCAATAATTTTGAGATTTTTTATGATGGCTTAATTTCACTAAGTGGTAAAAATAAATGTAAAATAAAAGATCATGATGATACATCAAACAATTATATGTTTGTTTGCGCGCGTGTGCACACCTAATAAAAACAAAAGAAACCTTTAAGGTTAACCTTTTAACTAAAAATAATAATAATATTTTGTATTTTCTTATTGATTACAAATCATCATTATGAGAATTACACTTTTTATAAGTAATTTGACCCTAAGCTAACTAATACTATCAGTTTAATTGACACATTTTTATTTATTTAAGCAAACTCTAGTTTTATCTAAATTATAATTTGTTTAAGTAAAATAAGTGTCAATTACACTTGTACTATATATTTATCTTAGAAATTCTATCTTTTTGTCAATACCCTTCTCTATAGCTTTTTACCATATCCTCAATCATTTTATTATTTATACCATAGGGTTTACTATCATTCATATTAATAATAGTCTCCAAATTTCTTTATAATAAATCTGTAATGCCAAATCAAAGAAATATAACTGATAGATTGACGAACACGTATCATGATATTTTCACGGATCTGACCATTATAAAAACCATGGATGATACATCAAACAAGTTTATTTGCGCGCGTGCGCAGATAAGATAAACAAATGGAAACTTTTAAGGTTAACATTATGACTAAAAATATTAATATTCATTATATGCTTATTGATACAAATCATCATTATGAGAAATACACTTTTACCAGACACTTGATCCTGAGCTAACTAATATTATCTGTTTAATTGACATTTCCTTTATTTAAGAAAACTCTAGTTTTAACTAAATTAGAGTTTGTTTTAAAAATGAAGTGCCAATTACAATTGTATTATATATTTCACATATAAATTGTATTTTTTTGCCAATACGCTTCTCTATAGCTCTTAATATAATGCGAAAACTAAAACAAATTTTTTTTAATATTTAATAGTAATCAATAAAAGTAGCAAACATCAACAAAAATAAAAAAATATACTTTTGAAATAAACTTACACTATTTGCATAAAAAACTATTTCCACTCCATTCGCGCAGTTGAGGTTCAAGTTTATTTTATGGCCAAAGTGCTTGTATCGTGAACTACAATAATATTGATGTTTTGGCACATTGGTTAACCTTGCAGAATGATGTTGGTCATGTTTCAACCAACTCCATATATACATATTTAATCACAAGTTGTGGTGGTGGTGGTGGAGAGGGAATCGATGGATGCTTGTTTTTCTCTTTTATAAAAGAATTGCGTGCTTAAATTTCGGACGGTAATGTGGTCGAGTATAATAATAAAGAGGAAATGGTGAATTTTTATTATAATTTATATTATTTGGGACTGAAAAAGAATATGAAGGTACTAATATTAATCCTAATAATAGCATAATATTCCAAATCACTTTTTTTATGATAATAAAATGAAATTAAAAGACAATACTATATCATCATATTAAATGTATTTTATATGAAATCTTAAATATGTCAGTTAGATTTTTTTTTAATTTGTAAGATCCAGCTACATAAACAACATCACACATTCAGTTACTATTCACTACATAGTTGAGACATTGAAAATGACAGCTACACAAGTATGAAATACCACTTTTTTTTGTTGCTACCTTCTCAATTAATAAACCTCCACTAATTTTTCGTTGCTACCATTAATTTTTTATATTTATTTTTGAGTTATTTTTCCGTGCGACAATTAACTGAGATCTTGATGCGCAGCAGGTTACCCCTGCAATGAGGTTGTTCAATAATTTTATGATTTTGTATGATGGCTTAATTTCACTAAGTGGTAAAAATAAATGTAAAAAAAAGATCATGATGATACATCAAACAACTATATGTTTGTTTGCGCGCTTGTGCACACCTAATAAAAACAAAAGAAACCTTTAAGGTTAACCTTTTAACTAAAAATATTATTATTTTGTATTTGCTTATTGATTACAATTCATCATTATGAGAATTACACTTTTTACAAGACATTTGACCCTAAGCTAACTAATACAATCAGTTTAATTGACACTTTTTTATTTATTTAAGCAAACTCTAGTTTTAACTAAATTATAATTTGTTTAATTAAAAGAAGTGTCAATTACACTTGTACTATATATATCACTTAAAAATTGTGTCTTTTTGTCAATACCCTTTTCTATAGCTTTTAACATATCCTAAATCATTTTATTATTTATACTATAGGGTTTACTATCATTCTTATTAATAATAGTCTCCAAATTTCTTTACGATAAATCTGTAATGCCAGATCAAACAAATATAACTGATAGATTGATGAACACGTATCATGATATTTTCACGAATCTAACCATTATAAAAACCATGGATGATACATCAAACAAGTGTGTTTGTGCGCGTGCGCAGATAAGATAAACAAATGGAAACTTTTAAGGGTAACCTTATGACTAAAAATATAATATTCATTATATGCTTATTGATACAAATCATCATTATGAGAAATACGCATTTACCAGACACTTGATCCTGAGTTAACTAATATTATCTGTTTAATTGGCATTTCCTTTATTGAAGCAAACTCTAGTTTTAACTAAATTAGAGTTTGTTTAAAAAATGAAGTGCCAATTACTATTGTATTATATATTTCAAATAGAAATTGTATTTTTTTGCCAATACCCTTCTCTATATCTCATAATATTTACGAAAACAAAAACAAAATTTTTTTAATATTTAATAGTAATCAATAAAAGTAGGAAACATCAACAAAAATGAAGAAAATATACTTTTGAAATAAACTTACACTATTTGCATAAAAAAATCTTTCGACTGCATTCGCGCGGTTGAGGTTCAAGTTTATTTTATGGCCAAAGTGCTTGTATCTTGAACTACAATAATATTGATGTTTTGGCACATTAGTTAACCTTGCAAAATGATGTTGGTCATGTTTCAACCAACTCCAAATATACAAATTTAATCACAAGTTGTGGCGGTGGTGGTGGAGAGGGAATCAGTGGATGCTTGTTTTTCTCTTTTATAAAAGAATTGCGTGCTTAAATTTTGGACGGTAATGTGGTGGAGTAGAATAATAAAGAGGAGATGGTGAATTATTATTATAACTTATGTTATTTGGGACTGAAAAAGAATATGAAGGTACTAATATTAATCCTAATAATTGCATAATATTCCAAATCACTTTTTTCTATGATAACAAAATGTAATTAAAATACAATACTATATCATCATATTAAACCTATTTTATATGAAATTTTAAATATGTCAGTTAGATTTGTTTTTAATTTGTAAACTCCAACTACATAAACAACATCACAAATTGAGTTTCTATTCACTACATAGTTGAGACATTGAAAATGACAGCTACACAAGTATGAAATACCACTATTTTTCGTTACTACCTTCTCAATTAATAATCCTCCACTAATTTTTTGTTGCTACCATTAATTTTTTATTTTTGAGTTATTTTTCCGTGCGACGGTTAACTGAGATCTTGATGCGCAGCAGGTTACCCCTGCAATGAGGTTGTTCAATAATTTTATGATTTTGTATGATGGCTTAATTTCACTAAGTGGTAAAAATAATTGTAAAAAAAAGATCATGATGATACATCAAACAACTATATGTTTGTTTGCGTGCGTGTGCTAACAACAGTAGAAAATATTGATCAACAAGAAGAAGATACATGAGGGTGCACCATATGAATTGCATCACTAGATAGCTACTTCATTTTCTGTTTCAATTTAGTTAGAAGTTAGTTATTTCTATTTTGTAGCTTTATATAGTTCATTGGTATCATCTCTTTGTAATCAACTTGATTCAAGATCAATCTTCTTCTTCATTATTCTTCTCTTCCATTTCTGCATTCATACTCCATTAATGGAGTTCTTCGATTTCTTAGATGGTATCAAAGTAGGTTGATCCTGCTCTATTTTCGTTGCGCATCTAGATTAAACATCAATGGTGAATCGGTTTGTATCAAACTGAAACTTTTGCTTTCTTTTCTTTTTGCATTCGTGTTTTTCTTTCTCTGTTACAGTGACAAGAAACAACAATACACAAGCTCAAGATCAATTGGATCCTTACTATGTGCATCCTTATGAGAATTCATCTACGGTGTGTGTTACACCTGCTTTATCAGGAGAAAACTACCATGTGTGGTCGATGAAGATGAGAAGAGCTTTGGCAATGAAGAACAAATTCCAATTTGTGGATGGCACGATCGAAGAACCAGGAAAGAGTGATTTGAACTACTTTGCGTGGAAGAGATGTAACAATTCTGTTCATACATGGATTATAAATTTAATAGCACCATCAATTTCTCAAAGTGTAGTGTTCATTGATAGTGCAGTTGAAATCTGGAATGATCTTAAGGATCGATTCATGAGAGGAGATTGTATCCGTGTTGCACAATTGTATCAAGAAATATCAAATCTGAAGCAAGGAAACAAGAAAATATCTGATTATTTCACTGAGTTAAGGAGCTTGTGGGAAGAATTGGATCAATATAGACCTATGCCAAGTTGTACATGTCACATAGCATGTGCTTGTGCAGCTATAAGAAATAGCAGAAGCTTCAGAGCTGAAGATAGGATCATCCAGTTCTTGATTGGCTTGAATGAAGAATTTCATGGAGTGGTTTCACAGGTATTACTCATGGATCCTCTACCTCAATTAACAAAGTCTTCTCTATGGTTATGCAGCAAGAGAGGAAGATATGTTGCACTGTGTTCTCTAATGGTAATCTCAATGAAGAAGCCAACATGATTAATAGTGTTGATACCAGAAACAGTTATGCTAGTGGAGGAAGAGGTCATAGTTATGCTGGTAGAGGAAGAGGTAATGTAAAGGGTTGCACTCATTGTGGTAAAACTGGTCACATAATAGATACATGCTACAAGAAACACGGTTATCCACCAAACCTTGGAAGAGGAAACTCATCATATGCAAATCAAGTAGAAGCCAATGAATCAGATACCAAACATGTTGCTAATGTACCTTCTGTAACACCCCAAAATTTGCCCTCTAAATTTATAACTCTATCTGGCCTCATGTTGCGAGTTCGTTTGCCGTCTAGGTCATAATAAATACATGCACTGGCATGAGTTGGTCATAAGTTTGAGATCATAAGTTTCAAGAATCAAGGTTTGGTAATGCTTTGCGACTTCACACTTGTGTAGGTTTATGTCAATAGGAAATACAAAAATTAAGGATTATGGTTTGTTTTATGAGCATCCGTTTATCGGATGAATTCTCGAGAGTTGGCAAGTACAGTAATCAGAGATATTATCCTTTGGTGCTTACTATCGCATGAATAAGTTCCATTTCCTAAATATTATGATTCGCAAAGTTGGGCTCGAAGATTGGGGATCGTACAGGTTTAACTCATCGGTGGTTGGGTCGAGAAATCCATCGTTTCTACGTGAAGTTCATTTTCATTCATAATCTTTTTTTTGTGACTTTGAATGGGTTAGTGGATGGTCACATTTCCTCTGGTTAAAATTTCTAAAGTTTGTTGTTGATTGAATTTAGTTTTTTCCAACAATAAACTTAGTTATTATTAATGTCTTCGCTTTAAATCGCTGACTTTATCCACACCAAAGTTAATTGGTTTCAAGATGCGTCTTTAATTCAATCCCGAGGATCCATTTACATTAACATCCCAATACAAAAGAGATACGAAAAAGGAAGAGCAAATTACATGATTGACCATCATGTTGGGATCATTATTTGACTTGGTGGTCAACTTTGACCAAAGTCAACCTAGACCTAAGTTCCCTTTTGAATGGCCAAGTCCTCATCAGTGACACTCTTTACTTTTGCTCCATTTATTTGAAAAATGTGCTGAATAAACCGACGACGGAAGTTCGAAGCTATTTAAGCATGCAAAATATAAAAAGAGAAAAAAACAAGGTAGCTTGTCAAATACACACCACATTCTAAATCACTGCCATAAATAATTTCAGAGTCCAAGGAAGTGTATTACAAGAGCAATTGAGTACAAGGGATTACATCAAGAAATGTTTACAACACATAAAAAAAAAGAGAGGAGGGAGAAATATTGTGCACCAAAAGGCCTCGCAGCAAGTTTGTGTAATAGAATATACATAACAAGAATATAAAAATTGTATGAAAGGGTCACAAGAAGGATTCAGTAAGGGTTATGTTACACCAGGAGTTATTTTACACCAGAAAATACAGAACAGATAAAATCTAACTAATAACAAAAGAGTAGTTGTAATGCCAAAGGAAAGGTGGAAATCATCAGGTTCTTCGTCGATCCGCAATGATACTGCAGCTTGCTTCAAAGTCCTTCGATCAACCTCAACTCCATTGAGCTGTCATATTCGTTAACATATTGGCTCTCAATCTCTAATCCCGGTTTCGGCGATATAGACCTGCAAAGAAAAACAATAGGAATCAATAATCGCAGAAAAAACTCCAACCTCTAAGCTGATATATCGGTTCAGTTTATTTTACACCAGGTGAAAACAGAAAACTTGCAGAAAGAAAAAAGAGAGAGGAGGAGAGAGTTCAGCACAAAATCGGTTACAAAAGTCAACTAATTCAAACTAATTCCTAACAGAAAAGACTAACAGAAACTTCTAGCTGAATCTAGAAGCTTTTAACCGAAACTTCCAGAAGCTTCTTAGGGATTGGTATATAGATTCGGGTCCATTCATTACCGAGTTTTTGGCTTCTTCGGCTTGAACGCGAAGCTTTTCCTCTTCCCGGTTTTCCTCCCAATTCCCAGAATCCTTCCACCCCAATTCATCCTTCACTTCATCATCTTCTTCAACTTGCAATAAAGATATCATATTGCATCTCATCATCAGAACCTGCAATGGTGGCTCACATTAAGCATAAAAGAAATCAGCAAATTGCAGAATCGTAACAAGAATGGGTTCAAACCGCATCATAACTTGTCAACAAAGATTCACAAACCTTGGCAAGCATTGATCCATTAATCGGGACTCGAATTCACGGTGAAGAACTTTGATCCAGGAGTGCTTGATGCATCTTCAATCCGCGGAGTATAGGCTCAAGAAGCGGAATCAACATCAACTTGCCTCAAACTCAGAATACAACAAAAGAGCGACTCACGCAATCTTCGTAAAAGATTCATCTCCATCTTCAACGACTCCAAACGCAACTTCATCCGCCCCATCTTCAATCTCCTGATTTCAATCGGCGGCAATATCACATTCATCAATCACAATCAAGACGAAGACCTGCCAGATTCAAAGATTCATGTTACCAATCACTGCTCAAAATAAACCACCATTCCATATCAAGGCTCGGATTCACGTAAGAAAACAAGGAAACAGAGAGACAAGAACGAAATTTTAGAAGGAAGGAGATCGAATTGAAGATCACCTGAGAAACTCATTGCGCCATCGACGAGAAATTCCAATCCACCGTAGCCAAATCTCGTCACTCAACATCATTCATCACCGAAAAGCCTCCGTATTCGGCAATCACCACCTAAGCCTTCCCTCCGCGCTTTTCTTGACTTCTTCGTCATCATCCGTCACTAGCTTCAACGTCCTTCCATCGTTTGCAATCACCTTCAAGAAGACAGAATTGTTAACCATAAAGACGGCGTCATTGAATCGAGAAGCAACACCGAACGAAGAAGAAGGTTGCATCGGAAGAGCTCGGCATCGTCGTCTTCGCGAGCTGCGCCGTACCTCTATAACCTTGGTTTGTCTTTGCGTGCAGGTATGTGAATGTGAACCAAATCTGACATATGATTGTTTGATATAGTGAAATCGGTGGTTTCGATTTGAGAGTTAGGGATGTATTTAGGGCAATCCGAGTTCGGAAAGGAGAGAAACGTTGAAGTTTCGTTGGTTTTTGTGTTTCAATTTGAGAAGATAGGTCAAGGGAAGACCTTTCGCCGGCGGCGTTAGGGTTTATAGGGAGGAGAAGACGGTGAGAAAGAGGGATGAGGAATATTGAGAGGGAGAGATTCGTTCTTTTGCTTTATGGTCTGAATTTTGATGTTATTATTAATTATCGTTTAATATTGTTTTAATGATAAATCAGGTTTTAAAACTAATATTAATGCACCATTATTCTCTATAATTATTCATAAGAACAATAATCAAGTCCACCGCCCAAAGCATGTGAAGATAAGGGTTACTGTTCGGTCCACTCCGGCGGTGACAAGTGTCACCGTCCGGTTGGATTTTTTTGGCTGCAATCTTATCCCTTCCTTCTATGTGCATTGGGCCCTTCGGATCGCTAATAGCACCCCCTGCAAGCCCAATTGTTTTTTAAAAAAAAACTAGAATTTCTATTCCTACACCCCTTTCTTTTTTCTATTTTCTTTTAATTTCTGTTTTCACACCCTTTTAATTTAATTCACAAATTAATATTAAAAAGCCTATTAAAATTCTACAAAAATTAGGATAGAATATTAACTCAACTTTGAACTTTTCCCAATTTTTATTTTCTGATTTTTATTATTTTTCAATTTAATTTCGAATTTTAATTTAATTGATTTTCTATTGAATTCTCTTGGGGATACATAAATTTGCCCAATTTCTTTGTGCCACTTCCCATAATATTTTCTGCCCATTCTTTTTGCTACTATTAGAAGACAAGTTAAAGTACCTAGAATATTTTTTGGTGAATTTTTAGGACATATTTTCTATTGTTTTGATAGTATAATTTGTGTAATTTTGTGATTAAACTCTAGTTAGGTTTAAGTGGTCATTTACCCTAGTTAGAATAAGAATTCTTTAGAGATTTTTTAACACAATAATATAATCAGGTTTAAGACCTTAGGAATTTAATTTCATATTTTTCTCATGACTTTTAATATTTTTGCCATTTTAATTCATTCCTTCACATTATGCATGTACATAATCCATATCATTCACTAACTATTTGCTTCTTCTTTGTGCAAGGTGTTTTGCAAGGTTTGGCTTGTGGACTTGGATATTTTTATGCCTTAATTGTGTTTTATACTTTGTGTATTTTGTGATGTAATAGCTTAGAACTTGTATGCTTTTATAGTTTCCTTAAATAGGATAGAAAAGATAAAACGAATCGATAGAAAACCAAATTTTCAAAAAAACAAATAAAGTATTCGATCCAACGTCGAGTATACTTTCAAATAAATAAATAAAGTTTATATTATTCTAGGGTTCCTCGATTACCTTCGTTCCATTCCATTCAACCAATATCAAACCTTGTATGTTTCATACCATAAGTCGTGTGTCATAGCACCACGCAACCGACCTACACACCCCATTGTTCCATCTTGTTTACATTTCATACGTTTTTACCTACCATGACCTAGGAGGACCCTATTGCTCTTTATTGACTTATGTCACTTGCATGTTTAGTCTTATATTTCTTAGGTAGATTCAATTGCAAACCTCACTAACCATAGGTTATCCATGAACTCAACTGATTTAGGGTAAGTCTAGTTCCCCTTAGGATGTTTACCTTTTACAATTTGAGTCTCTTCTCATCTCAAAATAAAATCAAAAACAATTAACAAAGGAAAGGTGTACAATGCGCCACGAGCCTTAAGCTACACGGGAAATGATTAGTGGAGGTCTCCTTCGCTCTTCTAGGATGCTTTACAAACGTTCCATTGGGGGCGATCTTGGAAAGTATTCGCTCCTGTGTCATAGTCATTAGTGTTGTACATTCAATAAACACAATTTCAAAACATTTCTTATAAAAGACAACGAACCAAGAAGTCACGTCTTCTTTCTCATCTCATACTCTTCATGACTTGTCTCGACAGTTCAAACAGCGACACGGTAAACACCCTCGTGTCAGAGCCGGTAACACCTGAGCTAGAGCTATGGCAATGTCATCATAAAAAACCACAAACGAGTGTAAGCCTTAGTTAGACGAACTACGGCGTCTCTGATCCTCATTTATCCCGATGAGGTACGTAGGCAGTGGGGTAGGGCCCATTCGAGCACAATCTTTCTTTTTCCCTACATTTTCCCATTTTTAATCTCATTTGCCAATTTCATTTCTTTTCTCATTTCCATTTCATTCCAGATAGTTATTCTTTCAGTTAAACAGCATACTTTTTCTCACCCTTTGAAAACAGACTTATAAGCGTGGATCCCGTCGGGTACGGCGGACGGATTGGGGTGCTAAAACCTTCTCAATTCGTAACCGACTCCCGTATCCAGATCTTTGGTTCGCAAGGCCTCGTCCTTTTCCTTCTTCCTCAGGTTTGTGCAACATTACCTTTCCCATTCCTTTGGGATAAAAATGTCTGGCTGGCGACTCTACCTTTTCCGCGCCACTTTCGCGTTTGAACTAGGATGAAAATCCCGGGAGCGACAGCTGGCGACTCTGCTGGGGAACTTTAGAAATTCTAATCTCCCCTTTGAGAGTCAATCCTAGCGCTTGTCTGTTTCTGTCTTCTTTGGGTGTTTACTTGTTTGTTGTTATGCTTTAGTTTAGCTTTACTGCTTTGAGTACAATTTATCACTTTCCTTTACAACTTTATTTACAGCTTTCTGCACTTTACTTTACTGTCGCATATACTGGCATATACTGTACTGGCTGTTCTGGTTTTCCTTGGCGGGATGGGATTATTGTGAGATAAGCCAAAAACCCGGCTTGAGTATACACATAGGATTTAGAGTGGGCAGTCGTGTGGCTTGCGTGGTCTTGAGCACGTGTAGTTTTCACGAGTCCCACACCCAGATCAGGCTCTCTTGGGATATGTTTTATACTGCCTAGGCAGACCATAGAATGTTCCCACCTGAGCTGCTAACACTGGGAACCGATCATTGAGGACCTTAGTGGAAACAACCCTCTCCAGTGGTGACAGTGGCAGACCACATTTCGTGGCAAACCCATTCGCACCCGAGGGCCCACTAGGAAATCGCATAGGATGACCTTGTTCTCCCGTAGGAACCTGGTTAAAGCAACTGGTCGTATGACGGTAGTATTGTACCCTTCGGGATGAATGTACTATTGTTTCTCGACTTCAGTGCTTGAAGCCGGGAACTTATGAGGGATGCTTGTTTTTCCGGAATTCAGCTGAGGCCTCCCTGAGTAGTACATAATGCCAAACCGATTCCCTGATTTGGTCATGAGCCATTTTTCGAAAATGGTGAACGTATTATTGCTATTCGGCTTTGAGAGTCAGTGATGTTGACCCATAGTAGCACACCCGTGAGATTGGGAGGGGTTTACAGGTTTGCAGGAACCCTAAAACTTCCAACATACCCGCTTTTGCCAGTGTTACTCAATGATATGATCCGGTCATATATGATACTTGGTTGAGAATTCTGGAACTTCTGTACAGAGACACTGATATCATGATCTTCACCAACACTTGGTTATCTGATCCATACCAGCGTCAGACCGCTGACCACATGCCAGTTGCATACATGACATCATAGCATTTTAGCATACATGTTTCAGTTACTTCTAAGGATCCCATATCTGGATTATGTCGGACTTTCTTTTGCATTAAAACTTGGATCAAAACAGATGGATTCCTTGGAAATAACCGAACATGGCATTTGCATACATCCTTGCATTTTTTACAGGTGTTCAGAGACAAATGCTTATCCTGACCTGGTTTCTCTCCAGAATGGTCAATTTGAATCACGACTGTCAAGGTTTAGACATGGAACAACTCCGAGCGGAGGTGACCGAGATGAAGGCCCAACTGGGGCATGTTGTAGTGGACATTCGAGCGTTGTCCCAGGATCAGAAGTTGTTGAGAGAAGAATTCAACCTGATGAAGACTCAGATAAAGCTGCTTACAGGAATCATGAATACTATGTCGAAAAAGGAAAATAGTGGTGTGTCCGCCTTTCAAACAGAAGGTCATGTTTCTCCCATCTCCTTGGGATGTCCAATAAATCAGGGTTCTTTAGATGGATTTCCTCTACAGTTCGAATCTCTTCACCAGCAATCGTCACTCGGCAGTCAGGAAGAGCATCAGATAGGAACCAACTCCACATGTGAACTAAATGATCCTACACCAATCGTTACCAAAGAAGTGAGCACTTTCTTTCCTTATCAGGGATCCTCCTCAGCTGCTACGCCTTGGTTTCCAGGAGAAATACTTCAACAGGTTTCGTCTATGGCTCCTCCATTGCCAGCAACCCGTCATCAACAGGTTCAAGAAGGGGTTATTGATCTGATACCCATGTCTTATGCTGAATTGTATCCACAACAGCTCAAAATGGGATTGATTGAGTGTCACGAGTTAACTCCTCCTTTAGCATGCAAAAATACAAAAGAAATGGTCAACTTTCCTTCTTCTAGAATCATTGCTCAGACCAAGTCTTCAAAGGGACTGCATCAACAATCTTCATTCACTCCTCGGCCAAGTACGAGTAAGAAAGTACAGGGACATGTTAGGCGTCCAGCGCAGTGTCAACAACGAAGTTTTCAATCACGACCACAGGGTCAGCAACAACAGGTACAGAGACTATTTCAGGAAAGAACAGGAGCGAGAAACCGCAGACTTGATCCTATCCCATGTCCATATGCTGTATTACTTCCAGAGTTGCTGAAGTTGAACTTGGTTGAGCTCCGAACCATGAGGGCTCCTGCTACTGATAACCTACCACCAAATTTTGATCCAAACTCCAGGTGCGAATTCCATTCAGGTGCCCAGGGGCACAGTATCGAGAAATGTTGGGCTTTTCAGAACAAGGTACAAGACCTAATTGAGTCCAAGACAATCATTTTTTCTCCTCATCCAAAGGTACTCCAGAGTATGATGCCTAATCACGAAGGAACCAGTGTCACGGTTATTCTACCAGATGGTCCATGTTAAGCTGAAGTCTTCAAGTTAATCACCCAGGACGCTAGGGTATTCATGAAGCAAATAAAGCCAGCAGTATTCAAATACTCTCAGTGATGGCATTTATGTGTTTGCCTTTCTTCATTGTTCATTTTCATCCCTATTGAGGGGAACTACGTCGCTCTGATTCTTCATTGGTCACCAGTCAATGGAGATACGTAGGCAGAAGATCGTCAGGTCTTTCCGAGCAACCTTCTGAAATCTTTACTCCCCAACTTCACTCTTTTCTTCAGATGTCTCGCGTCAGAGCCAGAATAGCTAGAAGAAGAAGTATGACTGCCGTGGTTAGGTATACAACTGCGAATTGAAGATTACAAGTCCGCGAAAGATCGCTGAAAGTATCCAAGACCGACAGGTCCAGACGGAGCCAAGCCTCCTCAACTACGGCAATATTCAGTTTCTTTACTGCATTTCCATTTGTAGTTTCTTTTATATGCTAAACATTTGTCTACATGTATGAAAGTTGTTTGCTTTTGAATGTTAGCAATAATAAAACTCACATGTTTTTCTTGAAGTAAATCCATTTGCATTCCCGTATAATTTTGCATGTGTACATTGTGATACCAATTGTCATGCTTGAATTCTATGAAGGAGAATGACGAAACAAAAACGCAAAGTCTCTAATTGTGTGCTCTCAAGTAAGACCTTGTTAACGATGTACAGGCATTGTTTCAAACCCTAAACACTGGAGATATAAGGAAGATAAACCCTTGCTAACCCCTTTGAGCCTTGTAGTAGGAGTTTATTTTCAAATAATAAAAAACCTCACATATAACCCAGGGGCAGGGTAGATGTCAGCTAGTCAGACCAAGCATTCAAACTTTCATAAAGAAGTGTATTTGAAGATCCGTTGCATCCTAATATGCTAATCAAGAGGTCCAAAAGACCCGAAACCACAACGGTTATCCAAGTTGAAAGGTCCAAAGATTGACAACCACAATGGTTATCCTTCGTCGACCACAAAATGAGGTAGTCACAACCCTCTTGAATCAATCAAGACAACAATGTCACGCGACTTGTTCAAAATGCAAAAAGAAAAAGAAAAGAAAAGGCCCGCTAAGTCGAAACTTGAAAACAAGCGACTTAGGCAAAAGTTAGGGCATCCCGCTGGACTTCACAATCAAGGATTCACAAGAATCAGTCCAGGCAAAAGTTAGGGATAAGCAAAATAATGCAAAAGCGAAAGACGGAAAAGGATTACACAAGAAAGATCCTCAAATAAGAACAAAGTCGTGTGACACAAACACGAAAAATAGAGGAGTGACTGACTCTCAACAATAACCTGATTGGTGCTTGAACTAATAGTAGCAATGGTTCCTCAATCAACACGAAACCCTTATGAAAGGTGAATGCTTGTGAAAACTAGCTGAACATAGGAATGGAGAACATCACGAAGAGCGGGTGGGCACAAATGAACTTCGAGCCTATATCCTTTGTTTCTATAACCGTGAACCAGGCCACGATACAACCCTTAAAAGTCCTAACTGAAACAGGGTTAATTTGAGAGCGTGTTACCACGAGACCGCGTTCCTGACTCCTATGAGTTGTGCTAAAAGACGTTTGTTGGTATTGCATGAACATACTTTCATTCAAATAAAGGTCGTATCTTAACCAGTGATTCGCTCACGAAGGTTAACGATCCATTTTCAAAACTTCAAGATTAACATGTTGGTTGAATTATGATTTTCATTCTAAGAATAAACATTTTCTCACTTGCATACATTTGTTGAGCATCGTAATTGGTTCACATGCGGAAATTCAATCTAGAAGCTCAAGCTTGCCAGGTTGAGAAGTCTAAAACTTCTGAAAGACTGTCAGGTCAAGGTGCACTTTTCCGAAAAAGCTTCATTGAGCAAGGACTTTCCCAACTAGTCATGGTAAGAGCTAGCCAATCCGGGGCAGTCACGTCGAGCAATCTCTTCAAAATTAAGGTACTGAGCCAATCCGGGGCAGTTACGTGGAGCAATCTCTTCAAATTTCAGTCAAACTGGGGCAATCACTTCGAGATTCAGATCTCTCCAAGAGCGAAGATTAGTCGGTCAAGTGCAAAACTATTCAAGTACTCGTACTGGGGCAGGCCACCCCAATAAGTACAAGGGTTCATTCTTTCCCGAGGACAGACGATCGGAAGCATTTACCCGGAGTTCAGAATACCGTGGTTACTTGTCAAGTCAACTATCTCGTTCAGCACTTCTGACAGATGCAAACTCATCCGCATTGGCAATGGTTACCTCCCCAGCAAGGTTATTACATTGATTCATGCAGACGTTACAATACCTAAGAGTTTAAAGATGCCAAGTCTTTTGTAAAATCCTCTTGAGGTAAAATTCATACAGAAGCAATTAATCCCCAGCACGAGACAACTTGAAATCTTTCCTCCTCAGCAGGATGTGTCTCGGTTTCTAATCATCCCCAACAGACGAATGGAAGTTATCCTCACTAAATTCAGCATTTTTCCTTCAGATGGTTTCCTTGATCTCGGTCCCTCCGCAGATCTAAGGCAATTCCTATTCACCTAGAAGATTTCAGATGAATCATTCTCCTCCCCAGCAGGTCCATAAGAGTGGATATTCCTCAATAATCAAGGTATCCCCAGGCACGGCCCTCAAATCTAAAAGTCCAATTTATTTTTGGCAAAGGTGATAATTCGGGACAAATGAATTATTCACGCTTCTCTCCGACAGAGATGTTATCCCCACAAGGCTGCTTGATATTGAATTCGCGATCATTGTGTTTCCCCACAGAGTCAACAGAGACTTATCACTTCCGCTTCAGGAATTTCTCTTACATTCACCAATTTATTAACAATACTCAAGACATAATATCCCTAGTGTCATGGGACAACATACCATGCGATTCAACATATGCAAAAGTCCAGCCGCAGACTGGCCAAAGTCCATCTTCGGGTGGCAAGTTTCAAAAGTCTCCCGTAGTGAGCAAAAGTCTCCCGTAGTGAGCAAAAGTCCAGCCGCAGACTGGCCAAAGTCCATCTTCGGGTGGCAAGTTTCAAAAGTCTCCCGTAGTGAGCAAAAGTCCAGCCGCAGACTGGCCAAAGTCCATCTTCGGGTGGCAAGTTTCAAAAGTCTCCCGTAGTGAGCAAAAGTCTCCCGTAGTGAGCAAAAGTCCAGCCGCAGACTGGCCAAAGTCCATCTTCGGGTGGCAAGTTTCAAAAGTCTCCCGTAGTGAGCAAAAGTCTCCCGTAGTGAGCAAAAGTCCAGCCGCAGACTGGCCAAAGTCCATCTTCGGGTGGCAAGTTTCAAAAGTCTCCCGTAGTGAGCAAAAGTCTCCCGTAGTGAGCAAAAGTCCAGCCGCAGACTGGCCAAAGTCCATCTTCGGGTGGCAAGTTTCAAAAGTCTCCCGTAGTGAGCAAAAGACTCCCGTAGTGAGCAAAACTCCAGCCGCAGACTGGCCAAAGTCCATCTTCGGGTGGCAAGTTTCAAAAGTCTCCCGTAGTGAGCAAAAGACTCCCGTAGTGAGCAAAAGTCTCCCGTAGTGAGCAAAGGTCCACCCGTAGTGTGGCAAATTATCCAGCAGTCCACCCGCAGTGTGGCAATGTATTTTGAAGTCAAACCGCAGATTGGCGAAAGTCCATCCTCAGGGTGGCATCATTTCCAAAGTCCACCCGCAGTGTGGCACTGTATTTTGAAGTCCAACCGCAGATTGGCGAAAGTCCATCCTCAGGGTGGCATCATTTCCAAAGTCCACCCACAGCGTGGCAATTTCCAAAGTCCACCCGCAGTGTGGCAAAGTATTTTGAAGTCCAACCGTAGATTGGCGAAAGTCCATCCTCAGGGTGGCATCATATCACAAGTCCACCCTCGGTGTGGCAAGTCAGTAGTCCTCTGACATCAATTCAAAGGGCATTCCCTGTTTACTTTTCTTCACATCATAATTATATCCAGGTAGAGGACATTCAGTTGAGTTTATTTCCCTGGTTCTCCGCCACAGAGTGCAAATTTTCTGGTTGTTTCTGGTATTCAATCCCTGCATACTTCAAATGTCTGAAAGTAATTACTATCATCCATTCACGTCTACAGTGATTGAATAGGGGCAGCTGTAACACCCCAAAATTTGCCCTCTAAATTTATAACTCTATCTGGCCTCATGTTGCGAGTTCGTTTGCCGTCTAGGTCATAATAAATACATGCACTGGCATGAGTTGGTCATAAGTTTGAGATCATAAGTTTCAAGAATCAAGGTTTGGTAATGCTTTGCGACTTCACACTTGTGTAGGTTTATGTCAATAGGAAATACAAAAATTAAGGATTATGGTTTGTTTTATGAGCATCCGTTTATCGGATGAATTCTCGAGAGTTGGCAAGTACAGTAATCAGAGATATTATCCTTTGGTGCTTACTATCGCATGAATAAGTTCCATTTCCTAAATATTATGATTCGCAAAGTTGGGCTCGAAGATTGGGGATCGTACAGGTTTAACTCATCGGTGGTTGGGTCGAGAAATCCATCGTTTCTACGTGAAGTTCATTTTCATTCATAATCTTTTTTTTGTGACTTTGAATGGGTTAGTGGATGGTCACATTTCCTCTGGTTAAAATTTCTAAAGTTTGTTGTTGATTGAATTTAGTTTTTTCCAACAATAAACTTAGTTATTATTAATGTCTTCGCTTTAAATCGCTGACTTTATCCACACCAAAGTTAATTGGTTTCAAGATGCGTCTTTAATTCAATCCCGAGGATCCATTTACATTAACATCCCAATACAAAAGAGATACGAAAAAGGAAGAGCAAATTACATGATTGACCATCATGTTGGGATCATTATTTGACTTGGTGGTCAACTTTGACCAAAGTCAACCTAGACCTAAGTTCCCTTTTGAATGGCCAAGTCCTCATCAGTGACACTCTTTACTTTTGCTCCATTTATTTGAAAAATGTGCTGAATAAACCGACGACGGAAGTTCGAAGCTATTTAAGCATGCAAAATATAAAAAGAGAAAAAAAACAAGGTAGCTTGTCAAATACACACCACATTCTAAATCACTGCCATAAATAATTTCAGAGTCCAAGGAAGTGTATTACAAGAGCAATTGAGTACAAGGGATTACATCAAGAAATGTTTACAACACATAAAAAAAAGAGAGGAGGGAGAAATATTGTGCACCAAAAGGCCTCGCAGCAAGTCTGTGTAATAGAATATACATAACAAGAATATAAAAATTGTATGAAAGGGTCACAAGAAGGATTCAGTAAGGGTTATGTTACACCAGGAGTTATTTTACACCAGAAAATACAGAACAGATAAAATCTAACTAATAACAAAAGAGTAGTTGTAATGCCAAAGGAAAGGTGGAAATCATCAGGTTCTTCGTCGATCCGCAATGATACTGCAGCTTGCTTCAAAGTCCTTCGATCAACCTCAACTCCATTGAGCTGTCATATTCATTAACATATTGGCTCTCAATCTCTAATCCCGGTTTCGGCGATATAGACCTGCAAAGAAAAACAATAGGAATCAATAATCGCAGAAAAAACTCCAACCTCTAAGCTGATATATCGGTTCAGTTTATTTTACACCAGGTGAAAACAGAAAACTTGCAGAAAGAAAAAAGAGAGAGGAGGAGAGAGTTCAGCACAAAATCGGTTACAAAAGTCAACTAATTCAAACTAATTCCTAACAGAAAAGACTAACAGAAACTTCTAGCTGAATCTAGAAGCTTTTAACCGAAACTTCCAGAAGCTTCTTAGGGATTGGTATATAGATTCGGGTCCATTCATTACCGAGTTTTTGGCTTCTTCGGCTTGAACGCGAAGCTTTTCCTCTTCCCGGTTTTCCTCCCAATTCCCAGAATCCTTCCACCCCAATTCATCCTTCACTTCATCATTTTCTTCAACTTGCAATAAAGATATCGTATTGCATCTCATCATCAGAACCTGCAATGGTGGCTCACATTAAGCATAAAAGAAATCAGCAAATTGCAGAATCGTAACAAGAATGGGTTCAAACCGCATCATAACTTGTCAACAAAGATTCACAAACCTTGGCAAGCATTGATCCATTAATCGGGACTCGAATTCACGGTGAAGAACTTTGATCCAGGAGTGCTTGATGCATCTTCAATCCGCGGAGTATAGGCTCAAGAAGCGGAATCAACATCAACTTGCCTCAAACTCAGAATACAACAAACGAGCGACTCACGCAATCTTCGTAAAAGATTCATCTCCATCTTCAATGACTCCAAACGCAACTTCATCCGCCCCATCTTCAATCTCCTGATTTCAATCGGCGGCAATATCACATTCATCAATCACAATCAAGACGAAGACCTGCCAGATTCAAAGATTCATGTTACCAATCACTGCTCAAAATAAACCACCATTCCATATCAAGGCTCGGATTCACGTAAGAAAACAAGGAAACAGAGAGACAAGAACGAAATTTTAGAAGGAAGGAGATCGAATTGAAGATCACCTGAGAAACTCATTGCGCCATCGACGAGAAATTCCAATCCACCGTAGCCAAATCTCGTCACTCAACATCATTCATCACCGAAAAGCCTCCGTATTCGGCAATCACCACCTAAGCCTTCCCTCCGCGCTTTTCTTGACTTCTTCGTCATCATCCGTCACTAGCTTCAACGTCCTTCCATCGTTTGCAATCACCTTCAAGAAGACAGAATTGTTAACCATAAAGACGGCGTCATTGAATCGAGAAGCAACACCGAACGAAGAAGAAGGTTGCATCGGAAGAGCTCGGCATCGTCGTCTTCGCGAGCTGCGCCGTACCTCTATAACCTTGGTTTGTCTTTGCGTGCAGGTATGTGAATGTGAACCAAATCTGACATATGATTGTTTGATATAGTGAAATCGGTGGTTTCGATTTGAGAGTTAGGGATGTATTTAGGGCAATCCGAGTTCGGAAAGGAGAGAAACGTTGAAGTTTCGTTGGTTTTTGTGTTTCAATTTGAGAAGATAGGTCAAGGGAAGACCTTTCGCCGGCGGCGTTAGGGTTTATAGGGAGGAGAAGACGGTGAGAAAGAGGGATGAGGAATATTGAGAGGGAGAGATTCGTTCTTTTGCTTTATGGTCTGAATTTTGATGTTATTATTAATTATCGTTTAATATTGTTTTAATGATAAATCAGGTTTTAAAACTAATATTAATGCACCATTATTCTCTATAATTATTCATAAGAACAGTAATCATGTCCACCGCCCAAAGCATGTGAAGATAAGGGTTACTGTTCGGTCCACTCCGGCGGTGACAAGTGTCACCGTCCGGTTGGATTTTTTTGGCTGCAATCTTATCCCTTCCTTCTATGTGCATTGGGCCCTTCGGATCGCTAATAGCACCCCCTGCAAGCCCAATTGTTTTTTAAAAAAAACTAGAATTTCTATTCCTACACCCCTTTCTTTTTTCTATTTTCTTTTAATTTCTGTTTTCACACCCTTTTAATTTAATTCACAAATTAATATTAAAAAGCCTATTAAAATTCTACAAAAATTAGGATAGAATATTAACTCAACTTTGAACTTTTCCCAATTTTTATTTTCTGATTTTTATTATTTTTCAATTTAATTTCGAATTTTAATTTAATTGATTTTCTATTGAATTCTCTTGGGGATACATAAATTTGCCCAATTTCTTTGTGCCACTTCCCATAATATTTTCTGCCCATTCTTTTTGCTACTATTAGAAGACAAGTTAAAGTACCTAGAATATTTTTTGGTGAATTTTTAGGACATATTTTCTATTGTTTTGATAGTATAATTTGTGTAATTTTGTGATTAAACTCTAGTTAGGTTTAAGTGGTCATTTACCCTAGTTAGAATAATAATTCTTTAGAGATTTTTTAACACAATAATATAATCAGGTTTAAGACCTTAGGAATTTAATTTCATATTTTTCTCATGACTTTTAATATTTTTGCCATTTTAATTCATTCCTTCACATTATGCATGTACATAATCCATATCATTCACTAACTATTTGCTTCTTCTTTGTGCAAGGTGTTTTGCAAGGTTTGGCTTGTGGACTTGGATATTTTTATGCCTTAATTGTGTTTTATACTTTGTGTATTTTGTGATGTAATAGCTTAGAACTTGTATGCTTTTATAGTTTCCTTAAATAGGATAGAAAAGATAAAACGAATCGATAGAAAACCAAATTTTCAAAAAAACAAATAAAGTATTCGATCCAACGTCGAGTATACTTTCAAATAAATAAATAAAGTTTATATTATTCTAGGGTTCCTCGATTACCTTCGTTCCATTCCATTCAACCAATATCAAACCTTGTATGTTTCATACCATAAGTCGTGTGTCATAGCACCACGCAACCGACCTACACACCCCATTGTTCCATCTTGTTTACATTTCATACGTTTTTACCTACCATGACCTAGGAGGACCCTATTGCTCTTTATTGACTTATGTCACTTGCATGTTTAGTCTTATATTTCTTAGGTAGATTCAATTGCAAACCTCACTAACCATAGGTTATCCATGAACTCAACTGATTTAGGGTAAGTCTAGTTCCCCTTAGGATGTTTACCTTTTACAATTTGAGTCTCTTCTCATCTCAAAATAAAATCAAAAACAATTAACAAAGGAAAGGTGTACAATGCGCCACGAGCCTTAAGCTACACGGGAAATGATTAGTGGAGGTCTCCTTCGCTCTTCTAGGATGCTTTACAAACGTTCCATTGGGGGCGATCTTGGAAAGTATTCGCTCCTGTGTCATAGTCATTAGTGTTGTACATTCAATAAACACAATTTCAAAACATTTCTTATAAAAGACAACGAACCAAGAAGTCACGTCTTCTTTCTCATCTCATACTCTTCATGACTTGTCTCGACAGTTCAAACAGCGACACGGTAAACACCCTCGTGTCAGAGCCGGTAACACCTGAGCTAGAGCTATGGCAATGTCATCATAAAAAACCACAAACGAGTGTAAGCCTTAGTTAGACGAACTACGGCGTCTCTGATCCTCATTTATCCCGATGAGGTACGTAGGCAGTGGGGTAGGGCCCATTCGAGCACAATCTTTATTTTTCCCTACATTTTCCCATTTTTAATCTCATTTGTCAATTTCATTTCTTTTCTCATTTCCATTTCATTCCAGATAGTTATTCTTTCAGTTAAACAGCATACTTTTTCTCACCCTTTGAAAACAGACTTATAAGCGTGGATCCCGTCGGGTACGGCGGACGGATTGGGGTGCTAAAACCTTCTCAATTCGTAACCGACTCCCGTATCCAGATCTTTGGTTCGCAAGGCCTCGTCCTTTTCCTTCTTCCTCAGGTTTGTGCAACATTACCTTTCCCATTCCTTTGGGATAAAAATGTCTGGCTGGCGACTCTACCTTTTCCGCGCCACTTTCGCGTTTGAACTAGGATGAAAATCCCGGGAGCGACACCTTCAACTACTGAAAACAACATGACTCTGACAAAGGAGCAATATCAGAATTTGTTGATGCTACTTGAAAATAACACAGGAACTATCAATCTTGCAAAGGGAGGTAATGCTTACATTGCTAATTTCAATACAAGCAGTAGTATGAGGTGGATATTAGATACAGGAGCTACACATCATATATGTCATAGTATAGGATGGTTTCTAAAACATGATAAGATCAGTCCTATAAAGGTAAATCTTCCCAATGGGAATCACCACTACATCAATTAGTGGAGATGTAAAATTGGATAACAATTTTATTTTAAAGGGTGTCTTGTTTCTACCAGATTTTGAGGTTAATTTGATTTCAATATCAAAATTGTGTAAAGCACAAGACTGCAGTGTTGTTTTTGAATCTGACAGATGTGTTGTACAGGAAAAGAAGGATTTGATGAAGATTGGTTCAGCTAAAGAGAATGATGGTCTATATTACTTGGATGCTAGTCATAAAGATAGTAATATAGCCTTTGTTTCTAGTGTGTTTACCAATAAGAAGTCAGATAATGTAGTTCCAGCCATTCTATGGCATTTGAGATTAGGGCATTTATCTCATGATAGAATGCAATGTATGAGTAACATGTATAGTTACATCCCTAGCAGTGTCCATAGAGCTTGTGATATTTGTCAGCAAGCTAGACATAAATGTTTACCTTTCTCTATCAGTAATCATAATGCCAAGGATTTGTTTGATTTAATCCATGTTGATGTATGGGGTCCATTCAATATAGCATTTATTCATGGCTTTAAATATTTTTTGACTATACTTGATGATCATAGCAGGCATGTTTGGGTTGTTATGTTGAAATCCAAAGTTGAAGTAGGTCATAAGATAGTAGACTTTGTAGCCATGGTAGAAACTCAATTTAGCAGGAAAATTAAAGTGATCAGAAGTGATAATGGGACTGAGTTGCTCATGCCTACATACTATGCTTCTAAATGCATCTTGCATCAAAGAAGTTATGTTTATACTCCTCAGCAAAATGGCAGGGTTGAAAGGAGACATCAGCATATTCTCAATATCAGTAGGGCACTCATGTTTCAATCCAATTTGCCAAAAGAATTCTGGTTTTATGTTGTTCTTCATGCTGTGTATCTCATGAATAGGATACCTACTAAAGTCTTGCACAACAAATATTCTTATGAAGTTGTATATGGAAGTGTTCCTGATCTTAGTTCTTTAAAAGTGTTTGGATGCTTGAGCTATTCCTCCACTCTTCCAACCAATAGACATAAATTTGATGCTAGAGCAAGAAAATGTGCTTTCTTGGGGTACAAGTCAGGTATGAAAGGCTTCATCTTATTAGACACAGTCACCCATGACATTGTTATTTCTAGAAATGTGAAATTCTTTGATATGGAATTTCCTTTCTCTGCACATTCTGATAATTCTGTTCCTACAACCATTTACATTGATCATCAGTCACAACCTCCTTCCAGTACACATTTTGATTCTATTGAGTCACAAATTCCTCTTCCAGCTCAAACTGTATCTCAGTCTCTTCCTCTCATGTCTCCTGAGAACAACTCACCTCGTGATTCTTAAACTTCTTCTGATAGTACATTGAGAGATGATGATAGTTACACTTATCATCCTCGGTCTATTCCCACTGATGCATCTTTATCTTCTCCACCTGCTCCTGTCAGAAAGTCCACAAGAGTTACACACACTCCTTCTCATCTTAAAGATTACATCTGCAATTCTGCAGTTTCTACTACATCTTGTCAATATCCCATAGAATAATGCCTTTCATATGTTAACTTATCACCTAACCATCAAGCTTATGTTATGGCTCTTTCTTCTGAAAAAGAACCAAGTAACTACACTGCTGCATCTAAAGATCCCAGATGGGTCCAGGCTATGCAGAGTGAAATTGAAGCACTTAACAACAATCACACTTAGGAATTTGTCAATCTTCCATCTGATGCTTCTCCCATAGGCAGCAAATGGGTGTATAAAATCAAGAGACATGCTGATGGATCCATTGAAAGGTTCAAAGCCAGACTTGTGGCTCAAGGCTTCAATCAAACTAAGGGCCTAGATTATTTTGAAACTTTCTCTCCAGTTTCCAAGTTATCCACAGTTAGAGTACTCCTTGCTTTAACTGCCATTCATGGTTGGCATTTGCATCAACTTGATGTGAACAATGCTTTCCTTCATGGAGACATTCATGAGCTTCTTTATATGAAAGTTCCACAAGGTGTTGAAGCACCTCAACCTGGCCAAGTATGCAAACTCACTAAGTCTTTATATGGATTAAAGCAAGCTAGCAGGCAGTGGTTTGAGAAATTGACAACATTCCTCACAGCTCAGGGTTTCAAACATGCTCATGCTGACCATACCCTCTTTATCAAGGCCACTTCTACTTCTTTCACTGCTCTTCTAGTTTATGTTGATGACATAATACTAGCTGGCACATCTCTTGATGTTTTTGCTGCTCTCAAGAAAGCCTTGCACACAGCTTTTCGAATCAAAGACCTTGGGATGCTCAAATTCTTCCTTGGTCTTGAAGTAGCTAGATCATCAAAAGGCATCACCTTGTGTCAAAGAAAATATTTCCTTGAACTTCTTCATGATGTTAGATTGACTGGTTGTAAACCAGCATCTACACCTCTGGATGCTTCTATCAGACTTCATCAAGACAATGGATCTGCTTTCTCTGATATTACTGCATACAGAAGACTTGTGGGCACGCTGATTTACCTCACCACCACACATCCTGATATTGCCTTTGCCACACAACAACTGAGCCGATACATGAGTGCTCCCACTGACTCTCATTATCGAGTTGATATTCGTGTGCTAAGGTATTTGAAGAAGGCTCCTGCTCGTGGCATATTCCTCTCTGCATCATCCAATTTGCAAATACTTGGTTTTAGTGATGCAGATTGGGGTGGTTGCATTGATACAAGACGATCTATCTCAGGTGTTTGCTTTTTCATTGGTCAGTCCTTGGTTTCATCGAAATCCAAGAAACAACTTACCATCAGTTGCTCTTCAGCTGAAGCTGAGTATCGAGCCCTAGCTTCTGCTACTTGCGAATTGCAATGGATGTGTTTTCTACTGCATGATCTTCAGCAACATCCTTCGAAGCTTCTCGTTCTCTACTGCTACAATCAAAGTGCTATTCATATATCTGCTAATCCGGTGTTCCATGAGCGGACCAAACACTTAGACATTGATTGTCACTTGGTGCGTGAAAAACTTCAGGCTGGTGTCATGCGTTTACTCCCGATGTCGTCCAAAGATCAAGCAGCGGATGTGTTTACAAAAGCTCTTGGTCCTATGTCGTTTTTCGAGTGTGTATCCAAGCTTGGCTTGATTTACTTATATCAACCTCAAGCTTGTGAGGGGGTAACAGCAGTAGAAAATATTGATCAACAAGAAGAAGATACATGAGGGTGCACCATATGAATTGCATCACTAGATAGCTACTTCATTTTCTGTTTCAATTCAGTTAGAAGTTAGTTATTTCGGTTTTGTAGCTTTATATAGTTCATTGGTATCATCTCTTTGTAATCAACTTGATTAAAGATCAATCTTCTTCTTCATTATTCTTCTCTTCCATTTCTGCATTCTCACTCCATTAATGGAGTTCTTCAATTGCTTAGATGTGCACACCTAATAAAAACAAAAGAAACCTTTAAGGTTAACCTTTTAACTAAAAATATTAATATTTTGTATTTACTTATTGATTACAAATCATCATTATGAGAATTACACTTTTTACAAGACATTTGACACTAAGCTAACTAATACTATCAGTTTAATTGACACTTTTTTTTATTTAAACAAACTCTAGTTTTAACTAAATTATAATTTATTTAAGTAAAATAAATGTCAATTATACTTGTACTATATATTTCACTTAGAAATTGTATCTTTTTGTCAATACCCTTCTCTATAGCTTTTAACATATCCTCAATCATATTAATAATAGTCTCCAAATTTCGTTACGATAAATCTGTAATGCCAAATCAAAGAAATATAACTGATAGATTGACGAACACGTATCATGATATTTTCACGGATCTGACCAATATAAAAACCATGGATGATACATCAAACAAGTTTGTTTGCGCGCGTTTACAAATAAATAAGAAAATGGAAATTTGTAAGGTTAACCTTATGACTAAAAATATTAATATTCATTATATGCTTATTGATTCAAATCATCATTTTGAGAAATACACTTTTACCAGACACTTGATCCTGAGCTAACTAATATTATCTTTTTCATTGGCATTTCCTTTATTTAAGCAAACTCTAATTTTAACTAAATTAGAGTTTGTTTAAAAATGAAGTGCCAATTACAATTGTATTATATATTTCACATAGAAATTGTATTTTTTTTCCAATACCCTTCTCTATAGCTCTTAATACATTACGAAAACAAAAACAAAAAATATTAGTATTTTAATATTAACCAATAAAAGTAGTAAACATCAACAAAAAAAAATACTTTTCAAATAAACTTACACTATTTGCATAAAAAAATCTTTCAACTGCATTCGCGCGGTTGAGATTCAAGTTTATTTTATGGCCAAAGTGCTTGTATCGTGAACTACAATAATATTGATGTTTTGGAGCATTGGTTAACATTGCAGAATGATGTTGGTCATGTTTCAACAAACTCCAAATATACAAATTTAATCATAAGTTGTGGTGGTGGTGGAGAGGGAATCGGTGGATGCTTTTTTTTCTTTTTTATAAAAGAATTGTGTGCTTAAATTTTAGACGGTAATGTGGTGGAGTAGAATAATAAAGAGGAGATGGTGAATTTTTATTATAACTTATGTTATTTGGGACTGAAAAAGAACATGAATGTACTAATATTAATCCTAATAATAGCATAATCCAAATCACTTTTTTCTATGATAATAATATGAAATTAAAAGACTATACTATATCTTCATATTAAATGTATTTTATATGAAATTTTAAATATGTCAGTTAGATTTTTATTTTAATTTGTAAACTCCAGCTACATAAACAACATCACACATTCAGTTTCTATTCACTACATAGTTGAGACATTGAAAATGACAGCTACACAAGTATGAAATACCACTATTTTTCGTTGCTACCTTCTCAATTAATAAACCTCCACTATTTTTTCGTTGCTACCATTAAGTTTTTAATTTTATTTTTGAGTTATTTTTCTGTGCGACAGTTAACTGAGATCTTGATGCGCCGCAGGTTACCCCTGCAATGAGGTGGTTCAATAATTTTATAATTTTGTATGATAGCTTAATTTCACTAAGTAGTAAAAATAATTGTAATAAAAAGATCATGATGATACATCAAACAACAATATGTTTGTTTGCGCGCGTGTGCACACCTAATAAAAACAAAAGAAACCTTTAAGGTTAACCTTTTAACTAAAAATATTAATATTTTGTATTTACTTATTGATTACAAATCATCATTATGAGAATTACACATTTTACAAGACATTTGACCATAAGCTAACTAATACTAACAGTTTAATTGACACTTTTTTTTATTTAAACAAACTCTAGTTTTAACTAATTATAATTTGTTAAAGAAAAAGAAGTGTCAATTACACTTGTACTATATATTTCACTTAGAAATTGTTTCTTTTTGTCAATACCCTTCTCTATAGCTTTTAACATATCCTCAATAATTTTATTATTTATACCCTGTAATGCCAAATCAAAGAAATATAACTGATAGATTGACAAACATGTATCATGATATTTTCACGGATCTGACCATTATAAAAACCATGGATGATACATCAAAAAAGTTTATTTACGCGCGTGCGCAGATAAGATAAACAAATGGAAACTTTTAAGGTTAACCTCATGACTAAAAATATTAATATTCATTATATGCTTATTGATACAAATCATCGTTATGAAAAATACACTTTTACCATACACTTGATTCTGAGCTAACTAATATTATTTGTTTCATTGGCATTTCCTTTATTTAAGCAAAATCAAGTTTTAACTAAATTAGAGTTTGTTTAAAAAATGAAGTGCCAATTACGATTGTATTATATATTTCACGTAGAAATTGTATTTTTTTGCCAATACCCTTCTATATAGCACTTAATATATTACGAAAACAAAAACAAAAAAATATTAATATTTAATAGTAACCAATAAAAGTAGCAAATATTAATAAAAAAAAATACTTTTGAAATAAACTTACACTATTTGCATAAAAAAATCCTTCCACTTCATTCGCGCGGTTGAGGTTCAAGTTTATTTTATGGCCAAAGTGCTTGTATCATAACTACAATAATATTGATGTTTTGGCACATTGGTTAACCTTGCAGAATGATGTTGGTCATGTTTCAACCAACTCCAAATATACAAATTTAATCACAAGTTGTGGTGGTGGTGGTGGAGAGGGAATCAGTGGATGCTTCTTTTTCTCTTTTATAAAAGAATTGCGTGCTTAAATTTTGGACGGTAATGTGGTGGAGTAGAATAATAAAGAAGAGATGGTGAATTTTTATTCTAACTTATGTTATTTGGGACTGGAAAAGAACATGAAGTTACTAATATTAATCCTAATAATAGCATAATCCAAATCGTTTTTTTCTATGATAATAAAATGAAATTAAAAGACTATACTATATTTTCATATTAAATGTATTTTATTTGAAATTTTAAATATGTCAGTTAATTTTTTTTAAAATTGTAAACTCTAGCTACATAAACAACATCACACATTCAGTTTCTATTCACTACATAGTTGAGACATTGAAAATGACAGCTACACAAGTATGAAATACCACTATTTTTCGTTGCTACCTTCTCAATTAATAAACCTCCACTAATTTTTCGTTGCTACCATTAATTTTTTTTTTTTTTTGAGTTATTTTTTCGTGCGACGGTTAATTGAGATCTTGATGTGCAGCAGGTTACCCCTGCAATGAGGTTGTTCAATAATTTTATGATTTTGTATGATCTCTTAATTTCACTAAGTGGTAAAAATAAATATAAAAAAAAAGATCATGATGATACATCAAACAACTATATATTTGTTTGTGCGCGTGTGTACATCTAATAAAAACAAAAGAAACCTTTTAGGTTAACGTTTTAACTAAAAATATTAATATTTTGTATTAGCTTATTGATTACAAATCATCATTATGAGAATTAAACTTTTTACAAGACATTTGACCCTAAGCTAACTAATATTATCAGTTTAATTGACACTTTTTTATTTATTTAAACAAACTCTAGTTTTAACTAAAATATAATATGTTTAAGTAAAAGAAGTGTCAATTACACTTGTACTATATATTTCACTTAAAAATTGCATCTTTTTTGTCAATACCCTTCTATATAGCTTTTAACATATCCTCAATCATTTTATTATTTATACCATTGGGTTTACTATCATTCATATTAATAATAGTCTCCAAATTTCTTTATGATAAATCTGTAATGCCAATTCAAAGAAATATAACTGATAGTTTGACGAACACGTATCATGATATTTTCACGGATCTGGCCATTATAAAAACCATGGATGAGACATCAAACAAGTTTGTTTGCACGCATGCGCAGATAAGATAAACAAATGGAAACTTTTAAGGTTAACCTCGTGACTAAAAATATTAATATTCATTATATGCTTATTGATCGTACCTGGAGATCAGGATCCGATACGGCTTTCTTCGAGAGCTGATGAAAGACGGTCGATGAGGAGAGAAATGGGGTGTACCATCAAGGCACTCCGATGCCAAAGTAAGTAACCGAGCAAAGAGCGAGCAAGTACGAGGATTAAGGTCAGAGAATTGAATACCTGACCCTCTCAAATGAGAGGGTTTATATAAGGGGCTAAATGGAAGATTATTGGTCCATATTGTGAGGCGCGGATCGAGGAATCCGTAAAAATAGGTAACGGTCAAAACTAGCCGTTGGGGAAATTTGTCGTGGTCGGTATGCTTGTGGTCGACAGAGACCACTATTCTTGATTCTGCTCGACGTCGAGCGCTTCTATCGAGTTGGTTTGCTTGGCCCAATTGTGGGAATTGGGCCAGTCCAGAAGAGGAGCCCCCCAAGTCATTGCTCGTGTGGAAGAGCAGTGACTTAGTAATGATTTCGTGCTCGAGGACGGGCAGTGTCAAGGCTAGGAATTTCACGCTGCCGACCTTCAAGGAACGGGCAGCCGGTACGTTGCTCGACGGGAGAATGTGAAACGAAAAGCTGGAATATTTGGGGATTCGCGCTTATTAATGATTTGACGGCTAGCCTAGGGGATAGTGTGTAGGGGTCACACGTGCTTGCACGTGTTTTCCCTCTTATAAATAGTGTTCCTAGGCCCCATTTTAAACTTTTCGCTTCATCTTCTTCTCCGACGCCTTGCTTGTTCAACTACCACCGCTCCCAGCCGTCGATCACCGTATCTCATTGTCGACCACCGTTTCCAGAACATACATCTTCTGCAAAAGTGTCTTCCCAAGCGCAAGGTACGGTTCCTTTTCACTGTTTTCGGTGATTATAGTTTAGATATCATAGAAATGCATGTGGTTTAGGATAGTTTTAACGGTAGTTGTAGATGTTATAACCGGAAACTTTAGGACTTCTACCACCGTTGTTGGTCGGCCGCAAACCCTAACTCATGGTCGACACAGGTGTTGGTCGGCCATGAATTGGGGTTTGAAAAGTACTTAGGTTAGATCCCGTAACTCATGACGTTGGGCGTAAGCCATAGCTCCGAGCGATGGTCAGCCAGGGCTACAGCTCGGGACCTAGTCCCTGAGCTGGTGCGTGCCCTTTCACTTGTCGAGCGGCCGAAGGGTGGATTTGATATTCTTGATAGAATTCACTGACGCCTTTCCTCTGCTTTTCAGGTGAAAACTCGCTTATGGATCCGTTAGAGGTGTCCTCGGAAGAAACGTCCTCGGAAGATTCGGGATCTTCTGCGTCAGTTCCCTCTGGTTCTGGGAGTTCCTCGGGAGATTCGGGCGCGAGCACTACAGAAGAGGGGGCATCAACAGACTCGCCACAATGTCTCGAACAGACAAGGATTTCGCCCGAAGAATGGGTGGTAGAGGATTTGCTGGACAAGGTATCCTCATTTTCAAGGCCTCGAGCGGAGCCGCTGCCTGTCGTCGGCAACCCTGCTGATTGGGTCGTAACTTGCCCAGGAGATGACGACCGTATCGTCTCGGATTTTGGGGGTCGGGCGTTCTCCATGTACAAGTATGCAGTTTCGGTCCTGGGGGTAACTTTGCCCTTCAGTGACTTGGTGTGTGCTATGCTCGGGCACCTGTGCGTCGCTCCTTCCCAGCTGCACCCTAACTCGTACACATTCCTGAAGGCGTTTGAGTTGACGTGTGCCCATCTAGGTGTCGGTGCCACGCTCCCTCTATTCTTCCGTCTGTTCTCCTTGCAGCGTCAAGTCGGGCGTGGAACTGATCGGAAGGGGTTCGTGTCTTTTAAACAGAGGACGAAGATTTTCAAGGCCCACTCAGAGTCTATCCGAGCCTTCAAGATGGACTACTTTCTGATTAAACCCGCGAGCGTGGCGGTTGTGAGAGCGATGTGTTTTCTGGGGATAGATACCGACGAGAACGATGAACCCAAGCTCGACGATCAGGGGTAAGTGATCTCGAGGAGGCTTTGGATGTTCCCTTTTTCCTAGAGTTACGCCCATTACGAGAGGTCTGTTGGCGAGTTCGTCCAGGTGGGGGACGCTTTGAATGAAGATGACGCGGCCAGTTTCGAGGCCTTCAGAAGGTTGATAGTGTCTTTTACTCCGACCCCCTTGCTGGATGGAGAGGGGAAAGTTATGCTCGATCAGGATGGGGGGAAGCCGTGGAGCGTCCCTTGATCGATGTTACAGAGTTACTGTCCTGCAATACTGGGCAGGAAGTGGCCGACTTCTTTGGTATCTGTTTTATTTCTATTAGTCGTATCTTTGATTTAATTCTGTCGTCCATGGCTGATCTAATCTTTTTCTTTTTCAGGTTCTCTTTCGAACCCACTTGATAAAATCCAGGAACGCTTGCGTCAGCAGCAAAAGAAAAGGTCGAGGGTTGTGCAGACCAAACTGACCGAGACAAGTGGTTCTGGGTCGGGCCCCCTGGTCCAAGGCTCTCCGAGCGCGTCAACTGGCTCCTAGATGAAGAAACACAAGTCCGCAGCGACTATGGACCTAACGGCCAATGTTCCTCCGAAGCCGAAGCATGGGTTGCCGCCGTGCTTTGTGAAGCGCAACTTTTTCGAGGGGACGAGCATGGAGGTGGACCGTGCAGACTCCTTGTTTCTTGAAGGCATGGATCGTCCTGCCCGGCGGTTGTCCCTGGCCTAGGACGCAAGTGCGGTCATGCGGGTATTGACAATGGCCTGGTTGACGGCCGAAGGAAGTACTGGGTAGGAGAGGGAGATGGGCAGGCTGAAGGAGCAGCTGGCTGCCGCTGAGGCGAAGCTGAAAATGGCCACTGAAGAGGCTAATGCCATGGCCAAGGAGCTGACTGAACGGGCCAACATCATTACCAAGTTGGAGGTTGACAAGAAAAGGGTGTTGGAGCAGAATAAAAAGCTGAAGGACGCTTTCTTCCCGAAGGAGGACGAGGATGACGAGACCAAAAGCATGGTAACGAGGGCTCAGTTTCTTGCTCGAATCGACCAAGACATGGAAGATCTGAACTCATCAACTGAGCTCAGTTTCCAGAATGCGGTGGATCAGATAAGGGTCCTCCATCCCGACTTGACCTTGGACGTTGGTCGAATCAGCTACCTATACAAGGTCTAGGATGGCCAGATCGTGGTTCCTTCGGACCTGGTAGTGGATTATTCTCAGCCGGGGTCGATCGTTCATCCTGATCAGCCTGAAGCGCAACCGGAACAGGAGGAGGCTCGCCAGGAAGAAGGCCGCCCGGAGGGCGAGGGTAATTAGTTTCTGGCCTGTGTGCCTTGTAATTTTATGTTTCTTAGTTTTTCTTTTGGGGCGTAGTCCCCTTTGTAATTAAATATGAACAAGTCGGCCCTTCGAGGTCGCAATTTTGTGTTCACATTCTGATGTTAATTAATGGTCGTTTGTTTCGCTATCTTCGTTGTTCAATTGCTCGTCCGTCGGAGGAATGTTTTCTATATTTTAAATGCTAAGTGTTTGTCATGCATTTTTGCACTTAATTGGATGTGATTTAATGTGCACGGGTTTTTTTTGTGTTCCATTGGTTTGGGGGACCAAGTAGATTCTAGAGTTTTTACTCCTGATCGGTGCCCGGGCTAAGGTAATGGTTCGGGCTCCGTGGCTTGAACGTCCCATCGCGAGTTGGGGTTCTGCCTGGTCGTAGTACTTAGGCCACGTCGGACTCGTTTGAGTATCCGTCCGTGCGGCAAGTTTCTATTTCCCTTGAAAGGAGATCCTGCTTGATTATGTCATTTTTGGGCTGTCGTGCTTGTACCTAGGCACGCAGTCTTCAGTCGGTCCTATCGCTCCTCGCTTGAGAGTTGAGCAAGGCGACTTTGTGAGTTAGCTGTAATATTGCTTGAGCTTCTCGGCGTTCCATGGCCGAGCAAGCTCTTCCCCGTGCAAATTTTCTAAATAATAGGCTCCGTTTTCGGTTTTTGCTCGGACGCGATACGGGTCCTCCCAGTTGGGTGTAAACTTTCCCTTGCGGGGATCCCTGTGATTTCTTCTGAGAACAAGACTGCCTACCTCGAACGTTCGTCTTATGACTTTAGAATCGTACCGAGCGGCTATTTTCTGTTTGAGAATGGTCTCTCGAAGAGCAGCTTCTGATCGAACTTCTTCGATCAGGTCGAGCTCGTCTCTCAAAGCCTCGGAGTTGGTGTCTTGGTCCATAGGGGATTCTGTGCGTCTGGATAGGAGGTGCATTTCTATAGGGATCACCGCCTCGGTTCCATACGCTAATCGGAACGGGGATTCCCTGGTTGTTGAGTGGGGGGTGGTCCTATATGCCCATAGTACGCTATATAGCTCCTCGACCCAGTGCTTCTTATGCTCGTCCAGTCTTCGTTTCAAACCTCTTAGGATTACCCTATTTGCGGGCTCTGCTTGCTCGTTAGTTTGGGGGTGCTCGACCGAAGAGAAATGTTGTTTCGTTCCTATCGATGCAACGAATTCTTTGAAGTGTTTATCTGTGAACTAAGTGTCGTTGTCGGTCACGATGGCGAGCGGTACCCCGAACCGGGCGAGGATGTTTCTTTTGAAGAAACGTAGTATGTTGAGCGCAGTGATTTTGGCTAAGGCCTCGGCTTCTATCCACTTGGTGAAATAGTCGACGCCTACAATTAAGTATTTATTTTGACCGGACCCGACGACGAATGGTCCTAAGATATCCATCCCCCACCATGCGAATGGCCAAGGCGACGATAATGATTTTAGCTCGGATGGGGGTGCTACGTGTACATCCCCGTGTCGTTGGCATTTGTCGCACCTTTTCACGTGCTCCTTTGCGTCGTGCTGGAGTGTGGGCCAATAGTATCCTGCCCGAAGAATTTTTCGAGCCAACGACCGTCCGCCAGGATGTTGCGCATTGATTCCTTCATGGACTTCTCTTAGTACGTGCGGGATGTTTTCTTCTTCTACGCACCTGAGGAGGGCGTATAGAATCCTCGACGATACATATGTCCACCCACTAGAGAATATGAGCATGCCCTTCGTCGTATTGTACTGGCCACTTTTGGGTCGGTCGGTAATTCTCCTTTAGTTAGGTAGTTAATATTGGGGTCATCCAGCAGCTCGTGTCGCCCACGAGATTAATGTCTACATGGACCGATGATTGCCCAATGCTTTGCCAGGGAAGCGTTTTCTGTATGAAGGATTTGTTGTTTCCTTTCCTTTTAGTGCTCGCCAATTTGGAAAGGATGTCGGCCCGGATGTTGTTCTCTCGCGGGATGTGTTTGACTTCCACACTTTTGAATCGCTTCATCTCGCTTTTTACGAGGGTTAGATATTCGGCCATGTTATCGTTTTTGGCTTGAAAGTCTCCTCGGACTTGGCTGGCGACCAACTGAGAATCCGTGCAGATTGTGATCTCTTCTGCCTCCAAGTCGGTCGCGAGCCATATGCCCGCTAGAAAAGCTTCGTATTCTGCCTGGTTGTTGGAAGTGGGGAAAGATAAGGTTAAGGATATTTCGATGACGTTTCCTTCTTCGTTCTCCAAGATAACCCCAGCTCAGCTACCTGCTAGGCCGGATGCTCCGTCCACGAAAATAATCCACCTGGAAGAGGATTTTGGCTCTTGCTCAGTGAAAGTAAGTTCAGCCACGAAGTCGGCCAGTGCTTGAGCTTTGAGAGCTTGTCTTCCCTCGAATTTGATGTCGAATTCGGATAGTTACAACGACCATTTTAGCATTCGTCCGGCCATATCTGGTCGACCGAGCAATTGTCTTATGGGTTGATCGGTTCTTACGATGATGGTGTGGGCCAGGAAATAATGGTGTAGCCTTCTGGCTGCGAGAATGAGGGCCAAAGCCACCTTTTCTATCTGGAGATATCGAATTTCCGGGCCATGGAGTGCTTTACTCGTAAAATAAATAGGCCTTTGCCCCTCGGGTAGGTCGCGTACGAGTGCCGCGCTTACCACCTCGTTTGCAACGGCAAGGTAGAGATAAAGTACCTCCCCCTCTTCGGGTCTAGACAAAACTGGGGGTTCAGTTAGTGCCCTTTTTAGGTGGGACAACGCTAGCTCGCACTCCTCTTTCCATTCGAAAGTTGCCTCTTTGCGGAGGAGCTTGTAAAAGGGGAGAGCGTGTTGAGCAGATTTCGCTACGAACCGAGCGAGGGAGGTGAGGACCCCGTTTAGCGATTGTATGGATTTTTTAGAAGTAGGAGTCGGGAGTTCCGTGAATGCCCGACATTTGTCGAGGTTGGCTTTGATGCCTCGTTCGGTCAGGTAGAATCCGAGGAACTTTCCTGCTCGGACCCCAAACGTGCATTTCTCAGGGTTGAAACGCATTTTGCATTTCCGTGCCTCATCGAACACTTTTCGTAAGTGGGACGCGTGGTCCGTTTCTTGTTGAGACTTGACGATCATGTCGTCCATGTATACTTCGAGCATATCCCCGATTTTTGCTCGGAATACCTTATTCATCATGCGCTGATATGTCGCGCCTGCGTTTTTCAGACCGAAGGGCATGACGTTGTAAAAGTAGTTGCCCGATTCGGTCATGAAGGCCAAGTATTTTTTGTTGGACACGGCCATGGGTATTTGATTATACCCTGAGTAGGCGTCCATGAAGGACAACAGCTTGAAGCCGGACGAATTGTCGACCAATTTATCAATGTTAGGTAAATGGTATGCATCTTTCGGGCATGCCCGGTTGAGATCGGTATAATCAACACACATTCTCCACTTTCCATTAGATTTTTTCACAAGTACAACAATTGAGAGCCAGGTTGTGTACCTGGCCTCGGTTACAAATTTAGCCTCTAGGAGGTCTTTAACAGCAGATTCAGCTGCTTCAGTTTTTTCGGTCAACTGCTTCCTTCTGTGTTGAGCGACTGCTTTGTGTGTTGGGTCAATGGAGAGGTGATGGCAGGCTGTCTCGGGGTCGAGTCCCGGCATCTCTGCAGCGCTCCAGGCAAATAGATCTGTGTTCCCTCTGAGGCAAGCTTCCAACTGTCGCTTCACCAAGTCGGGCATATGTGCCCCGATCTTAACGCACCGGGTTGGGTCCTCGCCTAGGGGAATCAGATCGAACTCTCCATCTGGGATTGGTCGGGATAGCGAATCTGTTGGCCTTTGGACGCCCTCGTTATCGTCCGAGAACCTGCAATCCAGGTCGATTGAGTCTACCTGAGGGAAAGCCCTGGGAACATCTGGTGAATTTGATGTCGAAGGATTTGGTTGGTATGTGTCGCTCCCGGGATTTTCATCCTGGTACAAACGCGAAAGTGGCGCGGAAGAAGAATAGAGTCGCCAGCCAGGCATTTTTATCCCGAAGAAAGGGAATGGTAATGCTGCACAAACCAAAAGAAAGAAAGAGGAAGGACACAGGTCCTGCGAACCAAAGAGACTGAGTTCGGGAGTCGGTTACGACCTGGGAAGGTATTAGCACCCATATCGTCCGCCGTACCCGACGGGATCCACGCTTGCAAAAGAAACTGTTTCAAAGGGTGAGGGTATGAAAACTGCAGCAAAAGAAAAGAAAATGAACTGGAAAAGAAAAATGAGAAAGGAAATGAATAAGAAAAGAAAAGGAAAAATGTAGGGAAAATAAAGATTGTGCTCGAACGGGCCCTACCCCGCTGCCTACGTACCTCATCAGGATAATGAGGATCAGAGACGCCGTAGTTCCCCTAACTAGGGGTACTAAAAGGAAATTGCTTGTGAATTAAGGCTTGAACTGCCTATGCCATTGCTCAGGTGTTGCAGACTCGGACGACGAGTGCGTAACCGTCTTGCAAAATGACAAGTAGGAGCAAGTTCGCGTACGGAGCGAAGGAGATGAGAAAAGAATTCCCGAAGGAAAGACGCTTATTGTTTGTTTTGTGTTTTTTAGAAGCTTTTATGAGTGTGTCACAAGGAAGTGAACTCAAACTCTCACCAATGGAATGTGCACTTGTCACTACATTCCAAGATGGAATAATAGAACAAGCACACTCAAGTAAGGAGAAGATCCCCAAAACTTGAACCCAAAGATTAGGGCTTAGGCTCACTAACTTGCTTAATTATTAAGTGTTTTTTTTTGGTTATTTACATGAAGAAGTGTTTTTTATGCTTTTCTTTATGAAGAAGATACCTTGATCAGACTTGTGCATCACAAGGTAAACATGTACTATCCCAAGATGGGAAGACTACAAGCATACCTCATGGAATAAGGCTATGGATCAATGCATCGCTTCACATTTATTAAAGTGTTTTCTTTTTAAGAGTTATGAGATGAGAAGAGAAGAAGAACCAAAAGATCTCAAAGGAAAAATTCTAAAGGGGGACTAAAATAATCCTAAGTATTCACATGCATGGAAGTCCTAAGAGTTAGTGAGGTTTCTACCCTAATGAAAAAGGAAGAAGATAGAAAAAGAGAAGAGGAAACTAGAAAGGGGAAAGAGAACCACATGATGGCACAAAGCACATCAAACACCACAAAGAAAAAACAAAGCAAAAGAGGAAAGATGAAAAGTTGAAATGTGGATAAACATCCACACTTCTCTTACCATGAGCCCCTGAAATGTTAGCAAAAATCCAGCAAATTGACCAACACAATCATGGAATTAATCATGCTCAAAGGTTCTTGTAAACAAGAAACAAACAACATGCCAAGCATTGCAAATACACGACTTACGCGTCGAAAACATGAAAGCATACATCAACCAGCAAGCAAATCACCCTAAAATATCATGCTTAATGATCATGCAATGATCCAAGGCAATTAGAACAAGCAAAGGGATCAAACAAGCTCAAAACAACACTAAAAAGCCATTCTGCTTCAGTGTTAACCGGTTAACCAAATGCGTTAACCGGTTAACCAGCTCAAACCTGTACAAAATACGCATGAAACAGGTGCGTTAACCGGTTAACCATATACGTTAACCGGTTAACACTGATAAAAACAGCAACAAATCCTGCAGAAAACAGCAACTCAAAACAGCTTATCCAAATAAGCTTGCACCAGACCAGCAATCAATTACACATGGAAAATTAGATCAATTCACATTAATCCATATCATTAAGCTCATGAACAAATAACATTCGGATCCGGATACAAATCAAACAATCAATTCATGCAACACAATCAAATACACAAACACATGGTGGATCTAAAGCACAAGCATGCAAATAAGCTAAAAACAGAGCTAGATCTGAAATTAACCAACCTACAAAGCTGAGGTATGCTTTGGTAATTGTTGATTGAGCTGAAAACAGTAGATCTAGCGCAAAACTTTGAAGATCCGATGCTAAGCTCCACACTCCATGCAAAATAAATGCAAGAACAAGCTCTTGATGCAGAATTTTGGATCCAAAAGCACTTCTAGATCTCAAACCAGATCTGAATCTCCAATAAAACCAGCAAAGAGATGCAAAGAAGCTATGAAAGGAGGTTTAGTTCCAAGATCTACACACCTCAAGGCAAGGTTGTGTGATCTTCAAAGAGGAACTTTGAGTGATTTGGAAAATTGGGAGAGAAAAGTGAGAGAATTGTGAGTGAGAGGAATGAAAATTCAGAAATGAGAGTGAAAAATGAGTGAGAGCTCCCTTGGTTTGGAGGGGAATGGAATAAATATGGTTTAGGTTTGGGGCCCAAAATTTTGGTTTGGGATCCAAAAATATGGCTTGGCATTAGCTTAGAAAGTGATTTGGATTTAGGGTTGGAATGAGGCTTGGATAAATGCTCTAGATCCTTCTCTCAAATTCAAATTTAATTCAAATGAATAAAAATCAGAAAATTGGAAAATGGAGCCAAAACACACATGCTGAAATTGCTGCTGGAAATTCAAATTTCGCAGCTGTTAACCGGTTAACCATATGCGTTAACCGGTTAACGCATGGAAAATTTGAATTTCCCTCCCTTTGGTGGGAACCTTCAAAAATAGACCTGCACCAACCGTTTCAAGCAAATTTTGATCCATCTTCTCTTTCTAGGGCTCTGAACATGATACCAGGCTTGTGCAAAATGATCCTGTGAGATTCTTGCCAGATCACCATGCTCTTGATTTTGACTTGCAGATTCAGATTTTCCCAGATGACCGATCATATGCCTTATGCTAGAACATGTGAGTGTTATGCTTTATTTTTCTATGCAAAATGATAAGGATATGGTATGCTCGTGATGATTATGATATGATAACGATGCTAAACAAGAAGAGGGCAAATTTGGGGTGTTACAGCTGCCCCTATTCAATCAACTGTTAATCTGAAAAGGATGAGAGCAGCGGCTATCAGACATTCGAGATAAACTGTGATTGAATACCAAGAAGACCTGAAATTTGCACTCTGACGAAGAATGCAACACTGGGAAATAAACCCAACCAGATGACGCTCTGGGGATAAGAAGGAGAGAAAAAACAGACGAGCTTCTTCCAAGTTGAAACTGATATCTGAAATACTATCATGCTGACAGACGAGTCTTCGCATGACCTGTGACGCCAGGTACAGAGAGCGGACGAGCCCTTAAGGATCTTCAAAGTAACCTGAGATGGACGAATCTCCTTCACTAATCCTTACGCAGATAAGTGGAATAAGACGGACGAGTCTTCTTCGGATAACCCTTACGCAGGCTCCGGGAATGCATATAAGTCTGTGGGATAGACATGCAATCAAGGTAGACGAACCTTCCTCATATATTATCCGCGGATATATGGTATAAGACAGACGAGTCTTCTGAGCAAACCTGTTACGCCAGGTGCAGCAACCATAATTGGTGCTTGAGACAGACGAGCCTCCTTCGGATTTACCTGTTACGCCAGGACCGGTAACCATTTCGACATTTAATTCCCACTGTCAGGATTTTAAACCTCTTCAATACAGACGAGTATTGGATGATCGTCAAGAGAACACAGACGAGTGCCAATAGTCAAAGATACAGACGAGTATCGGACGATGATCTGAGAAACACAGACGAGTGCTTCAGGCGATGATACAGACGAGTATCAGCCACTGGTATAGACGAATACCAGAAATTCAAACACAGACGAGCATTTGAAGTAGTCACAGAGATATCAGGGTAAACAGCAAATCTTCACATTCAGGTGCAAGCTAGCACAGACGAGTGCTGAGGATGATACAGACGAGTATCCAGGCAAAGCAGACGAGCTTCAGAACACAAACGACTTCTGGGGGATAAAAGCAGACGAGCTTCAAACACACACAGACGAGTGCTGGACAGTTGCAGACGAGCAACAACAGAGAATACATATCAAGGCACAGACGAGTGCAGCGAAGGATCCAATACCAAACACAGACGAGTGTTGGAAGGTTGCAGACGAGCAACAGCAAATATCATCTCAGAACACAGACGAGTGTTGAGGAGTTGCGGACGAGCAACAACGGAGGCATCATGACACAGACGAGTGTTGGAAATTGCAGACGAGCAATAATAAGGTAATCACTTCAAAACACAGACGAATGCCGAAAATTGCAGACGAGCAAACAGCAACACAGAGCTAACACAGACGAGTGTTGAAAGATGCAGTCGAGCAGCCATAAAGCAGTGATATGTCCTCGCTGGGGAAACTTGCTTAGGGATAACACATACGAGTGTTGAAGATTGCAGACGAGCAATAAACGAATGCCTGATCGGCAACAAGAGATACAACTCTGCAGGGGAGAAAAAGTCAAGAGGTCTGGATACCCACTCCGACTGAGGTGATGAATACCTGGCTGCATCATCAAATAAACCAACAATAGGGCAAATCTGCTGGGGAATATTTCACGGACGGAGGTGAAAATCAAATATGAACTCTGTGGGAACCAATCATCTTCAGACTTAGCTGGGGAAGCTTCCTGGGCGAATACTCTGACTGGGGAGAGCATCCGATGATTCAAGACTCTGAGGGGATATCAGGCTTTCGGGTACCTGATAGGCAAGGACTCTTACTGGGAACAGAATACGGTTAATTTCATCTCTGATGACGTCAGGCTTTCGAGCACCTGCTGGCTATACTTCACTGGGGAAGAATGGACTGCTACTTCACTGGAGAAGAAGAACCTGCTTGGGCCGCCGCCCATACTTAGCTGGATAAAATCTCTGCCAGAGGTGCCAGGCTTCAGATACCTGTTGGAGAAGAAATCTCTGCTTGGGGAAATACTCTACTGGGGAAGAGTACCTTGCTTGAGAGAATGTGACGCCATCCTGCAACCTGCAACAACAGAAAACACACGTGTGTCCCGGGGATTTGCATGGCGTGATCTGTTCATCCATTATCACCCGACACTCAAAGAGGGTTACAGTTTCCCTGCATGTCAGTTTTCTTTTCAAGATTATCACCATGTTTAGATGCAATGCTATTTTTGCCAAAAATTCAGGACATTTTGCAAACAAAAATAAACACACACAGCTTTCTGACTGAATATTATTTTTATTGAATGGCCTCTGAATAGGCACAGATTTACATCAGGAAGCAACCACCTGGAAAGAGGTAGCCACTATAAAAATTGAGAAAAGAAACTATCCTAATGGCAATGTACATGGCATTCCAAGGAGTTCCATTTCTGCTATGACCTGCATGTCTTCAAGACTCTCCATTCTGCTTTGGCTTTCTGAGAGAACAAGGGGACTGTTTCCTATCCTTCTGATATTGTCAAACCGTACGAAACGATGACGTGGTTCAGATAACTTGGATCACAGTTGTTCGCTTATTCCCTTATTTTGCGTGGATCGCCCTCTCGGGTTTTCAATCCACCGGGATACCCTTTTTTGCCTGAGCTGTCCAATGTGGCTTTTCAACTCAGCGGGTGTACACATTTTTTATATTTATTTCCCTAATTTTTGCCCGAGCTTTTTATTCTGTTTTTAGCTCGCCGGGATGCCCTTTTCTTGCCTGGACTTACATTCTGTTTTTGTGTCCAGCGGGTCTCTTTACGCGAAGTATTTTTTAACTGCGTCCGAGTTGACAGGGGATGGGAAGTCCTCTCCATCCATAGTGGTGAGCATCAGCGCTCCTCCTGAGAAGACTCTCTTCACTATGAATGGTCCTTCGTAGTTTGGGGTCCACTTGCCCCTGTTATCTGAACCTGGAGGAACGATCCTCTTCAATACAAGCTCTCCCACTTGATACTCTCGAGTACGTACTCGTTGGTCGAATGCCCGCTTCATTCTCCTCTGATAAAGCTGACCATGACAGATAGCCGCTAATCTCTTTTCCTCAATTAGACATAGCTGATTGTAACGAGCACGCACCCATTCAGCCTCATCCAGCTTGACATCCATCATCACGCGCAGTGAAGGAATCTCTACTTCAACAGGCAGGACTGCTTCCATGCCATACACTAGAGAGAAGGGAGTTGCCCCTGTTGATGTCCTGACCGACGTTCGGTACCCATGCAAAGCAAACGGTAACATCTCATGCCAATCCTTGTAGGTGACAACCATTTTCTGCACAATCTTCTTGATATTCTTGTTAGCTGCCTCTACCGCACCATTCATCTTTGGTCGGTAAGGAGAAGAATTGTGATGCTGTATTTTGAAGTCCCGACATAAGTCTGCCATCATCTTGTTGTTGAGATTAGAACCATTATCAGTAATGATCCTTTCGGGTACTCCATATCTGCATATGATATCTCTTTTCAGAAATCTTGCCACCACTTGACGAGTGACATTGGCATAAGACGCTGCTTCTACCCACTTGGTAAAGTAATCAATCGCGACCAGGATGAAGCGATGACCGTTCGAAGCAGTCGGTTCAATCTTCCCGATCATGTCAATGCCCCACATAGAGAAAGGCCAAGGAGATGACATGATGTTGAGCGGGTTAGGAGGAACATGCACTTTATCTGCATATATTTGGCACTTGTGGCATTTACGAGCGAATGAACAACAGTCTGCATCCATTGTCATCCAGTAATACCCTGATCTCAGCAGTTTCTTTGCCATAGCATGCCCTCCTGCATGGGTATCAAAAGATCCTTCATGGACTTCCTGCATCAACAGGCTTGCTTCGTGTCTATCCACGCATCTGAGCAAGACCATGTCGAAATTCCTCTTGTACAAAACCCCGTCTGTGTTCAAGAAGAAACTAGCAGCAAGTCGTCTCAAGGTCTTTTTGTCTTTGGAAGATGCCCCTGTTGGGTATTCTTGCTTCTCCAGGAATAACTTGATATCAAAATACCAAGGTTTCTCATCAGGCACAGCGTCTACAGAGAAAGCATAAGCTGGAGAGTCAAGCCTGGAGATGTCAATTCTGGGCACAAAGTTCCAACACATGACTTTAATTGACGAAGAGAGAGTGGCCAAAGCATCGGCAAATTGATTTTCGTCCCGTGGTATGTATTTGAGCTCAACTGTCGTGAAGAATGTCAACAGCTTTCTAGCATAATCCCTGTACGGAACTAGATGCTCTTGATGTGTATACCACTTGCCGGTAATTTGGTTAATGACGAGGGCTGAATCTCCGAATATGTCGAGGTTCTTAATCCGAAGATCAATTGCCTCCTCTATTCCCATTATACACGCCTCGTATTCCGCTTCATTGTTGGTGCAGCCAAAAGTAATTCTGGCAGCGAAGGGTAAGTGAACACCTTCAGGAGTAATAAGTACAGCACCAACTCCACGACCATTGATATTGACGGCCCCATCAAACATCAACTTCCATTTGGATTCAGGGTCAGGCCCCTCCTCCGGAAGTGGTTCCTCATAATCGTTTGTTCTGAGGTACATGATGTCCTCATCAGGGAAATCAAATCTCATCGGCTGATAGTCATCCTCAAGAGGTTGCTGAGCAAGGTATTCCGACAATACACTTCCTTTGATGGCTTTCTGAGAAGTGTACTGGATGTCGTATTCAGTTAAAATCATCTGCCATCTAGCAACCCTTCCGGTCAATGCTGGTTTCTCAAAGATGTACTTGACAGGATCCATCTTGGAAATGAGAAGTGTAGTATGGGTCAACATGTACTGCCTCAGTCGGCGAGCAGCCCATACCAAAGCGCAGCAAGTTTTCTCGAGCAGTGAGTATCGGGATTCACAGTCGGTAAACTTTTTGCTGAGGTAATAAATGGCGTACTCTTTTCGACCAGACTCGTCATGTTGGCCGAGCACACACCCCATCGACCCTTCAAGCACGGTCAAGTACATGATTAATGGTCTCCCCTCCACCGGAGGCATCAGAATTGGAGGCTCCTGTAAGTATTCCTTTATTTTGTCGAAAGCTCTTTGGCAATCATCATTCCACCTGACCGTCTGCTCTTTTCTTAGCAGTTTGAATATCGGTTCGCACGTGGCAGTTAGGTGAGATATGAACCGAGAAATGTAGTTCAATCTATCTAAGAAACCGCGCACTTCTTTTTCTGTCTTTGGTGCAGGCATATCTTGAATAGCTTTCACTTTAGCAGGATCTACCTCAATTCCTCTTTGACTTACAATGAAACCCAGCAACTTTCCAGAACGCACTCCGAAAGTGCACTTGTTCGGATTCAACCTCAATTTATACTTGATCAATCTATCAAACAACTTCTTCAAATTAACCAAATGCTCCTCTTCTTCTTTGGACTTTGCAATCATATCGTCCACATAACATTCGATCTCCTTGTGGATCATGTCATGGAACAACGTGACCATCGCCCGCTGATAAGTTGCCCCAGCGTTCTTCAAACCGAAGGGCATGACCTTGTAGCAGAATGTTCCCCACGGGGTAATGAACGTTGTCTTCTCCATGTCCTCCGGCGCCATTTTTATCTGATTATAACCGGAGAATCCATCCATGAAGGAGAATACTGAGAATTGAGCAGTACTGTCGACCAACACGTCGATGTGTGGCAACGGAAAATCATCCTTCGGACTTGCTCTGTTCAAATCTCTATAGTCAACGCACATCCGGACCTTGCCGTCCTTCTTAGGCACTGGTACGATGTTAGCTACCCAAGGTGGGTAACTAGTCACGGCAAGGAACCCGGCATCCCACTGTTTCTGCACCTCCTCTTTAATCTTCATCGCCATATCCGGGCGAGTTCTTCTCAACTTTTGCTTCACAGGAGGACAGTCTTCTCTCAGAGGTAGCTTATGCATCACGATGTCGGTATCCAACCCTGGCATATCTTGATATGACCAAGCAAAGATATCTACATACTCTCTCAGCATACTGATCAGCTCTTGTTTGACGTCGGCCTGCAGATTGGCTCCTATCTTGATTTCTTTCTTTGCATCTTCACTGCCAATGTTGATGGTCTCAATCTCCTCTTGATGAGGCTGAATAACTCGTTCCTCTTGTTTCAACAATCTGACCAACTCTTCAGGGAGGTCACAGTCTTCCTCAACCCCTTCATCAGCTTGGTAGACTGGATTATCAAAGTCATGCATAGTCATAGCAGGAACGTTATCCGTGGAATTCGGATGATCAGCACTGCACAAATGATGTGCTTATTCAGAATCTGCTTATTTTGAAAAGAGACGCTAACACAAAGCAAAAAATGAAAAAAAACACATTGCCATTTTTATATTGTTTTTGTGAAAAAGTTTTAAAAACAAAGAAAGAGAGCACAGTTTGTCTGAAAATGTCCTTTTATTAGCAAAAATAACAATGCGATACAAAACATGGTGGCCCAATACAATGGATCCGAACATCTTGGGCAGAATGCTGGATTTGACAATGCAGTATGCTAATAAAAGGAAACAAAACAATTACTTTGAGAGCCAGGTGACTTGAACAATGTCCTCAGCAGACCAATTTCCTAGCTCCTCGCCGGGCGCACACGGGCGGATCCAATTGTTGTCCCAGTCTCTGTCACTATCCCCGTCTTGGCTTGCCATACAGATTTGATCGCGGTCAAGCGACCCAGCACTTGTGAATGAGATAGCTTTACCACTCTGAATAGACCCCCCAGGTTGATACCCTAAGCCGAATTTATCACCCTTCTTTTCCACCTCCAGTAGCTTGCCCCAGCCCTGGGCATTGCCTGATTGGACGGCCTCTTTTGCTTCCCGGTAGGAATGAATTGACGTGCCTTCGTTGTTTTTCTTCACCGGAGTCCAGATACTGACATCTGCCTCAAAAGCTTGGCACAAAGTCTCGTGAATTTCCCCGTCCATTTCTACATATTTAAATGTCGACAAATGGCTGACGAATATATCTTCTTCCCCGCAAACCGTGATGACCTGGCCATCCACCACATATTTAAGCTTTTGGTGCAGGGTTGAAGTGACGGCTCCAGCTGCGTGTATCCACGGTCTGCCCAACAAGCAACTATACGCAGGCTGGATGTCCATGACATAGAAGACACTCTTGAAGACTTGAGAGCCTATCTTGACAGGCAACTCAACCTCTCCGAAAACTGATCTTCTTGAACCATCGAAAGCTTTAACCACCAAATCACTCGGCGTTAGGACAATCCCATGAATGTTAAGCTTCATCAACGCCTTCTTCGGGAGCACATTCAAAGAAGAGCCTGTGTCTACAAGGACATGAGACAACACAGCGCCCTTGCATTCCATCGTGATATGCAGTGCTTTATTGTGATTCCTTCCCTCCGAGGTGAGATCTCGGTCAGTGAAGCCTAAGCCATGGCTAGCATTAACACTTCCAACAACAGCTTCGAGTTGATTGACTGTGATCTCTTGAGGAACATAGGCCATTTGAAGCACTTTCAGTAAAGCTTCTCTATGCGCGGGAGAGCACATCAACAGTGACAAGATAGAAATCTTTGAAGGCGTCTGGTTCAGTTGATCAACCACCTTATAGTCACTCCTTTTGATGATCTTCATGAACTCCTCTACCTCCTTTTCAAATGTCCCCTGCCCAGCCACAGGAGTATCTGACTCATCATTCGCAGTCTGCTTTCCTTTGTCTTTGGACGAAGCTTCGGCCTCAAGATCCTTTCTCAGTGCAGGGGGAGCAAATAAACGGCCACTTCGAGTAAAACCTCCAACACCTCCCACATTTTCAATGGTCAAGTCAGCAACAGGTCTACTTTCCATCTTCTGTCCCGCCACATAGACATCGGAACCATAATGCCACGGAATGGCTCTATCATCATTATACGGCATTGGCCCAGGTACAGTTATAGTCACAGGACTAATCTGAGGAGTGTAAATGGTAACTGGCTCTTGTCTGACGGGCATGTCAGCTTCATAGTAGAAGATAGTAATGGTTGACACATCATCAGCCTTTTCATTACTAATCTTGCTAAATTGTAGGGACCCAACATCAATCAACTCTTGCAAACCCGTCTTCAATTTCTCGCAGCCATTCACAACACTTATACAGTCTTCACAATCGAGAGAACAACCAGGAAATACTTGACCTTTCAACAGTCTCTCTTTCACCACCTTCAACGGCGTCTTGACTTCATCAATTCTCAGTACCAAACTCAACTTGTCATCACGCTCAACAGCATTAACTCTTGCCCCTCCATGATTAGGTATAGGGTTCGAGTTGATATTCGGTGGTGGCGCAAAGTTGATTGCCTTTGAATCCACGAGATCTTGAACTTTGTGATCTAGCGCCCTGCACTTCTCGGTTGAGTGCCCGGGTGCCCCTGAATGAAAAGCGCATCGCGCGTTGACGTCGTAACCAGCTGGAAGCTCTCCAGGAGGTGGTGGTGCCAAAGTCCTTAATTGAATAAGGTTCAAGTCTAGTAGTCTCGGCAACAAGGCAGCATATGTCATCGGAATAGCTTCAATCACCCTGTTAGCAGGACGAGCCTGCCTCGGCTGATACGGCCTTTGCTGGTAGTTGGCTCTAGGTTGTTGTTGTTGTTGCTGTTGTTGTGGTGGAGGTAGCATCTGTTGTACGGGAGCTGCAGGAATGGTGACAGCAGCCATATGTTCATAAGGTCTTCTGTAACCACGGCCCTGGCTTCGGCCGAATACAGCATTGGTCTCGCCTTCTCGTCTTCTTGGAGGTCCGCTAAAAGCTTTCCTCGCTCCATTTGAGCTACTAGCACCTGGGTCTTGTATCTTCCCCATTTTCAACAGTGTTTCAACCCTTTCTCCTGCAATGACAATATCGTTGAATTTTGTAGCTGAACTCGACGCCAATCTTTCAAGAAATACTCCCTGGAGGGTACCCATAAACATATCGGCCATTTCATTCTCTAACAAGGGTGGCTGCACCCTGGCAGCTAGCTGACGCCACCTCTGGGCGTATTCTTTAAAGCCTTCTTTTGCTGTCTGAGCCATATGTTGCAACTGGGTGCGATTTGGAGCCATGTCCATGTTATATTGGTATTGCTTCACGAAGGCCTCAGCGAGATCCTTCCAGCTCTTAACATTGACCCTGCTGAGCTTCATGTACCACTCCAGGGAAGCTCCCACCAAGCTGTCCTGAAAGTAATACATCCACAGTTTTTCATCGTCTGTATGCGCGGCAATTCTCCCCACATATGATTGCAGATGAGTTTTTGGGCAAGCAGTGCCGTTATACTTCTCAAAAGTAGGAACTTTGAATTTGTACGGGATTCTGACTCCCGGAACCAAACCCAAGTCTGTTATATCGAATCCCAAAGAACTTTGGGACTGAATAGCCTTAATTTGCTCGGCCATCTCTTCGAATCTCTTGTTCATTTCGACCCCTTGACCCTCGGTCTCATCAAGTAAAGTGAACTGGTCCTCCTGGTGGTCCACATGAATGTTATGCATCCCGTCATTGACTACGGTCGCCCCTGGTTGTATAACATGAGGTCCACCCTGACGTGCGCCCGCACCGGTATGATTACCAACATTTGCAGCAGCAGCAGCGTTTCTGTTCTGATTCTCAACCAACTCTCGCAGCCGTTCTTGATTCTGCCCCATGCTGGTCATTAACGTCATGAAGTTATCCATTCTCTGCCTTAGGTCTGCCAAATCTGCCTGCATTTGATCCATGGCCCGCTCTCTGTTATTCTTGGTTGGGTATCTGTGCACTGCCGGTTGTTCTCGAACTTTTCGAGGAGCTATAGTGCCTGAAACACAAAATACGTTAGTAATCGATGCAACACCTGCAAAACAGACAAACAGGTTATATGCAATGCAATGTAACTGTTCATGTTCCCAATTTTAAGCATTTGGCATGCCCCAGTTCTGGCATCTATCTCGGCAATCACTTTCAGTGTTTAGCTTTCAAACTTTCTCTTTGATAAGTGTTCAGACGTTAGTAGTATCCAGACAAACGAGTCTTGCACATTCAAAACGATAACTTGCACATTAATACTGAATATGGACAAACCACTATAGGCTAAAAGTCAGAGTACATCCAAGAATATTCCCCGAAGGGTTACAAATCAGTACATAAAGACAAAAGAAATAAAAGCAAGACTCCTACAACAAGCCTGTAGGTAGTCTGAAAAATAAACTAAACTAAAGACCCCGGCTCTGCCACCTCTGCCCTGCTCTTCTTGACGCCTGCTCTCAGCTTGAGCTCTTCAATCTCTTTCCTGGCTTCCTCCAGGGCTAATTGGCTTTGGACTAGCTGTTGGGTCCTTTCCCTCCGGATAGCGTGGGCTTGTTCCACTTCCTCCTTCTTGAAAGCCATCTGAACTTCAAAGAACTCTTCCTTCTCTTTGAATTTCTTTTGGTCTTCATCCCTTTGGCCTTTCAACCAAACGATGGACTGCCGAGCACTCCTGAGAGTCCTTAAGGTCTCCTTGCGCTTAACTTCTCTTCGAGCTTCCATCATACCCAATCTGTGGAAATGGGCTTCTCTTCCAGCAAAATCCTTCTCTTTGTTTTCCAAAGAGGCTTGGAGCTTCTGCAGCTTGTCTTCAGATTCCTTCTTGGCTCCATTGGCCTGGTGGTATAAGCTTACCATCTCAACATTCTCTACTCTGACCGCATGCAGCTGAGCTTCTAGCTTCTTGTACTCCTCCAAGGAAACCGTACTGCTCGGACCTGGTACCTCTCGAGGATAAAGTGGAGCTTCGACTGAAAAAGGCATGAGAACTGACTCGATATGCCTTTGCAACCATTCAACGTATGGTGGATATGCTTTGGGATCAACTCGGCCGAAGTCCTTCTTCCCTTTCCTTTTCCTGTGATCCCAGGATTGAACTGCTTGTTGGACTAGCTCTCTGTTTCCATCAACAGGAAAATACAAAGATTCAGCAAACATTTCCATCTGAGGAGGATCCTTCAAAGGGTAGCCAAACTGCCTTCTGGCTAATGTCGGGTAGTAACTGATGACACCTTTCCTTCCCAGCAAAGGTACTCCGGCAAACCTTCCGCAGCTAACCATCACCTCTTTTCCTAGCAAATCCCTGTCATAACCCCAAGCAATGTCTTCTTCAGTCAATCCCATCAGTCTTCTGGACCATCTCCATTCGTCTCGTATATCCTTGAAGGCACCTGATTTAGGCAACTGTCTAGCGAACCATTCAGCAAACAAAGGAGCACAGCAGACCACTGGACCACCTCTACCTTTCTCGTTTCTGTAATGGACACTAAAATAAAAGTCACCCAATAAAGTAGGCACCGGATTGCCTTTTGCGAAGATTGAGATCACTTCTAAGCTGACAAACTCTTTCTCTCCGGGAAACAAGCTAGACCCATATACCATCAATGCAAGCAAAGCTCCAAAGTCATTCCACTTAGCTTCTGTAGCATACTTCTCAGCTTCTGGGATAAGCACACTCCATGGTAGACCTCTGCCTTTACTCTCTTGCAAAGCTTTTCTGACTGAAGCAACTGGCAACCTACAAACCTTGGCTATATCTTCATCTCTGAGCACAACCTCTGACCCGTAGAACGGCAATGTCTCTCTGATCGGAACACTCAGCATGCTGGAGATCTCTTCCAATGTCGGAGCTAAGATGTAACCTGGAAGAATAAAGCAACGCAACATGGGATCATAAAATTGCAACAAGGTATGCAAGCTGTCCTTTTGGTCTGTAGTAGGCTTGTCCACAAACTTCAGTATCTGGCCATATCTTTTCTTGAAATTTCCTAAGACTTGATCATTCATCAGACCTGCTAACCTCTGAACACTTTTGACTTCCGGCTGAAGAAAGGTGTAATGCACATTCTTTTTTCTCGGATCGCTTTTAATTTCTGCCATGGAGATAAGAATACCAGAACCGGGAACAGATGTGAGTAATGACCTGAAAAAATGGGAAACATAAACAGTTAATGCAAAGAATGATGCAAATGTAATGCAATGCAAGCATATGACCAACGGGGACCATCTGAACTGGCACACTGACAAGGGCCCCTCGGAACAACTGGCAAACTCAACAGTTCACTGAGTCACCCCCTCTGGTAATCACAACCCTCTGATAGAAGATCTCAGACCCACAGTATCAAGAAATCCAGAATTCTAGGACCATAACTTCGGAACCATAGAATCAATAGAACCACCAGTCATATTCACAGGACCAAAGATCATAACTGAACAGATGAGTGTATGTTGAGGTCATGGGTTCCTGCACACCTGTACACACCCCCCAATCTCACGGGTAAAAGGCTCCGGGTCAGACATCACGGACTCTCAAAGCCACATAGCAATAATACTGTCACCATCTCCGAGAAATGGCTCATGACCAAATCAGGGAATCGGTTAGGCATTATGTACTATGCAGGGAGGCCTCAGCTGAGTCCGGGAAAAACAAGCATCCCTTATAAGTCCCTAGCTTCAAGCGCTGAAATCAAGAAACAATAGTACATTCAGCCCGTAGGATACAGTACTAATGTCATATGACCAGATGCTTTAACTGAGTTCTTATAAGAGAACCAGGCCATCCTATGCGAGTTCCCAGTGGACCCTCGGGTGCGAATGGGTTTGCCACAAAATGTGGTCTGCCACTGTCACCACTGGAGAAGGTTGTTTCCACAAAGGTTCTCAATGATCGGTCCCCAGCTGCACATAACTGTCAGGGTTATGTAATGAGAGAGGAAGATCCCCAAATCAAGACATTTCCAAGACAATCGCAACCTGGGTGTGGAACTCACTACTACCCCCATGACAAGATCTCATGAGGCCAAAGTGGAACCACTCTAAGTCCTATGGTGCACTCGAGCCGGGTACTTGGCTCATATCTCTCAAGAACCAGTAACTCCCATCCCACCAAAGGAAACCAGTCCAGACAGTCCAGTATGATATATGATGCAGAAAATAAATACTGAAAACTGTAAATAAAGCTGTAAATAAAGCTGTAAATAAAGCAATAAACAAACAGCAATATAATACAACAAGCCACATCAAACAAACATCACCCAATGAAACAGCAACACACAAGCGCTAGGAGAGACTCACAGGGGAACCAGAGATTCTGGGTTCGTTCCCCAGCAGAGTCGCCAGCTGTCGCTCCCGGGATTTTCATCCTGGTACAAACGCGAAAGTGGCGCGGAAGAAGAATAGAGTCGCCAGCCAGGCATTTTTATCCCGAAGAAAGGGAATGGTAATGCTGCACAAACCAGAAGAAAGAAAGAGGAAGGACACAGGTCCTGCGAACCAAAGAGACTGAGTTCGGGAGTCGGTTACGACCTGGGAAGGTATTAGCACCCAGATCGTCCGCCGTACCCGACGGGATCCACGCTTGCAAAAGAAACTGTTTCAAAGGGTGAGGGTATGAAAACTGCAGCAAAAGAAAAGAAAATGAACTGGAAAAGAAAAATGAGAAAGGAAATGAATAAGAAAAGAAAAGGAAAAATGTAGGGAAAATAAAGATTGTGCTCGAACGGGCCCTACCCCGCTGCCTACGTACCTCATCAGGATAATGAGGATCAGAGACGCCGTAGTTCCCCTAACTAGGGGTACTAAAAGGAAATTGCTTGTGAATTAAGGCTTGAACTGCCTATGCCATTGCTCAGGTGTTGCAGACTCGGACGACGAGTGCGTAACCGTCTTGCAAAATGACAAGTAGGAGCAAGTTCGCGTACGGAGCGAAGGAGATGAGAAAAGAATTCCCGAAGGAAAGACGCTTATTGTTTGTTTTGTGTTTTTTAGAAGCTTTTATGAGTGTGTCACAAGGAAGTGAACTCAAACTCTCACCAATGGAATGTGCACTTGTCACTACATTCCAAGATGGAATAATAGAACAAGCACACTCAAGTAAGGAGAAGATCCCCAAAACTTGAACCCAAAGATTAGGGCTTAGGCTCACTAACTTGCTTAATTATTAAGTGTTTTTTTTTGGTTATTTACATGAAGAAGTGTTTTTTATGCTTTTCTTTATGAAGAAGATACCTTGATCAGACTTGTGCATCACAAGGTAAACATGTACTATCCCAAGATGGGAAGACTACAAGCATACCTCATGGAATAAGGCTATGGATCAATGCATCGCTTCACATTTATTAAAGTGTTTTCTTTTTAAGAGTTATGAGATGAGAAGAGAAGAAGAACCAAAAGATCTCAAAGGAAAAATTCTAAAGGGGGACTAAAATAATCCTAAGTATTCACATGCATGGAAGTCCTAAGAGTTAGTGAGGTTTCTACCCTAATGAAAAAGGAAGAAGATAGAAAAAGAGAAGAGGAAACTAGAAAGGGGAAAGAGAACCACATGATGGCACAAAGCACATCAAACACCACAAAGAAAAAACAAAGCAAAAGAGGAAAGATGAAAAGTTGAAATGTGGATAAACATCCACACTTCTCTTACCATGAGCCCCTGAAATGTTAGCAAAAATCCAGCAAATTGACCAACACAATCATGGAATTAATCATGCTCAAAGGTTCTTGTAAACAAGAAACAAACAACATGCCAAGCATTGCAAATACACGACTTACGCGTCGAAAACATGAAAGCATACATCAACCAGCAAGCAAATCACCCTAAAATATCATGCTTAATGATCATGCAATGATCCAAGGCAATTAGAACAAGCAAAGGGATCAAACAAGCTCAAAACAACACTAAAAAGCCATTCTGCTTCAGTGTTAACCGGTTAACCAAATGCGTTAACCGGTTAACCAGCTCAAACCTGCACAAAATACGCATGAAACAGGTGCGTTAACCGGTTAACCATATACGTTAACCGGTTAACACTGATAAAAACAGCAACAAATCCTGCAGAAAACAGCAACTCAAAACAGCTTATCCAAATAAGCTTGCACCAGACCAGCAATCAATTACACATGGAAAATTAGATCAATTCACATTAATCCATATCATTAAGCTCATGAACAAATAACATTCGGATCCGGATACAAATCAAACAATCAATTCATGCAACACAATCAAATACACAAACACATGGTGGATCTAAAGCACAAGCATGCAAATAAGCTAAAAACAGAGCTAGATCTGAAATTAACCAACCTACAAAGCTGAGGTATGCTTTGGTAATTGTTGATTGAGCTGAAAACAGTAGATCTCGCGCAAAACTTTGAAGATCCGATGCTAAGCTCCACACTCCATGCAAAATAAATGCAAGAACAAGCTCTTGATGCAGAATTTTGGATCCAAAAGCACTTCTAGATCTCAAACCAGATCTGAATCTCCAATAAAACCAGCAAAGAGATGCAAAGAAGCTATGAAAGGAGGTTTAGTTCCAAGATCTACACACCTCAAGGCAAGGTTGTGTGATCTTCAAAGAGGAACTTTGAGTGATTTGGAAAATTGGGAGAGAAAAGTGAGAGAATTGTGAGTGAGAGGAATGAAAATTCAGAAATGAGAGTGAAAAATGAGTGAGAGCTCCCTTGGTTTGGAGGGGAATGGAATAAATATGGTTTAGGTTTGGGGCCCAAAATTTTGGTTTGGGATCCAAAAATATGGCTTGGCATTAGCTTAGAAAGTGATTTGGATTTAGGGTTGGAATGAGGCTTGGATAAATGCTCTAGATCCTTCTCTCAAATTCAAATTTAATTCAAATGAATAAAAATCAGAAAATTGGAAAATGGAGCCAAAACACACATGCTGAAATTGCTGCTGGAAATTCAAATTTCGCAGCTGTTAACCGGTTAACCATATGCGTTAACCGGTTAACGCATGGAAAATTTGAATTTCCCTCCCTTTGGTGGGAACCTTCAAAAATAGACCTGCACCAACCGTTTCAAGCAAATTTTGATCCATCTTCTCTTTCTAGGGCTCTGAACATGATACCAGGCTTGTGCAAAATGATCCTGTGAGATTCTTGCCAGATCACCATGCTCTTGATTTTGACTTGCAGATTCAGATTTTCCCAGATGACCGATCATATGCCTTATGCTAGAACATGTGAGTGTTATGCTTTATTTTTCTATGCAAAATGATAAGGATATGGTATGCTCGTGATGATTATGATATGATAACGATGCTAAACAAGAAGAGGGCAAATTTGGGGTGTTACAGTATGATATTGAGATAAGACCCTTCGATGCTGCTTCGAAACACTTGCGAGCAGCGTCGACGTCCCCGTGAAGTGTGGCAACATTACCCGAAGTAGTGTAGTACTTCATCTTCAGGTGGACGGTGGATGACACGGTGATTAGCTCGGCTAGCGTTAGTCGTCCTAGGATGCACTGGTACAGCGACGGGAAGTCCACGACTAGGAACTGGACTCTGACCGTCCTGGCTGTCTCAGCCGCTCCGAAGGTGACAAATAGGTCGACATAGCCCCACGGTCGGGAGACTACTCCGTTGAAACCCTGCAGGTCTGATCCGACGTACGGAGTCAGGTGTGTCTCGTTCAACTAGAGTGTCGAAAACAGCTGGGAGTACATAATGTCGCAGGAGCTGCCCTGGTCCACCAGGATTCTCCTCACATCGAAATTTTCCATGCGCGCCCGGATGAGAAAAGGGATGTTGGCGTTGGGCGCCCCTCCCAAGAGTTCTTCTCGGTAAAAGGAAAGGGGTATCGAGCCCTCCCTTGGTAGGTCCAGGGTGGCGTTTTGCGCGGGTCCCTTTGCAATCAGTTGGTCGAATTTCCGTTTCACAGATCCGGCCGTGATTTTGTTGAACCCTCCTCCCGAGATGACCATTGCAGAAGGAAAGGTTTCCCATGGACTATGGGAGGAAAGGTACCCCGGACTCTCGGTGTGATCAGGTAGGAAGAAATCTTCCAGGAGAAAAATGCTTAGGGCAACCTGCATGTTCGCATCTGCAGGGATGGGTATGGCCTCCTCGACTTTTTGAGTCTCCTGCGCTTCTTGTCGAGGAGTGTCTCTGGATTTTGTGAACTGTTTAAGGTGCCCGTCCTTGATAAGAATTTTGATCGCATCCTTGAGATGGATGCAGTCTTCTGTGTTGTGGCCATGACTCTTGTGGAATCTGCAATATTTTGTTTTATCCGTGCCCGATTTGCTGGGTTGCTGCTTTGGAAAACGTACCCTCGCTTGCCTGAACTCCGAGTTGGCACACTCGGACAAGATTTTCTCCCTGGAGGCCAGGAGAGGTGTGTATTCGTGGAACCGGCCGACGGGTCCTCTGTGCTCCAGCGGTTCATGGGAGCGATCGTCCTTTCTTTTGTCTCCTCCCCGACGAGATGTCGAGGGCCCATCGACTCGGTGGGGCTTCGCATCTTCACGACATCGGGCGTCTCTTACCGAGCTGGCTGCTTGTTTTTCCTCATACTGGATGTAGGCTTGAGCTTTCAGTAAGAACGCGTCGAGGGTGGCAGGGGTCTCAATGTTGACTGCTCGGTGAAAATCTGTCGACGGGCGCAGTCCTCGTTCCAGCAAATATTTCTTCATGTCGTCGGTTGTGGATACTTGGACCACCTCTTTATTGAACCTTTCGATGTAAGTTCATAAAGGTTCTTCCTTCCCCTGGATGATCGCTTCGAGCGAAGCTTCTGTCTTCGGATGCCGCCTTGATGCAGTGAAGTGCCTGGAGAACGTGCGTCCAAGTTGTTTCCAGGAGGTGATGGACTCGGCCTCGAGGCTTTTGTACCATGTCATCGCTCCTTTCCTCAGCGTTGTTGGAAAAAGGCGACATTTGATTGCTCCTCATACTCCTTGGTAATCGAGCAGCGCATCGATATTCTCGATTTGCTCATCTGGATCTGTGGTTCCGTCGTACGAGCCTAGCGGTGGGGGCTTCTCTAAACCTCTTGGAAGTTTAGCCGCCAAGATTTCTGACGAGAGAGGACCCCGAGCATCCTCGTCGTCACTGGAGTTGAATGAAGGAGATCTGTGAGCGCGTTTCTTTGTTCGCCGGGGAGATGCAGATCTTGATCTGCTCCTTCTTGATTTTCTTGGAGGAGAAAATCGTGGAGAGGACTGGAGAGGACGTTTGTCGCCCGTTGATTCATCAGCGTGCCCTTTCCTCTTCTTCCTGGCGGGAGAGGGAGTGCGCCTTCTTTGGGGTCTCGCGGGAGACGGTGGTCGACGAGAATTATCTTCGAGACGGGCGATTTTCTCGCCATGGGCGAAGAGCAGCAGGTTTGTCTGATTCAGGATTTCGGCCAGTGCGGCGAAATCCGATCCTAAAGGAGTCGAGGGAAAAAGAGTTTCCGGGCGACTCTCTAGAGGCTGATCGCGATCGGGCTAAGGCGATGTTGTCTTCCCGTTCGGGTGATCTTGCACAGTTTCCTCGTGCGGAGGAGGATGAATGTTGCTCTCACGTTGTGTGAGAATCATGCCATCATTTGATCGGTTTTCTTGGTTGTCCCGAGCAGCCATGGATCTTGGTAAAACTTTGGTTCTTTGGAGATTTTGAGAGAAGAACGGGGAAATCAGTTTCCCACGGACGGCCCCACCTGATCGTACCTGGAGATCAGGATCTGATACGGCTGGCTTCGAGAGCTGATGAAAGACGGTCGGTGAGGAGAGAAATGGGGTGTACCTGCAAGGCACTCTGATTCCAAAGTAAGTAATCGAGCAAAGAGCGAGCAAGTACAAGGATTAAGGTCAGAGAATTGAATACCTGACCCTCTCAAATGAGAGGGTTTATATAAGGGGCTAAATGGAAGATTATTGGTCCATATTGTGAGGTGCGGATCGAGGAATCCGTAAAAATAGGTAACAATCAAAACTAGCCGTTGGGGAACTTTGTCGTGGTCGGTATGCTTGTGGTCGACAGAGACCACTATTCTTGATTCTGCTCGACGTCGAGCGCTTCTATCGAGTTGGTTTGCTTGGCCCAATTGTGGGAATTGGGCCGGTCCAGAACACTTATTGATACAAATCATCATTATGAGAAATACACTTTTACCAGACACTTGATCCTGAGCTAACAAATATTATCTGTTTAATTGGCATTTCCTTTATTTAAGCAAACTCTGGTTTTAACTAAATTAGAGTTTGTTTAAAAAATGAAGTGCCAATTACAATTGTATTATATATTTCACATAAAAATTGTATTTTCTTGCCAATACCCTTCTCTATAGCTCTTAATATATTACGAAAACAAAAACAAAAAAATATTAATATTTAATAGTAATCAATAAAAGTAGAAAACATCAACAAAAATTAAAAAAAAATACTTTTGAAATAAACTTACACTATTTGCATAAAAAAATCCTTCCACTTCATTCGCGTTGTTGAGGTTCAAGTTTATTTTATGGCCAAAGTGCTTGTATCATGAACTACAATAATATTGATGTTTTGGCACATTGGTTAACCTTGCAGAATGATGTTGGTCATGTTTCAACCAACTCCAAATATACAAATTTAATCACAAGTTGTGGTGGTGGTGGTGGAGAGGGAATCAGTGGATGCTTCTTTTTCTCTTTTATAAAAGAATTGCGTGCTTAAAGTTTGGACGGTAATATGGTGGAGTAGAATAATAAAGAAGAGATGGTGAATTTTTATTATAACTTATGTTATTTGGGACTGGAAAAGAACATGAAGGTACTAATTTAATCCTAATAATAGCATAATCCAAATCACTTTTTCCATGATAATAAAATGAAATTAAAAGACTATTCTATATCATCATATTAAATGTATTTTATATGATTTAGATATATGCTTTAGATCATGTTTATGGAAGTATTTTGGAGATTTGGGGTGTTTGGAGTTTACTGTTCGCAACTAAGAAATTATGGAATTCGCAGTGGTCGCTCAGCGAGCTATCCCTTGCTCAGCGAAAGTTCCAGGAAGATTCTCGCTCAGCGAGCGAGAGGGCGCTCAGTGAGCCTGTAGGTTTTTGAGAAAATTGAGTTTTAATCCATAGCTTTAGTTTCGGGTATCCGTTTTTAGTGTTCCTTATATCGATTCGAAGCTAGAAACACGTAGAAGCTAATGATGCTAAGAAATGTAATTTTTAGCCGACTTTCACCTGACTTTTCCGATAAAACGTAAATGAATTAATTATGGAAATGTGGGTTGATCTGATGTTGTGGCCGTTTGGCAAATGAATACATTGTTTGAATTGAATGTCAATGTATGTTAATTGAATGAGATGAATGCATAATTATGTTGTGAACAACGTATGCATTTTCAAGAATGTTCTGTGTCATTTTTCATGTAAAGCATAATGTATGCATTCGTGTGTTGTGGGATTCTTTGTGAATCTGTTGTAGCATCGTGTGCTCATGTGGAGTGTGAGCGATGACTACAACAATATTGTGTGCCCATGTGGGGTGTGAGCGATCAGATTGTGTGTCTGTGTGGGGTGTGAGCAATCCAGAAACATCGTGTTCCCGTGTGGGGTGTGAGCGATGGGTGATTTATTCACATTGATTGTGTGCCCGTGTGGGGTGTGAGCAATCAGATTGTGTGCCCGTGTGGGGTGTGAGCAATCCATAAACATTGTGTGCCCATGCGGGGTGTGATCAATGGGGAACATCGTGTGCCCGACGTGGAGTTACTTTAGGTAACAAGCGATGATTCCATTTGGTTCCTGAGTGAACCTGCTGAAATGTTGAGTCGGTACCGCATTGCATCTGCATAGAGTCATGTGTCGGTCTCTATGAGTTGCATTTTATTATTTTAACTATGATATGCAGAAATAAACATGAATGTACATATGTTTATTTGTAGTATTATGGAGATGATAGTATGTGTGTTGAAACATACTTGTTTGTATATATGCATGTTTGATATGTGTATATGTATGTGATTTATACATTTGTAATGTATATGTGTGATTAAACATAGCTAGACGTATGTTTATTCGGAATGAATAGAGTTGAGGAATAAACATAAATAATATAAGTTAATGTGAATTGGTGAATTGTGCGTAATTAATATGTTTGATTGGTATTGATGTAAACGTTGCAATGTGTATAGGTGATAAGGAATGATTTGTGGTGAGAATATGCTTTATGTGCATTTTATATGTTGAGATATATAATTATATGCAATGTTATTATGATAATGTTTCTCACCCTTCTGTTGTTTTATGATGCTTTATGAGGCATTGCAGAATAGGTTGCTGGATGACAATTTTTGTGAAGCTCGTCTTCATCTTTCGGTCGGTCGGCTCTGATATTTAGCACCGGGTAGTTAGGTTGGCTTAGCGCCATTTTTGTGATGCATTGTCTACATGTATCTTTTGGATGGATGTTTTGTATAGACATGAATATTGTTGTTGGCATCAAACTTGTTGATATATATATATATATATATATATATATATATATATATATATATATATATATATATATATATGTGTGTGTGTGTGTGTGTGTGTGTGTGTGTGTGTGTGTGTTTGATGTAATGTGAAATGTTTTCGTTGTATAATCATTTATCGTTTGGAAATTACCCTATTGTTGCATATCTATTATGACCAGGTGTAATGTGGTTTGATTTCAAGTATAATGTGGCATTGCTCTTTTATACCATATTTCGAATATACTCTGATGGAATTTTTAATATGTGCCTAAGTGATTTAATTGCATATTTGGGGTATAGAAAGGGAGTGTTACATTAAGTAGAATCAGAGCCAATGTTCGAGTCAGTTGTGTCTGTCTTGATGTTGTTATGATTGAACTTTTGTTTAATCTTGTTGTTGTCTTTGGGAACAATCAGAATATGGCTGGTAGAAACGACAATGATATGGCTCCTGCTTTGGAAGCAATGGCTAGGGCGGTGTAGGGAGCACCGAATGTGAATGTTAACAATGAGTTCATAAAGAATCAACCGTCGGTCTTCAAAGGAAGATTTGATCCTGATGGTGCTCAGAATTGGTTGAAGGAGATTGAAAGAATCTTCAGAGTCATGGACTGTGCTGAAGAGAGTAAGGTGTGGCTTGGTTCTCACATGCTGAAGGAAAAATCCTATGATTGGTGGGTTGGTAGAAGTAAAGCTCTTGAGGAGGAGGATGTAGAGATAACTTGGGAAGTTTTTCGTACTGAGTTCTTAGGGAAGTACTACCCTGAGAGCGTGAAGGGAAAGAAGGAGATGGAATTCCTTGAGCTGAAGCAAGGTAGTATGTCAATGGTTGACTATACTGCTAAGTTTGTGGAATTGGTTCAGTTTCATCCTCATTATGCTACTGCTACTATTGAGTTTTCTAAGTTTATTAAGTATGAGAATGGCTTGCACCCTGAGATTAAACAAGTTGTGGGATACCAGAGAATTAGAAGGTTTTCAGATTTGACTGAATGTTGTTGAATTTTTTAAGAAGATAGCAGAGCTCATTCTACACATTACAAGAGTGTGAATGAGAGGAAAGGGAAGCAACAAGCTAGAAGTGGACCTTATGTGACACTCGTTGATAAGTGCAAACATAGGGGAAACTTTGATAGGAGATCTGGTGGAGGGAGTTCTGGTCCCTTTAAGTGTTACAAGTGTGGCGATTTATGCCACAAGTCTTTTGAGTGTGGGAAGAATATTGTGAAATGTTCAAACTGTGGAGGTCTTGGACGCAACTATTGAGTGTAGGAGGAATGTTGTGAAGTGCTTCAATTATGGAGAAGTTGGTCACATTAGTACTAAGTGTACTAAGCCAAAGCAAGCTCAGGCGGGAGGAAAGGTGTTTGCATTAGCAGGGAAGGACACTACTAGTGCAGACCGTTTGATTAAAGGCACATGCTTTATTAATAGTATGCCTTTATTTACTATTATTGATACGGGAGCGGCTCATTCATTTATTTCTCTTGAGTGTGCTAAGAGTTTGAATTTGTTTATGTCTTCTTGGGGTGGTGAGATGGTTATTGAGACTCCTACTTCAGGGTCGGTAACTACTTATTTGGTGTGTGTAAGTTGTTCTTTGACCATGTATGGTAAAGATTTTGTTATGTATTTAGTTTGTTTGTCGTTGGAAGGTTTGGACGTGATTTTGGGTATGAACTGGTTGCAGTTTAATCGAGTTCATATAGATTGCTATCATAAGTTAGTAAGGTTTCCTTCTTTGGATGACGATGAAGAAGAGAGTTTCCTGTCCACAAGAAACTGTTAGTGGACGAAGCTCAATTGTTTGGTTTGTTTGCATTGTTGTCAGTGGAAGGCTAAGTGGAGATAAGTAGGTTTCCAGTGGTGTGTGATTTTCCAGAAGTGTTTCCGGATGATATTAAGGATGTACCGCCGGAAAGAGAAGTTGAGTTTTCTATTGATCTAGTTCCGGGTACTAGACCGATTTCGATGGCACCGTATCATATGTTAGCTTCAGAGTTGGCAGAATTGAAGAAGCAATTGAATGATTTGTTGGATAAGAGGTTTGTTAGGCCGAGTGTTTCTCCTTGGGGTGCACCGGTATTGTTGGTAAAGAAGAAGGATGGAAGTATGCGGTTATGTATTGATTATCGACAGTTGAACAAGGTGACAATTAAGAACAAGTATCCACTTCCGAGGATTGATGATTTGATGGACCAGTTGGTTGGTGCGCGTGTTTTTAGTAAGATTGATTTGAGATTAGGATATCACCAGATTCATGTGAAGGAGGAGGATATTCAAAAGACGGCTTTTAGGATACGGTATGGTCATTACGAGTATTCCATGATGCCATTCGGAGTTTCTAATGTGCCAGGTGTGTTTATGGAATACATGAATCGTATTTTTCATGAACAGTTGGATCGTTTTTTGGTTGTGTTCATCGACGACATTTTGATTTATTCTAAGTCTCAAGAAGAGCATGAAGAGCATTTAAGGATTGTGTTGCATATTTTGAAAGAGAAGCAATTGTATGCTAAGTTGTCAAAGTGCGAGTTTTGGTTGTCGAAGGTAAGTTTTCTTGGGCATGTTATTTCTGATGGTGGTATTAGTGTTGATCCATCCAAGATTGATGCGGTAATGCAATGGGAAGTTCCTAGATCGGTTACGGAGATTCGAAGTTTTTTAGGCTTGGCGGGTTATTATTGGAGGTTTATTGAAGGATTTTCAAAGTTGGCACTTCATTTAACGCAATTGACTTGTAAAGGAAAGGCTTTCATTTGGGATATTCAGTGTGAAGAGAGTTTCATGGAACTTAAGAGAAGGTTAACAACGGCTCCGATCTTGATTTTGCTGAATCCGACGGAACCATTTGTGGTGTTTTGTGATGCTTCATTGTTTGGGTTATGTGGTGTTTTGATGCAAGATCGAAAAGTTGTAGCTTATGCTTTAAGACAATTGAGGGTGCATGAAAAGAATTATCCTACGCATGATTTGGAATTAGCGGCTGTGGTTTTTGCCCTAAATATTTGGAGGTATTATCTTTATGGTGCGAGGTTCGAAGTTTTTAGTGATCACAAAAGTTTGAAGTATTTATTTGATCAAAATAAATTGAACATGAGACAAAGGAGATGGTTAGAACTTTTGAAGGATTATGATTTTGGTTTGAATTACCATCCGGGTAAGGCGAATGTGGTGGCCGATGCCTTAAGTCGTAAGTTGTTACATATGTCCGCATTGATGATAATGGAATGGGAACATTTGTTGGATTTTAGAGACTTGAGTTTGGTTTGCGAGATGACGCCGAGAAGCGTGAGACTTGGTATGCTACGTGTTACGAATGATTTTCTTGCAACCGTTTGTGAAAAGCAAAAGTTGGATTTGAAATATGTTGATTTGATGATGAATGAGAATGAGGATTTCAAGGTTGATAATTTTGGAGTTTTGAGATTCTGTGGTCGTATTTGTATTCTCGATGATGAGGAGTTGAAAAAGATGATATTGGAAGAGGGACACCAGAGTAATTTAAGTATACATCCGGGAGCGAATAAGATGTACCAAGATTTGAAGAAGATCTTTTGGTGGTCCGGATTGAAGAGAGATGTAGCTCATTTTGTGTATGCGTGTTTGACTTGTCAGAAGTCTAAGGTGGAACATCAGAAGCCTAGTGGTTTGATGCAACCGTTGGATATTCCGGAATAGAAAAGGGATAATATATCAATGGATTTTGTTACGGGTTTACCGAATACGCAAAGAGGTCATAATGCCATTTGGGTAATTGTGGATAGGCTTACTAAATCTGCTCACTTTATTCCGATTGATATTAGTTATTCTTTGGAGAAGCTAGCCGAGATTTATGTTTTTGTGATTGTGAAGTTGCATGGAGTTCCTAAGAGTATTGTATCAGATAGCGATCCTAGATTTACATCGAGGTTTTGGGAAAGTTTGCAAAAGGATTTGGGTTATAAGCTAAGATTGAGTTTGGCTTACCATCCGCAAACGGATGGTCAAACCGAGAGGACAATTCAATCGTTGGAGGATTTGTTACGTGCTTGTGTGCTAGAGCAAGGTGGTGTTTGGGATAGTTATTTAGCGTTGATTGAGTTCACTTATAATAACAATTTTCATTCGAGTATTGGTATGGCACCATTTGAGGCTTTGTATGGTCGAAGATGTCGAACACCTTTGTGTTGGCATGAAACCAGAGAGAGAACGGTAGTTGGACCAGAGATGGTACAACAAATGACGGACAAAGTGAAGTTGATTCGGGAGAAGATGAGAGCGTCTCAAAGTAGACAAAAGAGTTATAATGACAAGAGAAGGAAGGATCTTGAGTTTCAGGAAGGCGACCATGTGTTCTTGAGAGTTACACCGGTTACAGGTGTGGGTCGTGCTATGAAGTCAAAGAAGTTGACTTCTCGTTTTATTGAATTGTATCAGATTACTGCACGAGTGGGTGTTGTGGCTTATCGTGTGGCATTGCCTCCGAATATTTCGAATTTGCATTATGTGTTCCATGTTTCGCAACTTCGGAAGTATGTTTCGGATCCGTCACATGTTATTTCCATGGACGGGGTTGAAGTAAGAGATAACCTTACGGTGGAAGCTTTGCCGATTAGGATTTTGGATCGTGAAATCAAGAAGCTAAGAGGCATGGATATTGCGCTTGTGAAAGTGGCGTGGGGAGGCGCTGCGGAAGGCAATATGACTTGGGAATTGGAGAGTAGGATGCGCGAGTCGTATCCGGAGTTGTTTGGATCAGGTAATATTTTCGAGGACGAAAATTTCTAAAGTGGGGGAGAGTTGTAACATCCCGATTCGATTTTCCCAATTTTTGTTGAGTCTTTTATTTTATTTGTATGATAATTGTTTTATTTGTGAAATTATCATGATGATATGATATGTTGAGGAATTAATGTGATATGTTGGTGTGATATGTGATTTTACCGTTTTGTGAATTTCGGGTGAAATTGGTTTGGAAGGTATTTTAGATATTTGTTAATTAGTAATAAGTTAGAAATTAGTAGAATTGATATTTTTGTGAGAGAATGATATTTGGTTGGAAAGAGTAGAAAATAGAAAGAAAAAGAAAAAGAATATAAGAGAGTGAGAAAGAGTGAAATAGAAAGTTGGTAAGAAGAGAAAGAAAAAGAGAAGAAAGAAAAGGAGAGAAGAGAAAAAGAAGAGAAAAGAGGGAAAGTTGGAAAAACTTCAAGATTTATCCTAGGAATCGGTATAATCGGGTAAGGGTGATAAGCATTGTTATCTTAATATTGTGTATGATTATGTATGTGTTTGATTGGTTGAGTTTTGGTTTTGATGGAAGTTTAGAGAAGATGAATAGTTAGGGTTTTAGAGAAAATGTGAGAAATTGGTAGATTAATCGGTTAGAAATCGTTATAATCGAAGTATGGTGTTAGATATATGCTTTAGATCATGTTTATGGAAGTATTTTGGAGATTTGGGGTGTTTGGAGTTGACTGTTCATAGCTGAGAAATTCTGGAATTCGCAGTGGTCGCTCAACGAGCTATCCCTCGCTCAACGAAAGTTCTAGGGCGATTGTCGTTCAGCGAGCAAGAGGGCGCTCAGCAAGCCTGTAGGTTTTTGAGAAAATTGTGTTTTAATTTGTAGCTTTAGTTTTGGGTATCCGTTTTTGGTGTTCCTTATATCGATTTGAAGCTAGAAACACGTAGAAGCTAATGATGCTAAGAAATGTAATTTTTAGCCGACTTTCACCCGACTTTTCCGATAAAACATAAATGAATTAATTATGGAAATGTGGGTTGATGTGATGTTGTGGCCGTTTGGCAAATGAATACATATTTGAATTGAATGTCAATGTATGTTAATTGAATGAGATGAATGCATAATTATGTTGTGAATAACGTATGCATTTTCAAGAATATTGTGTGTCATTTTGCATGTAAAGTATAATGTATGCATTCTTGTGCTGTGGGATTCTTTGTGAATCCGTTGTAGCATCGTGTGCTCGTGTGGAGTGTGAGCGATGACTACAACAAGATCGTGTGCCCATGTGGGGTGTGAGCGATCGGATTGTGTGCCCGTATGGGGTGTAAGCAATCCAGAAACATCATGTGCCCGTGTGGGGTGTGAGTGATGGGTGATTTATTCACATTGATTGTGTGCCCGTGTGGGGTGTGAGCAATCGGATTGTGTGCTCGTATGGGGTGTGAGCAATCCATAAACATTGTGTGTCCATGTGGGGTGTGAGCAATGGGGAACATCGTGTGCCCGACGGGGAGTTACTTTAGGTAACAAGCATGATTCCATTTGGTTCCTGAGTGAACCTGCTGAAATGTTGAGTCGATACCGCATTGCATCTACATAGAGTCGTGTGTCGGTCTCTATGAGTTGCATTTTATCATTTTAACTATGATATGCAGAAATAAACATGAGTGTGCATATGTTTATTTGGAGTATTATGGAGATGATAGTATGTGTGATGAAACATACTTGTTTGTATATATGCATGTTTGATATGTGTATATGTATGTGATTTATACATTTGTAATGTATATGTGTGATTAAACATAGCTAGACGTATGTTTATGCGGAATGAATAGAGTTGAGGAATACACATAAATAATATAAGTTTATGTGAATTGTGCGTAATTAATATGTTCGATTGGTATTGATGTACACGTTGCGATGTGTATAGGTGATAAGGAATGATTTGTGGTGAGAATACGTTTTATGTGCATTTTATATGTTGAGATATATAATTATATGCAATGCTATTAGGATAATGTTTCTCACCCTTCTGCTGTTGTATGATGTTCTATGATGCATTGCAAAATAGGTTTCTGGATGGCAATTTTTGTGAAGCTCGTCTTCATCTTTTGGTCGGTCGGCTCTGATATGTAGCCCCGGGTAGTTAGGTTAGCTTAGCGCCATTTTTGTGATGCATTGTGTACATGTATCTTTTGGATGGATGTTTTGTATAGACATGAATATTGTTGTTGGCATCAAACTTGTTGATATATATATATATATATATATATATATATATATATATATATATATATATATATATATATATATATATATATATATATATATATATATGTGTGTGTGTGTGTGTGTGTGTTTGATGTAATGTGAAATGTTTCCGCTGTATAATCATTTATCGTTTGGAAATTACCCTATTGTTGCATATTTATTATGAGCAGGTGTAATGTGATTTGATTTCAAGTATAATGTGGCATTGCTCTTTTATACCATATTTCGAATATACTCTGATCAAATTTTTAATATGTGCCTAAGTGATTTAATTTCATATTTGGGGTATAGAAAGGGGGTGTTACATTATGTGCTTTGCCTAGAACACATGATCACTTCAAAGAAACCCTCTTGTATGGAAGAGAGTCCATGGCCTTTGAAGATGTTCAATTTGTCTTGTATTATAAGTACTTGAACGAATGAAAGGAGCATAAACCTTCGACGGTTGGTGAAGGTTTGACCGTTAAGGCGAAATTCTTGCGAAAGGATTGTAAGTTTGACAAGAAGAAGGATAAAAGTCATCATAAGTTTTATGGTGGTGAAGCATCCGGTGTTCGATGCTATCATTTTAAGTAGGATGTCACATTCAAAAGGTGTGTCATGAATTCCTGAAAGATCGTGGAGGTAAGGATAATGGCAACGCAGCCATTATTCAAGATGATTTTGACTTATCTGATGTTCTTGTGGTTTCAAGCGGCGACTCAAGAAAAGAATGGATTATGGATTAAAGTTGCACTTGGCACATGACTCCAAACAAAGATTTGTTCGAGGAATTATGTGATCAAGATGGTGGATCAGTGCTTGGGAAATAACAAAGCTTGCAAAATTGTAGGTATTGAATCTGTAAGATTCAAGTTTCATGATGAGTCAATAAGGTTATTGACTGAAGTTAGGTATGTACCTGACTTGAAGAGAAATTTGATTTCTCTTGGTGAATTCGACAAGAAGGGATATGTTTTTCAAGGAGAGGAAAATATCCTAAGAGTCATGAAGGGGTCAAAGGAAGTCTTGAGAGGCATGAAGAAACAAGACTTATATACCCTTGAGGCTGAAGTTGTAAGTGGTTTGAAAAATGTTGCATCCACAAAACTGTTGTCGAAGACAAAATTATGGCACAAGAGATTGGGCCATGTCAGAGAAAGAGGTCAGGTCGAACTAGGAAAATAGAACCTGCTAGGTGGTGACAAAGTCGAAAAGTTGGAGTTTTGTGAACCTTGTGTAGTTGGAAAATCTTGTAGAGTGAATTTCAATAAAGGAAAACAAAGAACACATGGATCCCTTGATTACATCCATGCGGATCTTTAAGGGCCTGCAAGGTTTCCATCACATTCAGGAGCAAGGTCTTTGCTATCCATAGTTGATGACTATTCTAGAAAGTTAAGGGTATTCATTCAGAAGACTAAGGATGAAACATTTGAGAATTTCAAGAGTTGGAAGGTTTTGGTCGAAACACAAACTAGCATAAAGGTCAAGAGGTTGAGAACCAAAAATGGCCTTGAATTCTGCAATGAAGTTTTCGACAATTATTGTGTCGAGTATGGGATTACAAGGCATAATATTGTAGTCGGTACTCCTCAACAAAATGGTCTAGCTGAGAGATTCAATTGAATAATCCTTGAAAGGGTTAAATGCATGTTGGTTAGTGTTGGATTGAAGAAGGTGTTTTAGGATGAAGTTGTTTCGACAGCAACATATACGATAAACAGATATCCTTCGATTGTGTTGGATATGAAGACACCTGAAAAAGTTTGGTCGGGACATCCATCAGATCTCAACAAACTGAGAGTATTTGGTTACGTAACCTATGCTCACATTCGGTAAGACAAGGTCGAACCTAGAGCTCTGAAATTCATGTTCATGGGATACCTTGAAGGATTCAAAGCTTATAGGCTATGGTGCCTAGAGTCAGGTCATAAGAGGTGTATCACCAGTCGAGATGTATTTTTCAATGAAGCTGAGATGGCTTTCAAGAAAACTGATGATGTTAACAAAGAGTTGGAACAAGGAGAAATTCTTGTTGAGATGGAGTATAGTGATGTTGAATTGCATGACCCAAATGAAGTCTAAGAAGAAGCAGAAACTGTTGTCGAATATGAGGAGACTGATAATGAATACATGATGTCAAGAGATGGATCGAGAAGAGTCATCTAGTCACCTCAGAGACTTGGGTATGTAGATTTTATAGCTTATGCCTTAATCTCTGCAAGTGATGTTCTATATGAAGAACCTATAGATTATAAGGAAGTTATGAGGAGTCGAAATGAGACTGAATGGTTGAAGGTTATAGATGATGAGATGAAATATCTTCATGATAACAAGACATGGGAACTGATCGAAAAACCTGATGGAGCTAGGTTAGTCAGATGTAAATGGATTTTCAAAGTTAAGGAAGGAATCGAAGGAGTGGCGTCGAAGAGATACAAGGAAAGGTTGATTGCAAGGGGTTTCACTCAGAAAGAAGGTGTCTACTTCTATGATATGTTTTCTCATGTTGTGAAGCACATGTCCATTCGAATGTTGCTTTCCATGGTGGCACAGTTCAACTTTGAATTGGAACAAATGGATGTGAAGACTGCGTTCTTGTATGGTGATCTTGATGAAACAATCTTGATGAGGCAACCAGAAGGGTATGTCGAAGAGGAAAACTAAGAGTATGTGTGCAAACTGAAAAGATCTTTATATGGTCTGAAATAATCTCCTCGATAGTGGAATAGGAGATTCGACAAGTTCATGGCATGCATAAGTTTCATCAGAAGTCAGTTTGACCACTGTGTTTACTTCAGATTTCGACTTGGTAATTCATTTGTTATTTGTTGCTTTATGTGGATGATATTCTAATAGCAAGCAACAATGTTGAAGATGTAATGAGGGTGAAGAGTGAACTCAATAAAGAGTTTGATATGAAGGATCTGGGAGCTTCATCCAATATTCTTGGGATTGACATCCGGAGAGATAGAAAGTAGCCGAGATTATGCTTATCTCAAGAGGCATACCTGAAAAAGATTCCCGATAAGTTTGGTATGTCGAATTCAAAGCCTATTGTGATTTTGACAAACCCTTTATTCAAGTTGAGTATAAATTAGTGTCCCTGTATTGATGTCAAAAGAATTTATATGAATATCATTCCATATGCTAATATAGTAGGTTCTTTGATGTATGTTATGGTCTGTACTAGACCCGATATAGCATATGCAGTAAGTCTTATAAGAAGGTACATGGCGAATCTTGGAAAGGCTCACTGGCAAGCATTGAAGTGGATTCTAAGGTACATAAATGAGTCTCTGAGCAGAGTCATAATTTATGGTGGATCCTTGGGTGAAGATAGTAAAGCAACCATTGAAGGATATGTCGACTCTAATTATGCAGGTTGTATAGATTCTATAAAATCTATTTCTGGATGTGTTTTCACTATATTTGACATATCAATTAGTTGGAAAGCAACACTTCAGAAGGTTGTTGTCTTATCAACCATTGAAGAGGAATATATTGCGCTAACTAAAGCTGTAAAGGAAGCATTGTGGCTTGAAGGTTTTGCAAAGGAGCTGAAACTTCAAGGTCAAGGTATCACTGTTAAATGTGATAGTCAAAGTGCAATACACTTGTCGAAAAAATCAACCTATCATGAGCGAACCCAACACATTGATGTGAGGCTGCATTTTATCAGAGGGGTAATCGAGCGTGGAGAAGTCCAAGTGCTGAAGGTTTCGACATATCATAATGATGTTGATATGATCACCAAGACATTGCTCAATTGCAAGTTTTTCCATTGTATGTAGTTGATAAAACTGCATGAAGAAAGCTAATTTGTTTCTTGTTGGTATAGACTTTGTTCAAAGGTGGAGATTTGTAGAATATTTTAACAAACCCTAGCACGAATAGCATGCCTTCGAAGTCCACTCACATATTGTTGTTTAATTAGGCCTTGTATTATGGATCCAATTGTTTAAGTTAGCTTGTACCCTAAATTAGCATGTAATGGGTAATTGTTAAAAAGTCCATTAGGTTAGTATGTTAATTTTCTCATAAATAGCATATTAGTCGCTCATCTTTTAATATAAGGGAAAATAAGAAGATAAAACCCTAATTCAAAAGTGAGAGAGGTTATTTGTTATTCTTGTATACTTGTAATCTTGTTTAAAGAGAAAAGAATAACAGTTATAACAAATCCTTGTTGTTATCCTTGGTTACCCTAAACCTTAACCCTTGTGGATTTCTTGACTGACCAAGAAATCAAATATACTTTGTTTCTAAGGTATCTGATTCACAACACCTGTAAAGATAACTTTCTAGTTGCATTCACAATTTAAAAAATCTGTAATTTGATAAAGTGTGAGATTTGATCAAGAAATGTACAGTGTGTTTAAGAAAAGAAAAAACATCTTATGAAATACTTGTTTGAATTGCTTGACACGTGTAGCATAAGTGTTATACGAGTGTTGACATCGATTTAATGAGTGTTGAATCAAAGATATTTTTTATGGAGGACATTTGACTAATTTTTCCGCCAGGTGTCGTATGTGTATAATACAAGTGGCGGACATTACAACACACCTACCTAAAAGTGTCTGTGTTTCATAGACTATAACATATTTGCATGGTTAGGTTTCAATTAAAGCTACAATACTTAATCTCTAATACCATCTATATAGCTGCTTAGAGTGTTTTCCGTTTAGTACTTGTAAAGATAACTCAGTTTCTAGTTGCATTCACACTTTTAACAAAACAGTAATTGGAATCTAGGTCAATCAGTCATTGCACATTAATTATACTAAAATCTTAAGTTCCCTCATAATCAAAATTCTCAAATGAAGTTTTTAAGAACCAATGCAGGAAAGAATATACACAATAACTAAAATAAATAACCTCCTCATAACCAATAGCTTCAATGGAAGCTGTAATTAGGAACTGAGGCCTAACTGAAGTCCAAAAGCAGCATGAATAAGAAAGAGTGTCATGATACTACCACCCAAGATGCCATGAACATTCCTTAATCCAGGATTTCCCTGCATATCATTCAGGTAACAGAGAGTGAAGGACGGAAAATGATAACAAATTCAAAAAAAGTGAAAATCAACTATGTAAAAACTTTTAACTCATTCTTAGCTTTTCTAGGGGTCACTTTGGTTACTAGTTTCTTGAAAAATGTTCCTAATAGTAAGATTGTGGCCGAGTAATTACTTTGGTTACTTTGCCACCACGTAAGGTCGGCTCCTTGGATTAACTTTCGTCAGGACCATGATTCAAAAATGGGCTAAAATATAGGAAAGGAAATTAAAACAAGCTAGCTCATGTGAAATAACCATTACCTCAAATAGTGAAGGTAATATAGTCTGTATTGTCAACAAAGCAAGGCCAATAACACCTGTGACAGCATGAGGACTGCACAGAAACAAGATCATATAAGAATATTGTTTTTGGTATTGAAAATGAATAAACAAATCATGCGATAGGAAGTTTAGAATTAAACTAACAAGTAATAGGGTTTAAAAGAGACATAACCTGTCAAAAATGGGTTTATCTGATGTGAGTAAAGATGTTACTCCACCGGTAGCTCCCAGAGCAAAAAAGAAAAACATACCAGCTAAAAGCTTGGGATGCAAGTCTTTCGCCTTAGCCTTTTCCTCCTACAAATTCACTGCCTTATAATTAATCAATTCAGTTCTATATTTAACTCCAATCCAATTAAAAGAAGTTTCTCTTCAAACTACTAAAAGAGAACTATACAATGTTACAAGTTCCAACTAGCATTATATAGAAATAGAAATAAAAGACAAACATACAACAAAATGCACTGCTCCCCTATGAAATGTTCAGAAGTCACAATGAAGCATAGTAATAATCGAACATAATAATTAATAAAGAAATTAGTAATTGAATAAATAAATCAGCATGAAATCGTTACCGCATCATCGGAAAAACGAATACGGAAGCCGAGATAAGTACCATAACCACCCATAGCAAAGAGCACCACTGCCTGCACGTCCAAACACAAGATTAACTAACTTAACTAACTTAGACTAACTAACCGAATAACACTACTTTCATCTTTCTGTAACTGAAATTAGTTACCATATTGGCAGGGTGACCCCAATGTACAAGCCAATCCGGTAGATTCAACGACTTCACTATCTCAACAAAAGGCTCAAACGCAGATTTCACAGCTCCATCTGTTACGTTTATTAATTAAATACTAATTTATACTTTTTATTATTTTGAATTTTAAATTAATTCATTAATGACGATTAATTGAGGATCGAGTTAAGTTGAAACTGTAAGTACCTCCGGGGATGAGAGCGGCGGTGTAAAGTAATGGCAACGGAGAGAAAGAATGTAAGATTGTTTCCGTGTTAGTTCTCGTCGATTGTAGAGGTTCCGGTGAGTCTTCCTTTGTGGCGAGACATTTGAGGTTAGGACGAAGGCACAGGGGTGGAGGAGTTGTTGTTGTGGCGAAAGAAGAGTGGCGAATTGGTGATAGAGGACGGAGATTCACGCCAATGGAAGAAGTCACCATTTCCATTTGATATGAAAAACAACGCCGACGGAAAATGGAATGAAGGAGACTCGGTTGTTTGTTGATGGAAACTGAGAAGTTATTGTTGTAGTATAGTGGAAATGTAAGATGGAGAGTGAGTGGGAGTGGAAAGGCGAGGAAAGAGACACGCCGGTATTTACGATGCGACCTGCACTTTTCCACGTGGTTTCAACACGCTCCTCTATTCTTTAGTTTTGTTTTTGGGGAAAATATAATATTTTTCCAAGACTTCTAAACCATTTGAATTTTATCATTTTTTTTTTCTAAGACTGCCAATGAAATGAGTGATATCATCCTTCTCAAGACTTTCAACCATTTAAATTATATCACGTATATTTTACAAAAGGCTCAAAAGAGAGCTGTAATGAGGGTTTTTCGACCATTCTATTTAACCACTCACTTATATCTCGCTCCTCTAATTTATAACGAAATATCATTTCATTTTTCTAAATTTTTTTTAAATTATGAAATTTAGGGATATATATAGGAGATTTTGAAAAATATTAGAGATTTCGAAATTACTAATAAAAAGTATTGGAGATTTCAAAATTACCGATAAAAAATACTGGAGATTTCAAAATTATCGGTAAAAATGACAATTTAAATTTGAAATTTTATTTTCAGAATTTTAAATTCCCAGATTTTTGAAATTCCTGATAGTGTAAAAGTAAATTAAATTCTTTCACTACCGGGAATTTCAAATACCCAAAAATTTACAGAAATTTTTTGGAAATTTGAAATCTCCGGTAGTGTAAAAATTTTCATTTTTTTGAAATTTGTTCACTACCGGGGTCTTAAATTCCCGGAAACTTTCACTCAATACCAGATTTTTGAAATTTTTGATATTTTTACTTCATTCAAAAATTTTCAAGGGCAATGATTGAATTATAAAATTTTGGGGATGTCAGATATAAGTCAGGGGTGGCAAATAGATTGCTCGGGTTTTTCTTAGGACTCGAAATGCCTTATATCACTCTAGTTGATCATGATTCATGAATTGTATTGAACTTTAATCATATTTATGATTTGATTCAATTTACAATAACTACTTCAATAAAAATCCAATTGACTATTAAAATTGTTTTACCTTTCAATTTAATTTAAAACTAGTTTAGAATTAGTTTACGATTTTAAATCAATTATATATTTTGATTTTTAACTTCATAAAAGTTTAAATTTTTTTATATTAAAAAATATTATTCAAAATATTTATTTTAAAAAAAATTATATTTAAAAAAAAAAGTCAATTTTTTTCGTATTTCCGAAAAAAAAAACTCGATTATTTCGTTTTTCCTTAAAAACTCGATTATTTTGTGTTCTGGACTGGACCATGACGATATGCACGGCACGGCCCAATGCTCGTCGGGTACAGGCCCAAACGTCCGGGCACATGAATGCGTCGGGCAAGGGTCCTTCCATCCATGTCGAAGGGACGTCACCTCGACAACTCTACTGCGTGTCGGGCAAGGAGCGCGTCCCCCGCTCATTGATCTTCATCCACATATCACCTACCTATATCACGGGCACATGAGCCATGTCAGGCAGAACCACGTCTGCCACCTACCTATATCACGGGCACATGAGCCATGTCGGGCAGAACCACGTCTGCCACCTCATCTGGCACGTCACCCAACTCCCCTATACTATCTCTGTAGTGTAAACACCCCAAATTTGCCCTCACCCATTCACACCATGGTTTGTGATCATTTCATATGCATAAACACAATCATAGTATCTCATACTACATTTTTGATTCACTGCATTGGTTCTAAGTCATCTGCATCTAGGGTTTGTGATCTGAGCAATCCAAGAGCCTCTTGAGCCATTCCAAAGGCCATCAATCACTTCAAAGGGGTCCATGTGTGTTCAAGCATCATATTATATCCTCTCAAAGTCAAGAATGCCAAAGAATCACAAGAACTGGGAATAGTATGGAAGCAGAGTCAGGCTTGACTGCACAGATGACCTAGAATTAGGGTTTTGGTTTCAGAGGCCATAACTCCAAATTTTTTGGTCATTCTTGTTTCTATTGGTCTCTATATGGTATAGGGAGTATGCATATCAATTTTCATGAAGAAATTCCATGGGGAAGTCATCTGATCAAGAGTTGACTTTTCAGGCAAGTCAGTGCAAAATCAGGGCATCTGAGGCCCCCAATGACCCAACCAAAGGGTGTTATTCATCATTTTGATTGTATATGATCTTTATTTGATCATAGAAGAAGTTGGAAGTTCACAAAATTGAGAAATTTCAAGTTTTTTGCAAAGTTGACTTTTTGGGCCAGTTTGACTTTTAATGGAAATGTCATTTTTGGCAACTTTTTCAACCCTTACTTTTTGATTCAAGAAAGCTTCAAATGAAAAAACTTTGGTCATGAAAGTTGTAGAATAGATCTTTCCCTTTTCAAAAAGTACAAGAACATGACCTAATTCATTTTTGATCAAAAGTTATGGCTTGTCAAAGTTGGCAAAAATCACTAAATTTCAAGTCATGCACCAAAGAGGCAAAGTTGCAAATTCACTTCTCAAGGCCAATTAAGTCATCAAATGGGCTTCTAATCCACACAACATGATCACACAACATCTAAAGTTCAGAATGCACCCAAGGAATCACATGTTTTATGGCCCATGGATCAAGTTTCTTTCATAAGAACCAAAGGCAAGGCAAGTTGCAAAACTCATGATGGCTTCTTATCCACTTGCTGCCTAGTTTGCTGAACCATCCTAGCCCTTTTCCCTCATCATGTTGCGCAGCACACCCTCCTTGTACTAGGCTAGCAATTGACCCATGTTTCTCTTACACAAAAGTTGACATTTTGCAAAAGCACCCATACCAATCAATAAAGCACATGTCACTTCTTCTGACCAATCACATTTCTTTATACAAATCAAATGCAAGCCAAACATAAGGAGAAGCAAGCCTGAAACCAGCAACAAGACAATATTCATATTTTCACCCTCACTTGCAAAAGCATTCGAAACTCATTCCACAGGCCACAAACACACAAACAAACTTCATGAACCATCTCACCATGCTTCACTGAACACAAAGCACCCATCATCCTTGCCTGAAAGCCATAGAATCACAAACACGATCCTCACCTGACCTTGAACAGAACTTGTTCAAACTTCCAAACCAGCCATCACAAACTCTTTCTAAGCATCAAGAGTTCATCAGAGGCCTAAAGGGAGTGGATTGCGCAAAGAAAAGGGGTCAGAAAGTTGCAAACTGAAAAGCTTCAAACTCAGGTAGCTTCATGAACTTTTTTCCAGAACGTGTATTTTAAGTTACTAAATGAATCTACATGCTTCCCTGATCATGAATATGTGATTATTTTTGAAAATGGTTGAGAAACCAGGATGTATGAATCTCTGAAACTTTTTGCCCTAAAACTATTTTGATTCGATTTGGCTGATTTAGGAATGATAAATGTTGTTTGAATGAGGGGTTTGATTCGTATTTGAGTGGGGAAGAGTTCTGGGCAGTTGGATTTTGTTTTCATTACGTGTAGTGAGAGTTTGTGTTTTTGGTTGATCGGAGAAGACGACCGGAACAGTGTTCCGGTCGCCTGAAAGTCATTAGGGCACGAATTAGGGCTTAATCAGTTAATTAGTGAGTTTGAATACCAGCCCTTGGATATGGCGCCAAGTCAAACGCGCGCGCTTCCAGTTTAAACCTAGGCCCTTGGATCTGATTACCACCCATTTAATTCATTTTATTTTATTTTTATTTCATTTAATTTCTCCATTTATTTTAAAATAGTAAAACTCATTCAAAAATTCTGAAATTTTTTATACAAACTTTTATTAAATTTCAGAAACCAAAAATATTTTTATTTTTATTTTTTGCATTTTAAAAATATTTTTAAATATTTAAAAGTTTATTTTTAATTAATTAATGAGAATTAATTAATTAAAAATGCTTTTAGGTATTTAAAAATCACCAAAAAATTCATGAAACATTTAAAACCATTTAGAAACATTGTCCAACCCTCAAACCAAATTTCGTTTTTGATCTTGATGCATTTTAAGAATTTTTCATGGAATTAAAATCATTTTTAGGCATTATTTTGATCCAAACTTCCAAAATTCATTTCTGCCTAACCATTGAGGGTTGGACCTTGATTCTTTTTGCATTGCATTGTGTTTAGCATGTAGTTTGTGAGATTAAATGGTCATGATTTTCTTTTTCATTTTCCATTTGTTTGACATTTTTCTTGTTAAGGAACCCTAAAACCCTAGAAAACTTAGGAAAATCATAACTTGAATTAGGTTAAGAGTTGGAACTTTTCCTTTGGGCAGTGAGTTAGTATAGGTTTAGGGATCCTTTGAGTGCATTTTCAATTTTTTATCTTGATGTTTGCTTCTGATTTTGGTTTTTGTTTGATGCATTGATCATAAACCCTAATTTGGGCTTCCATATGCATACATCTTGCATTTGCTTGCATAACATGACTTGCCATAGCATTTTTGTGCACCCATTTGATTCATTTGATATCTTAAGACATATTGAAAGCATGTTTGACCATTGTATCTTGCATTTGCCATGTTGTATGCCATTTGCATCCCATAACTTTTCATGTATGTTCATGGTTCTTAACTTGTTTCATCTGCATCCATTGGTTCACATGATCATCCTCATACCTTGATTCATGTTTGCAGCATCTCATAGCATCATTATCATCTCATATATGCTTCTGGTTTTGGTTTGCACCATGTCATTTCATCTCATTTTGCATTGCATTGCATTCCTTTATTAACATTTCAGGTGGTAAGTAACTTTGGGAAGTGGATTTGCCTTCACTTCCCACATTTTCTTTTCATCCCTCTTATGCATCCATGCTACATTTGGTTATGTGTTTGAGATTGGGCTTGCTCATTCTTCTTCTTCTCACTTTCTTTCTTCAAGTGACTTGGCTTCTTGGATGAAGCAAGTTACTTTGCTTCTCCTGATCCTTTCATCTGCTTCCTGGTGGTTCCATTGAAGACTTCTCTTGTAAACCTCACAAACCTTAGGAACAACCAAGCATGACAATGATTAGGGTTTTGATTAGTCTCCCCACCTAGTTTTACCTTTGTGTCTCTTTGAGTCCTCTCTTCTCACCTCATAATCAGGGACTAAACCCTAAAGGTTTTAAGGCTTTGTGATTAAGCTTATGCCTGCATCCTTCTATTAGGATGGAGTGTATAACTTTAATCCTAAGTGTTAAACCCTTAATGTGTTTAACTCTCTTAATCAATTCACTTAATAATCATCAAGACATCAAGCTTGTAACTTGGGCCTTGCATTAGGGTTCTAATTCTTCCTTAACTGGTTAAGAAGGACTAACCCTAGTGTTAATGGACAAGTCCCCCTCAAGTTGTCTTACAAATCATAAAACTCACTTCATCATCATATCATTAAATAAAATCCACTTAATCAAAGGCTTGTTTTGTCATGAGTTTAATCCCTAATCATGGATTAAGTTGAGGAGCTTTCCTCAGCTTAAACATTCTCATCTATTATCCTTCTATTAGGATGGTGTAATGGGACTGTTTAATCCTTGATTATGGCTTAATCTCATTACTTAACACCAAACAAAAACACCAAAAACATCTAAATAATCACAAGTAGGTTAATGATCTTAACCCTACACCAAAGGTGATTAAGTGTGAGAAGCTGACTTCACACTTAAGGTAATTCTCATTACCCCTAATCAGAGGGAAGATGTGATGAGTTTACTAAATCCATTGGTTTAGGTTTAAGCTCATTAGCTTATGACAAACTCCCAAAAGCAATAAAAGACTGAAAATGCAAAAAACAAACAATAATCGTCTCCTTCGGGATTCTTTTCTCATCTCATTCACTCAAAAACGAGAACTTGCTCCTTCTGTCTAATGCAAGACAGTTTGCACCTGAGCCAGACAGGTCATACACTTGAGCATAGACAAGTAAGCAGTTCACAAGTCAATTCATCTTTCAGTCTCTTTGGGTCGAACTACGGTGTTCTGACTTCCTCATTGCACGAGAGGATACGTAGGCATAACTTAACAGTTATCGAACAAAAGTCTCTGTATATTCCCCCTCCTTCCAGCTTCATTCTTGTAAAGCCTCATAGTCATGAGCATTTCACTCTTATCCTTACACTGACACTGTATATATCACTTCACTTCTTTGCACTGACACCTGTACATCCTTTTCCAGCTCTCTTATACACAGATTGCACTGACACTACCCCTTTAAAACACAAATCTTTTAAGCGTGGATCCCGTCGAGTACGGCGGACAATCTGGGTGCTAATACCTTCCCAGGTTGTAACCAACCCCCTTTCTCAGTCTCTCTGGTTCGCAACCGTCTTATCCATATCTTTCTAGGTCTATGCAGCATTGCCTTTCCTCCGGGATAAAAATGCCTAGCTGGCGACTCTTTTCTTTTCCAGTGAGTTCACGGCTGTGTGTTCTCATTGTTCTTTCGCCGACCGTTCGCGTCTGTAACTTTATTTGGGCCATTCCCATTTATCGGGAGCGACAGCTTGGCGACTCTGCTGGGGAGACCTTATGCTGTAACCAGGGCTTCTGGTTCTTTTTGTGGGTTCCTCCTAGCGCTTGATTGATTTGTGTTTACTGGGGTGTTATGTGTTATTTGTGCTTGTTCTGTATTTATTTTTGCTTTATGTACAGTTGTTTTATTGCTTTTTAGCTTTACATATTTCATACTGTCATACTGTGCTGGCTGGATCTGTTTTGTTGCTTTGGTGGGTGGGTGTTCTATTGAGAGTTGAGGTCCTATACCTGGGACCTGAGTGACACCTAGGCTAGAGTGGTTCATGTTCTTTCCCATTCCATTTCGGTCTGGTGCGGGAATATGAAACACAGTTCAGATATGGGTTTCTTCTTGAGAACTCTGTGCTGCAGATTTCCTGTAGTGCTAGGGCTATCTGGGAAGCCTGCTAAGTCTGGATGACCTTTAGTATTGACCTTCAGAAACTGAGGTGAATTAGAGGAGGATCTTTTATGGTTACTGTAAACACTGTACCTCCGGGTTGGAAGTGTTTACACTTCTCATAACTGATCCAAGTCTGAGGATCCTTGTTCTAGAACACCACCTGTGAGGGGGGTTGGGCTGTTTACAGGTTTGCAGGTACCCTTGACCTCAGCATACCCTGTTACTTTGTTTTGATTAAGAGTACTCCATCTTGGAACAGTTCTTGTGATTCTTAACCCTGGACATGTGACTCTTTATTTGAGTTCCCCACCTTGGTTACTGGACTTATGAACCTCCATCTGGATTTCTTGAACATACCTGGACTTATATCAGAGCACTTGATCAGATCCAGCTCAGTCACAAACCCTTGCATATCATTTGCATACATCATCATTGCATCATTTTAACATTTGCTTATTTGTTTTTCAGGGTATCCATACTTTATTTTTGGCTTGGTTTTGACCCCATCATCAGCATAGACCTATCTTCATCAGCATCTACTTCAGCTATCAGCTACCTGCTTCAGTCATTTGCACCAGCCAGTCAGTGGCCCATTTTCAGTGTTATCATCAGCACCTGTCTCAACTCTTCTTCAACCACATGGCACCTAAGAAGAGTAACATCTCCTATCATTTCTTTCAGCCTGAGCTAGCTGATATCAGGAGGATTCAGACCCTGATTACTCCAGACCATATACCACTATTCAGAGAACACTATGGAGGCATACTTGATGTGGTTATGGATTTGGACCCTTCACAGAGGAGCTTGATTCATACTTGCTTGCAGTTCTATGATCCCCCTCTGAGGTGTTTCACTTTTCAAGATTTTCAGTTGGGCCCTTTGTTATAAGAGTATTCATCATTGGTTGGTATACCTATCAGGGGTGGAGTCCCCTTCAACCCTGAGATGGCTTTTCCAAGTGATGAGGAGATAGCAAAGGCATTGTATCTGGAACCTTGTCTGATTGGGCAAAATATGACTACTAAGGCTAGAATCTCTGGTCTACATCTGGATTTCTTGATCTCTCAAGCTACCCTGAAGGCTTCTTTGGGAGAGTGGAAGGCAGTCTGTGCTTTATTGGCCCTGAGCATATATGGGATTATTTTATTTGCAGATGAGCCTAAGTTTGTTAGTAAGAATGCAATCCATCTTTTCATCCTGAGGAATCCAGTGCCCACTTTATTGGGGGATTTCTACTACTCTGTTCACCAAAGGAATGAAAAGCAAAGGGGAAGATTGGTGAGGTGATGTGCTCCCCTTTTCCATACCTGGTTACTCAAGCATTTGCCCAAGACAGATGCATTTTTGAATCCTCATCAGCAGAGGAACTGGGCTAGAAGACTCACTGCTTTAACTTCAGCTGATATCAGGTGGTGCACTCAAGGCACCAAGGGCAGGGATATTATTACCAGTTGTGGGCAGTTTCCCAATGTACCTCTGATAGGAGTAAAGGGTTGCATCAACTACAACCCTCTGCTATTCAAAAGACAACTGGGTTATGCATTGGTCCACACTCCTAAGGCACAAGACTTAGCCGAGACTCTTTACTGTGAGAATAAGCCTAATCTGGCTATTGTCAGGCAAGCATCCTGGGCTTGGGACAATGTCCAGACTAAAGGAGTAACCATTCTTGGGAAGTGCAACAATGTGGCATCAGCACAGTACTATGAGTGGTCCCATGCCAGGGCTCAATTTTCTGGGATGCCCTTCACCATGGAGGATATGCCTGGGCCATCCTCAGCACCACCTCCTGTCACTGTCAGTTTGGAGGAATTTGAAAAACTAAAGGAGAGAAATGAGAAGCTGACTCAGGATCTACAGAAGACCCTCTGGGAGAGGAGTGATGGTAGGTTGGATATTGAAAGGTTGGAAAATTTGAAAGTGGAGCATCTAGCCAGAATTGAGAAGTCTGAGGATTACATCAAGAAGTCTAGGGCTGGAGAGCAGATCTTGAAGAATGCCTGCAAGGAGGCTCAGTTCCAAAAAGCCAGGACTGATTTATATCTGAAGGAGAGTCAAGCTAGGTGGGTCAGGGTCACCGAAGCTCGTACCCTAGAAGATAAGAGGACTCAGGACAAGATTGAGCAGTTGGAAGCTAGTGCAAAGGAGCAACAGGAAGCCCTGGCAGCAGCCCAGAGAGAGATCTCAGAGTTGAAGATTAGAGCTGGAGTGAAGAGGTCAAAGGACCAGAGTCAACACAAGAAGCTAACTGCAGCTGTTACTACCAGAAATCTCCTTATCAGGAATCTCACAGAGCGTCCAGCTGATCCTGTGACTGAAGCACTTCTCAAGGAAGTTCAGGAGGATGAGTTTGGTCTTGGTGTTTGACTTTTGCTTGTTGTTGTTTTCATTTCATGTACTTTTATTTTCTTGTGTTGTATTTTGACCCCTCAGAGGGCATGTATTGTAAAAAACAAACTATGTATCATTTGCTTTTTAATATATGTATCAGTTTGTTCCATCTGATTTTCTTTCAAGCAACATCAACAGTATCTTCAAGGGTCTGGAAAGGTCAAAACCAAGTGCCAAGCCGGATACCTTGGAAACAAATAAGCATATTGCATTGCATGCTAACCCTTTTTTGTTTTGTAGGTTTGTTTTGTTTTTGTTACTAACTCTGTTGTGATCCCAGGAACTATTGCTCGCCGACGGGTGTTCCCACTCAACCGTCCGCACAGATATCCAACCCGCAACAACCTTCCGGGTATACAGATGGACCAGGTACAACAGGACCTTACAGAGGTCAGGAACCAAATGGCAAATGAAAGATTGGAAATGAGGGCTCAGATGACACAATTTATGGAGGTGATGAACAATATGGCTCAGAGCCAAGAGAGATTAAGAGCAATGGTAGAGAGGCAGAATCAGGAAGACCCCCATCTAGGGACTGCAGGGACAAGCAACAATGAGAGGGTTCAGCCTCATATCAACCCCCCTGTATTTGGACCCCACCTTCACCCAGAAATCAACATCCCTGCTAATGTTCAAGGGAATGCTACTACAGGCAGAGTGCTGTAAGAAGACCCCCAGGAGGATCAGTTCACAGTGATGGGAGCTGGGGATGAGGCCTATGACAGAAGGCTGGACGAAATTGCTGAAAAATTAAGATCCTTGGAGTCTCAAAACTCTTTGGGTTTTGATGTTATGGACATGGGCTTAGTGGACGGGGTCAGGATTCCCCATAAGTTTAAGCCTCCTTGTTTTGAAAAGTACAATGGGACCTCCTGCCCACGGACCCACTTACAGTCCTTTCTGGGGAGGTTGAATGCATATACCATGGACGAGAAGCTATGGATGTTTTATTTTGAGGATAGCTTAACGGGAGCTTCAAGGGAATGGTATTCTCATCTGACCAGAGCCACCATCAGATGTTGGAAAGACCTGGCTAAGGCCTTTATCCGACAATACCAATATAATTTGGATATGGCACCCAACAGGACCCTCCTGATGGGGATGTCACAGTCATCCAGGGAAAGCTTCCGCGAGTACGCCCAGAGATGGAGACAGCTGGCTGCTGCTGTCCAGCCACCTATGTCAAAGAGGGAGATGGCAGATATGTTTATGAACACCCTCCAAGGGACATACATTGACAGGCTAGCTTCTTTCTCTTCTACCAGCTTTGCAGATGTCGTTATAGCTGGAGAGAGAATTGAGAGCCTGTTAAAGATGGGCAAAATTTCTGACAACGGTGCCAGCTCATCCAGCAACACAAGAAAGCCTTTTGTGGGCCCAAGAAGAACTGGTGAGACCAATGCTATCCATGCCAGCAGGGGCAGACCCCAATATGTTCATAGGTCGGTGGCAGCAGTCACCATTCCCGCTCCAGTTCATCCACAACCAGCTTATCAACCACCGCAGCAAAATTATCAGCAACAAACTCAGTATCCTCCTCAGAGAAACTACAACAACACCAACAACAACAATCAGCAAAGACCGTTCCAACAGAGACCTTCTCAGGCCAATAGGGTGATCGACCCGATCCCTATGCCCTATGCCACATTACTGCCACAACTCCTGAAACTCAACCTGGTTGAGCTAAGGACATTGGCACCTCCAGATCCTACCAGTCTACCCAGAAATTACGACTCTAACGCCAGATGTGCCTTCCATTCAAATGCACCTAGCCATAGTACAGAGAAGTGCAGAGCTTTGCACATGAAGGTACAAGACCTGGTAGACTCTAAGGCTCTAAACTTTGCACCACCACCAAATGTTAACAAGAACCCTATGCCAAACCATGGAGGTCCCAGAATCAATGCTATTGAAGAAGACAAGCCGTCTTATTTGATAACCAGTGTGGGTCAGATTCGGACACCCTTGGTAGAGATTAAAGCTCAACTCCTTGAATGTCAAATGTTCCCGGGATGCGAGCTAGGGTGTGCTTATTGCAACATTTCAGTGAATGGTTGTGATAACTTGAGAGATGGCATAGATGGTCTCATCCAGAGTGGCCTGCTTCAAATCACAACATCAATACCTACCAACCCAGCAATCTCCTTAACAACAGTCCCCGTGTCTTCTACAACTGCAACAACCATTGTTCCAAGCAACTCTTCAATCTCGTCAACAAATGCTTCATCTGTTACTTCAACGGACCAGATATCAACAAACATCCCTTCTACAACTTCAGCACCCCTTCATTCAGAATCTCCTACAACAACAACACCCATCCTTCCAACAATGTCTCCTACAACTTCAGCAGCAAATGTCTCAACAGTTACAATTTATTATGATCCTGAAAATGATTCTGCCTACAACTCACAAAGTGCCACTCCTATCAGGGCACCAGTCACAATATACTATGATCCACATACTATCATGGTCCCTTCTGCAACTGCAATCAGTCCAGTCATTATCACAGTGCCTGGGCCAATACCTTATGAAAGCAGTAATGCCATCCCCTGGCATTACGGCTCTGATCTATACTGCGAAGGACAGAAAATCACTCTTGAATCATCAACCCCTGCACCACAAATAGACAATGTGGGGGGAGGCGGAGGCTTCACTCGAAGCGGACGTCTCTTCGCTCCACAAATTCAAAGACCCACTGCCGAAGCAGAAGCTGCTGCCAAGGCAAAAGGGAAGAGCTTGGTGCAAGAAGAGCAAATTGTTAAAGAAGCTTTGAAAACACCTTTTGATCAAGAAGTTGATGAATTCATGTGAATCATCAAGAAAAGTGATTACATGATAGTGGACCAGCTTCACCAGACGCCTTCCAAGATCTCTATTCTATCATTGCTTATGTGCTCCGAGGCTCATCGGAACGCACTACTAAAAGTCTTGCACGCAGCTTATGTGCCAGAACAGATCACCGTCAATTAGTTGGAAGCTGTGGTTGGAAATGTTAATGCTAGTCATGGGCTAGGATTTACCAACACTGATTTGACTACGGAAGGCCGCAATCATAACAAGGCTTTGCACATTACCATGGAATGTAAGGGTGCAGTTCTTTCCCATGTGCTGGTAGACACAGGATCATCCCTCAATGTCTTACCTAAAAAAGCCCTTGTAAAGATGGAGTATGAAGGATTGGCATTACGTCCCAGTAACTTAGTAGTAAGAGCCTTTGACGGTTCTAAGAGATCAGTTCTGGGAGAGATTGAGTTGCCTATAACGATTGGCCCACAAACTTTCAAAACGACCTTCTACGTGATGGATATACAGCCTGCCTACAGCTGTCTATTGGGTAGGCCATGGATTCACGCCGCTGGCGCCGTGACCTCAACCCTTCACCAGAAGTTAAAATTCGAGTGGGAGGGTCAAGTCGTTACTATCTGCGGAGAGGAAGATATTTTTGTTAGCCACCTGGCTACCTACAAATATATTGAGATGGATGGGGAGATCCATGAAACGATGAGTCAAGGGTTTGAGGCCTTGAACATAAATGAAACATCTGCTGTACCTGGAACCTCAATGACATCATACCAACAAGCCCGGAAGGTTGTTGAAGAAGGAACTGCCCAAGGCTGGGGCAAATTGTTACCTGTGGAGAAGAAAGAAGATAGATTTGGGTTGGGTTACAAACCAACTCAACAAGATCAAGCAGAGGCTGCTAAGGAGCCCAACTTTGTTAGTGGGGGGATGCTTACCCCTGATGCTGTCAACAATTTAGAAGACGAGGATGAAAGCGACCGCAACCTGGAGAGTTGGATCCGTCCAAAGATCCCGGGGAGCAGTATCTCAAACTGGTCTTCCCAGGAAATTATAAGAGTTACTCCTGCAGAGTAATTATTATTTCCTGTATTTTTATAGCATGCATCAAGTCTTGCATCTTGCCCAAGATGACAAGACTCATTTTGTAATCGGGCCATCTGTAATTTTTGTGCAACAAGATTAATCAATGAAATATCAGACATCTTTTGCAAACGAGTCTTTTTTCTTTTCCGCTCACTGTTTTTCCATTTTTCTTTTTGTACAAAAAATAAATGGCAATGTTTTCAAAATGACAACTTTGTTTCACTTTTCTAAACAAGATTAAAATCAAATCACTAAAATGAACCAACTGAACCCTTACAGAGTGTGCCTTCCAGACCGCACCGACAACAGCACGGCTATGACTTCGTATGACTTTGACAATCCAATCAATCAAGCTGATGAAGGGGTTGAAGAAGATTATGAGCTTCCTGAAGAGCTAGCCAGGTTGTTGAGGCAAGAGGAAAAGGTTATCACTCCTCATCAGGAGGAGGTAGAGACGATCAATCTTGGTACAGATGAAGACGTGAAAGAAGTTAAAATCGGGGCCTGCCTACAAGACTCAGTAAAGAGACAACTGATTGACCTGCTTCAAGAGTATGTGGATGTGTTTGCTTGGTCTTATCAAGATATGTCGGGTTTGGACACCGACATTGTTGTGCACAAGCTGCCTTTAAGAGAGGAATGCCCACCGGTTAAACAGAAACTGCGCCGTACTCGTCCAGACATGGCAATGGAAATCAAAGAAGAGGTACAAAAGCAATGGGACGCCGGGTTCCTTGCTGTAACTAGCTATCCGCCGTGGGTGGCTAACATAGTACCTGTGCCTAAGAAGGATGGCAAAGTAAGAATGTGTGTTGACTACCGGGATCTGAACAGAGACAGCCCAAAAGATGACTTCCCATTACCTCACATTGATGTATTGGTGGATAATACGGCTCAGTTCTCGGTATTCTCCTTCATGGACAGATTTTCAGGATACAACCAGATCAAAATGTCACCTGAAGACATGGAGAAGACAACCTTCATCACACCCTGGGGCACATTCTGTTACAAGGTGATGCCATTTGGACTGAAGAATGCTGGTGCAACATATCAACGGGCTATGGTAACATTATTCCACGACATGATCCATAAAGAAATCGAATGTTACGTGGATGACATGATTGCCAAGTCCCTCACTGAAGAAGACCACCTGGTAAATCTGTTGAAGCTATTCAAGCGTCTGAGGAAATACCAATTGAAGTTGAACCCCAACAAATGCACATTCGGGGTGCGATCCGGTAAGCTGCTGGGATTTATTGTGAGCGAGAAAGGGATTGAAGTTGACCCTGATAAAGTCAAAGCTATTCAAGAGATGCCTGCACCGAAAACAGAAAAGGAAGTTCGAGGGTTCTTAGGTAGATTGAACTACATTTCAAGGTTCATATCTCACCTTACAGCAACCTGTGAGCCCTTGTTCAAATTGTTGAGAAAAGAACAGACGGTCAGGTGGAACGAAGACTGCCAGAGGGCTTTTGACAAAATCAAGGAATACTTGCAAGAACCTCCAATCCTTATGCCTCCAGTTGAAGGAAGACCTCTGATCATGTACTTGACAGTGTTAGAAGAGTCGATGGGGTGTGTGCTGGGCCATCATGACGAGTCTGGTCGAAAAGAGTATGCAATATACTACCTAAGCAAAAAGTTTACCGACTGTGAACAACGTTATTCACTGCTCGAGAAAACTTGTTGTGCTTTAGCGTGGGCTGCTCGCCGACTGAGACAGTATATGTTGACCCACACTACCTTGCTGATCTCAAAGATGGATCCAGTCAAGTACATATTTGAGAAGCCAGCACTTACCGAACGGGTTGCAAGATGGCAAATGATCCTCACAGAATATGACATCCAGTACACCTCTCAGAAAGCCATCAAGGGTAGTGTATTGTCTGAATATCTTGCTGAGCAACCTATTGATGATTACCAGCCTATGAGATTTGACTTCCCTGATGAAGACATCATGTTCATAAAAGCAAAAGATCATGAAGAGCCTGTTCACACTGAAGGGCCTGACCCAGAAGAAGAATGGACTATGATGTTCGATGGGGCTGTTAACATGAATGGTCGTGGCGTTGGTGCAGTACTCATTACACCTAAGGGAGTCCACATGCCTTTCTCGGCAAAACTCTCCTTCAACTGCACTAACAACGAAGCTGAATACGAAGCTTGCATTATGGGTCTTGAGGAAGCCATTGACCTCAGGATCAAGACATTGACTGTATTCGGAGATTCAGCTCTGGTAGTTAATCAGACCAACGGCAAATGGTACACCCACCAAGATCATCTGATACCTTACAGGGATTATACAAGGAGGTTATTGACTTTCTTTACAGCGGTCAAGCTTGAGTATATCCCTCGAGACGAGAATCAGTTTGCAGATGCTCTGGCTACCATTTCGTCCATGATCAAAGTTCAAGCTGCCAGCTTTGTACCTCAAATCTCAGTGTCCAGACTTGACAGACCAGCATATGTGTTCGCAGCAGATGTTTTCCAAGATGATAAGCCTTGGTTCCATGACATTAAGTGCTTCTTGGAGGATCAAACGTACCCACCTGGGGCATCTTCCAATGATAAGAAGACTTTGAGAAGGCTTGCTGGAAGCTTCTTCCTGAATACTGATGGTTCCCTATACAAGAGAAATTTTGATATGGTACTCCTCAGATGCGTTGATAGAACAGAAGCAGACTTGTTAATGCATGAAGTGCACAAAGGATCCTTTGGTACCCATGCTGGAGGACATGCAATGGCTAAAAAGTTGCTAAGATCAGGCTATTACTGGATCACGATGGATGCCGACTGTTGTGCCTACGCCAGAAAATGCCATAAATGCCAGATTTATGCGGATAAGGTGCATGTGCCGCCCAATCCTCTGAATGTGATGTCTTCGCCTTGGCCCTTTGCTATGTGGGGCATTGACATGATTGGAAAGATTGAGCCAAATGCTTCGAATGGTCACAGATTCATCCTAGTTGCCATTGACTATTTCACCAAGTGGGTCGAAGCAGCTTCCTATGCCAATGTTACAAGACAAGTGGTAGCCAGATTTCTGAAGAGAGATATCATCTGTCGGTATGGAGTGCCCGAGTGAATCATTACTGATAATGGTTCCAACTTGAACAACAAAATGATGGCAGAGCTGTGCCGGGACTTCAAGATCCAACACCATAATTCTTCTCCTTACAGGCCAAAGATGAATGGCGCCGTCGAGGCAGCAAATAAGAATATCAAGAAGATTGTGCAGAAGATGGTAGTCACATACAAAGACTGGCATGAAATGTTACCATTTTCCTTGCATGGGTACCGCACGTCAATCAGAACATCTACTGGGGCAACACCGTATCGACTTGTGTATGGTATGGAAGCAGTCCTACCGGTTGAAGTTGAATTACCCTCTCTACGGATACTGATGGATGTCAAACTGAGTGAAGCAGAATGGGTTCGGGCCCGATACGAACAACTGAGTCTGATTGAAGAGAAAAGATTGGCTACAATCTGTCATGGGCAATTATATCAGAAGAGAATGAAGAAAGCCTTCGATCAGAAAGTCAGGCGCCGAGAGTACCAAGTAGGAGATCTTGTGCTGAAAAGAATCCTCCCTCCTCATACAGACCACAGGGGCAAGTGGACTCCGAACTATGAAGGACCATTTGTAGTGAAGAAAGTTTTTTCTGGTGGAGCACTGATGCTCAGCACCATGGATGGTGAAGACTTCCCGTCCCCTGTGAATTCAGATGCAGTTAAAAAATACTTCGCATAAAAATGACCCGCTGGACACAAAAACAGAATGTAAGTCCAGGCAAAAATAGGGCATCCCGGCGAGTCAAAAACAGAATAAAAGACTCGGGCAAAAATAAGGGAAAATAAACAAAAAATGTACACCCGCTGAGTTGAAAAGCCGCATTGGACGACTCAGGCAAAAATGGGTATCCCGATGGATTGAAAACCCGAAAGGGCGATCCATGCAAAATAAGGGAATAAGCGAACAACTGCGTTCTGAATTTGTCTGTATAACCTACAACTTGGTAAGCTTCAAAAGGATCAAGCTTCTGTCAGAATCAGCCTTCTTCAGAAAGCAAGACGAGAAGAACGTCAAATGTCATACGAGTCATAGCAAAAGAGGAAGCTCCTTAAAGCGTCGTCAACATTGCCAACATTTTGTTTCTCAATTTGTAACAATCTCCTCATTTCAGGGGATATGTTTCCCTGACTGTATCTTGCCAATTCAGGGCACATGAATTAATGAAAGCAGATTTTCAGTCATGTTTCGTCTTGCACACTTTTATTTGCAAAAATGTCTGATGTCTTAAGAAAAACTGATTGCATAAATACAGATGCCTATCTCCAAAAATATGTAATAAAAGTCACATGCTTGCAGGAAATATACTTACTCTCAGAAGTGTCTAAACTCCTATGACGGAATCCAGTAAAGGATACCTCGGGATCACTTGTGCGTTTCCCTATCTTTGCAGGATTGCAGGTATCCAGAGCGCAACTTGGGGCATGAAAGCTTCACTCCAGCAAGCTGACAAATCAACACTCAGCCTTAGCACCCAAAGTGTTTTCTCCCCAGCCGAGTTGCCACTTGTTACTTCTCCCCATCAGAGTTTCCAGGCATCACTTCTCCAACAGGGCGGTACCAGAAGGCGCCCATATCCCCGGCTGAGTCAAGAACCCTCCTCAACAGAATCTCTAGGTAGATCTTTCAGTGATCCCTCTTTCTCCCCAGCCGAGTTGCCATTTCATCCTCAGCCAAATACAAAAGTCGGGGAACCATCTCCCCACAGAGTTTCAACCTCTATCCAGAAGAGCAGCACATGAAGGGATCACAACAGAGTGACGAAAGCTTCTACAAACCCCAGCTGGGTCTCTCATTATCAGGATGGGTCTATCCGTGACCCATTCCCCCAAGCAAATATCATCTTATTAGATCTACCAATGATCTCATCCCCAGCTGGGATGTCCATTACAAGCGGATCAATCAGAGATCTTCGCAGCATCGGGATCCGAATCCCGGATTGGTATCCTTGCATAATCATGGCATTCACATCATATTCACCCACAAAGCGTAGCATTCCGTCTAAAGCGGAGCATTACGGCAAAAATCCAGCATACTGCATAATCATAAGCCATGGTTTGAATCAAACACTTGTGAATAATGACAATCCATCAACATACAGAAAACTTCCCCCAAAATCCCCAGCGGAGATTCCCCAGCAAACACAGTTGCCTTGCGTTCCCAAACATCAGTGTATACTCCTTGTGGCACCCGTCCGTGTCATATCCCCAGCAGAAAGCCAAAGACATCCTCTTTGCACTCACATATACTTATACCATTCTTTTTGACACCCGTCCGTGTCACTCTCCCCAAAAATTAAATACTCATCTATACGCCAATCACACTTATACAGATACTCGTCCGTATCTTGTATATAGCACTTATATCCCCGCAGATTCAACACTAGTCCTTGTTCTTTGTTAACCAGATGGTACTCGTCCGTACCATCATCTCAAAACACGTGTCAAGCGTTTGTTTCTACCTGATACTCGTCCGTATCATAGTCTTAAGGATGATCGTCCGCATCTTTAATCCATACACTGTGTCAAACACTCTTGTCTTCTCGAATATTAAACACTCGTCTGTATCTACTATTTCCCAGAAGAGTCTTTTCAGATTCAACACTCGTCCGTGTTCTCTGTTAACCAGTTGGTACTCGTCCGTATCATCATCGCTGAACACGCGTCAGTTTGTTTCTACCCGATACTCGTCCGTATCATAGTCTTAAGGATGCTCGTCCGCATCTTTAATCTATACACAAACATCTAAACACTTATACCTTTTGTTTCCTAGATGTAAACACTCGTCCGTGTTTACTATTCCCCAGTAGATCGCTACCAAAGCAAATTTTCTTTTTTATCTGACATTCATCCTGTGTCATGATAAACCCTGAGAGCAGCCGTACCCTGCTAGGTGGTCGTCCTCCACCTCTTGATGATCGTCCTTCATCATGCTCATCCGATGGCCGTCCCCATCGTTGATTTTCTATCCGACATTCGTCCTGTGTCGTGATATTTAGCAGCCGTCCCCTGCTAGGTGGTTGTCCTCCACCTCTTGATGATCGTCCTTCATCATTTTATCCAATGGCCGTCCCCATTGTTGATCTTTGGTTATCTGACATTCGTCCTATGTCATGATAAACCTCGAGAGCAGTCGTCCCCTGCTAGGTGGTCGTCCTCCACCTCTTGATGGTCGTCCTCCATCATGCTCGTCCGATGGCCGTCCCCATCGTTGACCTTTTATCCGGCATTCGTCCTATGTCGCGATATTTTCGACAGCCGTACCCTGCCAGGTGATCGTCCTTCACCTTAGATGACCGTCCCTCATCTTATACCCAACAGAGCAGCCGTCCCCTGCTAGGTGATCGTCCTTCACCTTTGATGACCGTACCTCATCATCTGTTTATTTCATTTATTCTTTAACCCGACGGCCGTCCCTGTCGTGGTCCCTTTTCCTTTCAGTTCAGCCTGATGGCCGTCCCCATCGTTGGTTACTCTACTTTTTGAACTTGATGGCCGTCCCCGTCATGTTTCATTAATCCCCAGAAAATCTTACAGCTTTACTTGATGGCCGTCCCCATCATGATCTCTTTTATCCCCAACATGTCGGCCGTCCCCGTCATTGCTTCATTTCCCGCACTTTCCCCAGCATGTCGGCCGTCCCCGTCATTGCTCTTTACCCAGCAGTCGTCCTCTGCTCGACGGTCGTCCTCCGTCGCCCATACTTTACAATATACTTTATTTTCTTTCACAATCTATATCCCTTTTCTTCTTCATTTCTGTGAGTGCAAATTTTGGACTGTCTTTGGTATTCAACCACAAGTTATCTTGTTTGCCTGTTAAGCCGTTGCTTACAACCTGCACAGCTAACTCATGTTTGAATAGGGGCAGCTGTAAACACCCCAAATTTGCCCTCACCCATTCACACCATGGTTTGTGATCATTTCATATGCATAAACACAATCATAGTATCTCATACTACATTTTTGATTCACTGCATTGGTTCTAAGTCATCTGCATCTAGGGTTTGTGATCTGAGCAATCCAAGAGCCTCTTGAGCCATTCCAAAGGCCATCAATCACTTCAAAGGGGTCCATGTGTGTTCAAGCATCATATTATATCCTCTCAAAGTCAAGAATGCCAAAGAATCACAAGAACTGGGAATAGTATGGAAGCAGAGCCAGGCTTGACTGCACAGATGACCTAGAATTAGGGTTTTGGTTTCAGAGGCCATAACTCCAAATTTTTTGGTCATTCTTGTTTCTATTGGTCTCTATATGGTATAGGGAGTATGCATATCAATTTTCATGAAGAAATTCCATGGGGAAGTCATCTGATCAAGAGTTGACTTTTCAGGCAAGTCAGTGCAAAATCAGGGCATCTGAAGCCCCCAATGACCCAACCAAAGGGTGTTCTTCATCATTTTGATTCTATATCATCTTTATTTTATCATAGAATAAGTTGGAAGTTCACAAAATTGAGAAATTTCAAGTTTTTTGCAAAGTTGACTTTTTGGGCCAGTTTGACTTTTAATGGAAATGTCATTTTTGACAACTTTTTCAACCCTTACTTTTTGATTCAAGAAAGCTTCAAATGAAAAAACTTTGGTCATGAAAGTTGTAGAATAGATCTTTCCCTTTTCAAAAAGTACAAGAACATGACCTAATTCATTTTTGATCAAAAGTTATGGCTTGTCAAAGTTGGCAAAAATCACTAAATTTCACGTCATGCACCAAAGAGGCAAAGTTGCAAATTCACTTCTCAAGGCCAATTAAGTCATCAAATGGGCTTCTAATCCACACAACATGATCACACAACATCTAAAGTTCAGAATGCACCCAAGGAATCACATGTTTTATGGCCCATGGATCAAGTTTCTTTCATAAGAACCAAAGGCAAGGCAAGTTGCAAAACTCATGATGGCTTCTCATCCACTTGCTGCCTAGTTTGCTGAACCATCCTAGCCCTTTTCCCTCATCATGCTGCGCAGCACACCCTCCTTGTACTAGGCTAGCAATTGACCCATGCTTCTCTTACACAAAAGTTGACATTTTGCAAAAGCACTCATACCAATCAATAAAGCACATGTCACTTCTTCTGACCAATCACATTTCTTTATACAAATCAAATGCAAGCCAAACATAAGGAGAAGCAAGCTTGAAACCAGCAACAAGACAACATTCATATTTTCACCCTCACTTGCAAAAGCATTCGAAACTCATTCCACAGGCCACAAACACACAAACAAACTTCATGAACCATCTCACCATGCTTCACTGAACACAAAGCACCCATCATCCTTGCCTGAAAGCCATAGAATCACAAACACGATCCTCACCTGACCTTGAACAGAACTTGTTCAAACTTCCAAACCAGCCATCACAAACTCTTTCTAAGCATCAAGAGTTCATCACAGGCCTAAAGGGAGTGGATTGCACAAAGAAAAGGGGTCAGAAAGTTGCAAACTGAAAAGCTTCAAACTCAGGTAGCTTCATGAACTTTTTTTCCAGAACGTGTATTTTAAGTTACTAAATGAATCTACATGCTTCCCTGATCATGAATATGTGATTATTTTTGAAAATGGTTGAGAAACCAGGATGTATGAATGCTCTGAAACTTTTTGCCCTAAAACTATTTTGATTCGATTTGGCTTATTTAGGAATGATAAATGTTGTTTGAATGAGGGGTTTGATTCGTATTTGAGTGGGGAAGAGTTCTGGGCAGTTGGATTTTGTTTTCATTACGTGTAGAGAGAGTTTGTGTTTTTGGTTGATCGGAGAAGACGACCGGAACAGTGTTCCGGTCGCCTGAAAGTCATTAGGGCACGAATTAGGGCTTAATCAGTTAATTAGTGAGTTTGAATACCAGCCCTTGGATATGGCGCCAAGTCAAACGCGCGCGCTGCCAGTTTAAACCTAGGCCCTTGGATCTGATTACCACCCATTTAATTCATTTTATTTTCTTTTTATTTCATTTAATTTCTCCATTTATTTTAAAATAGTAAAACTCATTCAAAAATTCTGAAATTTTTTATACAAACTTTTATTAAATTTCAGAAACCAAAAATATTTTTATTTTTATTTTTTGCATTTTAAAAATATTTTTAAATATTTAAAAGTTTATTTTTAATTAATTAATGAGAATTAATTAATTAAAAATGATTTTAGGTATTTAAAAATCACCAAAAAATTCATGAAACATTTAAAACCATTTAGAAACATTGTCCAACCCTCAAACCAAATTTCTTTTTTGATCTTGATGCATTTTAAGAATTTTTCATGGAATTAAAATCATTTTTAGGTATTATTTTGATCCAAACTTCCAAAAATCATTTCTGCCTAACCATTGAGGGTTGGACCTTGATTCTTTTTGCATTGCATTGTGTTTAGCATGTAGTTTGTGAGATTAAATGGTCATGATTTGCGTTTTCATTTTCCATTTGTTTGACATTTTTCTTGTTAAGGAACCCTAAAACCCTAGAAAACTTAGGAAAATCATAACTTGAATTAGGTTAAGAGTTGGAACTTTTCCTTTGGGCAGTGAGTTAGTATAGGTTTAGGGATCCTTTTAGTGCATTTTCAATTTTTTATCTTGATGTTTGCTTCTGATTTTGGTTTTTGTTTGATGCATTGATCATAAACCCTAATTTGGGCTTCCATATGCATCCATCTTGCATTTGCTTGCATAACATGACTTGCCATAGCATTTTTGTGCACCCATTTGATTCATTTGATATCTTAAGACATATTGAAAGCATGTTTGACCATTGTATCTTGCATTTGCCATGTTGTATGCCATTTGCATCCCATAACTTTTCATGTATGTTCATGGTTCTTAACTTGTTTCATCTGCATCCATTGGTTCACATGATCATCCTCATACCTTGATTCATGTTTGCAGCATCTCATAGCATCATTATCATCTCATATATGCTTCTGGTTTTGGTTTGCACCATGTCATTTCATCTCATTTTGCATTGCATTGCATTCCTTTATTAACATTTCAGGTTGTAAGTAACTTTGGGAAGTGGATTTGCCTTCACTTCCCACATTTTCTTTTCATCCCTCTTATGCATCCATGCTGCATTTGGTTATGTGTTTGAGATTGGGCTTGCTCATTCTTCTTCTTCTCACTTTCTTTCTTCAAGTGACTTGGCTTCTTGGATGAAGCAAGTTACTTTGCTTCTCCTGATCCTTTCATCTGCTTCCTGGTGGTTCCATTGAAGAATTCTCTTGTAAACCTCACAAACCTTAGGAACAACCAAGCATGACAATGATTAGGGTTTTGATTAGTCTCCCCACCTAGTTTTACCTTTGTGTCTCTTTGAGTCCTCTCTTCTCACCTCATAATCAGGGACTAAACCCTAAAGGTTTTAAGGCTTTGTGATTAAGCTTATGCCTGCATCCTTCTATTAGGATGGAGTGTATAACTTTAATCCTAAGTGTTAAACCCTTAATGTGTTTAACTCTCTTAATCAATTCACTTAATAATCATCAAGACATCAAGCTTGTAACTTGGGCCTTGCATTAGGGTTCTAATTCTTCCTTAACTGGTTAAGAAGGACTAACCCTAGTGTTAATGGACAAGTCCCCCTCAAGTTGTCTTACAAATCATAAAACTCACTTCATCATCATATCATTAAATAAAATCCACTTAATCAAAGGCTTGTTTTGTCATGAGTTTAATCCCTAATCATGGATTAAGTTGAGGAGCTTTCCTCAGCTTAAACATTCTCATCTATTATCCTTCTATTAGGATGGTGTAATGGGACTGTTTAATCCTTGATTATGGCTTAATCTCATTACTTAACACCAAACAAAAACACCAAAAACATCTAAATAATCACAAGTAGGTTAATGATCTTAACCCTACACCAAAGGTGATTAAGTGTGAGAAGCTGACTTCACACTTAAGGTAATTCTCATTACCCCTAATCAGAGGGAAGATGTGATGAGTTTACTAAATCCATTGGTTTAGGTTTAAGCTCATTAGCTTATGACAAACTCCCAAAAGCAATAAAAGACTGAAAATGCAAAAAACAAACAATAATCGTCTCCTTCGGGATTCTTTTCTCATCTCATTCACTCAAAAACGAGAACTTGCTCCTTCTGTCTAATGCAAGACAGTTTGCACCTGAGCCAGACAGGTCATACACTTGAGCATAGACAAGTAAGCAGTTCACAAGTCAATTCATCTTTCAGTCTCTTTGGGTCGAACTACGGTGTTCTGACTTCCTCATTGCACGAGAGGATACGTAGGCATAACTTAACAGTTATCGAACAAAAGTCTCTGTATATTCCCCCTCCTTCCAGCTTCATTCTTGTAAAGCCTCATAGTCATGAGCATTTCACTCTTATCCTTACACTGACACTGTATATATCACTTCACTTCTTTGCACTGACACCTGTACATCCTTTTCCAGCTCTCTTATACACAGATTGCACTGACACTACCCCTTTAAAACACAAATCTTTTAAGTGTGGATCCCGTCGAGTACGGCGGACAATCTGGGTGCTAATACCTTCCCAGGTTGTAACCAACCCCCTTTCTCAGTCTCTCTGGTTCGCAACCGTCTTATCCATATCTTTCTAGGTCTATGCAACATTGCCTTTCCTCTGGGATAAAAATGCCTAGCTGGCGACTCTTTTCTTTTCCAGTGAGTTCACGGCTGTGTGTTCTCATTGTTCTTTCGCCGACCGTTCGCGTCTGTACCTTTATTTGGGCCATTCCCATTTATCGGGAGCGACACGTAGGGATAGGGGCAGTTGGACCAGGGGATAGACCTTTGGTCTAGGTCTTCACGCTTCTTACGCGTCCCCTGGCAGCTCCTCCTTGGGCTTAGCTAAATCCAGCCCATTTGGAGCCTTGGCCCAGCGCTGGGGGCTCAATATAAATACCCTTTTATAGCAAATGGTCAGGTATTCTAACTTACTCTAATATAACCTTACTCTGTACCTCTTCTAACTTAAGCATTGGAGCACCTTGCAGGTACACCCCCCTCACTCACCTTACTCTCTGGCCCAGTCTTCAAATCCTTGGAAGGCCCTCCTGATCAGGTAAGATCAGTGACGCCGTCTGTGGGAAATAGCTATCCCCGTGTTCATGAATAGAGGATCAAAGCTCATCCATTCCTGTCCTTCCAACATGGCCGGAGAACAACCTAGCGAGCGCAGCCGTCCCCTCGTCGACTACACTATGGATGATGGCCCGCAGCCCCATGAAGCAGACGCTCGAGACGGTCGTCCATCTACCCCGTCTCCAGAGCCTCAAAACAACGGGGATGTCTCTCACGCCCAAAACCAAGGGGCAGAGACATTCCGTCCCATCCCCGTTGTCGCTCCCGATAAGTGACACCAGGTCAGATAAAGGTACAGACGCGAACGGTCGGCGAGAGGGAACAGTGAGAACACACAGCCGTGAACTCACTGGAGAATGAATAGAGTCGCCATCTAGGCATTTTTATCCCGGAGGAAAGGCAATGCTGCATAGACCTAGAAAGATGGATAAGACGGTTGCGAACCAGAGAGACTGAGAAAGGGGGTTGGTTACAACCTGGGAAGGTATTAGCACCCAGATTGTCCGTCGTACTCGACGGGATCCACGCTTAAAAGATTTGTGTTATAAAGGGGTAGTGTCAGTGCAATTTGTGTGTAAAATAGCTGGAAAGGAATGTACAGGTGTCAGTGTAAAGAAGTGAAGTGTATATATATAGTGTCAGTGTAAGGACAAGAATGAAATGCTCAAGATCATGAGGCTTAAAAGAATAAAGCTGGAGGAGGGGGAATATACAGAGACTTTTGTTCGATAACTGTTAAGTTATGCCTACGTATCCTCTCGTGCAATGAGGAAGTCAGAACACCGTAGTTCGACCCAAAGAGACTGAAAGATGAATTGACTTGATGAACTGCTTGCTTGTCTATGCTCAAGTGTATGACCTGTCTGGCTCAGGTGCTAACTGTCTTGCATTAGACGGAAGAAGCAAGTTCTCGTTCGTGAGTGAATGAGATGAGAAAAGAATCCCGAAGGAGACGATTATTGTTTGTTTTTGTGTTTTCAGTCTTTTATTGTTTTTTGAGAGTTTGTCATGAGTTAATGAGCTTAAGCCTAAACCAATGGATTTAGTAAACTCATCACATCTTCCCTCTGATTAGGGGTAATGAGAGTACTTTAAGTGTGAAGTCAGATTCTCACACTTAAACACCTTTGGTGTAGGATTAAGATCATTAACCTACTTGTGATTATTTAGATGTTTTTGGTGTTTTTGTTTGGTGTTAAGTAATGAGGTTAAGCCATAATCAAGGATTAAACAGACTCATTACACCATCCTAATAGAAGGATAATAGATGAGAAAGTTTAAGCTGAGGAAAGCTCCTCAACTTAATCCATGATTAGGGATTAAACTCATGACAAAACAAGCCTTTGATTAAGTGGATTTTATTTAATGGTATGATGATGAAGTGATTTTTATGATTTGTAAGACAACTTGAGGGGGACTTGTCCATTAACACTAGGGTTAGTCCTTCTTAACCAATTAAGGAAGAAATAGAACCCTAATGCAAGGCCCAAGTTACAAGTGTGATGTCTTGATATTTATTAAGTGAATTGATTAAGAGATTTAAACACATTAAGGGTTTAAGACTTAGGATTAAAGTTATACACTCCATCCTAAGAGAAGGATGCAGGCATAACCCTAATCACAGAGTCTTAGAGCCTTTAGGGTTTAGTCTCTGATTATGAGATGAGAAGAGAAGACTCAAAGAGAGACACAAAGGTAAAAACTATGAGGGGAGACTAATCAAAACCCTAATTCATTATCATGCTTGGTTGACCCTAAGGTTTGTGAGGTTTGCAAGAAGAATCTTCAAAGGAGCCACCAGGAAGCAGATGAACAGGATCAAGAGAAGCAAAGTGACTTGCTTCATTCAAGAAGTCAAGTCACTTGAAGAAAGAAGGTGGGAGGAACAAGAATGAGCAAGCTCAATCTCAAACACATACATAAATGCAGCAATGGATGCAAGAGAGATGAGAAGAAAAGTTATGAGAAGTGAAGGCAAATTCACTTCTCAAGGTTACTTACCACCTGAAATGTTAGAAAGAAATGCAATGCAATGCAAGATGAGATGAAATGGTATGATGATAGACCAAACCAGAAGCATGTTGATGATGATTATGATATTATGAGGTGCTGCAAACATGAGGCAAGACATGGAGATGTTCATATAAGATCATGGATGCAAATGATGCAAGTTAAGGAGCATGAATGAACATGAAAAGTCATGAAGCATACAAGGCAAATGACATGGCAAACATGTAATGCAATGATCAAACATGCTTCCTATATGTCTTAAGATGTCAAATGAATCACAAGAATGCACAAAATGCAAAGACAAGTCATGCTATGCAAGGAAATGCAAGAAGGATGCAAGAGAAAGCCCAAATTAGGGTTCATGGATCAAACATCAAACAAAAATCCAAAACAGAAGCAAACCCTAAGATAAAAAATGGAAAATGCTACCCAAAGAAACCCTAAACCTATAATGAACCACTGCCCAAAGGGGAACTCTCAACTCTTAACCAAACTCAAGATATGAATTTTCTAAGTTATTAGGGTTTTTTAGGGTTCTTAACAAAAGAAATACCAAACAATTTGGAAATGCAAGAGCAATTCATGGCCATTTTACCCTAGAAACTACATGCCAAATAGAATGCAACACAAAAAGAATCAATGTCCAAACCTTCTCCAATAGACAGAAATGAATTTTTGAACCCATGATCAAAATAATGCATAAAAAATGATTTAATTCAATGAAAAATTCTTAAAATGCATCAAGATCAAAAAAGAAATTTGGTTTGAAGGTTGGACAATGTTTCTAAATGTCTTAGAACATTTCATGAATTTTTTGGTGATTTTTAAATACCTAAAAGTATTTTTAATTAATTAATTTCCATTAATCAATTAAAAATAATCTTTTAAATATTTAAAAATACTTTTTAATGATAAAAAATAAAATAAAAATATTTTTGGGTCATAAAAATTAATAAAATTCAGAGGAAAAAGTTTCATAATTTTTATGCATTTTTTGCTATTTTAAAATAATTGTACAAGTTTAATGAAATAAAATGAATTAAAAATCAAATAAAAAAGAAAGTCAAAGGAAAGGATGGCTGAGATTGATTCTGAGTTTAAAAGTGTTGACTGGCGCGTGAATGAAGGGTGTGGATTGCACCTGACTTAATTAATTTAATTACGAATTAATTAAAGCTAATGAGAGAGATTAGGGCAAATGAAATGATCTGGGCCATCCAAAAGAGAGGGAAGTCAACAGGTCAACGCACATCCATGGCTCAAATTCAAACTAGAGTTAATGACCTGAGATTAGGGTTTAATGACTTAGGTGGCCGGAGAAGACTTCCGGTCGTCTTCTCCGGCCAGCACCTCACCGGGAAACTCACCAACTCCCTCAAAACGTAACAAAAACAAAATCTATGAATTGGGAAATGATCTCCAACCTCTCACGAATCAAACCCCTCTCTCAAAACAAATTTATATTTCCTAAATAAGCTGAATCGAAGGAAACAAGTTCTAGGGCTCGCAAGCTTCAGAGACAAATTAAATACTCAAAACAAAACCATTTCAAAAACTAAGAACATCAGGATGATCAGTGAATCACATAGAACAAGTTTGTAACAAGAAAAATGATTTCTGGAAAAATTAATTTCGAGCTACCTGAGATTTGGAGCTTTCAACTTGAGGACTTTCTGGCCACTTCTTTCAGTGCAAACCACTCCACTTGACCCCCAGAAGATGTTTGAATGCTCAAAAGAAGTTTGAGCTGGCTGGATAGTGAGATTCGAAAGCTCCTGCTCAAGCTTGGTCAGAAATGGCAATGGAGTTTCTGGAGGTTTCAGGCCATTGTGAATGATGGTTTGTGATCCTGAGGATGAATGGAGAATGTCTGGAGTGTTTGTTGGTGTGTTTGTGGTTTGTGGAAGGAGATTCGACTGAAACTGCAAAATGAAGTGAGAAATGGCAGTGAGATGTTCAGGCTGTTTCAGGCTTGTGTTCTTGGTGCTGGGTGGTCTATGGAGCAAGGTGAGTTGAATGGTGAAGAGGGTTTGAATGTTTGCAAGCTGTGTAGGCAGATTCGAAGCAACTTGCAATTGGGAGTGTTTTTGTGAATGTGTTGAATGTGTATGTTTCAGCCTTGCCTTGTACATGAAAATGGCTTGCAAATTGTCCACATAACTCTCTCTCATTGGTCAGTTGATTGGACATGTGCTTTATTGATTGGTAAGTTGCCTTTTGCAAAAAGTCAAAAATTGTGTAAGAGAGGTATGGTGAAGTGCTAGCTTGGTACAAAGCCTAGGGGCTGCGCAGCATGGTGTGTGTATGAAGCTAGCTTGGTTCAGCAGCCAATGCCTCAAGTTGGTGAGATGTGATCATGAGTTTTGCAACTTGTGGCCTTTTTTGAAATCTCATGAAAAATGCCTTGTTACATGAACTAAACACATGTGATCTTGGTTCAAATCTGATTTTTAGGGCTTAGAGAATGTTTATGTGCTGGTTTGATGCCAATTAGAAGTTGCAATTTGACTTAGCACATGATTTTGCAATTTTCACACTTGGTGCATATCTTGAAAATCAATGATTTTTGCCAACTTTGCATTGCCATAACTTTTGATCCAAGAAGAGTTTGATCATGTTCTTGTACTTTTTGAAAAGGGAAAGATGAGATCTACAACTTTCATGACCAAAGTTTTTCCATTTGAAGCATTTTTGGATCAATAATCAAGGCTTGAAAAATGACATAAAATGAAGCATTCTTGAAAAGTCAACTATGCCCAAAAAGTCAACATTTGCAAAAACCCTAAATTCTTGATTTCCATGAACTTCAACCTTCTTCCATGATCAAATAAAGATCATATACACTCAAAATGATGAAGATCACCCACTGGTTGGGTCATTAGGGGCCTCAGATGCCCTGATTTTGCACTGACTTGTCTGAAAAGTCAACCCTTGATCAGATGACTTCCCCATGGAATTTCTTCATGAAAATTGATATGCATACTCCCTATACCATATAGAGACCAATGGAAACAAGAATGACCAAGAAATTTGGAGTTATGGCCTCTGAAACCAGAACCCTAATTTTAGGTCAACTGTGCAGTTCATCCTGGCTCTGCATCCACTCAAACCCTAGTTCTTGTGATTCCTCTGCAATTTTGACTTTGAGGAGATGAAATATGATATAATAACACACATGGACCACTTTGAGTTGATTAGTGGCCTTTGGAATGGCTCAAGATGCCCTGAGGTTGCTCAGATCACAAACCCTAGATGCAAATGACTCAGAACCAATGCAGTGAATCAAAAATGAGATGTGAGATGATATGTTTGTGCTTATGCATATGAGGATGATCACAAGCCATGGTGTGAATGGGTGAGGGCAAATTTGGGGTGTTTACAGCTGCCCCTATTCAAACATGAGTTAGCTGTGCAGGTTGTAAGCAACGGCTTAACAGGCCAAACAAGATAACTTGTGGTTGAATACCAAAGACAGTCCAAAATTTGCACTCACAGAATGAAGAAGGAAAGAGATATAGATTGTACAAGAAAAATAAAGTATATTGTAAAGTGTGGGCGACGGAGGACGACCGTCGAGCAGAGGACGACTGCTGGGTAAAGAGCAATGACGGGGACGGCCGACATGCTGGGGTAAATGTGAAGTAAAGCGATGACGGGGACGGCCGACATGCTGGGGATAAAAGGTAGAGCTAAGACGGGGACGGCCGACTAGCTGGGAAAATAAGACATCATGATGGGGACGGCCATCAAGATAAAGCTGTAAAACTCTCTGGGGGTTAATGAAACATGACGGGGACGGCCATCAAGTTCATAAAGGCAAAGTAACCAACGACGGGGACGGCCATCGGGTTAAAGAATAAATGAAATAAACAGATGATGGGGTACGGCCATCAAAGGTGAAGGACGATCACCTAGCAGGGGACGGCTGCTCTGTTGGGTATAAAAGAAATATGATGGGGACGGCCATCAAAGGTGGAGGACGACCACCTGGCAGGGGACGGCTGCCGAAAATATCAACGATGGGGACGGCCATCGGATAGAAAAGGTCAACGATGGGGACGGCCATCGGACGAGCATGATGGAGGACGACCATCAAGAAGTGGAGGACGACCACTCAGCAGGGTACGGCTGCTCTCAAGGTTTATCATGACATAGGACGAATGTCAGATAACCAAAATCAACAATGGGGACGGCCATTGGATAAAGTTGATGAAGGACGATCATTAAAAGGTGGAGGACGACCACCTAGCAGGGGACGACTGCTAAAAATATCAACGATGGGGACGGCCATCGGATAGAAAAGGTCAACGATGGGGACGGCCATCGGACGAGCATGATGGAGGACGACCATCAAGAAGTGGAGGACGACCACTCAGCAGGGTACGGCTGCTCTCAAGGTTTATCATGACATAGGACGAATGTCAGATAACCAAAATCAACAATGGGGACGGCCATTGGATAAAGTTGATGAAGGACGATCATCAAAAGGTGGAGGACGACCACCTAGCAGGGGACGGCTGCTAAAAATATCAACGATGGGGACGGCCATCGGATGAGCATGATGGAGGACGACCATCATGAAGTGGAGGACGACCACTCAGCAGGGTACGGCTGCTCTCAGGGTTATCATGACACAGGACAAGTGTCAGATAAAAGAAAAAGCTTTGTTGGTGATCTACTGGGGATAATGTAAACACGGACGAGCGTTTACACCCAAGAAACAAAAGGCATAAGTGTTTGGTATTGTGTATAGATTAAAGATGCGGACGAGCATCCTTAAGACTATGATACGGACGAGTATCACGTAGAAACAAACACTGACACATGTTCTGAGATGATGATACGGACGAGTATCAACTAGTTAACAAAGAATACGGACGAGTGTTGCATCTGAGAGGACTCTTCTGGGGAATAGTAGACACGGACGAGCATCTATATTCAAGAAGACAAGAGTGTTTGACACGGTGTATGGATTAAAGATGCGGGCGAGCATCCTTAAGACTATGATACGGACGAGTATCATGTAGAAACAAACACTAGACGCAATGTTCTGAGATGATGATACGGACGAGTACCAACTGGTTAACAAAGAACAAGGACTACTGTCGAATCTATGGGGAAAGTGATGATGTATACAAGATACGGACGAGTATCTGTATAAGTGTACCAATGAGTAGTGAGTATATATATAAGTGTTTATCTGTTGGGGAGGGTGACACGGACGAGTGTCAAAAGAGAAAAGTATAATATTAACAAGTATATGGGTGATGAAGGTGTAAGCGACTGCGCTGGGGAAATGACACGGACGGGTGTCAAGAAAGTGTATATATAGGTATATGTGAGTGCAAAGAAGATGTCTTTGGCTTTCTGCTGGGGTATGACACAGACGGGTGTCAGGACGTATCTGTAATACGGGTGATCTTGTTCGTAAAGATGTTCAGGCGACTTTACTGGGGAGTAATGACACGGACGAGTGCCAAAAGGTGTATATACTGGTGTTTGTGATTTGAGAGGCAACTGCTTTTGCTGGGATCCTGGTGGGGATTTTTGTGTAATGATGATGAGCGGTTTATTATTCACAAGTGTTAATTCAGAACATGGCTTATGATTATGCTATGCGTTTGATTTTTGCGGTAATGCTCCGTGTTAGACGGAATGCTACGCTTTGAGGGGATAGTATGATGCGGATGCTATGATTATGCAAAGATACCACACTGGGATTCGGATCCTGTTGCTGCGAAGATTTCCGGCTGATCTGTTTGAAGCGAACACCCCAGCTGGGGATGAGATCATTGGTAGATCTAATGATGTATCTGCTCGGGGATATAGGTCACTGGCTGACATATCCTTGTAATACGGGACCCAGCTGGGGTTTGTAGAAGCTTTCTTCACTCTGTTGTGATCTCTTCATGCGTTGCTCTTCTGGATAGAGGCTGAAGATTCTGTGGGGATATGATCCCCTGACTTCTGCATTCTGCTGAGGAAGAATGGCAACTCGGCTGGGGAATTGTGAGAGGCAACTCAGCTGGGGAGAGCAACAAGAGGCAACTCAGCTGGGGATAGAGCATTTCAGATGCTAAGATTGAGTGCATGTCGATTTGGCAACTTTGCTGGGGAAGTGGGCACTCTCCAGTGCCACGTGGAAGATAGACCGAGTTGATAACGATTCTCCATCTTGCTAAGACGTAACTTGCATGCCCCAGGTTGCGTTCTGGATACCTGCAATCCTGCAAAGGTAAGGAAACGTACAAAAGGTCCCGAGGTATCCCTTACCGGATTCCGTCATAGGAGTTAAGTACTTTCGAGAATAATCACATTCCCTGTAAGCATGTGTTTTTATTTTTAGAGAAAGGCATCTGTACTTATGCAATTGTATTTTTAGAGATATCAGACAACTCTTTGCAAAACATAAAATGTAAAAAACGAAACATGACCGAAAATCTGATTTTATTAATTCATGTGCCCTGAGTTGGCAAGATACAGTCAAGGAAACATATCTCCTGAAATGAAGAGACTGTTACAAATTGAGAAACAAAATGCTGGCAGTGTTGGCGACGCTTTGAGGAGCTTCCTCTCCTGCTATGACTCGTATGACAATGACGTTCTTCTCGTCTTGCTTTCTGAAGAAAGTTGATTCTGATTGAAGCTTGATCCTTTGTAGCTTACCAAGTTGCAGATAATGCAGACGAATTCAGAATGCAGTTGTTCGCTTATTCCCTTGTTTTGCATGGATCGCCCTTTCGGGTTTTCAATCCATCGGGATACCCATTTTTGCCTGAGCTGTCCAATGCGGCTTTTCAGCTCAGCGGGTGTACATTTTTTTATTCATTTTCCCTTACTTTTGCCCGAGTCTTTTATTCTGTTTTTGACTCGCCGGGATGCCCTATTTTTGCCTGGACTTACATTCTGTTTTTATGTCCAGCGGGTCATTTTATGCGAAGTATTTTTTAACTGCATCTGAATTCACAGGGGATGGGAAATCTTCACCATCCATGGTGCTGAGCATCAGTGCCCCACCAGAGAAAACTTTCTTTACAACGAATGGTCCTTCATAATTTGGAGTCCATTTGCCCCTGTGGTCTGTATGAGGAGGGAGGATTCTTTTCAACACAAGATCCCCTACTTGGTACTCTCGGTGCCTGACTTTCTGATCGAAGGCCCTCTTCATTCTCTTCTGATATAACTGCCCGTGGCAGATTGCAGCCAATCTTTTCTCTTCAATCAGACTTAATTGTTCGAATCGGGACCGAACCCATTCTGTTTCACTCAGTTTAACATCCATTAATACCCGTAACGAGGGTAGTTCAACTTCGACAGGTAGGACTGCCTCCATACCATACACAAGTTGATACGGTGTTGCCCCAGTGGACGTTCTGATTGATGTGCGGTACCCATGCAAGGCAAACGGTAGCATTTCATGCCAGTCTTTGTACGTGACTACCATCTTCTGCATAATCTTCTTAATATTCTTATTTGCTGCCTCAACAGCGCCGCTCATCTTTGGCCTGTAAGGAGAAGAATTGTGATGTTGGATCTTGAAGTCCCGGCATAGCTCAGCCATCATCTTGTTGTTGAGATTGGAACCATTATCAGTAATGATTCGCTCGGGCACTCCATACCGACAGATGATATCTCTCTTCAGAAATCGGGCTACCACTTGTCTTGTAACATTTGCATAAGAGGCTGCTTCGACCCACTTGGTGAAATAGTCGATGGCGACCAGGATAAATCTGTGACCATTTGAAGCAGTTGGCTCAATCTTGCCAATCATATCAATGCCCCACATAGCAAAGGGCCATGGTGAAGACATGATGTTCAAAGGATTGGGAGGCACATGCACCTTATCCGCGTAGATCTGGCACTTATGACATTTTCTGGCGTAAGCACAACAGTCTGCATCCATTGTGATCCAGTAATAGCCTGATCTTAATAACCTTTTAGCCATTGCATGTCCTCCAGCATGGGTACCAAAAGATCCTTCGTGCACTTCATGCATCAACAAATCTGCTTCTGTCTTATCAACACATCTGAGGAGTACCATATCAAAGTTCCGTTTATATAAAGACCCATCAGTGTTCAGAAAGAAACTTCCAGCAAGCCTTCTCAAAGTCTTCTTATCATTGGAAGATGCCCCAGGTGGGTATGTTCGATCCTCTAAGAAGCACTTAATGTCATGGAACCAAGGCTTGTCATCCTTGACAACATCCGCTGCAAATACATATGCTGGTCTGTCTAGTCTGGACACTGAAATCTGGGGTACAAAGTTAGCCGTTTGAAATTTGATCATGGATGAAATGGTAGCAAGAGCATCTGCAAACTGATTCTCGTCCCGAGGGATATACTCAAGCTTGACTGTTGTGAAGAAAGTCAATAACCTCCTTGTATAATCCCTGTAAGGTATCAGATGATCCTGGTGAGTGTACCACTTCCCGTTGGTCTGATTGACTACCAAAGCTGAATCTCCGAATACAGTCAATGTCTTGATCCTGAGGTCAATGGCTTCCTCAAGACCCATAATGCAAGCTTCGTATTCAGCTTCGTTGTTAGTGCAGTTGAAAGTGAGTTTTGCCGAGAAAGGCATGTGAACTCCTTTGGGTGTAATGAGTACTGCACCAACACCACGACCATTCATGTTAACAGCCCCGTCAAACATCATAGTCCATTCTTCTTCCGGGTCAGGCCCTTCAGCGTGAATAGGTTCCTCGTGATCTTTTGCTTTAATGAACATGATGTCTTCATCAGGGAAGTCAAACCTCATAGGCTGGTAGTCATCAATGGGTTGCTCAGCAAGGTATTCAGATAGTACACTGCCCTTGATGGCTTTCTGAGATGTGTACTGTATGTCGTATTCTGTGAGAATCATCTGCCATCTTGCAACCCGTCCGGTAAGAGCTGGCTTCTCGAAAATGTACTTAACTGGATCAATTTTTGAGATTAGTAAGGTAGTGTGGGTCAACATATACTGTCTCAGTCGGCGAGCAGCCCACGCTAAAGCACAGCAAGTTTTCTCGAGCAGTGAATAACGCTGTTCACAGTCGGTAAACTTTTTGCTTAGGTAGTATATTGCATACTCTTTTCGACCAGACTCGTCATGCTGGCCCAGCACACACCCCATTGACTCTTCTAATACTGTCAAGTACATAATCAAAGGTCTTCCTTCAACTGGCGGCATGAGGATTGGAGGTTCTTGTAAGTACTCTTTGATCTTGTCAAAAGCCTTCTGGCAATCTTCGTTCCACCTGACCGTTTGCTCCTTTCTTAACAGCTTGAACAAGGGTTCGCAGGTTGCTGTAAGGTGAGATATGAACCTTGAAATGTAGTTCAATCGACCTAAGAAACCTCGAACTTCTTTCTCAGTTTTCGGTGCAGGCATCTCTTGAATAGCCTTGACCTTATCAGGGTCAACCTCAATCCCTTTCTCGCTTACAATAAAGCCCAGCAGCTTACCGGATCGCACCCCGAATGTGCATTTGTTGGGGTTCAACTTTAGTTGGTACTTCCTCAGGCGCTTGAACAACTTCAGCAGATTTACCAGGTGTTCTTCCTCTGTAAGGGACTTGGCAATCATATCATCCACATAACACTCGATTTCCTTGTGGATCATATCGTGGAATAATGTCACCATAGCCCGTTGATATGTGGCACCAGCATTCTTCAGTCCGAATGTCATTACCTTGTAGCAGAACGTGCCCCAGGGTGTGATGAATGTTGTCTTCTCCATGTCTTCAGGTGACATTTTAATCTGGTTGTATCCTGAAAATCCATCCATGAAGGAGAATACCGAGAACTGAGCCGTATTATCAACCAGTACATCAATGTGAGGTAATGGGAAATCATCTTTCGGGCTGGCCCTGTTCAGATCCCGGTAGTCAACACACATTCTTACTTTGCCGTCTTTCTTAGGCACAGGTACTATATTAGCAACCCACGGTGGATAGCTAGTCACAGCAAGGAACCCGGCGTCCCATTGCTTTTGTACCTCTTCCTTGATTTTCATAGCCATGTCTGGGCGAGTTCGGCGCAGCTTCTGTTTGACCGATGGGCATTCTTCTCTCAAAGGTAGCTTGTGCACGACAATGTCGGTATCCAACCCTGGCATGTCTTGATACGACCAAGCAAACACATCAACATACTCTTGAAGTAGAACTATCAGATGTCTCTTTACTGAGTCTTGCAGGCAGGCCCCGATTTTTACTTCCTTCACGTCTTCCTCTGTACCAAGATTAATCACTTCAACCTCCTCCTGGTGAGGGGTAATAACCTTTTCCTCTTGTCTTAACAACCTGGCTAGCTCTTCAGGAAGCTCATATTCTTCTTCAACCCCTTCATCAGCTTGATTGATTGGATTGTCAAAGTCATACGATGTCATAGCTGTGCTGTTGTCGGTGCTGTCAGGAAGGCACTCTCTGCAAGGGTTAAGTTGGTTCATTTTAGTGATTGATTTTAATCTTGCTTTAGAAAAAAGTGAAATGAAGTTATCATTTTGAAAACACCGCCATTTATTTTTGTACAAAAAGAAAAATGGAAAAACAGTGAGCAAAAAGAAAAAGACTCGTTTGCAAAAAGATGTCTGATATTTCATTAATTTAATCTTGTTTGCACAAAAGTACAGATGGCCCGATTACAAAATGAGTCTTGTCATCTTGGGCAAGATGCAAGACTTTGATGCATGCTATAAAAATACAGGAAATAATAATTACTCTGCATGAGTAACTCTTATAATTTCCTGGGAAGACCAGTTCGAGACACTGCTCCCCGGGATCTTTGGACGAATCCAATTCTCCAGATTGCGCTCCTCTTCCAGCTCGTCTTCCAGACAGTTGATAGCATCGGGGGTGAGCATCCCCCCACTGACAAAACCTGGCTCTGCAGCAGCCTTTGCCTGATGTTGAGTTGGTCTGTAACCCAACCCAAACTTGTCCTTCTTCTCCTCCACAGCTAAAACCTTGCCCCAGCCTAGGGCAGTTCCTTCTTCAACAACCCTCCGGGCTTGTTGGTATGATGACATTGGAGTACCAGATACAGCAGATGCTTCATTCACATTCAAAGCTTCAAACCCCTGGCTCATTGTTTCATGGATCTCTCCATCCATTTCAATGTACTTATAGGTTGCCAGGTGGCTGACAAAAATGTCCTCCTCTCCACAGATTGTGACAACTTGGCCTTCCCACTCAAATTTTAACTTTTGGTGAAGGGTAGACGTTATTGCGCCGGCGGCGTGAATCCAGGGTCTACCCAACAAACAGCTGTAGGCGGGCTGAATGTCCATCACATAAAAGATAGTTTTAAAGGTCTATGGGCCAATTGTCACAGGTAGCTCAATCTCTCCCAGAACCGATCTCTTCGAACCATCAAAGGCTCGTACCACCAGGTTGCTGGGTCTCAATGCCAATCCATCATATTCTAACTTCACCAGAGCCTTCTTTGGTAAGACATTCAGGGAAGATCCTGTGTCCACCAGCACATGAGAAAGGACAGCTCCTTTGCATTCCATGGTTATGTGCAAGGCTTTGTTGTGGTTGCGGCCATCCGCTGTCAAGTCAGAATTAGTAAACCCTAGCCCATTGCTAGCAGTAACATTTCCAACCACGGTTTCCAATTGGTTGACAGTAATCTCCTCAGGCACGTAAGCTGCGTGCAGGACTTTAAGTAGTGCATTCCGATGGGCTTCGGAGCACATAAGCAGCGAGAGGATCGAGATTTTGGATGGCGTCTGGTGAAGTTGATCCACAATTTTGTAATCACTCTTTTTGATGATTCTCATAAACTCATCAACTTCTTGATCGAACGGTGTCTTCAAGGCTTCTTTGGCAGCTGGATCTTCCTGCACCGGGCTCTTTCCTTTTGCCTTGGCAGCAGCTTCTGCTTCGGCAGTAGGTCTTTGAACTTGTGAGGCGAAGAGACGTCCGCTTCGAGTGAAGCCTCCGCCCCCCCCCCCACATTATCTACTTGTGGTGCAGGTGCTGATGTTTCAAGAGTGATTCTTTTTCCTTCACAATACACGTCAGAGCCATAGTGCCAAGGGATGGCCCTGTTGCTCTCATATGGTACTGGTCCAGGCACCGTGACAGTGACTGGACTGATTGCTGCTGCTGAAGGGACTGTAATTGTCTGTGGATCATAAAAGATTGTAACTGGTGCTCTGGTGGGAGCAGCACCTTCTGAATGGTAGGCAGAGTTATTTTCAGGATCGTAGAATATGGTAACAGTGGAGACATCTTCATGATTGATTGCTGGTGTTGTAGGAGGTACTGTTGGAAGGACTGATGTTGTTGTTGATGGAGATTCGAAATGGAATGAAGCTGAAGTTGTAGCAGGAGAAACTGTTGAAAACTGATCATTTGGGAGGACAGGTGAAGTATTGGTTGATGTTGCTGGTGAATTATCGGGAACAATAGTTGCTGCGGTTGTAGGAGGTTCTGGAACCGTTGTTGATGAAGTTGTCGGATTTGTCGGAAACGATGTAGTGATCTGTAGCAAGCCACTCTGAATAAGGCTGTCAATGCCATTCCTCAGGTCTTCACACCCATTCCATGAAATATTGCAGTAGGGACACCCTAGTTCACACCCCGGAAATATTTGGTTTTCTCGGAGTTGAGCTTTGATTTCCACCAATGGTGTCCTGATCTGATCCACACTGGTTATTAAATAAGACGGTTGGTCTTCTTCAATAGCGTTAATTCGAGGACCACCATGGTTTGGCATTGGGTTTTTATTGACATTGGGCGGAGGTGCGAAATTCAGAGCCTTGGAGTCTACCAAGTCTTGTACCTTCATATGCAGAGCCCGGCATTTTTCTGTACTGTGACCAGGTGCGTTTGAGTGAAAAGCACACCTAGCATTGGAGTCATAGTTTCTTGGTAGACTGTTGGGATCCGGAGGTGCCAACGTTCTTAGCTCAACTAGGTTGAGTTTCAGAAGTTGTGGCAGCAAGGCAGCATACGGCATTGGGATCGGGTCGATCACTCTGTTAGCTTGGGATGGCCTCTGTTGGAATGGCCTCTGTTGATTGTTGTTGTTGGAGTTGTTGTTGTTGTAGTTTCTTGGAGGATATTGATTCTGCTGATACTGGGGTTGTTGTTGGAAGTTTTGTTGCGGAGGTTGATAGACTGGCTGAGGATGTGCTGGAGTAGGGATAGTGACTGCTGCTATTGACCTCTGAACATATTGGGGCCTACCCCTGTTGGTGTGAATGGCATTGGTCTCGCCAGTTCTTCTCGGGCCTGCAAAAGGCTTTCTTGTACTACTGGACGAGCTTGCACCGTTATCAGAGATCTTACCCATTTTTAACAGGCTTTCAATTCTCTCCCCAGCTATAACAACATCTGCGAAGCTAGTGGAAGAGAAAGCAGCCAACCTGTCAATATACGTTCCCTGGAGAGTGTTCATAAACATGTCTGCCATTTCTCTCTCAGACATAGGTGGTTGGACAGCAGCAGCCAGTTGCCTCCACCTTTGAGCATATTCTCGGAAACTCTCCCTCGAAGATTGTGACATTCCCATCAGGAGAGTCCTGTTGGGTGCCATGTCTAGATTATACTGATACTGTCTGATGAAGGCCTCTGCCAGGTCCTTCCAGCATCTAATTGTTGCTCTTGTCAGATGGGAATACCACTCCCTCGAAGCTCCAGTCAAGCTATCTTCAAAATAGAACATCCACAATTTCTCATCCATCGTATAGGCCTTCAGCCTTCCCAGAAATGATTGTAGATGTGTCCGGGGGCATGAAGTCCCATTATACTTTTCGAAATAAGGAGGCTTGAACTTATGGGGGATCCTGACCCCTTCTACCAAACCCATGTCCATAACGTCGAAGCCCAAAGAGTTTTGAGATTCTAAGGACCTCAACTTCTCAGCTATTTCTTCCAACCGTCTATCATAAGTTTCCTCTCCAGCACCCATTACTGTAAATTGGTCCTCCTGAGGGTCTTCTTGAAGTACCCTGGCTGCAGTGGCTGTTCCCTGAATGTTTGCAGGAATGTTAATCTCAGGATGTAGATGTGGGCCAAACACAGGAGGGTTAACATGGGGTTGCACCCGTTCATTGTTACTTGTGCCGGCAGTCCCCACATGGGGTTCCTCTTGATTCCTCCCTTCTACCAAAGTTCTGAGCCTCTCCTGGCTTTGAGCTAAATTGTTCATTACTTCCATGAATTGTGTTATCTGAGTTCTCATCTCCAACCTTTCGTTGGCCATCTGGTTTCTGACCTCCGTAAGGTCCTGCTGCATCTGATCCATCTGAATTCCCGGAAGGTTGTTTCTAGTTGGGTACCTGTGTGGCCTGTTGAGGGGAAATACCCGGCGGCGAGCAATAATTCCTGAGATTCACAACAGAGGTTAGTAACAACAAAACAAAAACCTGCAAAACAAACAAAAGGGTTAGTATGCAATGCAGTTATGCTTATTTGTTCTCAAGGTATCCGGTTTGGCATTCAGTTTTGACCCTTCCAGACCCTTGAAGATGATGCTGTTGAAGTTGCTTTTGAAGTAACCCAGATGGAAACCAACACAAATATATTACATAAAATGAAATGATACAACTTGTTCATTTTACAACACAAGCCCTCAAAGGGGTCAAAATACATCACAACAAGCAAAAGTACATGAAAAGGAATAACAACAAGCAAATGATCAAACCCCAAGGCCAAACTCATCCTCACGAACTTCCTTAAGAAGTGCTTCGGTCACAGGATCAGCCGGACGCTCCGTGAGACCCCTGATGAGAAGGTTTCTTGTTGCAACAGCTGCAGTCAACTTCTTGTTCTGACTTTGGTCCTTAGACCTCTTCACTCCAGCTCTGATTTCTAGCTCCGATATTTCCTTCTGAGCTGCCGCCAGGGCTTTTTCCATCTGTCCCATCTTGTCTTGAACTCTCTTGTCTTCCAGAGTACGGGCCTCAGTGATCCGGACCCACCTGGCCTGACTCTCTTTCAAATACAAGTCTGTCCTTGCTCTCTGGAACTGGGCTTCTTTACAAGCATTCTTCAGAATCTGTTCACCAGCTTTAGACTTGTTGATATAATCTCCAGACTTCTCAATTTTAGTCAAGTGTTCCACTCTCAATTTCTCCAATCTCTCAATCTCCCTCACACCTTCACTCCTCTCCCTGAGGGTCTTCTGCAAAGCCTGGGTTAACTTCTCATTTCTTTCCTTCAAGCTCTCAAACTCTTCCAAACTGATAGTGGCAGGGGGTGGTGCTGAAGATGACTCAGGCATGTCTTCTATGGTGAAGGGCATTCCAGAGAATTGGGCCCTAGCATGGGACCACTCATAATATTGGACTGATGCCACATTATTGCACTTCCCCAGAATGGTGATTCCCTTGGTTTGAACATGATCCCAGGCCCAGGCAGCCTGCCTAACAGTTGCCAGACTAATCTTGTTCTCACAGTAGAGGGTCTCAACCAAGTCTTGTTCCCTAGGAGTATGAACCAGTGCATAGCCTAATTGCCTTCTGAACAGCAGAGGGTTGTAATTGATGCTTCCCTTGACCCCTATTAAAGGCACATTGGGAAAGTGCCCACAGCTTGTAATGATATCTCTGCCCTTGGTGCTTTGAGCACACCATCTGATGTCTGCTGCAGTGAGAGTAGTGAGCCTCTTAGCCCAGTTGCTTTGCTGATGAGGATTAAGAAATGCATCTGTCCTGGGTAGATGCTTAAGAAGCCAAGCATGGAATAATGGAGCACAACACCTCACTAGCCTTCCCCTCTGCTTCTCATTCTTCTGATGTACTGAGTAATAGAGATCTCCTAGCAAAGTTGGCACTGGGTTCTTCAGGATGAACAGATGGATTGCATTCTTGCTGATGAATCGAGGCTCATCTGCAAACAACACAATTCCATATACACTTAAGGCCAACAGAGCACAAACAGCTCTCCACTCCCCCAGGGAGGCTTTCAGACTAGCTTGAGAAATCAGGAAGTCCAGATGAAATCCAGGGATCCCAGCTTTAGAGGTCATGTGCTGCTCAATTAGGACAGGCTCCAGGTGCAAAGCTTTTGCCACCTCTCCATTGCTTGGGAAAGTCATCTCAGGATTGAAAGGGATTTCTCTCCTGATAGGCAGACCAATCAATGATGAGTATTCTTCCAGAAGAGGACCCAACTGAAAGTCTTGAAAGGTGAAACATCTCAATGGAGGATCATAAAACTGAATGCAGGTGTGGATGAGGCTCCTCTGTGAAGGGTCCAGATCCATAACCATGTCCAGTATATCTCCATAACTCTCCCTGAACAAGGGTACGTGATCTGGAGTGATCAGGGTTTGAATCCTCCTGATGTCTGATAAGTCTGGTTGGAAGAAATGATAGGTGATGTTGCTTTTCTTTGGAGCCATGATGCTGGAGACTGAGTAGAATAAGTGCTGATGAAGATGCTGAGGAGCGGGCCACTGGCTGGCTAGTGCAAGTAACTGAAGTATATGGCTGACAAACTGAAGCAAATGCTGGTGGAGGCAGGTCAATATAGCAGATGGGGTCAAAACCAAAACCAGATGAAGTTGGATACCCTGAAACACAAATAAGCAAATGTTAATATGATGCAATGAGTATGTATGCAAATGAGATGCAGGGGTTTGTGACTGCTGGATCTGATTAACTGCCTTGGTATAGATCCATGTGTGTTCAAGAATTCCAGATGGAGGTCTAAAAATCCAGTAACCAGGGTGGGGGACTCAAATAAAGAGCCACATGTCCAAGGTTTTAGAATCACAAGAACTGTCCAACATGGAGTATTCTTAACAAAGTCAAAGTAACAGGGTATTCTGAGGTCAAGGTACCTGCAAACCTATAAACAGCCCAACCCCCCTCACAGGTGATGATCTAGAACAAGGATCCTCAGACTTGGATCAGTTATGAGAAGTGTAAACACTTCTAACCCGGAGGTACAGTGTTTACAATAACCATAACAATTCCTCCTCTAATTCACCTCAGTTTCTGAAGGTCAATACTAAAAGGTCATCCAGACTTAGCAGGCTTCCCAGATAACCCTAGCATTGCAGGAAATCTGCAACACACAGTTCTCAAGAAGAAACCCATATCTGAACCGTGTTTCATATTCCCGCACCAGACCGAAATGGAATGGGAAAGAATATGATTCACTCTAGCCTAGGTGTCACTCAGGTCCCAGGTATAGGACCTTAACTCTCAATAGAACCCCACCCACCAAAGGAAAACCAAATCCAGACAGCAGCATGACAGTATGATATATACAAAGTGCAATAAAGAAAGCAGTAAAGCAACTGTACATAAAGCAATAAACAAAAATAAATATAAGCACATAACACCCCAGTAAACACAAATCAAACAAGCGCTAGGAGGAACCCACAAAAAGAACCAGAAGCCCTGGTTGCAGTATAAGGCTATCCCCAGCAGAGTCGCCAAGCTGTCGCTCCCGATAAGTGACACCAGGTCAGATAAAGGTACAGACGCGAACGGTCGGCGAGAGGGAACAGTGAGAACACACAGCCGTGAACTCACTGGAGAATGAATAGAGTCGCCAGCTAGGCATTTTTATCCCGGAGGAAAGGCAATGCTGCATAGACCTAGAAAGATGGATAAGACGGTTGCGAACCAGAGAGACTGAGAAAGGGGGTTGGTTACAACCTGGGAAGGTATTAGCACCCAGATTGTCCGTCGTACTCGACGGGATCCACGCTTAAAAGATTTGTGTTATAAAGGGGTAGTGTCAGTGCAATTTGTGTGTAAAATAGCTGGAAAGGAATGTACAGGTGTCAGTGTAAAGAAGTGAAGTGTATATATATAGTGTCAGTGTAAGGACAAGAATGAAATGCTCAAGATCATGAGGCTTAAAAGAATAAAGCTGGAGGAGGGGGAATATACAGAGACTTTTGTTCGATAACTGTTAAGTTATGCCTACGTATCCTCTCGTGCAATGAGGAAGTCAGAACACCGTAGTTCGACCCAAAGAGACTGAAAGATGAATTGACTTGATGAACTGCTTGCTTGTCTATGCTCAAGTGTATGACCTGTCTGGCTCAGGTGCTAACTGTCTTGCATTAGACGGAAGAAGCAAGTTCTCGTTCGTGAGTGAATGAGATGAGAAAAGAATCCCGAAGGAGACGATTATTGTTTGTTTTTGTGTTTTCAGTCTTTTATTGTTTTTTGAGAGTTTGTCATGAGTTAATGAGCTTAAGCCTAAACCAATGGATTTAGTAAACTCATCACATCTTCCCTCTGATTAGGGGTAATGAGAGTACTTTAAGTGTGAAGTCAGATTCTCACACTTAAACACCTTTGGTGTAGGATTAAGATCATTAACCTACTTGTGATTATTTAGATGTTTTTGGTGTTTTTGTTTGGTGTTAAGTAATGAGGTTAAGCCATAATCAAGGATTAAACAGACTCATTACACCATCCTAATAGAAGGATAATAGATGAGAAAGTTTAAGCTGAGGAAAGCTCCTCAACTTAATCCATGATTAGGGATTAAACTCATGACAAAACAAGCCTTTGATTAAGTGGATTTTATTTAATGGTATGATGATGAAGTGATTTTTATGATTTGTAAGACAACTTGAGGGGGACTTGTCCATTAACACTAGGGTTAGTCCTTCTTAACCAATTAAGGAAGAAATAGAACCCTAATGCAAGGCCTAAGTTACAAGTGTGATGTCTTGATATTTATTAAGTGAATTGATTAAGAGATTTAAACACATTAAGGGTTTAAGACTTAGGATTAAAGTTATACACTCCATCCTAAGAGAAGGATGCAGGCATAACCCTAATCACAGAGTCTTAGAGCCTTTAGGGTTTAGTCTCTGATTATGAGATGAGAAGAGAAGACTCAAAGAGAGACACAAAGGTAAAAACTATGAGGGGAGACTAATCAAAACCCTAATTCATTATCATGCTTGGTTGACCCTAAGGTTTGTGAGGTTTGCAAGAAGAATCTTCAAAGGAGCCACCAGGAAGCAGATGAACAGGATCAAGAGAAGCAAAGTGACTTGCTTCATTCAAGAAGTCAAGTCACTTGAAGAAAGAAGGTGGGAGGAACAAGAATGAGCAAGCTCAATCTCAAACACATACATAAATGCAGCAATGGATGCAAGAGAGATGAGAAGAAAAGTTATGAGAAGTGAAGGCAAATTCACTTCTCAAGGTTACTTACCACCTGAAATGTTAGAAAGAAATGCAATGCAATGCAAGATGAGATGAAATGGTATGATGATAGACCAAACCAGAAGCATGTTGATGATGATTATGATATTATGAGGTGCTGCAAACATGAGGCAAGACATGGAGATGTTCATATAAGATCATGGATGCAAATGATGCAAGTTAAGGAGCATGAATGAACATGAAAAGTCATGAAGCATACAAGGCAAATGACATGGCAAACATGTAATGCAATGATCAAACATGCTTCCTATATGTCTTAAGATGTCAAATGAATCACAAGAATGCACAAAATGCAAAGACAAGTCATGCTATGCAAGGAAATGCAAGAAGGATGCAAGAGAAAGCCCAAATTAGGGTTCATGGATCAAACATCAAACAAAAATCCAAAACAGAAGCAAACCCTAAGATAAAAAATGGAAAATGCTACCCAAAGAAACCCTAAACCTATAATGAACCACTGCCCAAAGGGGAACTCTCAACTCTTAACCAAACTCAAGATATGAATTTTCTAAGTTATTAGGGTTTTTTAGGGTTCTTAACAAAAGAAATGCCAAACAATTTGGAAATGCAAGAGCAATTCATGGCCATTTTACCCTAGAAACTACATGCCAAATAGAATGCAACACAAAAAGAATCAATGTCCAAACCTTCTCCAATAGATAGAAATGAATTTTTGAACCCATGATCAAAATAATGCATAAAAAATGATTTAATTCAATGAAAAATTCTTAAAATGCATCAAGATCAAAAAAGAAATTTGGTTTGAAGGTTGGACAATGTTTCTAAATGTCTTAGAACATTTCATGAATTTTTTGGTGATTTTTAAATACCTAAAAGTATTTTTAATTAATTAATTTCCATTAATCAATTAAAAATAATCTTTTAAATATTTAAAAATACTTTTTAATGATAAAAAATAAAATAAAAATATTTTTGGGTCATAAAAATTAATAAAACTCAGAGGAAAAAGTTTCATAATTTTTATGCATTTTTTGCTATTTTAAAATAATTGTACAAGTTTAATGAAATAAAATGAATTAAAAATCAAATAAAAAAGAAAGTCAAAGGAAAGGATGGCTGAGATTGATTCTGAGTTTAAAAGTGTTGACTGGCGCGTGAATGAAGGGTGTGGATTGCACCTGACTTAATTAATTTAATTACGAATTAATTAAAGCTAATGAGAGAGATTAGGGCAAATGAAATGATCTGGGCCATCCAAAAGAGAGGGAAGTCAACAGGTCAACGCACATCCATGGCTCAAATTCAAACTAGAGTTAATGACCTGAGATTAGGGTTTAATGACTCAGGTGGCCGGAGAAGACTTCCGGTCGTCTTCTCCGGCCAGCACCTCACCGGGAAACTCACCAACTCCCTCAAAACGTAACAAAAACAAAATCTATGAATTGGGAAATGATCTCCAACCTCTCACGAATCAAACCCCTCTCTCAAAACAAATTTATATTTCCTAAATAAGCTGAATCGAAGGAAACAAGTTCTAGGGCTCGCAAGCTTCAGAGACAAATTAAATACTCAAAACAAAACCATTTCAAAAACTAAGAACATCAGGATGATCAGTGAATCACATAGAACAAGTTTGTAACAAGAAAAATGATTTCTGGAAAAATTAATTTCGAGCTACCTGAGATTTGGAGCTTTCAACTTGAGGACTTTCTGGCCACTTCTTTCAGTGCAAACCACTCCACTTGACCCCCAGAAGATGTTTGAATGCTCAAAAGAAGTTTGAGCTGGCTGGATAGTGAGATTCGAAAGCTCCTGCTCAAGCTTGGTCAGAAATGGCAATGGAGTTTCTGGAGGTTTCAGGCCATTGTGAATGATGGTTTGTGATCCTGAGGATGAATGGAGAATGTCTGGAGTGTTTGTTGGTGTGTTTGTGGTTTGTGGAAGGAGATTCGACTGAAACTGCAAAATGAAGTGAGAAATGGCAGTGAGATGTTCAGGCTGTTTCAGGCTTGTGTTCTTGGTGCTGGGTGGTCTATGGAGCAAGGTGAGTTGAATGGTGAAGAGGGTTTGAATGTTTGCAAGCTGTGTAGGCAGATTCGAAGCAACTTGCAATTGGGAGTGTTTTTGTGAATGTGTTGAATGTGTATGTTTCAGCCTTGCCTTGTACATGAAAATGGCTTGCAAATTGTCCACATAACTCTCTCTCATTGGTCAGTTGATTGGACATGTGCTTTATTGATTGGTAAGTTGCCTTTTGCAAAAAGTCAAAAATTGTGTAAGAGAGGTATGGTGAAGTGCTAGCTTGGTACAAAGCCTAGGGGCTGCGCAGCATGGTGTGTGTATGAAGCTAGCTTGGTTCAGCAGCCAATGCCTCAAGTTGGTGAGATGTGATCATGAGTTTTGCAACTTGTGGCCTTTTTTGAAATCTCATGAAAAATGCCTTGTTACATGAACTAAACACATGTGATCTTGGTTCAAATCTGATTTTTAGGGCTTAGAGAATGTTTATGTGCTGGTTTGATGCCAATTAGAAGTTGCAATTTGACTTAGCACATGATTTTGCAATTTTCACACTTGGTGCATATCTTGAAAATCAATGATTTTTGCCAACTTTGCATTGCCATAACTTTTGATCCAAGAAGAGTTTGATCATGTTCTTGTACTTTTTGAAAAGGGAAAGATGAGATCTACAACTTTCATGACCAAAGTTTTTCCATTTGAAGCATTTTTGGATCAATAATCAAGGCTTGAAAAATGACATAAAATGAAGCATTCTTGAAAAGTCAACTATGCCCAAAAAGTCAACATTTGCAAAAACCCTAAATTCTTGATTTCCATGAACTTCAACCTTCTTCCATGATCAAATAAAGATCATATACACTCAAAATGATGAAGATCACCCACTGGTTGGGTCATTAGGGGCCTCAGATGCCCTGATTTTGCACTGACTTGTCTGAAAAGTCAACCCTTGATCAGATGACTTCCCCATGGAATTTCTTCATGAAAATTGATATGCATACTCCCTATACCATATAGAGACCAATGGAAACAAGAATGACCAAGAAATTTGGAGTTATGGCCTCTGAAACCAGAACCCTAATTTTAGGTCAACTGTGCAGTTCATCCTGGCTCTGCATCCACTCAAACCCTAGTTCTTGTGATTCCTCTACAATTTTGACTTTGAGGAGATGAAATATGATATAAGAACACACATGGACCACTTTGAGTTGATTAGTGGCCTTTGGAATGGCTCAAGATGCCCTGAGGTTGCTCAGATCACAAACCCTAGATGCAAATGACTCAGAACCAATGCAGTGAATCAAAAATGAGATGTGAGATGATATGTTTGTGCTTATGCATATGAGGATGATCACAAGCCATGGTGTGAATGGGTGAGGGCAAATTTGGGGTGTTTACACCCGTCCCCGTTGAAGGAGACGCCACCATGATTGCCATGGTGAATGCCCTCAACCAGGCCGGTTCTATGCTCTACCAGCAGCACGAGAGAATCATGGCCCTCGAAGCCGAGCGACAGGAGGTCCGACCCCAGCAGGAGAGGAGGACACAGCAACGTCCAGAGCCAGCAAAGAAGCGAGGGCGTCGCTCTCCCGAACCTCACGTCAGCAGGGCACGCGCCCGTCGTGACAATGATCGAGCAGGAACATCACCAAGGCGCGGGCGCAGCCCCGACAACAATGAACTATCTCCATCAAGGAGCGACGAGGAAGACTTGCACTGCCCCCTGTCTCGGGAAATAATGGAAGCCCCGCTCCCCAAAGGCATGGAGAAACCGCCCAATCTAGCTGTGTACGACGGGACTACAGATCCCGACGACCACGTCGACAACGTCAACGCAATGCTCGACTACCGCAATGATATCACCGGTCATCTCAAATGCCGACTGTTTTCAACAACCCTCAGGAAAGGGGCCATGGCTTGGTACAAAAGCTTGGCTCCCGAATCCATCACATCTTGGAGAGTCATGAGGTCCATGTTCACCAGGCACTTCACGGCTTCCCGTCGTCATCCCAGGACTGAGGCGACCCTTGAAGCCATAGTACAAAAGAAGAATGAAACACTGCGCTCATACATCGAGCGATTCAACCAGGAAGCTGTCGAGGTGGATACCACCGAACACATGAAGAAGTATCTCCTCGAAAGAGGACTCTTGCCCGGCAGTGAACTTAGCAGAGCCGTCGGGATCGAACCTCCCCGCACCTTGAAAGAACTCCTGCACAAGGCCCAGGCCTACATCAGATATGAGGAAAAACAGGTAGCACACAACGCCCGCAGCGGTCGTAGTGCTGGGGATACCGATCATTCCAAACGCGAGGATCCAAACATTCCCCGTCGCAACGGGGATAAGCGAAGGGAAGACAGACCCCGCGAGCTCCGAGAGGGAAGAGGCCCCGCGGGCCGGTACAGCGAGTACACCTTACTGACAGCTCCTCGAGAGCGCATCCTCGCGGAATGCATCAACTCTGAATTTAAACAGGGAAGAGTAAGGTTCCCAAAACCATCTGCGCCAAAGCCTCACACCGACAAATCCAAGTACTGTCGGTTCCATAGGAGCCACGGGCACGTGACCAAAGACTGCGTCCACCTGAAAGATGCAATAGAGATTTTAATCCAAGAAGGGCACCTAAAACAGTATACGAGGAGGAACGAAACCCCCAGACATGACGAAGCAGAGAAGAAGAGACCCCGGGAAGAAACACCCCCCAACAACTCTCCTTATCAAGTGGCCCTCTGCGTGTCACGCCCGGAAGATTTCATCCTCCCCGAGCCATTGCCCGAAGGTAGAATCACTGCACTCAGCCCCTGGGAAGATTTCCCAACCGCACTGGTTATATCAGGTGGGGGAATTAACGGCGAAGCCGCTGCCCTCTCGGTCAAACGCAAATTCGACGAGCTCCTACTGACTGCCCCCGAGCAAAAGGCGACGCTGACAAAATATCGGGGCAAATCCAACCCAATATCCTTCTTTCTGGAGGAACTTCCGGGCGGATCCCCGAATTCAAGCATCCCACTGTTGATCAGGGCAAAGATGGCCCAGTTCGACGTCAGACGCATCCTGGTCGATCAGGGCAGCTCGGTGGACATCCATGATGTCCACCTCTTCAAGACTCTGAAATTAGACAAGACCAACCTGGCCCCCTACGTCGGATCCGACCTCCAGGGGTTCAACGGAGCAACAACAAGGCCGTGGGGATATGTCGAGCTCCTCGTCACCTTCGGGGAGCAGGAAACGGCCAGGGAAATCAAGATCCAATTCCTGGTCGTGGACTGTCCATCCCTTTACAATTGCATCTTTGGACGCCCGACACTGGCCGAACTCACCGCGGTCCCATCCACCGTCCACCTGAAGATGAAATACTACACCAAATTGGGTCGTGTGGTCACCATCCACGGTGACATAGAAGCTGCCTGACGGTGCTACGACGCTGCGGTAAAAGGACAGGCCATGGTCAACACAAAGAGTAGCAACAACAACAAAAAACTCAGGTCCGAAGAACCTCCTCGGGGAGTTAACGCCATTGACCTCGACTGTCGCATTGGGCTAGACGAAACCGAAGAAGGGAAACCCACCGAGGAACGATCTCTCGAACACCCGGTCCGACTAATCCCCGACGGAGAGTTCGAACTCATTCCTCTCGGGGACGATCCAGAAAGGATAGTGAAGATAGGCAAGGGACTGCCCGAAGGAACAAGGGAGAAGCTCATGGCATGCCTCAAAGAGAACTCTGACCTCTTCGCCTGGAATGCCGCAGAAATGCCCGGGCTAGATCCTGAAATCGCGTGTCACCAACTAGCTTCAGATCGGGCAGTCAAGCCCATAGCACAGCGTAGGCGCAAACAGTCCCCCGAGAAGGCGGAGGCTGCCGAACGAGCTGTAAAAGACCTTTTAGAGGCAAATTTTATTTCTGAAGCCCAGTACACAACCTGGCTCTCTAATGTATTCCTCGTTAAGAAAAATAATGGAAAATGGCGCATGTGTGTTGATTATACTGATCTTAATAGGGCTTGCCCGAAAGATGCTTTCCCCCTCCCTAATATAGATATGCTCGTAGACAATTCTGCAGGTTTCAAACTCTTGTCCTTCATGGACGCATATAGCGGATACAACCAAATCCCTATGTCGCCCACAGACAAGAGACACACGGCATTCATGACCCCGACGGGCAATTACTATTACAACGTAATGCCGTTCGGGCTCAAGAACGCCGGTGCCACATACCAACGCATGATTAACAAAGTTTTCAAGGACGAAATAGGGGACATGCTCGAAGTATACATGGACGACATGATCGTCAAGTCACACGAGGAGGTTACCCATGCTCGACACCTAACCAAAGTTTTCGAGCAGGCGAGGCAGTGCAAAATGAGGTTCAACCCTGAAAAATGCACGTTCGGGGTACGGGCAGGAAAATTCCTAGGTTTCTACCTCACCGAAAGGGGGATCGAAGCCAACCCCGACAAATGCCGGGCGTTCTCAGAATTTCCGACCCCGAGGACCAAGAAATCGATCCAATCCCTCAACGGGGTGCTCGCCTCACTCTCCCGTTTCATCGCCAAGTCTGCCCAGCATGCACTGCCATTCTTCAGACTCCTACGCAAAGAGGCCAGCTTCGACTGGACCAACGAGTGCGAGCAGGCATTACTCCATTTGAAAAAGGTTCTCTCCGAACCCCCGGTCTTATCACGACCATTGGAAAAGGAAACCCTATACCTATATCTATTCGTGGCGACCGAGGCCGTCAGCGCCGTCCTAATAAGGGAGACCGACGAAGGACAAAAACCTATCTATTTTACGAGCAAAGCACTCCAAGGCCCTGAGCTCCGATATCAGCAAATCGAAAAGGTCGCCCTGGCCCTCATAAATGCGGCAAGGAGGCTACGTTACTACTTCCTCGCACATACGATAAAAGTAAGGACCGACCAGCCGATCAAACAGTTACTCGGGCGACCAGATATGGCCGGCAGAATGCTCAAGTGGTCACTGGAACTCTCCGAATTCGACATCCAATACGAAAATAGAAAGGCCTTGAAAGCCCAAGCATTGGCCGACTTCGTCGCGAAAATGACCCACTGCCCAACACCGGCGGACGGCGCCCACAAGTGGACGATCTTCGTCGACGGCGCCTCCAGCACATCAGGCAGCGGAGCCGGGATCATCCTCGAGAATGAGGATGGGATCTTGATCGAGGTCTCATTAGCGCTGGCTTTCCCGACGTCGAACAACCAGGCCGAATACGAGGCTTTTATCGCCGGTCTGAGATTAGCCGAGGACCTAGGAGCAAAGGAAGTGAAAATATCCACAGACTCCCAGCTCGTGGCTTCACAAGTACGAGGAGAGTACCAAACCAAGAACGACAACCTCGTCGAATACTTGTCCCTTGTCAAAGAAAAACTCGAGAAATTCGAGAAGTGGGAAGTTCAACACGTACCTCACGAGCACAATACACGGGCAGATATCCTCTCAAAACTAGCCAGCACGAGGAAAAAGGGCGGAAACAAATCCGTAATTCAAGAAATCCTTCCTCGACCTAGCATCGAAAAATTACCTCTTCCATTCGAAGTCAACGCGATCGGGGATGCTCACTGTTGGATGACACCCATCTACAATTACCTAACGAAAGACGAACTCCCAGTCGACCCAAAGGAGGAGACCGCCACCAAACGTCGGGCATGTGCATACGTACTCCTCGAAGGTAAACTTTACCGTAGAGGGTTCTCCATCCCGCTACTCAAGTGTGTTGAGGAAGAGAAAGTTCCCGACATACTTGGAGAAATACACCGGGGGATCAATGCTCAACACCTCGGCGGGCGATCGCTCGCACGAAAAGCCCTTCGAGCAGGCTACTACTGGCCGAACATGCAACACGACTCAAAGGAGCACGTAAAAAAATGCGACAAATGCCAGCGACACGCCGACATGCACCTCGCACCCCCGAATGACCTAAAATCACTGTCTTCCCCATGGCCCTTCGCATGGTGGGGCATGGACATCCTCATACCTTTTGTCACCGGATCGTACCAAAATAAATACCTCATCGTCGGGGTGGATTATTTTACGAAATGGATTGAAGCAGAGGCATTGGCTAAAATAACCGCACAGAACATTCTCCGGTTCTTTAAACGCAACATCCTCGCTCGGTTCGGCGTACCCCAGGCCCTCGTCACGGACAATGGGACACAATTCACGGACGAAGGATTCCAAGACTTCGTCGCCAGCCTAGGTACTAAACAGCATTTCACGTCTGTCGAACATCCACAGACGAACGGGCAAGCGGAGGCGGCCAACAGGGTAATCTTACGTGGCCTTAAACGCAGGCTCGGCGAGGCGAAGAGGGCATGGGTCGAGGAACTACATAGCGTCCTATGGGCTTACCGCACGACACCACACTCCACCACCGGGGAGACCCCATTCCGACTGACTTACGGCACCGAAGCAGTCATCCCGGTAGAAATACGGGAACCAACGAGGAGGATAGAAGAGCCCCTAGACGAGGAAATGAACGACGAGACCCTTAGAGCCGAACTCGACCTAGTCGAAGAGATCCGTTCCGAAGCAGCCCTCAGGGAAATGTCCCTCAAACAAAAAATAGCACTACACCACGACGCGAAGGTCATAAGAAGAGAGTTCCAGGTCGGCACCCTGGTCCTCAGAAGAAACCAGAAAAACCCAAAAGACGGTAAACTGGCCGCCAACTGGGAAGGCCCCTACCGCGTCCGCGACAAGACAAGCAACAGGGCCTATTACCTAGAAAACCTACAAGGGGAAGAACTCGCTCGACCATGGAACGCAGAAAAACTTAGACAATATTACAGCTAAATGTATCACGGGGAGACGTGGGTGGTACGACCACGCTCTTCGTCTCCAAAACCCTAAAGAGGAACCGCAAGACCCGGGGACGAACCGGGCCACACTGCGAACACAACCCTCCCCGACGATTGGGATCTCAATCGAGACTCAACGTCGAAGTACCACGGCAGGCAGGGCACCCAGCTCGCGATGGGAAAGCCCAAGCCTCGAGGCCAGAGTCCGAACAACGAACCCGGGCTTCGATCCCAACGGGCACAAAGTCCGACGCTTCGTCGGTTCCCTAAACCGAGGAGACTAACGAGGTCGAGCAGAGTATAAATTCATAAAAAAGCAAATATAACGCATACACGAACACAATGAATGACAACAGAAAACATTCATATATTTAAAAAGAATAACATAACAACGGTCGAGGCCAAGTACGCCCGAAGGCCATATTACATATGCCCGAAGGCCAAAATACACAACAAGGCACGCAGGCCATAACAAAAACAACAAATCAAAAGAAAAATAATCAAGACTCCGCCCGGAGCACCTCCTCAACATCCTCCACCTCCTCCTCGTCATCCCCCAGCTCCTCCTCAGCTTCGAAAGGGAATACGATCTCTCCCTCCCTGAAGCAATAATTATGGGCCGACCCCTCCGTCACCAACTCAGGATTCAGAAGCCTCAGTTGTTCGACGGCATTGTCGAAACCCTCCTTGAAAACGGCCACGAGGTCCTGGTTGAGAGAGCGTATGTGCCCCAGCAGCTCGCCACGGGAACCAAGGGCAAGCTCCTCCTCGGTCTCATCAGCCAAAGGACAGACCTTTTCCTCGAGAGATTCAAGCTGAACCCGTAGTCCAGCATTGTCCTCGATCAGCTTTTGGTGCCCGACTACCTGCTCCTCCAAGCTCACCTTGGTCGCCTTCAGCTGGTCCCGCTCTTTTTCTGCCTCTTCCAATTTCTTATTCAGCCCCTCCTGCAGCTGATGCTCTTCCTTGTAGTCCGACAGGTCTTTGGACAGCTTGTCTTTCTCCGACCGAACCTGCACGAGAGCGTCCTCCAGGGAGGCAGTAGAGACCGAGGTATCAGTCAGGACCATGGCCGTCTCCATCACCCGGATGACAGCTGCCAGGTCCCTAGCCAGCTCCTTGCATCGGACACCAGCATCTTGGTCCAGGATAGCCTTTGCCTCAGGCGCCGGCACAGCGATCGCATCCTCGACTTTGAAGAACGACCGCTCCACATAGCAGGGAGGTAACAAATAACTGCCCGGTCCACCCGGACTTCCCAAGGATGACCTCGAAAGAGTCCCCGCCGAACGTTTCCGTTTATGGAGAGGAGAGGCCGATTGCGGCGGACTATCAGGTATGTTTATCGTCGACACCCGAGGAGGAGAGGAAGGTGTCGGGCTTGCTGTGTTCGAAGTCCCGACCCCAGCATCAGCAGCGGTCACCTGAACACGGGCCACGGTTTTCTTTTTCTTTTTCGGCACCCGGTCAGCCGCACCGACCTGATTGGCCAGCTTCAGGACCCGATCACGCGTACTGGGCATGGCACCTGCAAAACATTACACACAAACATTAGCGAGCAAAAACATAGACAAAAATAAAAGATCAAGAAAAATCTGCCTACTCAATAATTCTAGAGCCTTCTCCTCGGTCCCACACTCGAGCAAGGCCTTTGTATTAATATAGCGCGTCTCAGTAATTGGCGCTCCGGCCTCGTCAAGATAGGGCACGCCCTGTCGATTCGCCCAGACCCCCAAACTGAAACTCTGCACGTAATCAACCAGCTTCTTGTACGCGAGCCTATCCTCAACGCCGAGCATCGCATATTTGATCCTATAATGGGCGGTGGAGAGGTCGAAATGATCGCGCTGCCACCTCAGAGGTATCTTCGACATCAATTTCTCCTCCCCGTTTGATGCTCGTTGATAATAGTAAAGGGAGTGAAGGGCGGCACGGGTGATCGGTCTCACCACATACCAACGACCCTTGAAATGACGGGCAGAGTCCACGTACGTCTTGAACAAGCGCACGGGCTGTTTAAAAGAAACCCAACTGTGGCGCCCGCGGAGGCCGGACCGCTGGAGGTGGAAGACGTGGAAGAAGAGGGCTCGAGTACACCCGATGCCGAGGAAGCGGCAGACCAACTCGAATGCCCGCATGAAGGCGAGAGCGTTGGGATGCAGTTGGGATGGCGTCAGCCGAAGCCATTTGAAAATCGACATTTGGAAGGAATTGAAGGGCAGTCTGATCCCCGCATCCCGGAAAGCGAACTCGTACATAGTGAACTGCTTCCCCGGGAAATGATGGCATATACGGTCCTCCTCCTTGGGGGCACAGCAATACCAATTCGGCGGATCTTCCCGGCTTATGTCTTCGACCACGGCGTAAGCAGGTATAGCCTCGTCACAGAAATATGACTCCTCCTCCAAAGGTTCATCCGCAACCCAGGAGAGATCGACTTGCCCGGAGGATGAGGCGTGCTCAGTACCGTCCCTGACACTCCCATCCCCAACAGGTAGACGAGCGATGGCCGCATCTTCAGTCGAGGACCCGGAGTCTTCCCCCCTCGGTCGTAAACGCCCGGTAGCACCTGAAACGCAGACAGAAAGAGTGAATTCGACGTCATATCAAATTCACCCTTCCACCGCAGGTCAAGTGAAAGGGCGTAGCAGCAACGGACACTAACTGTGTTCGACGCGAAGATACACACGTTCTTAAGAGACCGGGCAGAAAGTTCATACAGCTTATGCAAATATTGCCCGGCATATGTAATTTCTGCCCGGGACAGTATAACCCTAACCCTATTTTCTACCATCTATAGTCCATCTACAGTCCATTTTACTATTCCTAAGTCAAATCTAACCACATACTACGAATATAACATACATTTGTAGACATTTGACACAAACAGAAGGGAAAATGATGGATTACGGAAGCAAAGTGGTACCTGACATATAGGAAGTTGAGAAAGAGACGGTGGCGCACGGGCAGAGACAGTGGTTCAGGCAACAAGACGGGCTGAGACGGCGGTTCAGACGGCAAGGCGAGCAGACACAGGAGAAGTCTTCAGAACTTCCGGTGAACGTAGGAGCGAAAAAGTGAAAATGAAGTCACTCAACTTCCTTTTATAGTCCCTGGCGCGTGGGCCAACGCGCTAGGTCATCATTGCCTACTGCCTACGCCGTCTTTGCACACAGAACGAAGCGACGCCATTAATTCTGAGACACGTCTACAAAAAAAAAGAAACTGAAACGACGCCGAGCATCTGTCCGTCTCCCCGACTCATCAAGACGCCATATCCCCACGTCGAGCCCTCGGCCGTTACGAGGAAGACGCGCACCCATCGATCACTTTCCATCCCCGACACTACCGTGGAAAGAGGAGCTCGCGAGCAAATCTATTATAACCTCCCATGCCGAACGACCGCGCCTCTCCCTCAACACGGGGAACCCCAGTTGCAATACAAGTCATCACTCTAACTCAGAGACTCGACTTCGGGGGCTCCTGTTCTGGACTGGGCCATGACGATATGCACGGCACGGCCCAATGCTCGTCGGGTACAGGCCCAAACGTCCGGGCACATGAATGCGTCGGGCAAGGGTCCTTCCATCCATGTCGAAGGGACGTCACCTCGACAACTCTACTGCGTGTCGGGCAAGGAGCGCGTCCCCCGCTCATTGATCTTCATCCACATATCACCTACCTATATCACGGGCACATGAGCCATGTCGGGCAGAACCACGTCTGCCACCTACCTATATCACGGGCACATGAGCCATGTCGGGCAGAACCACGTCTGCCACCTCATCTGGCACGTCACCCAACTCCCCTATACTATCTCCGTAGGGATAGGGGCAGTTGGACCAGGGGATAGACCTTTGGTCTAGGTCTTCACGCTTCTTACGCGTCCCCTGGCAGCTCCTCCTTGGGCTTAGCTAAATCCAGCCCATTTGGAGCTTTGGCCCAGCGCTGGGGGCTCAATATAAATACCCTTTCATAGCAAAGGGTCAGGTATTCTAACTTACTCTAATATAACCTTACTCTGTACCTCTTCTAACTTAAGCATTGGAGCACCTTGCAGGTACACCCCCCTCACTCACCTTACTCTCTGGCCCAGTCTTCAAATCCTTGGAAGGCCCTCCTGATCAGGTAAGATCATTTTGTATTTCCGGAAAAAAAATTGATTTTTTCGTATTTTCGAAAAAAAAAACTTAATTTTTTCGTATTTCCGAAAAAATTTGATTTTTTCGTATTTCCGAAAAAATTCGATTTTTTTTTGTATTTACGATTAAGCTTGATTTTTTTTCATATTTTCAAAAAAACTTGATTTTTTTGTATTTTCGAAAAAAAAACTTGATTTTTCTATATTTCCGAAAAAACCTCAACTTTTTCATATTTTCAAAAAAAAACATAATTTTTTCATATTTCCAAAAAAACTCGATTTTGTGTATTTCTAAAAAAACTCAATTTTTTTCTTCGTATTTTTGAAAGAAAAAAATTCAATTTATTGTATTTCCGGAAGAAAAAAATTGATGTTTTGTATTTTTGAAAAAATAGGTTTTTCTGACAAAATCGATATTATTATTAACTAGCGTTCAAACGGGAACTCCCGTGCCTGTTTGTCCGTTTTTTTAAGGTGCACCGCGTGAAAATATGAACAATATAATTTTTATAAGTTTGATTTTAACGTAAACTATTTATATGATTAGGTCTAGCATATTTATTCAGATACTTACCAAAAAATTGTAATACGTAATATTTGCAAATTAATTTTTTTTATGAATATCAAGGATCGTATTGTGATATATCATTATTCAACCAATTTTTTTTCAATTAAATCAATAATATGAGTAGAATAATTTAGAGGTTAGAAAGAGGTATTACGGTAAAAAAATATACATTTAAAAAAATTAAATTTTATCTTTATACTCTCAAACTATTTACATTCTCCTTGTCTTTGAAAAGAATTGTTAAAATAATTGGCTCGATTACTACAAAGAAACATTGTCATAGACAAAATACATGTATAGAAAAAAGTAAAAGTGCAACTAAAAAAACAGCAATTCCTTCATAAACATATTTAAACAAACCGCCCAAGAATTCACCATTTTGATAGAAGCAAATAGTTCATGGTTAATAATATCATTGATGCTACTGCCAAGATACAGAGGATAAAAAAATACAAATACCTCATTGATGTCTTTTGATACTTCTCTAATCAGTATGAGTTTTTTCTCTTACATTTAAATAGTATTGCATTTTAAAAATAGAAACAAATATAATCTTAAATGGGGAAATTTTTTTTTTTTGTATTCATTTATTCCAATGTTAATAAATGATATTTGAAAAAATAAACATAAAAAAAGAAGAAGAAGCAAAGTAGTCTTATATTAACCATTGTCTTTCAGCTTTTAATGAATGTTTTTAAATGGTAAAGAAAGTCATATGTGTTTTAAATATGAATTAGAAACATATAATGGGAGAGAGTTACAAATTGGTAATCAAAAGAGAGTAAAGAACTGAAGATTTTTTTTTGTTTACTGTTTTTTTAAGGTGCACCGCGTAGAAATATTAACAGTGTCAGTTTTTATAAGTTTGATTTTAACATAAACTATTTATATGATGTCTATGTCATGCTAAAACTAATATTGTATTAGACATAGAGATCCAAATAAAGGTGTGTATATATTTTTACGATGTTATTTTTATATGTTGCATTAATAAATGATATTATTTAGAAACCGTCAAGTAGACTTAAAATCAAGACGATAAACAGACAATTTAAAATTGGAATAGTGAATGAACTATATATATATATATCAACTTTATTGCGCTAACACGTATATGTCTTTTAAGAAGTTTTTGGTATACGTCATGCTAAAACTAATTCAATATGCATAATACATTTTATTTCGTCCTGCTCTCAGATTCTCAATGGTATCAGAGCTCACATGAGTGAGTTCTGGTTCATCGCTTCCGATCCAAAACCCTAACTTCCTATTTCTTCTTCGTTCAGAACTTTGATTGATTTCTGCGACCTTATTGATTTGGATTTTTTATTCAACTTTTTTATTGCGCTAACGTGTGTATGTCTGTAAGGAGATTTTTGGTGTATTTCTTATTAAAATTTGATTAAGTTCTATATAGAATATTTGCAAAATAAATATCCAAGAATATTCATAAATCTCTCTCACTCACTCCCCATCCCCATCTCTCTCTCTCTCCATCTCTCTCTCTCTCTCTCTCTCTCCCTCTCTCTCTCTCTCTCTCTCTCTCTCTCTCTCTCTCTCTCCCTCCTTCCCCTTCTCTCTCATATTATTATTGAGTTCATTTTTTTTAATGATTTTTGTGTTCGTTTCTGCTTCACGATATTATGTATTTTATAAGACTTATTTTGCGTACATGACATGAAAAGTAAATTATTTAGACATATATATTAGAATTAAAAGTAAAAATACTTTATTTAAAAAAATTAAAAATAAGTTAATATAAATGCATGTTCCATATATTTTAATATTTTACTCTCTCAATCCTCACTTGTAATGTGCTTTTTCTCGTATTTTTTGTGTTTGTTTTTGTTGCGACGCACTATGTAACATATGAATTTTTTCTTCCATCGTAGACATATTTTAATAAGGTGACCTAGTATTGAACATCATAAACTAAAAAAAAATACCATATTGTGTAAATATTGTATCACTTTTTTACATCACTTTTTGTGTGCTAAATATTAAAGTAATAGTAAACCACACTAAAGAGAAAGTAGCCATATTGTATCACCATTCTCTTATAAAAACAAAAAACAAAACTATTCTCTTGTTTTGTTGTGTAACATACTGCAATTTTGTATGTAGTTACTATCAACCTGGAGGTGTGTAGATTTTTAAAATGGTCATGAAGAACATCGGCTTACAATAAATATATGTTTTAAAGTCTAATACTATTAGTAGTTTTATTTTGACCTTAAGTAACTTTATGGTTAGAAATATTTTATTAAGATGCAGTAGAAAAAACTTGTAAGTGAAAAATCATATGCATAACTAATGTTTTTTAAAAATAGAAATACTTTGAGAATTCTGATAAAGTATTTAAAAATGTAAAAATAGTATTGATTAAAGAATAAGCCAAAAAAACATGTTTGTCCGTTTTTTTAATGCAAACGTAGATCAAAATATAAACAGAGATATTTTTTGTGTGGAAATAAACGGTAGAAGTATAAAGATTGAAGAATATATTCATTGATGTAAAAAAAGCTATCTTCAGTTAGTCCTAAAAAGATTCTTAAAAGTTCTTAAGTGATCCATATAGTCTTGGTGAAAATACACAAATAAATAAATAAAAATATGTAGTTAAAACTATAAAATAAATCAAATTTAAAATAAAATATCATATATAAGCTTATAAAAAAAGTATCATATATACAAAACAGAGAGAAAATAAAGTAACTTAATTACTATTTTTTAATGTTTATATGAGAAAAATTTCTTAAAATTTCTTTGTTGTTCCTTACTGTTTAGAATTAAGAATCTGTTTTTTTTTTCACTCAAAGAAAAGAAACTGATAGGAAGTTAATAATAACAATGTATAACACATTACAACCACATAAAAATAACGTATTGCGTTATTCATGATGATTCAAATAATGATATCACTCACACCTTCAGTTAAAACACAACACATAATAATAAAAATTAAATGGGACAAATAGAGAGGAACCGGACATGAGATAATAAAAATTAAATGAGACAAATAAAGAGGAACCAGACATAGAGAGAAACTGAGAAAATAAGATTAAAGTGTTATTGTTGAATGATAGAAGTCATCTATTTCTTCTTTCCTTGTCAAATATCTTCTCTTCCTCAACAATATGTGTGTGATTTTTCCTCTTCGATGCGGCTTCATCAACTTATATTCTCCCAATATCCTTTGTCACCAATTTCTTCATTCCTTGACAATTAGTTCCTTCTTTGTTTAATCGTATAACATTAGAGCACTACTTATTGGAAGTTTTTATTTTTCACTTTGGACAATACAACACAACTGTAAATTTTATATATCTATCATATAAGAAAAGTATGTATTGTTTAAAAGTCCTAATTACCCTCTAATCCAAATTATGATGTCATTTGGCTAATTTCTCCCTCCAACCAATTGACACTTGACATTTTAATTTAAAATTCATTCTTAATTCCACTAATTATTTATTAAACATAAAATAATTCATAAATAGAATAATATTTGGTCTGCAGTTACATGAACGTGCAGTCTCTCACTCTTTCCAACCTCTCAAAACTACCTCTCCCACCACCACCTTCAAAGAAACCGAGAAAAAAAAACATAAATATCTAATATTTATTAGAAGTATTTTTTTATGGTGACATTTGGTCTGCAGTTACATGAACGTGCAAACTCTCACTCTTTCCAACCTCTCAAAACTACCTCTCCCACCACCACCTTCAAAGAAACCGAAGAAAAAAAAAACATAAATATCTAATACTTATTAGAAGTATTTTTTTATGGTGACGCGGAGGTGATTTTACGACATGACTCCGATGGTTGCGGCTTGCGATTTACGGCGAGAATTTCAGCAGGTTTGTGGATTTCTTCTGCAATTCTTCTTCCTACAAGAAAAATTAAAACGTTTATGGTTTGTAAGAATTTTGAAAAGGAATAACTTGTAAAATTTGAAATTGATTATTTGAGATTGGAATTTTTGAAATTGAAATTAGTATTCTCTGTTGTGATTTTGCAGACGTGGTTGAAGATTTGATTCACTCGGTTGTAATTACTTCCGTTTCGGTTTTGTCGGCGTCGGCACGGTTTCATCGACAAAGTTACAGAAGCAGAGGTCTAGGATTCTTGCAACAAAAACAATGACATGATAGTGAATGGGAGGAGGGCGTTGGGCCCTCCCTGTGTGGATGTTTTTCTCTTTTAGTGGCAGTCAAACCTTTCTCCTCATTGAATTGAATTGAACCTTTCTCCTTCTTTCCAGTACGAGATGTTGTTGCTGAAACTAAGCTACTTGGTTCTACTATATCTCAAGGTGTTGATTCTCTAGAACAAAACTCCAAATTTAATGGTGGTTCATCACATTCTCAAAACAAAATTCATAATGATGTTGTTCATTGCCATAACAGGTATCCCTATATATATGCCTATGTATGGCTATCAGCAACATGGGTATCAACCACAATTGTTTTTACCAAGAAGATGCAACTTACATAGTCATGCAGAACTTGGAATATTTGGTACATATTTAAGGTACATAATTACTACCTACATACTATATCGTCACAGTTCAATGTATAAATTTGTGTAATGCTTAACATCCCTGGACCTGAATTTGCAAGTGAGGAGGGAAAAGATAAGTGAGAGGATGAAGTTTCTTCAGGAACTTGTGCCTGGATGCAGCAAGGTGGCTTCCAAATTCTAAACTAGAGGAGTTCACTATTCTATATTATAATTGTCTTCATGTGGTTGCGTTTTCTTTAACTTTCAAAGTTTGTCGATGTTTGCAGGTCACCGACAAGGCAATGATGTGGGACCATATCATCAATTATGTACAGTCACTTCAACGAGAAGTTGAGGTATAGTCGAAGATGAGAACTCTTATCTTTATATTTCCCACCAGAGATTTTTAATCCATGTATTTGTTTTGCCCTGTATATTTTAGTTCTACTTCAGCACAATATCAACATTCATAATTTGGTAGATTTCCTCATTTCCATCTTTTTCCATTTTACGTTTATATTGAAATAATTCTCGACACACATTCTTATGACCCTTTGCATTCTATTCATGTGAAATTAACTTGGCCCTATCTTTTCTATTTTGGCAGTTTTTATCTATGAAACTTGCAACAGTAAATCCACGATTGAATTATAATATCGAAGGCCTTCTTGCTACTGATGTAAGTTGTTAATCTATTTGCACACCGGTTATAAAAAAACATGATCTGCAACTTTGTCTGACGTTGCATTACTGTATTATGAACATTATGTATCAAATTCTTCACCAAAGCCCATGTCCTTCATCTGCACTAGGGTTTCCTTTAGAGATGTCTATGATTTTTCCTCCATTACATCAATCTCAACTAAGGCTGATTCAGTCAGTTATTCCAAACATGACAAATCCGTCTGATATCCTTCGTAGAGCTATTCATTCGCAATTGAGTGGAGGATTCAAGGAGTCAAATCAGGTAGCAATCAATACATTGAAGTTATTCCAAATATTCCATATACCTTCCTTGCATTCAGTTAAATGGTTTGTTTTAATATATTGTTGTTATATAGTCATCGGAAGCATTTTTTGTGTTTCAGTTCATATTCTTCCCAATACAACTCTTTTCTTATTGTGTAACCTACTTCTATTTTGCCTATACATATCAGGCACTTGATGTTGATAGCATGGACATGGAAATTGATTTATCTAATCTTGGGATTGTGAACACGATGTTTGCAGCTTTATTCATGTGTGGATTTTATTGTATGACTGTTTATTTTTCAAAATTATCTAGCTCTACATTGTTTCTTATTTTATTTGGTAATAGCAAGCCGGGTGTCCCTATCAAGACTACCATTTCAACTAATGTTCTTGAAGAGGCTTTGAATGACACAGTTACAGTCACACCCCTACCAATTGGAACATCGGTTAGTGGCAAGGTTGTTTCCTTCTTCGTGATGAGTGAAGCAACACAGTAATCTTGCTGATATTTGTTTGTTCTTATTCCACTTTGTGGTAATTCAATGCAGGTAGAGAAGCAATGTGCTCATTTTTTTGGCGTGACAATAAGTGAGCGGCAAGCGGAGTCAGGGATTGTAGTTAAAGTTACTTCAACTGCGTAAAGCAAATTCAAGGTATCACTGATTTTCTAATGTATGTTTCTTTCCTGGAGGTACTGTTCTTGAAAAATATGAGCAACTCTTGATGTAACATCCAGGTTTGAAGAGTTGTGTCGACATTTTACTCGGATTTTCTTGTATTCAGCTAGCACACAACTAAACCTGATATTCAGCATTGGTCCCGCACCTCGACTCTTACTGGCTATGCTGGCAGATTTGTCTTTTCGAACTTGTGGAGCGGCATAAGCTAGAGTTGAAGTTCAAGAGCTGGGAGATGAACGAGAAAACAACAATATAGTGATAAGACAGTGGTTTAACATTAATAGGACAACAATATAGCCGTATCATAACTTGCTTAACAATTAGAGTTATAACAGTTTGGTTCGGAACCAAGAACTGATGCGCTAAACTTCCATAACAGTTTGGTTATGGACAAACCAATAATGATTTAGTCAAGTTTTATTGAACGGCTTGGTTAACTAAGCAGTGCATATGGCTTGCTCTCTATGTAACATTTTGATTTCCAAGCTTAGTAGCAATGATCAGGTACAATCTAAGGATTGTACGGTTGTAGTTGCAGTTTTTCACCTTCTGTTATATAGGATTAGTGAAGCTGGAAAATGACGTAGCTATTGCAGAAAAGATCAATTCCTTAGCAGTGATGATGGAGATCAGTCCGATGAAACACAAGGTCAAGCTACTCCTACGATGGTAGGAATCTACAAAATGTTATGCAGGGGCATTTATACTAGACAGTGACACCTGGGATTGAGTTCTCTGATATTGGTATGCCTGTTTGTAGGTGAATGTTAGTTTTCTTGCAATTCAGACACCTGGGATTAAGTTCTCTGATATTGCTATGCATGTGGCTGTTTATAAGTGAATGTTTGATTAGTGAACATAGTTGCATCAGAATATATTGTTTATTTGTTGGTCAGTTAACAGCTGCTTAGTAGTTTGAGTGTGGGTTAGAGAAGTGAATATAGCCAAGGGCTTTTAAATGTTGATTGTTTCATGAAGAATGGCACTGCTAATCACCATCCGAAGCTGTTAATGGAATATGTAATGTCAGTTGATACTAAGATTATACTGAGTTCTAATTCTGATATCTTCCTTTACATATAAAAGGGCCCTTCATTCCAAAAGTTTTGAAAATTATATTTAAGAAAAACTCTTCGCTAGCTTGAAATCTTATTACAACCTGTACCGCATAGGAAAAATTATTCACAGTGGTATACTAAGCTACATGTTCATTTGTCAAAACGGAGATGGATGTCTTTCACAGAGATAACATTTGAATGATGAGGTGCATTTGAATGAACCTTTTGGTTAGAGGGAAAACTAGCATAAATGGATGTCTTTGTCGTAGAACTATCAGCAGGGACTGAATGTACCACATTTTTTGTTTGAGAAACTTTAAATTGTGGTGAAGCAGGTTATGTTAAGTATTGTTGGTGGTTGATGTTAAGTATTTGAGAAATATTATCGTGACACTAAGATGTTACATTTACACCGTAAATTATACTATGAATATATACTTATCATTTTTTAATGATTTTTTCTATCATTTAGAAATCTGTACAACACTAAATTCATTACCTACATACGGTGTATTTGTATAAGGTGTAAAAAACTAGTGTCAACATAGCATAACTCTAAGTATTTTCACTTTTATTTAATACTACAATATTTAAATTTGTTTTCGTATTAAGAAAATTGTAAGATTATATTTATCATAAGCAAGTTGAAATTAACGATTACACAATTCAAGAGGGCAAAATCTGTGGAAATATTGATTTCCATTTAGTTAATTTAATGTACAGCTATAAAGAGTAAGACATTGACCACTATAGTATTGTTGTGGGGATAAATATACACATGTACATGTAATGTACCGGCCTCAGATATTGAGTTTTTGAACACTTTTATTGATATATGATTAATTTATATGGTTATTCTAATTTTATATATTTTCAAGCAACAATTTTAGACTTTATTTATCGGTGTAGTTATTTGAACAACTAACATTGCACCAATGCACCAAGATGACAATTGTCAATTACCAATACTATTACCAATTACCAATATATACTTCTAAATTGTCAACCAACGATTTTGGACTACACATACTATTACCAATTACCAGTTGTGTTACTTCTATACCCATAATCCAAATGGGATAGTTTGAATTGATTTATATTATGCTAATACAGTAGTATGTTATTCAAATTTTCTTTGCTTCTTACTATTATTTGTTTTTATTCAAACTTTCTTTGCCTTCTTACTATTATTTGTTTTTATTTTAGATTATTTCCAAATCATTTTTTTAAATAGGATAAATTATATAGATTATTTCCTGATTATTTCTAATTCTTAATTTTTTTTCAATCAGTTTGATTAATCACTCATCAAATCAAAAGTACCAAATATTACGGTATTAATATTTTAAACTAAACTATTTTTGTTTTATTATTTCTTAAATTTGTATACAAAACTCACGTAAATAATCAGTATTTGTCGGTAATTTTGTATATTTTATTTAAATCTTTATATTTAATAATTATACCAATTTAATTTTTAAGATATAATTTAATTTTAATATTTTATTTACGGGCAAAATAATATTTATAAAATGCGTGTGCCGTATCAATACACGGGCAAAATAATATTTTATTTAAATCTTTCATTTCTTTTATATTTTGGAAAAAATGCACTTACCGTACCAATACACGTAGAAATGCGCGGGTATCTTATTATTACATTCCAATATTTTATATAAATTTATTAACCATCATTATATTATAATGGGTTAAATATGTTTTTAGTCTATAAATATCTCAATTTTCATTTTTAATCCCTATTAACAAAATACGATATTTTAATCCTTAGAAAATTATTATGCACGTAGTTTTAGTTCTTCATGTTAAACCAATCTTTATTTTTAAATGATTATTTTGCAGACATCTTTAGAATGTTATAAAAAGTTTCTAAAAAAAAACTCAAAATTTGATTTATAAGTCGAGATTTTTATTACTTTTATCATTATATTTTGAAATTTAAAAAATTCATATTTAATTCTTCTCATTTTAAAAAATTCTAAAATTTAGTAAATAAATATTTTATAGTATTCTAAACATGGATGAAAAAAATTATTCAAAAATTTAAAAGTTTAAGGGTAATTAAGCAGTTTTCAAAATTTTAGAAAACAACAAGGACTAAAATTGCATGCATACAAAATTTTTAGGGACTAAAATTTATTATTTCTTAAGAGGACTAAAAATAAAAATTGAGATATTCATAGGGACCAAAAACATATTTAACTCTATTATATTTATTAATTATATTTCAAATATTAAAAAAAAATCATGGGTCACTATCATCAAAATATTTGTTTTATTATAATTACTAATTGTCTCTATTTGAGACACAAAATTATTATTTTTAATTGTTAAAATTTCTCTTTTTTTCTTTCTTCATTTCACAAACTCTTTTTTATTTTATTTTGTATGATTATTTAATACAATTGAGTTCATAATAATATTTATTTTCTTAATAAAATATACTTTTTTGACGGGTCAAAATTACTCAATTTTTTTAAATTCACTATATTATATTCATTTATCGTTCTAACAATTAAAAAAAAACAATATTTTTTGACCCGTGCGAATCGCGATCCAATTTATTATCACTTTTAAAAATAATAAACTATTTTGGTTAGGAATTATTAATAAATTATTTTGATTTTTTTTTATTTCATCTCAACGTTTTATTTCTTCAAAGTTGTAAATAACTAACGTCAACTTAATATACCACACCACTATCTGTGCGAACACACAGTACTGATATAATACGCGCATATGTAAAATAATTTGGATAAAACAATATTGTTTTTATTTCAAAAATATGTTTTTATTTTAAAAAATAATAAATTATTTTCATAAAACAGTTTTATTTATTTTATTATATTTTGAAAACAAACATGTGTGTATCACATCAATACCCGTGTGGAAACACGTATATCCCACTATTACACAAAAAATTCTTTTATTTATTTATCAATATTTAAAACTTATCAAATATATTGATCTTATTAGATATTTATATTTTTTATTTTTATAAAAAATCATTTTTACGATAAATATGCATCACCGACGGATACCCATGTGAATGCACGAGTATCGTACTGATATTAAGCTAATGATTTTACAATTAAATAATAATGGGAGCAACTTTACCATTGATTTTAATGTTTTATTTATTTTTTTACTAATATTTAATTATACAATTAAAATAATATTTTCAAATACTGTTTTATTAGTTGATATTTATAAAACTAAATGATTATATATATTTTAAATTATTTTAAATTTAAGAACGAGTTGTAATGAAACATATTAAAGTGGAAGTATACTTTTATGTAGCAATTAAACATGAATTAAATTAATTTGTTTTGTTTTGCTTCGGTTATCTGAAATACACATCATTGTTCGGACAAACAAAGGTACTGATATGGGTATCCCACGTAATTGATAATTGTAATAATTCTTGAATAAAATGTATTTGTTCATGTTAATATTTACAAAACTAAATCATTGCATAAATATTTTTATAAAAAATATGTATTGATGTCCACGGGTATTGATTCTATCTTTTTTTATTTTGAATATAAAGTATATCTTTTATATTGACTAATTTTTTATTAATCCTATTTTTTTAGAAAAATAAATGTACGTAACACACCGGTACTCGAGCGAACACCTAATATGTATATCTCACAAAGTAGATATTTATAATAATACTTACCTAAAATGTATTTATTTATATTAATAATATTTATTTTTACAGTTAAAATAATATTTACAAATACTATGATATTATTTGATACTCATAAAACTAAATCATTGCATAAATATTTTTATAAAAAATACAAACGATGTCAACTGATATTAATTTTATCTTTTTTTTTAAATATATATTATATTTTTTATATTTACCAATTTTTATTAATATTATTTTTATTAATATTATTTTTTCCTTTTTTATATAATTAATTATTTTAAATCTTTATTTTTATTTTTCAATTCCTTTTAACAACAAATGCGCGTCACCGACGGGTACCTGTACGAAGGCACTGGTATCATACTAGTTTAAGAAGTAAAAGATGGAAACTACCAAAACTGCAAATTGGTAAATATCTGGTTATTTAAAAATATAATTATTTAATAAAGTTAAAAAGATAGTGTTTTCATTGAGAAAGAGATGGAATTTAAAATAAATAAAAAAATTAATTTTTAATTTGCGTCACCATTTAGTAGTTAATGAAAGTTATAGATGTGAGATTTTTTTAAGAGATGAAAGTTAATCGGTAACCAACAAAAATTATTAACCATTCATGTTTTAAAATTAAACTATTTTTTTTTAATTTTAAAAAAGGATAATTTTGGAACAAAAATAGTCCACTCCAAAAACTTGTATTCTCTTTATATATAGTAATAGATATATAGTAATAGATAATTTGTTGATGTAGTAATCACGCTACTAATTTATGATTCAATAACTTCCTTATTTTTAAAAATAATAAAAAATAATAATCACGCAACTGCTAATTTAATAACTTCCTTGTTTTTAAAAATAATAAAAAATTAAAAAATTAATGGATAAATAAACGAAGAAAAATAGTCAGTTTAAAAAAAAGAGTAGTTATTTTTAAGGGTAATGTTGGAAAGAAAAAATTCACTCCAAAACTCTCTATCCTCTTTATATATAGTATATATTATTATTATTATTATTATTATTATTATTATTATTATTATTATTATTATTATTATTTATTTTCAAAAAATAAAAAATATATGTTCTAGAATTTTATTAATATCATTTTTTTTTGTTTTCAGAAATTGTTATTACTCTCGATTAATTTTTTATTCTTTTTATTTAAAACTAATTAAATTTTATAATTAAAACATTTTATAAAAGAAAATTGGTTCTAAACCGATTTTAAACTGAATTTGAATTGTTTTAATTATATAGTTCAATTCATTAACCATTTAAATGGTTCAATTTTTTTATAGTGCAATGCAGTTCAGTTCAAGTATACAATTTAATTAACCATATTTTTGAACACCCCTACCTAGTTGGTCTTTTAATAGAAAATATACCCATTATTTTTAATGGCCGTCCTTGATCAGAATGCTCGCCCGTTTATGAAAACGAGATGATTGGCGTGTCCCAACCTATAATGGTAGGGGATGGAAGTCAAAAAGGGGAAGACACATTCTCTAGAGTAATAAGGAGGTACCTACCCATTTTTCATACTCCTGAGAGTGAAAAGCATCGTTACTGATTTCTTGGAGACTAAGACCTAGATCCAAGAGATTCCTATAAATACTTCAACCCTAAGGTTGAAAGGAAGATTATGTTGAATTTAAAAATATTGTATTCAGATGTTTTCACCACCTTTGTGTGACTTGGCTCTAACACCTTAACAACCCTAAAACCTTTGACAACTCTACAACACAAAGGGTTGTCATGTATTGTATTTTTAGCAAGTACAATTAGCCCATCATTGTGCCCTAGTAAAATTGACTTGGGTCACCATCATGTCATTCAACTAGATTTTTATACTTGCCTCCAACTCCTCTATTCAATATGGTGAACAAGAAGAAAATAACTCCGACCAATAATAAGTTTTATTGCGATGAGGATGCCATGAAAGAAATGAATACTACCATGGACGACTTATGTCTTCAGAATAAAACCCTATAGGATAATTTCATTCACATCCAACAGTGTTAGTAGTAATCTAACCTTACTTATGAGACTAGAATCTTAGACCCATAACCTCTCTCTGATAAGATATGGGGAGCGCAGGTGCCAAAGAAATTCAACCTTCTCCCATTGGCCAAGTTTGATGGGCGTAGCAACCTGTATGAGCATGTTTCCTCCATCTACACACAAATGGAAATTATTAGAGCCATTGATTCCTTAAAATGAAAACTTCTCTATGATACCTTTAGAGATCCAGCATTAAGGTGGTACATGGAACTGCCACGGTTCTCATTCACCAACTATTAGGACATGGTGAAGAAACTAGTACATTAGTTTGTAGCAAGCAGACACATAAAGATGTATGTCACTAGCCTCTTCAACATTCATCAGGGCCTCTTAGAATCTTTGAGGGAATAAAGGGAAATTAGCAATCTAAATGCAACAAAAAACAAAAATTTCCCTTCAGAGATTCTTACGAAAGGTCATGATCTGTGATAGAAAGGTTACCTCTTGTGGAGATGAAGCCTTTGAATCCGAAACAATGGATGATCACGAGCATTGTACGATGAACAACGCCTCTACTCAGTCCACACGAACAACTTCCTTCAGTTACAGTGCTAGCTGATTACGATTGAAGGTTTTGAGTGTGAGAGAGAAAGTTAGAATACGGCCAGGGTTTCAACAACAACAACCTTTGAGCTTCTGCACAAGGGTTTTATTTATAGAATAACTTGTGTGGACTTCAAGCTAAAAAGCCCAACTCAATAATAATATCATTATATTATTATAATAACTATTATTATAATAAACATAATTTTATTATTATTATTATATTTTATAACTATTATAAAATTAATAATAACTATTATTATATCATATGTCAATTAAGCACATGGTACCTTACCATATTTCGTATTCTATTCAAGTGCACCGTACCTTACGATGTATCTTATTTAGTATACATATTCTCTAACTATCCTTATGCGTGTTACCCTGTAAGATTTCGCGACATTGACAATTATATTAAATCATGTATTTAACATAATAAGCAGTGATCGGTATCAAGCAACACATCATTGTTACCCAAGTCACAAAATTGTCATGTGATATGACAAAAAAATTTGTGATAGTACTTGTGTGTACAATTACCCTTTTTACCCTTATGTCTATATTGAACACAAGACATATATCGTGTCATCCTTGTCCAGTTCAATATTGGGCCCTTAGACAGCTAACCAGTGAGCATCATCCAGATCATATTGGTACCTACTCTTCGTACTTAAAGCATATGAGACATATGGTCGATTACATAACATGGCATACATGATAGATCCTATTGCAGATGCATGTGTAATCTTAATCATGTGATCCCTTTCTTCCTTAGTTGAAGGGGATTGTGTTTTTGATAGACACAAGCCATGTTGCATATGTATGAACCCTTTCTCGGAATCACACATATTAAATTGTCTCAACACTTTGTCTATACATGTACTCTGACTTAGGCCAATCAGTTTTTGTGATCTATCTCTATAGATTTTGATTCCTAATATATAGGTTGTTTCACCATGGTCCTTCATAGAAAAAACATTTCCCTAACCAAGTTTTTACTTGTTGCAAGGTAGGGATATCGTTTCCAATGAGTAATACGTCATCTACATATAATACTAGGAAAACGATCATGCTCCCACTAACCTTCTTATAGACACAAGGCTCGTCTTCATTCTTTATGAATCCATATTATTTTACAGTTTCATCAAAAAGAATATTCCAACTTCTGGAAGCTTGCTTTAATCCGTAGACTGATCGATGTAACTTGCATATCTTTTGGGCTTCTTCAGGTATGTCAAATCATTCAGGTTGTTTCATGTACACATCCTCAAGAAGATTCCCATTAAGGAAAGCAGACTTGACATCCATCTGCCATATTTCATAATCATGATATGCAGTGATAACAATTAAATCCGAACAGATTTAAGCATTTCAATTGGTGAAAAGGTTTCATCATAGTCTACCCCCATGTATTTGTTGATAACCTTTAGCAACTAGTCTTGCCTTATAGGTATGTACCTTACCATCCATGTCAGTCTTCTTTTTGAAGACCCATTTGCATCCTATAGGATTAACTCCTGCAGGAGGCTCTACCAAGGTCCAAACTTGGTTTGTGTACATGGAATCCATTTCAGATTTCATGGCTTCTAGACACTTCTCAGACTTAGGACCAGTTATGGCCTCTTGGTAGGTTACAGGCTCATCTTGATCCATCAGTAATACATCACCTTGATCAGTTATAATATATCCATATCTCTCTGGTTGGTGACATATCATACTCGTTCTACGCTGGTCTTGTTCTACTTGAGCAGGTTGCTCTTCCACAACTGTTTGTGATTCCTGCTATAATTCCTTCATATGTGTATCAATGCTTTGTGATTCTTGAATTTTTTTTCAAGCTCTACTTTCCTCCCACTGATTCCTTTGAAAATAAAGTCTTTTTCTAAGAAGACTCCAGTTCGAGAGACAAACATTTTTCCCTTAGAAAGATTGTAGAAGCAATATTCTCTTGTTTCTTTAGGATACCCCTCAACTAAGCATTTGTCAGATTTGGGCTCAAGCTTAGTTGAAATTTGTCATTTCACATAAACTTCACAACCCCAGATCTTCATGTAAGACATATATGGTTTCTTACCACTCCATATCTCATATGGTTTCTTTTCTACCTTTTTTAGATGGAACACGATTAAGTGTGTAAGTTAATGTCAGTAGTGCATGTCCCCAAAAGGAGTTTGGAAGATCGGAGTGATAATCATGGATCAGACCATGTCTAACATGGTTTGATTTCTTCTCTCAGACACATCATTCCATTATGGTGTTCCAGGAGGAGTGAGTTGGGATCAAATCCCACTCTCTTTTAGATGGTCATCAAACTCTAGGCTTAAATATTCACTGCCTCGATCTGATCGAAGAGTTTTAATATTCTTACCTAATTGGTTGTGTACTTCATTATTGAACTCCTTAAACTTTTCAAAGGATTCAGAGTTTTGTTTTATTAAATACACATAACCATATCTACTGAAATCATCAGTAAATGTGATGAAGTATTGAAAACCTCCTATGGCTGGTATATCCAGTGGTCCACATACATCAGTATGTATGACAACCAAAAGATCATTTGCCCTTTCACATTTTTCCTATGAATGAGGTCTTTGTCATCTTTCTAATTAAACAAGATCTGCATGTATCATATGATTCGTAATCAAAAGAAAATAAGAGTCCTTATTTATAGAGTTTGGAGATGTGCCTTTCATTTATATGGCCTAAGCGACAATGCCAAAGGTAACTTGGATTTAACTTATTAGGTTTCATCCTTTTAGTATTAATGTTATAAATTGGCATTTCAAGATCAAGGATATACAGTCCATTGTTCATTTGTGCAGTAGCATAGAATATATCATTTAAATAAATAAAGCAACAATTGTTCTTTATTATAAATGAAAAACCAAACTTGTCCAAACAAGAAATGGAAATAATATTTCAGCTAATTGCAGGTACATAATAACAGTTCTCTAAGTGAATTATTAAACCACTAGGTAAAGTCAAAACATAAGTTCCTACGGCTAAAGAAGCAACCTTTGCTCAATTGTCAACTCTTAAGTCAACTTCAGCTTTTACCAAATCTCTACTCCTTTTTAGTCCCTACACATTGGTACAAATATGAGAACCACATCTAGTATCTAATACCCATGATGCTGAAGTAGACAAATTTATTTCTATAACAAAAATACCTGAAGTCGAAGTCTCCACTCCATTCTTCTTATCTTGCAGGTACTTTGGGCAGTTTCTCTTCCAGTGTCTGGTCTTACCGCAATAGAAGCAATTGCCCTCCTTAGATATTCCTCCACTAGGCTTCAAAGCAGGTGCAATATGTTTGGGTTTGGCAACTTCCTTGCCTTTCCATTTACCACCTTGCTTGGTGAGCCTTTTGTTCAGTTTCTTTCCATTACTGACCATCGAAATGGAATTGGCATCATCAACATGCTTCTTATAAGCATCTCTTTCAGCCTTAGGAGCCGAACTAGGAGGTTCCTCATCAGGAATAGGTGTCTCTAAGACATACAATTTTTGTCATGTTTGAGGACAATCATCATATTTCGGTGTCAAACCAGAAATTTTGTCTCAACAAACTTTTCCTTATCAAGGATTGATTGCAAAATGTTATTAGATGTGTTTGTTGTCATGGTAATCTACAAATAGAATGTAAAGATATAAGTATCATTAAAATAACATATTCAATTAGGCCTTTAATTAAATATGCTCCAACTATTTTACTCAAAACAAATTACCCTTATCATTTGATTTGGAAAATCCCGTTGGAAGATTTTCTTGTGGATCGAGATCCATATTTCGCTTTGTTTTAAGTTAATGTTAGGCTGATTACATAAAACTCAATTGTTTAGGTAGGAACTCCTTCCAATTGTATCCAATACAATTCTCGAATATTTCAGTTGGGTGAATAACTCCTTATTCCAATCCATCATATGGATCATTCCCAACTCTTGCTTCTAAACGTATATAATCTTATTATATTTTGTTCAGTTAAGTTTGACCCATTGTTTTAATAATTGGATATTACATTTATCCCATCGCACCTTACTAATATAGAACATGCACATCGTGTTAGGCGAAACCTACAATATTCAATTCTAGTCTTGATGAGTTCTAAAACTTGGAAAGCGAAAACTTAATATTAGTTTTGAGGGAATTTTAATTAGTTTGATCTCACCGGCTTATTTATCATATAAATCATTCCTCATACATGCATCAACATACATGCCATATATATCAAAAGAGACATAACCTTTCAAAAAGGGGTTTATATGATGTGAGAAAAGATGTTACTCCACCGGTAGGTCCCAGAGAAAACAAGAAAAAATACCAGCTAAAAGCTTGGGATGCAAGTCTTTCGCCTTAGCCTTTTCCTCATACAAAAATAGCATAAAATTGAACCTAATATGGGACAAATGATCAACAAGCTGTGTTGCTACACTTTTGTGAAATTTTTAGAAGTCACAATAAAGCCTAGTAATAATTGATGTAATAATTAATATAGAAATTAGTAATTGAATAAATAAAACAACATAAAATCGTTACCGCGTCATCGGAAAAATGTATACGGAATCCTAGATAAGTACCGTAACCGCCCATAGCAAAGAGCATCACTGCCTGTAAGTCCAAACAGAACATTAACTAACTTAACTAACTCAAACTAACTAATTGAATAACACTATTTTCATCTTTCTGTAACTGAAATTAGTTACCGTATTGGCAGGGTGACCCTAATGTACAAGCCAATTTGGCAGATTCAACGACTTCACTATCTCAACAAAAGGCTCAAACGCAAATTTCACAACTTCATTTGTTATGTTTAATTAAACACTAATTCATTAATTAGGATTAATTGAGAACTAAGTTGTAATTGTAATGGTAAAGTACCTTCGGGGATGAGAGTGGCGGTGTAAAGTAATGGCAACGGAGATAAAGAATGTAAGATTGTTTCCATGTTTGATATTGTCAATTGTAGAGGTTCTAGTGAGTCTTCCTTTGTGGCGAGACATTTGAGATTGTGACGAAGGTGCGTGGATCGAGTTGTTGTTATAGAGAAAGAAGAGTGGTGAATTAGTGATAGAAGTCAAATATTCACGCCTGTGAAGACATGGCTTCTCAAGCATATTTTGATGACAACAACATTACATCAACTTACTTCATACAAGCATAAAAATTATTGATCAAAGACCTTGAAGTATGAGCAAGAATGGATTTCTTAAAGGCTTGATAAAATTGATCAAAAGGTATAAGTTTTATTTTTCATAAAGCAAAAATATTTATAAGTGTCCAAATATAGGATACACTCATGCCATAACATATGAATAAAAAGGTTGCATTGGTTCTATTTTTAAATACTGGTTTTTGAAAGAATTTTTCAAAATTTTCTTCAAGTAACCGGTTACCAAGTAAGTAATAACTGGTTACTTCAGCCCAGTTTTGAAAAAATGTTAACGTTACAACAAGTAACAAGTTACCATTGTGGTAGTAACTGGTTACCACTGTTCAAGTACGAAAAATTGCACATTTTCATGGGAAAAATGTTGTTTTCTTTGGTTTTAAGTTATGGTATCCCTTCATAAACTTTATACCTTTTTAGATGGGTGTCTTGAACATTATATAAACCCTTTTCCATCAGAATTTTTTTTTACCTCCAATAATTTTCATAATTAATTTTCTCATCACTTTTGTTTAAATTTTCATAAATCTTTTGAGTGCACTTATTAAAAAACTTTCAAGAGAGTGAAACTTTGCATAAATTTTTTATTTCTCATCTAAAGTTTCATTTCATCTTAGTGAACACTTATTTATTTTTGTGAGTGAAAAATATATATCAAGGAGAAGATCAATATTCATATCGATAAAGTTTCAAGCTTTCATATGCATTCATCTATACAAAAACAATTCAATATTTATACTTTTTTTATTACTATTTTATCTTTAGGATTGTTAGAGATAAGTTAGTAATGTTACCTTTTTTTTTCCAGGATTGTCGAAATTAAGTGTGTGCATCAGAGATGATTGTTCTTCTTGTACTTTAGTTTACCTATAGGTTAGATAGTAAGTGTCTCTCCCGGGATTTTCATCCTAGCAAAAACGCGAAAGTGGCGCGGGAAAGGTAGAGTCTCCAGCCAGGCATTTTTATCCCGAATGAATGAGAAAGGTAATGCTGCACAAACCTGTGGAAGAAGGAAAGGACGAGGTCCTGCGAACCAAAGATCTGGTTTCGGGAGTCGGTTATGACCTAGGAAGGTATTAGCACTCCAGATCGTCCGCCGTACCCGACGGGATCCATGCTTGTTTGCTTGTTTCAAAGGGTGAGAAATAAAGTGCTGCTGAATAAAACGGCTAACTGGAATGGGAACTGGAATGAAAAAGGGAATGAAAAAGAGATCGAAAAGAAAGATGGGGAAAATGTAGGGAAAATAAAGAATGTGCTCGAACGGGCCCTACCCCGCTGCCTACGTACCTCATCGGGAAAATGAGGATCAGAGTCGACGTAGTTCACCTAACTAAGGCGAGAACTATTTGTTTGTGTTTTTTATAGCTAGAACTAGGTATGTCTATGCTCAGGTGTTGCAGGCTCGACTTGTGCGAGTGCGTTTACCGTCTTGTATGCGAGACAAGTCGTCGCAGGTCGCGTTTAGAATGAATGAAATGAAAAAAAGAAGTTCCCGCAGGATAGTCACTTATTGTGTTTGTTTTTGTCTTTTATAAGAAGTGTTTTGAATTTGTTTGTGAACATTCTCATACTAAGACCTCTCCATTGTGATAAATACTTACACATCGCCCCAAAATAGGACGCGTATAAGTACTCCACAACAAAGTCTCATGGCGTATAAGAACATTCAACCTTTATTAGGTATTTTATTATTTTCTTCATGAGGTGAGAAAGAAAGACTCAAGTTGTAAAAGGACAAACTAAAGGGACTAAGACGCAACCCTAAATTAGTTATTATATTCAAAAGGGGGTCCTAATGGTTTGTGAGGTTTTTCTAATCCTAAGGAAGGAAAAGAAAAATAAGAAAGGAGAACTTAGAACTCAACTTACTTCCTAAGGAAGTTAAGTTGGTTCTAAAAAATGGGGAAGCCTATACAAGTGGAATACAAAGTGCTAAGGTAAACACAATTAGAAAGCATAAAGAGATGAGAAAGAAGTAATATTTACCTTAATCTTTCCCCCTACAAAACAAATTTTAGCTTAACAATGCATATTGAAAGCATAAACAAAGCATAAAAGCGATTAAACCTTACACACATCCTAGAATGGAACTATGGTTCAAAATAAAACCTAAGTCTAAAGGTGAAGGTACCTAAAGGTTATATGACTTATAAAGTTAGTAGCTACATGCCATAGGTCCCTAAGGATGCTATGATACCTCACAAGTTCAAACTATGTCAAACTATGTACAAAAGATTCACCTAAGTTCACATGAATGCAACTTAGGGTTTATGGATGAAGTATGAATGCATATGGCTTACAAGCATGAATTAATACATGAAATGAGTATCAAAGCCAGTAGTGAATTCTTATGAATGAGGATGAATGAATATACCATCATGAATGCAATGGTTTAAACATATGAAGCACGAATAAGAAGATGTGAGGACAAATGAACAAACATCACATACGATCACAAAGAGTGCAAGTTAAGAATGAATGACATGTAAATGTGCATGAGGTGATTATGGGTCAGTAGCATACAAGTTATGAGATGCTATTAGAGTACATGAATAGCCATTTATTATTTCCACATAATTCATGTTAACAATTAGAGTAGAAGTGAAGCTAGTTTATGTTAAACTATTTCACATAAGAATGCACTTAGGAACACAAAAACAAACCAAAGGAGTATGGTTCAAAAAGTGACCTATAACTGGAATTAAGGACCTAAAAATAACCTATAACTAACTCCTAAGAGTTACAAAAAATTATTCCAAGCAAATGACATGAATGTCTTCCTATCATTTAGGTTATGGGACAAATAAGCACATAAATCAACCTATGATCTAGGTGACATGGAAAAATAGAAAACGACTTTAAAAATTATGAAATTAAATCCCTGGAATTTTGAAGTCATTATCTAGCATGGTCTAAAAGTATTTCACAAAATTATGCACCAAAGTGCCAAAACAATTCCCTAATGATTAAGATGACAAGACATGATCGCCGAAAAACAACTCCACAAAGTGGATCAAACAATGACACCAAAAATTATGAAAAAAATTCCTAAGGAGCATCAAAATGTCACAAATTCCAGTGTTTAATCACACACAAAAAATAGGTCTCACACCTATGGGAAAAAATGGTTTTTGGTCCCTTTAACTAAAACAATGCATTTTGGGACAGCTTGTAATCAAAAATCCAAATTAATTACTAAACCCAATAAAACCTGGAAAAAAAATTATACAAAATTAATTAAGAGGATAAGGATCACTCATGAAATTTTTCAGAATTTTATCACATCTAAAACTATTTTTAATAATTGTGACGAAACAGGCAAGAAACGATGTTTTAAGGGAAAGCGAAAGGAAGTGAATTCTACAATTCGTAAACTAATCCCTAAGCTTGATATCGTCATATATCAACATAAATCACAAATATATCCAGTGCCTCAGGTGGGAGGGCTCAATATGCATCTTAAGTTATATGATCCTAAGCCGCATATGACTAGAATGGTGCGTTAAAATGGAAGAAGTCGAAATTACTTACTTGATCGAAGTGCCGATTCTTCACGTAAAAGAAATCCAAAAAAACTTCAAGCAATGTCTTGTGATCTCCATAAGAAAAATAAATGCTTATCTTCCATAAATGCTTTATGAAGCTCCACCATAATCGAAATCGATTCATATCGATTAAAGAGTTCATGAACACTTACATCAAAATCACTCCATAACCATAATTAAAATTATTAACGAAAATTCTAATTAAGAATTACTAAGAAATGGATTCAAATATTAATCCACAAAAAATGATCAACAAGAAAATTAAAATAGAAATCTATATATAAATCTCTAAAAAACAATGAAATAAACACACAGGGGGTATGACTGAAAAAAAAGGCCTGCAGATAGTAAATAATGGCCACAAGGCCCAAATGCTCTAACACATTCCGCAGGGAGGGGTTTAATGAGTAAAATATAGGTGTTGATATGGAATCCATGGCTGAAAAGCCCAATAACACTAACTCCATCGTAGGTGGGGGTGCAGAAGTAAAGAGAATGGTGTGGAAAGCGATTTACATGGCCAAAGGGCCCAAACCAACTTCATGCTCCGCAGGAGGGGGTGTAAAAGTAATATCAAAGGTGTGGAACGGAATCCATGAGGTCTTGAAGCCTAAATCAGATTGAAACCCTAATTAATAAAAACGAAAAATCCCTCTTCTTCTTCACAAAGGCACCGCCGCTCTCTTCTCTTTCTTCTTCATCAATGTCGTCGCCGCTCTCTTCTCTTTCTTCTTCATCAATGTCGTCGCGACTATCTTCCCTTTCTTCTTCATCAATGTCGCCGCAACAATTTTTCCTCCACAACACCTTCAGACCTCCACCGCAACAATGTCGTCCTCTCATAACAACCGCCGACAACATGCTTTCTTCTCCTCCGTCTTCCTTTCCGGTGTTCAAGCCATCTTCCCTGTTTCAAAAACAAAGTTGTAACTCGCACACTCTTTACCATCTTCGAATCAAAGCACCGTCGGAAAATAAAATAGGCTCCTCCGCGACCCCAAACACACTGCTATCAGACTCATCACTTTCTCTCCCTCGTTATCGGCATCGTCATATTTTTCGAACTGCTATTGAAGGGACGTAAAACACAAGGAAGGGGGTTGGAATTGGGTTTTCAATAACTAATAAAAATAACTTAAGAGACACTTTAATTTATCCTGGTTCGTTTGAACTCAAACTACATCCAGTCCACCCGCCAAGGTGATTTTTCCTCTATCAATGAGGTCTTAATTCACTATTAAAAAATATGAATACACACAATGACCTACATTCAATGTCCTCTTGAGTCTACTGACTGAAACTAGTCACTCAAGGAAATTTACTTATCTTTTACAATGATAAAGAAAACTAACTAATTTGCTTCTAATAAGCTATAATCACAAAGTGATTTGTTACAAAATTATATGGCTCAATATGAACAAGTATGAGATATGTCGTAGGAGCCAGAACTTCAAATCTTCAATTTGATTCCTTTATATAATGCTTTAATGATATAGCCATTGGGGACATCTTGAGCTAATTATGGATATTAGTTAACACCATAAAATCCTTCCATAACAAGAGATATTTGTTCCCAGCATTAATTCATATTTTCTTTAATTAGGCTTTAATGAAAGAATCACCATCTTCTAGACATAAATCAGAGTAAATCAATTCTTGGTACGTAGCTTTTAATGATGTCTTTAATGAGAGATTCTCTTTAACATATATAACTTCTATATGATAGTGCAAGTCTTCTTCTATTCAAGCAAGCCTTCTTTTCAATAACTTCCTTTATAAGAACTTCTACAATGCATAATTAAGTAAGTTATTCTCAACATATATTAGAACTTCTATTCTTGAATAATAATAATTGTTATCATCAAAACTACTAGAGGATTAGAATCAAAATTGTTCTGGTGAGCGATATCATAGAAGATATCTTTCAGCTTTTTGGTCTCAATGTTGAACCATTTTTTGAATGTTGCCCATAGAAAGTCAGAAGTTGCTAGACCAGGAAGCTCTGAGCAGGCTACCTTCATATTCTCTAATCTAATTTTCATTTCTGCTTCAAAAGCTAGCAGCAGTGAATCAATGTCTGTTTTTGTGGGTTTAGGTTTTGGAACAGGGATAGCAGTTTTGTTTGAGACAGAAGATAATTTGTGTAGATCCTCTATGTCAATAGATGTTCTAAGTGGGTCTTCTGGTTCAGAGTTTTCAGGAGGAGTATCTGGAATTTTTATGAATGTAGAAGTGTTTGGTGGAGTGGATTCATAGGAGGATAAGAAGTTTTCTCTTATTGGGGATAAATAAAAAAACGAGTGTGTGGAAGTCAACATTCAGAGGATGGGATGTGTTTAGATCAGAGGGTGGTGTTGGATCTATGGGTATGTCAAAATCATCTAGAGTTTGTGGTTGATTAGGTTCATTTTCTGATTGATTGAGTGGTGGTATGATAGAGGGTATGGCAGCAGTTGTGGGTATCACAAAAGGATTTGGTTCTGAAGCAAAGATGGGTTCAGAGGAAGGGACAGGTTCAGAAGGAATTGGTTCAGAAGGAGTGGGTTCAGACATGACCACTTTTACTGCTTCTACAACATAAACGAAATCAGATTGAGAGGATAAAGTGTTACCTTTCTTTTTGATTGTTTTAGCAGCCTTCTGAGCAGTTCCTTCCCCAGCTTTCCTCTTCTTGTTCTTCTTTAAGACAACTTCTGGATCTGGTTTTCTGAGTTCTTATGGGTTGAACATTGGGTCCACCCCATCCAGCTTGCAGGATTCCAAATATCTGACAACAACCTCTGGAGGTGTGTCATAAGAGAACATAGGGAAGTTCTGTAGAGGAATCTTTCTTGTTGTGATGACTTCTCTGGAATGAAGAGTTGGGTCCTTTTTGATAGAGTCAATGAACTTCATCTTTTTGAGGTTCTTTGCATTCAGAGGTTTCCCCACGTCTGTCTCCAGCAATTCAATCTGCTGTGCCTCAGCCAGATGATCCACAAGTTTGTTTTCAGTCAGAATATTAGAAATTAATCTTCATAGAGGTATCCAATACCTCTTAGTCTTTTCTCCTTCTATGGTTTCCTTTACACTATTTTTCAGATGATTAAAGAGAGAATGTTCTAGGTTTACCTTCTTCTTCTTGGAGATGAAATAAAGAAGAAACTGTTGATCCATGTTAATGTAATCAGGAGAGTTTGTTGCTTTCCTGTGACATATGCTTCCCAGAATAATTTTAGCCCATATCCTCAGATGATCCTTCAGATCTTTGATTTTGTTTGAGGGTTGTCCATGGGTGAAAATTTCTTTAGCCACCAATTTTCTGTCTGAGAGTTTATCCATTTCACTACACTTAATTCCATTTCCATCAGATTGAATGAGCCTTGCAATATGATCTTTTGAGATGATAATCCTCTTCCCTAGAACATAAGAGGTAACATGGGAATTTGAAGCACTTGCAAATACCCAGAATTTTTTAACAATCTTGGGGAAAACTGGTCCCATGAGACGATCAAAGTACTTTTCCCAACCTTGAGCTTTGATGGCAGGATGAAGATCAAAACCATTTTCTTTCAAGCTTTCAAAATCTACGAACAAATCACACAAGACTTCAAGTTTATCAGTATAGGTGAGGAGAGTTTTGATTGGAGAAACATGTAGCAGTTCTGATGATGGATTCTTTGGTGGTTGAGAAGCTGAAGCCATTGTTACTAAGATGAGGGGTTTAGGGTTTTCTTTAAAAAAATTGTAGAGAAAAGAGTAAAGGTGAAGGTAAAAAAGAGAGAGTAAAAAAAACGTGAAAGGTAAAAGTGAAAAGTGAATGGGAAAGTGAGTTTAAATAGGAAAAAAATGAACTTAATAATAAAACATAATTAGTGGAAATAATAAATGCTGAAAACATCGTGATTGGAAAGTAATAAATGAGAGATGACAAAAGGGGAAGGCGTAGAGATCTTGGAACAATTACCAAAAAGATTTGCTCCTCTATTTTGTCAATTCAGCCTTTTCAGTTTCCCAGAATTTGAACGTGTGTCCTTCTGTAGAGGACAGTTGTCTGATTGCATGTCCTGTCCTGCTTCAGAGTTTGAACACGTATTCTGATCTTCTAGGGGTCCTCAGAGGTTGAGTGACACGTATTGATGTCAGAATCTGCATGTTATTCTTTTGAAATGGAAGTTCTCAGAGATAAACAGTCATATCATTAAACTAACTTCTGAATGAAATTAAATTTATCTTCAGCAAGGGGTTTTGTAAAAATATCAGCCCATTGGTGATTTGTATCTATGAATTTTAAAAATAAGATTCCCTTCTGAGTATAGTCCCTAATGAAATGATGTTTAACTTCTATGTGTTTAGCTCTAAAGTGTAAAATTGGATTTTTAGAGAGACAAATATCAAAAGTATTATCACAGAGGATGGGAATGTTACTCTCATAAATATTGAAGTCCTCAAGCTGATTTTTCATCCAGAGCATCTGAGTACTACATCCAGCTGCTGCAATGTATTCAGCTTCTACAGTTGATAATGCTATGGTTGATTGCCTTTTGCTAGACCAGGAAATTAGATTGTCTCCCAGAAATTGACAACTTCCAGAAGTACTTTTTCTTTCTGTTCTGTCTCCAGCAAAATCAACATCACAATAACCTACAAGCTTGTAATCTTTGGATCATCTGTAGCATATACCAAGATTAGTAGTACCTTTCAGATATCTAAAGATTCTCTTAACTGTTGTTAAGTGAGTTTCTCTAGGATCTGATTAGAATCTGGCACATAAACATACACTGTATAGAATATCTGGTCTAGATGCAGTTAGATAGAGGAAAGAGCCAATCATACCTCTTTAGATCTTCTAATCTACTTTCTTACTTACCTTTTCCTTATCCAGAATATATGTGGGATGCATAGGAGTCTTAGAGATCTTACTTTCTGATAGGTCAAATTTCTTCAGAAGTTCTTTGACATATTTGCTTTGATGGATATATGTTCCTTCTGATGTTTGATTAATTTGGATTCCCAGAAAGAACTTTAGTTCTCCCATCATGCTCATCTCAAATTCTGCCTGCATAGACTCAGCAAATTCCTTTCCCAGAGCACTTTTAGTAGAACTAAATATAATATCATCTACATAGATTTGGCATATCAGAATATCATTTTTAATGTTTTTACTGAAAAGAGTTGTATCCACTTTCCCTCTGATGAAATTATTTTCCAGAAGAAAATTACTTAGTCTTTCATACCAAGCTCTGGGAGCTTGTTTCAGACCATATAAAGATTTTTTAAGTTTAAAAACATGTTCTGGAAATTTTGTATTTTCAAAACCAGGGGGTTGGTGCACATATACTTCTTCATCAATATAACCATTTAAAAATGCACTCTTGAAATCCATTTGGTATAAAATGATATTATGATTGACAACAAATGAAATTAGAAGTCTAATTGATTCTAACCTGGCGACTGGTGCATAGGTTTCTGTATAGTCTATTCCTTCTTGTTGACTATAACCTTGTACAACCAGCCGTGCCTTGTTTCTAACAACTTCTCCTTGTTCATTTAGCTTATTTCTAAATACCTATTTGGTACCAATGATGTTTAATCCTCTGGGTCTAGGCACTAAGTCCCACACATCATTTCTGGTGAACTGATTGAGTTCATCTTGCATTGCAAGTATCCAATCATTTTTTGAGAGTGCTTCTTCTACAAAAGTTGGTTCAATCAGAGAGACTAGTCCCATTAGAGATTCTTCAGAATTTCTGAATGATGACCTTGTTCTGATTGGATCATCCTTCTTTCTCAAGATTTTATCATCTGGATGATTCACCGTGCTTCTGGATTGTTTCTTCTGAGTAGATTCTTTAGAACTTGTTGGAGTGATTGTTTTGTCTTGTTCTGTAGATGGTTGATCTTTAGATGTTTTGTCTGTAGTGATTTCAACTTCTATATCTGCAAGATATTCATTCTGCTTTGGTTTTTCAGAACTAAGCTTATCATCAAATCTAACATAGATAGATTCTATAATAATTCATGTTTCTGTATTGTATACTCTATAAAATTTTGAACGTTCAGAGTATCCTAACATATAACACTTTTGTGCCTTAGAATCAAACTTGTTCAGAGGATCATTAGTATTCATAATAAAACAAGTGCATCCAAAGGGATGCAAATATGAAATGTTGGGCTTTCTGTTCTTCCACAATTCATAAGGAGTCTTTTCCAGAATAGGTATTATATATATATTCTATTCTGAATGTAGCATGTTGTATTTACTGCTTCTTCCCAGAAGTGTTTAGCCATGTTAGTCTCATTGATCATGGTTTTGGCCATCTCTTGCAATGTTCTGCTCTTTCGTTCTACAACTCCATTTTGTTGTGGAGTTCTAGGGCAAGAGAAATTGTGAGAGATGCCATTTTCATTAAAAAATGATTCCAATTTTTTGTTTTCAAATTCTCCACCATGATCACTTCTGACTTTAACAATTCTAAACTCTTTTTCATTTTGAACTTGTTTGCAGAAGTTGGAAAATACAACAATTGACTCATCCTTATGTCTAAGGAACTTTACCCATGTCCATCTGCAGAAGTTCTAATGGTCTAGAGGAAGATACAAAATTTTTAGATTTAAAAGCAGGTTTTGAAAATTTGCCTTTTTGACATGCTTCACACAGAGCTTCTGAGTTGAACTTCAAATTTGGAAGTCCTCTGACCAGATTGAGTTTGTTAATTTGAGATAATCTTCTCATATTAACATTTCCCAATCTTCTGTGCCAGACCCATTGCTCAGTTTCCACAAACATTAGACATTTTACATTCTGACTTTTTAGTTCATAAAGTTGTATTTTATATATGTTGTTCTTTCTCTTTCCACTAAAGAGGATTCTTCCATCTTTCTGACTAACAACTTTACAGAACTTTTGATTGAAGATTGTGTCATAGCCATTATCACTTAATTGACTTATGGATAATAGATTATGAATTAATCCTTCTTGTAAACACCCCAAATTTTCCCTCACTTTTTCTCACACCATGGCTTGTGATCTTTCATTTTTGCATTAGCATAAGCATATCATATCTCACTGCATAGTACATTTCATCTGCATCTAGGGTTTGTGATATGAGCAATCCAAGAAGTTATCTGAGCCATCCCAAAGGTCTTGAAGCTTACCAAGAGGGTCCATGTATGTTCCATGATCATAATATGTTCCCCAAATTCCATAAAAGTCAAAACATCACAAAGAATGGCAAAGGCATAGAGGCAGACTGAAGATTTCCTACACATATGACCTAAAATTAGGGTTTTGGTTTCAGAGGCCTTAACCCCAAATTTTTTGGTCATTCTTGTTTCTATTGGTCTTAATATGTTATAAGGATCATGTGTACCAAATTTGATGAAGAAATTCACCGTGGAAGTCATCTGATCATTGGGTAACTTCTTGAGCAAGTAAAGTCAAAATTAGGGCATCTGAGGCCTCCATCAAGGGTACCAAAGGGTCATCATCATCATTTTGAGTCTCTATAATCTTTATTTGATCTTATAATTGGTTGGAAGTTCACAAAGTTGAAGAATTTTGAGCCAAATGCAAACTTGCTATTTTTGGAAATGACTTGTAATGGAAACTTTCCATTTTGGGAAAGATATTCAACCTATTCTTTCATGACCAAAAATGCTTTAAATGAAAAATTCTTGGGCATGAAAGTTGTAAATTATGTCTTCCCATTTTCAAAAAGTACAAGAACATGTCTTGATTCATCTTATAACTCAAGATATGGCCTTTCAAAGTTGGCAAAAATCCTATAATTTTCAAGTTCATGCCAAAGAGGGAATTTTGCAATTTCACATGCCAAGCCTTTTTATGACCTCTAATCAACTTCTATGAACCATAACATGTCAAGGCAACTTCAAAACATCAGAATTGGCCCAAGATTGCATGGTTTTCATGGCTTGGTTCACAAGAAATATCAAAATGACCATTATGCATAAACTTTGCAAAAACTATGGCAACTCTTGATCCAAGTGTTCCAGCTGCATACAAATGATCCTAGGGCCATCCATGAATCAAGATGAGGCCAAGACACTCCTTGAAATAGCTCTGAACCATGTCCATACCTATGGTACACATATGTTGACATTTTTGCATTTCAAGCTATAACAATCCCATAGTGCCACAACAACTCTTCTGGCCAAGAATACTTGTTTATTCAAGCCTTAAGCACTATAAATGGACACCCTTCATGGCCTGAAACAACACACAACTTCATAATCAAGAATTTGCTTCCAAACTTTAGCTCTTCGAATCTCTCAATCTAGTCACTCAAATCCAGAAATTCTTTCACCAATCAACTCTATATAACCTCAGGAACAATTCCCACCCATCACCATAGCCTAAAACAAGCCCAAACATAAACATGATTTCTGCAAACTCAGAACTGAAACACACAAATCAGCCACTCTAAGCTTCATTCAAGCTTGCCAATAGCACCAGGAGGTCAAAGGGGACTAGATTGCACAAAATGATGGCCCAGAAAGCTCCATTTCAAAGAACTTCATCTCAGGTAACCTTCAAGAACATTTGTTTTTTCCAAAAACGTGTTTTTTATGTTATAGAATGATTCTACATGCTTCCCTGATCATGCTGATATGTTTAGAATTGAAAATAGGCTAGAAATGAGTATTTCATGATGATCTGAAAGTTTGACCTAGAAATTTGTTTGCTTCGATTCAGCCTTGTTATGCATGATAAATGAGTTTTGTTTGTGGATTCATATTCTATGATGTTAGAGGAGTAATTCTGGGCAAGAAATTAGGAGTTTAGAAGCTTGTATATGTTTCTGGGATTTTGGTTCGTCGGATAAGATGACCGGAGGTTAGCTCCGGTCACCTGAAAATAATTAGGGTTAAACTGTGATTAACTCCCCAGATTCATTCCTGACCCTTGGAGCATGATTAGGGTTAGTGCGTGGATGACTTAGATTAGCTCACTTAATATTAATTCTGATTAATTAAATTAATTATAATTAATTAGTCAGTTTAAATGAGAACCATTGGATCACACACAAAATGTAACTTTAAACCTCAGCCTTAGATATGGCCTACCTCAAGTCAATCAGACTTCCCATCTGGACCCTTGATCTCTCCCCTGCGCAATCTGGACCACCCATTTGTATTACTTTTCATTTTCTTTTTATTTATTTCATTTTATTTTCTCTTATTTATTTAAAATAGCAAAAATCATTTAAAAATTCTGAAAATTTTTGTCAACCCTTAAATTAATTTTCAGAACCCAAAAATATTTTTATTTTTATCTTATCCATTAAAAATGCATTTTTAAATAATTTTATTTTATATTTTAATTAATTAAGTCCATTTAATTAATTAAAAATACTTTAAAGTATTTAAAAATCACCAAAAAATTCAGAGAGGTTTCTTAAACATTTAGGAACATTTTCAAACTCATCTAACAAATTTCTTTTTGGTTTTGATCAAACTTTGCCAATTTTTTTTGAATTAGGGTTTATAAATTTGTTATTTGTCAACCCTAACTTCAAAATTTCATAACTTTCAAACCAAGTTGAGTTTGCATTTGATTCTTTTTGCAATCTTTCATATTTGACCTCTAGTTTCTAAAAATAGTTTTGTCACATTTTTATCTTACATTTTCAAATTAATGTGCATTTTCCCTTTGAGAAATATCCAAAACCCTAGCTAGTCAATCTTAGGATAACCATAACTTGAACTTGGTAAACCTTTAGACCCCCCCCCCCCCTTTGGATGGTTATTTCATGAGTGCTTAGGGTTCCCTTGGATGCAATTTCAATTTTTTATCACTTGATTTGCCTATGCTTTTGAATTTGTACATGTCTTGAGTTCAAACTAACCATTTCAGGTGCATTTGGTAAGTTAATCAGGATGTGGATATTGTAACACTCCAAATTTGCTCTTTCCTGTTTAGCATCATCATCATATCATAATCATCATCAGCATGTCATGTCCTTAGCATATTGCATAGAAAAATGAAGCATGGTACTCGCATGTTCCAGCATAAGGCATATGATCAATCATCAGGGAAATTTGAAGCTCACAAGGCAGCTTACAAAGTTGATGTCAGGGTCAAAGCCTAAAGAAAGGATTGAAGATCAAAATCAGATCAAAACGGTTGGCACCGACTTATTTTTTAAGGTTCCCACCAAAAGGAGGGAAATTCAAAATTCACTGGTGGCATTAACTGGTTAACGAATTGGTTAACCGGTTAACGACCACGAATTTTGAATTTCCAGCAGCAATTCAGCATGTGTGATTTTTGTTCCAATTTCTAATTTTCTGATTTTTATTCATTTTTGAATTAATTGGGAATTAAAAAGAAGGATCTAGAGCACTTGTCCAAGCCTAATCCCATTGCAAAGTCTTAATCACACTACCCAAACCATAATTTTGGATCCCAAGCCTAATTTTTGGGCCTCAAACCTAAATCATATTTAATCATTTCTCTCCAAACCAAAGAGAGCTCTCCCTCATTTTCACTCTCATTTTCTGAATTTTCATTCCTCTCACTCACAATTCTCTCACTTTTCTCTCCCAATTTTCCAAATCACTCAAAGTTCCTCTTTGAAGATCACATAACCTTGCCTTGAGGTGTGTAGATCTTGGAACTAGACCTCCATCCATAGCTTCATTGCATCATTTTGCTGGTTTAATTGGTGATTCAGATCTGGTTTGGGATCTAGAAGTGCTTTTGAATCCAAAATTCTGCATCAAAAGCTTGTTCTTGCATTTATTTTACACGGAGTGTGAAGCGTAGTACCAGATCTTCAAAGTTTTGCGCGAGATCTATCATTTTCAGCTCGATCAACAATTACCAAAGCACACCTCAACTTTGTAGGTTGGTTAATTTCAGATCTAGCTTTATTTTAGCTTATTTGCATGCTTGCGTTTTAGATCTGTCATGTGCTTGCGTATTTTCTTGTGTTGCTTGAATTAATTGATTGATTGGTAACCGGATCTATGTATTAATGTTCATAAGCTTGATGATGCCATTTGATGTGAATTGATACACTATTTTCATGCTCCATTGCTTGCTGGTCTTGTACAAGATTATTTGATTAAGCTGGTTGCAAGCTGATTTTTCTGCAGGATTGTTGCTGTTTTAACAGCGTTAACCGGTTAATGGATTGGTTAACCGGTTAACGCACTTGAATTGTATTGTTTTTAGGCAGGTTTTGGCATGGTTAACTGGTTAACGCTTTGGTTAACCTGTTAACACTGAAGCAGTAGGCCATTTTTGCCTTATTTCAAGCATGTTTGATCCCCTTACTTATTCTAAATGCCATGGATCATTATATGATCATTGAATATGATTGTTTGGGTGATTTTCTTGCTGATTGATGCATGCTTCCGTGTTCTCGACACGTAAATGCTTGTTTGTGCCATGTTTGATATGATTGTTTGATCTTGGTTGATGTGAACTTTGAGCATGTCATTTCCATGATTTTATTGATGAACATGTGCTGGATTTTGACTAACTTGCAGGGGCTCATGGTAAGAGAAGTGTGGATATTCATCCACATTTCAATTCTTCATCCTTCCTCTTTTTTAAGTGCTTTCTCCTTGTGCTTGTTGATGTGCCTTATGCCATCATGTAATTCAATTATTTTCTTCCCCCTCTAGGAGCAACTTATCTCTTTTAGAGGAGTAAGTTTCTTGCTAGCTCTTGTTTCTTCTTCTTCTTGCTCCTCTTTGTTTCTTCTTTCTTATTCATTAGGATAGTTGAAACCTCACTAACCTTAGGACCACTTTTGCATGCCAACATTAGGATTAGTCTTCCCCCATTTTAGACTTTTACCTTTTTGCTCTTTTGGTTTCTTTCTCTTCTCATCTCAAAACAAAACCTAAAAAACATTAATAAAAAGAAGTGACTTCTTATGCAATAGCCTTATTCCATGGGGCATATGTATTCATTCCATCTTGTTCCATCTTGGAATAGTGCATTTGTCTAGCATGATGCACAAGTCGGATCATGAAGTCATCTTCATCAAGAAAAACCCTAAAAAATACTTCTTCATTTTTAATCACTAAAACACTTAATAAATTCAACAAGTCAATGAAATTAGGCCATTGCCTTTGGAAACAAGTCTTGGATACGTTCTCCTTGCTTTGTGTGCTTGTTCTATTATTCCATCTTGGAATGTAGTGACAAGTATACATTCCATGGAAAAGAGCTTGAGTTCATTTTCTTGTGCCACACCAATAAAAAGCTCTAAAATGTTAGACGCTGTGGCGAGTGATCTAGAGGGGGGTGAATGGATCACTCCCTTGTTTTCAAGGATTTAGAAAGTTTTTCAGAGTTTTCAAAGTATTTTGGAAGCAAAGGTCCCGAATAGAATAAGCGTCTATTCTGAACCGACCACTAGAAGACCAGACAAGCGATAACGTGCTGGATTTTACGATTGATATGATAAAGAATAAAACACACGATATGAAAACAGTTGAATGCACCTATCACTAAATCAATTTCCAATGAATCGAAAAACAAATTAAAACGAAAGTAGAGATAGAGAGGAGAAACAATACGCCGAGATTTGGTAAGGAAGTTCCCCACGGTCGTCCTCGCGTGTGGGTACGTCTCCCTCTCAATTTCAAATCGAAATTGAGAATTCTTATATCAAAGTTGTTGAATCCGTTGATTACAAGGTTCGAATACAAAATCCAGAATTCTAAACTCCTAGAATTTCCTATTGTATCAACCTCCACTCGATTTGAGCCCAATCGAGATTTCCCGCAAGTTATACAATCAATCCACCGGTTCCACGACCTATTTGCGAAATCCACCGATTCCCAAAACTCTCGCTGCGGCTGAATCTGACTTGTAAACTTGACTCACAAAACCCTCAAGAACACTCCAGTTCTTGAAGGAAAACCCAGCTGGTTTTTCCCTTGAAACCTTCTATCAATCTTCAACTCAGCTGGATCTACGATCGTACCACTGAACGTTGTCTCGAAAGTCTTCAATTCACAGGACAACAAACACTCTTGTTGATGTTCTTGAATAAGATCTTTGAGAAGATGATGAAGATGTCTTGATTCTAGGTTCCAAGCTTGCTCAACAAATTGAAGTTCCAACACTCCAAAAACCCTATCTTGATGTGTTCTTCAATGTTCAATCACTACAAAATTCGTCTCACCAATTTCTGTAATCTGTGATATATATGTCAAATGAAAAACAAACACATATGTATATATTGCAGAATCTGTTAGGCAAATAACAGAAGAATGAATCGATTCAAGCTTGGATGAATCGATTCATACTGATTGAATTTTAGAAAAACAGAATTAGTTAAACAACATGAATCGATACATCAAAGGATGAATCGATTCATTTTGCGAAATCCAGAATCCACACAACAGCATGAATCGATTCAAGCCATAATGAATCGATTCAAGCCATAATGAATCGATTCATTATGCGTATTTTTCCAAAAATCCCTAAACAATGAAGAACAAGAGACCAAAGAGATAAAAGCACATGTCTTAACATAGAACAAACATAAAACACTTTAAAATTCATAATCGATCAAAAACCAAGGGTGCTCAGAAACTCCCCCTTTTTGATGATGACAAATTTTGAAGTGTGAGAGAGAACTCCCCCTGAGTTTGTGCTCATCATTGTCTTGTCACACATGTGCCTTTTTCTCCCCCTTTGTCAACAACAAGAAAGGGTTATAGATGATGGGTGAAAAACAACAAAACTAAGATACAATGGAAAAAGTCACTCACAAAGAATGAAATAGAAAGCGCAAACAATTGAAACAAAAGCAAATGACATAAACAAGCAGTGAAATTGTCAAGAAAAGTTACGAATTACAAAGCCAAACCAAAACAAATTGTTCAAACATGAATTACAAAAGAAACTTAAGCAACACACAAATATGAAATGCAAAATGAAATGCTTCAATGAGGGGTATGGCCACCACACGACTCCGCATCATCACGGTCAGGGTCACGGAAGCTTGGAGGAGGCGGTGGAGGAGGCATTTCATCTGGATTCTGCCCCATGAACGCATAACGCCGAAAACGCCTCTGGACTTCGATACTTTGAAACCTTTCCATAATGCCCGGGTGCGAACGACAGTCATCCATAAAGCCTGACATTTCATTATAAAACACTTGATGCCACTTAACTAGCTCAGTATGCCAAGAATATTGATTATGGTACATGCGAGTATGGTCATCGTGCCACTCACGATGCTCCTTATGCCATTCAGATTGCTGGACATGCCAAGCACGAGCTTCCTAATGCCGGGCATTGTTTGCCACTTCCAATTGTGCAAACATATCAGTGAGATAAGCCGGAGCAGCAGTGGAGGAAGTCGGTGCAGCAGTCGAGGGTGCAGGATCATAATTAGTGGGAGACCACCTTTGTGGTATCCACTCACCCCATCCGGTGTTTGCAGGTGCATCGGGAGCAGGAATTTCAGCTTCTTCCATATCTTCATCTCTGATTTCTTCCACATATATGTGTTCAGCCGGGTTATCAAAGTTGTAAATGCGAGTACGTGTGCTGCGTTCAAAGAAGTAGTAACAGCGACGCTCGATGTCCCATCGATACCCCATGTGAGAAAGTGTGGCATTGTTGAATTCCTACACACTAGAGACTGGTAGAAGAGGCACATGAGGAAAAGTAACTTTCCAAAACTTTAGAATCCTCATGATTTGAGAAGCATAGGCAAGGGTTATGTTCTTGGAGCTGTTTCGGGTAAGGAAGATGCGCTTGACAAGGTAATTTGCCCAATTTAAAGGAATCTTATTCTGCAAAATATAAAGCAAATGGATATCCGGCTTGTCCAAACGAGAATGACCACCGGACCTTGGACGCAATATGTGCAAAAGAATCCAATGCAGGATTCGTGGTACACTTTTAATCATACCTGAAGTTAGTGGCTCATCATCAGCAAGGGGTCTATCCAACTTAGAAATGGATGCACAGAATACCTTCAAATTAAACTCAGTTTCGAAATTCTGGTCATGCCACATCTGTAAATCGTCCAACTCAGATGGCATACCGAACACAGTGGCCCAGTCAGCAGCTTCAAAACGATATTTTCTTGTTCCAATCAAACATTTAAACATATATCCTCTTGCAGTTCTCACACCAGCATAGAAAGCACGTATAAAATCCTCATGATACTCATCTTTAACATATAAAAAGAAACCAAGATTTTGTGCATCAACCAAATCAGCAACTTCTTCCAATCCTAGAGTACGAGCATCACTAGGATCAAACATATGAGGTTTCATTACTAACCTTGATTTGAAGGAAGTTTCAAATTCTTCAATGACAGCCGGATGAAGGATAGCAGCCCCGGATGGAGGGATTTCAGGAATAAGAGGTGCTTGAGAAGAAGACCCAATAGGTTCCTTTCCTTTTCTCTTGCTTCTTTCTCTTGGGATCATAACTCTTGGAGGCATGGTGAAGTTTTAGGGTTTGAGAGAAGAAGAGGGGTTTTTGAGATAGTTAGGTTTATGATGCTAATGATGTAACTGATGTAAATGAGATAATGAGAGACATAATGGAGATAATGGGGTTTTGAAACAGTTACAAATGTAATGGATGTTGCTGATGTGTCGATTCATTAAAGAAAAACTGAAATTTCGTTAGTATGAATCGATTCATTGATGTATGTATCGATTCATTATGTGAAAATTTTTAAAAAGGCAACTGCTATGAATCGATCCAAGAGAGTATGTATCAATACATACTGTAACTGTCTTTAAAAGAATTTTCAAAATTAATTCATGAATCGATTCAAGCTAGTTGGGATCGATTCATATTGCGAATTTTTGGTTTGTAAATGAGAATGAATCGATCCAAGTGAGTATGAATCAATACATACTGTAACTGAATTTTAAAAAAATTGAAAAATTAAATCATGAATCGATTAATGAATGTTGGGATCGATTCATTATGCGAAAATTTGAATATTTCAGTGATTTTTCAAGAATTGACACATTTATGCAGAAGCAAAACAATCATTATGCATTTAAATGAAGTACAACAAGGTATGCAAGCTTAAGAATAACAAAAATCCAAGTTCAAACACTCATATGAACAGAAGTTCATGTAAACAAATGATCATTAATCAAAACATACATTGATCATACAATATTATCAAGGAGAGGAGAGGAAACGATATTACCTCCATCGTAGTATTCTCATAAGGCACTATTGAAGGCTACAATCAAAACTTAGCAAATATGATGAGATAAATGGAAGTAATATCAATCAAGCTTAAGACACCAAAGCGGAGAGATGAAGAATTCCCAACTCGCGACGAATGTTGAAGAACGGTTCAGTTGCCAAAGGTTTAGTGAAAATGTCAGCAAGCTGATTTTTAGAATCAACATGCTCAAAAATGACATCACCTTTTTCAACATGATCGCGAAGAAAGTGATGTCGGATCTCAATATGTTTGGTGCGCGAGTGTAAAACAGGATTCTTAGTGAGGTTAATGGCACTAGTGTTGTCACACTTAATTGGAATAAGTTTAAGTTCAATATCAAAGTCTTGTAGTTGTTGTCTTAGCCACAGAATTTGAGCACAACAGCTACCGGCTGCGACATACTCAGCTTCTGCAGTAGACAAAGCTACGGATACTTGCTTTTTACTATGCCAACTTATCAAAGAATTTGAAAACAGATGACAAGTGCCACTAGTGCTTTTCCTATCTGATTTGCAGCCAGCAAAATCAGAATCAGAATAACCTACTAAGCTACAATCACTTCCTTTGGAATACCAAAGCCCATATTTAGGTGTTCCATTGAGATACCTAAATATACACTTGACTGATTTTAGGTGAGATTCCTTAGGATTTGATTGATATCTTGCACACATACACACACTAAACATGATGTCTGGTCTAGACGCAGTAAGATACAAAAGAGATCCGATCATACCTCTATACCTCTTGACATCAACACACTTACCATGTTCATCTTTATCCAAGTTTCCATTGGTAGGCATAGGAGTGTCAATTGATTTAGAATCATTCATTCCAAACCGTTTGAGCAGCTCTCTACAGTATTTTGTTTGACATACTGTTGTACCTTCATCAAGTTTCTTTATTTGGAGGCCTAAGAAGTAATTCAACTCCCCCATGAGACTCATCTCAAACTCACCCTACATAACATTAGAAAATTCCTCGACCAAGTGTATGTTAGTTGAACCAAATATGATATCGTCTACATAAACTTGAACTAAAAGAATGTGTTTTCCTTTGTGTTTAATGAAGAGTGTATTATCCACTTTACCTCTAGAATATCCATGATCAAGTAAAAATTTACTAAGTCTTTCATACCACACACGAGGTGCTTGCTTAAGACCATATAAAGCACGTTTTAACTTGTAGACATGATCTAGATATTCAGAATTTTCAAAACCAGGAGGTTGTGAAACATATACCTCTTCATTTATAACACCATTTAAGAACGCACTCTTTACGTCCATTTGGTAAAGCTTAAAATTCATGGAACACGCATAGGCAAGCAAAAGACGTATAGCTTCAAGGCGAGCAACAGGAGCATAAGTCTCCTCATAATCTATGCCCTCCTCTTGGTTATACCCTTGTGCTACCAAGCGTGCCTTATTTCTAGTTATCACCCCGCTTTCATCTAGTTTATTCCTAAAAACCCATTTAGTGCCTATGATGTGATGATCTCGTGGACGAGGGACAAGTTCCCAAACGTCATTTCTTTTAAATTGATTTAGCTCTTCTTGCATGGCCATTAGCCAAAATTCATCAACCAAGGCCTCTTTGGCGTTTTTAGGTTCCACTTGTGATACAAAAGCGAAGTGAGAACAAAAATTACTTATCTTAGAACGAGTCAAGACTCCCTTTGAAATGTCTCCCAATATATTGTCCATGGGATGGTCTTTAGAGGATTTCCAAGCTAGTGGAAGATCCTTTACTTCGGATGTTCCTTCCTCTTTATCTTTTTCAATACATGTATCTTCCTCCTTCTCAATAGCAACCGCTTCGGATTGATCAATTTCCGAACCAGCATCTTTGAGTATGTCTTGTGTAGATACACCTGCATCATTAAAAGAGATACCTTTTCCGACAATTTTTGGGTAAGACTCATCAAAAGAAACATGGACAGATTCTTCGACAGAAAGTAAACGCCTATTATAAACTCTATATGCTTTGCTTGATTGAGAGTAACCAAGAAAAATGCCTTCATCAGCTTTGGCATCAAACTTCCCAAGGTTTTCCTTACCGTTATTCAAGACAAAACATTTACAACCGAACACATGAAGATGAGACAAGTTGGGCTTTCTACCTTTTAGGATTTCATAAGGAGTTTTATTCAAAATAGGACGAATTAGAATCCTATTGAGAACATAACAAGCCGTACTAATTGCATCGGCCCAAAAGTATTTAGGTAAGCCACCCTCATTGAGCATTGTTCTTGCCAATTCCTCTAAAACTCGATTTTTGCGCTCCACAACACCGTTTTGTTGTGGAGTTCGAGGAGCTGAAAAGTTATGCTCAATGCCATACTTGTCACAAAATTTATCAAAGAGGTGGTTTTGAAATTCACCTCCATGATCGCTTCAGATTGTAACTATTTTAGAATTCATTTTATTTTGGGACAGCTTTGCAAAACTTTTGAAAGTAGAAAAAGTTTCATCTTTGCTATGAAGAAATATAGTCCAAGTAAATCTAGAGTAGTCATCTACTATTACGAAACTGTAATAGTTTCCACCTAAGCTCTTTGTCCTAGATGGTCCAAAGAGATCCATATGGAGAAGCTCAAGGGGTCTTGAAGTTGAAATTATATTTTTAGATTTAAAAGAGACCCTTGTTTGTTTTCCCATTTGGCAAGCATCACATAGGTGGTCTTTTGAAAACTTTATTTTTGGAAGACCTATCACTAGATCCTTGGATATAACCTTGTTAAGCAAATCGAAATTAACATGCGCTAAGCATCTATGCCATAACCATGAATCATCATTTAAGGCAACTAGACATTTAGTGCTTGTTAAGGATACACTCAAAAGATCAAGCATATATATATTGTTTACTCTAACACCCTTAAACACAACATTTTGTTCGGTATGTTCAATTTTGCAACATGTTTTTGTGAAAGACACTTTATAACCTTTGTCACATAGTTGACTTATACTTAACAAATTGTGTTTAAGTCCCTCTACAAGATGTACATCAGAAATAGTAGTGGTAGAGGGATTACCTACACTACCTTTACCAAGTATTGCTCCTTTGTTATTGTCTCCATAAGTAACATACCCCTTCTTCTTTGCTTTCAAGCATTCTAAATCTTTTTCAGCATATTGTACTTTACCTTCCAAGTATGAAAAAATTTTCTTATCGGAAGCTAACCTTTTGAATGCTTCTTTAGCTTCATTATGCAGTTTTTCAAAAGCTACTTTTAATTCAGAAAAAGACAAGGAAGAAAAGTTGTTATAATAAGCTTGTTTTACCTTTTTATCATCACTTTTCTTCTTGTGATGGGACTGATTTTTAGTGTGAGCCATAAGACACAAATTTGCGGTTTCATCGCTATCACTTGTGCATTGTGTACTTGATGAATCACTATCACTTTCCCAAGCAATGTAAGCTCTTCTTTGCTTATTATTGTACCTTCTTGGAGGAGCTTTTCCTTTATCCTTTTTCTTTAAAGGACAATCCGTTTTATAATGACCGGACTTGCCACAATTAAAACAAGACCCTCTTTCTCTATTCTTCTTAACTTCTTCTTGTTTTGTTTCCATAGATTGTCTTCTAAAGTTTATGAGATTTTTGTCGGAGTGCTTTATTCCATTCTTTCGAATGAATCTATTATATCTCCTAACAAAAAGTCCCATTTCTTCGTCACCAGAGTCTTCGTCACTACTTGACTCATTGTTGCTTAGCTCTTTTTGTGAGGACTTTGAGTTTGAAGCCATAAGAGCTATAGGCCTCTTCTCACCCTCTTTGTCTTTGTTCTTCTCTTTTCCCTTTTTACTTTTGTTTTCAAACTTTTCTAGACTTTCTAGTTCTTGCTGATGTTCCTCCAGCTTTCCAAACAAAGTAGTCATTGTGAGTGTCATTAGATCATTGGCTTCCTTGATAGCTGTCACTTTAGGTTGCCATTCCCTGCTAAGACATCTCAGAATTTTATTAGTAGCAATATCATTGGAAACCGGTTTTCCAAGTGCATTCAAACGATTAATAAGATGAACAAATCTCTTTTGCATGTCGGGAATTGATTCTCCTTGTTTCATGCAAAAGAGTTCGAACTCTTGATTAAGTGTGTTAATGCGGGACTGTTTTACTTCAGTTGTACCCTCATGAACAATTTCTAAAGCATCCCACATTTCTTTAGCTGTCGAACAATGGGAAACTCGATAATACTCATCTGCACTAAGTGCTGAAATTAGCATATTTCGAGCTCTCCAATCACTTGACCACTTTTTCTCATCTTTTTCATCCCAATCGTCTTCTGGTTTAGGTACTATGGCTCCTGCCTCATTCATCATGGTAATTTGAAAAGGACCATTTTGAATGGCAGCCCATACGCGCCTATCAACAGAATTTATATGTACTCGCATGCAGTCTTTCCAATAGCCATAATTTTCACCGTTGAAAACAGGAGCTCTATTATACGCCCCCTTTGGTTCAGAATCCATAACGTAACAGGCAGCCACAAAGCACCAGCGAACCGGTGCTCTGATACCACTTGTTAGACGCTGTGGCGAGTGATCTAGAGGGGGGGGGGTGAATGGATCACTCCCTTGTTTTCAAGGATTTAGAAAGTTTTTCAGAGTTTTCAAAGTATTTTGGAAGCAAAGGTCCCGAATAGAATAAGCGTCTATTCTGAACCGGCCACTAGAAGACCAGACAAGCGATAACGTGCTGGATTTTACGATTGCTATGATAAAGAATAAAACACACGATATGAAAACAGTTGAATGCACCTATCACTAAATCAATTTCCAATGAATCGAAAAACAAATTAAAACGAAAGTAGAGATAGAGAGGAGAAACAATACGCCGAGATTTGGTAAGGAAGTTCCCCACGGTCGTCCTCGCGTGTGGGTACGTCTCCCTCTCAATTTCAAATCGAAATTGAGAATTCTTATATCAAAGTTGTTGAATCCGTTGATTACAAGGTTCGAATACAAAATCCAGAATTCTAAACTCCTAGAATTTCCTATTGTATCAACCTCCACTCGATTTGAGCCCAATCGAGATTTCCCGCAAGTTATACAATCAATCCACCGGTTCCACGACCTATTTGCGAAATCCACCGATTCCCAAAACTCTCGCTGCGGCTGAATCTGACTTGTAAACTTGACTCACAAAACCCTCAAGAACACTCCCGTTCTTGAAGGAAAACCCAGCTGGTTTTTCCCTTGAAACCTTCTATCAATCTTCAACTCAGCTGGATCTACGATCGTACCACTGAACGTTGTCTCGAAAGTCTTCAATTCACAGGACAACAAACACTCTTGTTGATGTTCTTGAATAAGATCTTTGAGAAGATGATGAAGATGTCTTGATTCTAGGTTCCAAGCTTGCTCAACAAATTGAAGTTCCAACACTCCAAACACCCTATCTTGATGTGTTCTTCAATGTTCAATCACTACAAAATTCGTCTCACCAATTTCTGTAATCTGTGATCTATATGTCAAATGAAAAACAAACACATATGTATATATTGCAGAATCTGTTAGGCTAATAACAGAAGAATGAATCGATTCAAGCTTGGATGAATCGATTCATACTGATTGAATTTTAGAAAAACAGAATTAGTTAAACAGCATGAATCGATACATCAAAGGATGAATCGATTCATTTTGCGAAATCCAGAATCCACACAACAGCATGAATCGATTCAAGCCATAATGAATCGATTCATTATGCGTATTTTTCCAAAAATCCCTAAATAATGAAGAACAAGAGACCAAAGAGATAAAAGCACATGTCTTAACATAGAACAAACATAAAACACTTTAAAATTCATAATCGATCAAAAACCAAGGGTGCTCACATAAAAAACACAAACAAACAATAATTGTCTTTCCTTCGAGAATTCTTCTCTCACCCCCTTCGCTCCGTCTGCGAACTTGCTTCTTCTTGTCATTTTGCAAGACGGTAACACACTCGTCGTTCGAGTCTGCAACACCTGAGCATTGGCATAGGCAGTTCAAGCCTTAATTCACAAACAATCGTTTCCACCCCCAGTTAGGGGAACTACGGCGTCTCTGATCCTCATTGTCCAGATGAGGTACGTAGGCAGTGGGGTAGGGCCTGTTCGAGCAAAATCTTTATTTTCCCTACATTTTTCCTTTTCAATTTTCTTTCTCAGTTCCCTTTTATTTTCTTTTTATCGAGTTTCAGTTCCAGTTTTGCAGCAGCTTCCATTTCTTCACCCATTTGAAGCAGTTTCTTTGCAAGCGTGGATCCCGTCGGGTACGGCGGACGATCTGGGGTGCTAATACCTTCCCATGTCGTAACCGACTCCCGAACCCAGTTTCTTTGGTTCGCAGGACCCGTGTCCTTCCTTTTCTTTTCTTCTGGTTTGTGCAGTATTACCATTCCCATTTCTTCGGGATAAAAATGCCTGGCTGGAGACTCTAACCTCTTTCCGCGCCACTTTCACGTTTGTACCAGGATGGAAATCCAGGGAGCGACAGCTGGCGACTCTGTTGGGGAATCCTAACCAGAGTTTCTCTGGTTCCCCTAAGAGTCAATCCTAGCGCTTGCGTGTTTCTGTTTCATTGGGTGTTGATTGTTTGTTGTTGTGTGTTTATTTTACCGTTGTTTATTTACAGTTTTATTTACAGCTTTATTTACCGCTTTCAGTATTTATTTTCATGCATCATATATATTATATTGGACTGTCTGGCTGTTGGTTTCCTTTTTTTCTGTGAGATTGGGAACTGTTACTGAGAGATGAGCTCGTAACTGGGGCTCGAGCGTACCATAGGACTTAGAGTGGACAGTCACTTTGGCTTCATGGCATTTTGCTATGTTGGTAGTAGTGAGTTCCATACCCAGACTTGTGACCATCTTGGAAATGTATTATGCCAGAATTTTTCTGGGGTAATACACAACCTCGATAGTTATGTGAATCTGGGGACCGATCATTGAAGACCTTTGTGGAAACATCCCTCTCCAGTGGTGACAGTGGAAGACCACATTTTGTGGGAAACCCATTCGCACCCGAGGGCCCACTTGGGAACTCACATAGGATGTCCTGGTTCTTTTATAGGAACCCAGTCAAAGCATCTGGTCGTATGACGATAGTATTGTACCCTTCGGGATGAATGCACTATTGTTTCTCGATTCCAGCGCTTGAAGCTGGGAACTTATAAAGGATGCTTGTTTTTCCCGGACTCACGCTGAGGCCTCCCTGAGTAGTACATAATGCCAAACCGATTCCCTGATTTGGTCATGAGCCATTTCTCAGAAATGGTGAATGTATTATTGCTATTCGGATTTGAGAGTCCGTGATGTTTGACCCAGAGCATACCCGTGAGATTGGGAGGGGTTTATAGGTTTGCAGGAGCCCTCGACCTCATCATACCTCATTGCCAGTACAGTTCTATGATTTGATAAGGTTACATGGATTTGGATCTTTGATTTGGGGCTTATTTGAGACTGAGTTCTTGTTCATGGGGCTTTATTCAGAGGATCATGATTCTTGGTCACTTGGGTCCCGTGTTCCGTATCCAGACAGTCCCAGTGGTTGATCATATGCCTGCATTGCATTTGCATCGCATCATACTTGCATTAACTGTTTGTGTTTCCATTACAAGTTATCCTTCATCTCTGTACCCAGTTCTGGTATTCATTGTTTCTCCATATGACAGAAATCCAAGAGATACCCAGAAAAAGGAATGTTCATTACACTTTCCCGCAACCAGAAATTGAGAGTATTCAGAAACTGGTAGACTTGATGAGTGACAAGGTTTCAGATGATTTCAGAAGACGGTATGGGAAGATCTTGGGTTACATGAACAAACCTACTGTCGATCAGAGAGATAGTCTTCATTCTTTGTTGCGGTTTTATGACCCGCAATTGAGAATTTTTGTGTTTGCTGACTACGTTTTGGCTCCCATTATGGAAGAGATTTCTGACATCCTGAAGATTCCTATCAAGAATGGTGTTTCCTATTATGCTGCGGAGAGGTGTCCCCCGTACAAAGATATTGCAGGTGCTTGTCATTTGAGTATGCTTAGGGTGAAGATGGAGCTAGAAGCCAGTAAGGGAGGGGATTTAATCTAAATTTTCTTATCACAGAAGCTCATGTGTTTTCTTTGTGAGGGAAATGGTTAGAGTTCAGTGCGCTGTTAGCATTAATGGTCTACGAGATAAGTTTTTCCCAGGAGAGAAAGGATGGGTAAGCTTGGATGCTATCACTTTGTTCATTAAAAGAAACCCAGTTCCTACGTTGTTGGGAGACTTTTATTTCGGTGTCCATCACATAAATGAGAAGAGAAAAGGGTATGTGAATTGTTGCGCTCTCGTGTTTGCTGAGTGGTTTGCTAAGAAGCTTCCAAAGTCGGGACCGTTCAAAGATCTTAAGCAAGATTGGAAATGGGCTAGAAGATTGATGGGGTTAACATCTGATGATATAGCCTGGGAATGTAGCAGAAACTTGGTAGGAAGGGAGTTTATTACGAGGTGTGGTGAGTTTCCCTATGTGCCGCTGTTAGGAAGAAAAGGAGTGATAAGTCATAACCCTGTGCTGTCCAGAAAGCAATTTGGTTATCCGCTGAAGGATCCTCCATCAGATGAGGAAATAGCTAAGACTTTGTATTTTCCGGCTGAAGATAATGAGCAGTTGGTTATTCAAGCATCTCAAGCTTGGGAAACACGGGTTAGCGAGGGTAAGAAGGAATTCGGAAAGGTAGACCCTAAGACTTATCCCTCTTTTGCTGCTTGGATACAAAGGAGTGTCAATTCCTTTTTCCTGCCGTTTTCGGTTGAGGCTCTGCTGTATCCAAAGGAATTATCGGTACAAACCACCGTTTCTATTGAAGATTACAAGAAGTTGGAAGCTCAGTTGCACGAGGTTCGGGTAGAGAATTCTGAAATGGCTAGTTTGTATCACCGTGCCAGTCATGCTAAGCAAGAAGCAGAAGACAAGCTACAGATGATGCAGGCTACCTTAGAAGCTAAAGAAAAGGAATTTGCTGGGAGAGAAGCTCATTTTCAGAGATTGGGTTTAATAGATTCAAAAAGAGAAGCGGAGCAAAAGAAGATTGTGAAGACTTTTAGAGAAGCTTGTCAATCCGTTGCTTGGTTACAGAGCCAAAGAGAACAAGAGCAGAAGAAGTACAAGGAAAAGGAAGAGTTCTTTGAGGCACAGATGGAATTCAAGAAGGAAGAGGTCGAACAAGCCCACAAGATACAAAGGGAAAAGACTCAACAATTGGAATAGAGCCAACTAGCCTTGAAAGAAGCAATGAAGGAAATCGCAGATCTCAAGCTGAGAGCAGGCGTCAAGAAGAGCCGGACAGAGATGGTGACTGCAGAAGAGGAGCCGAGATCTTTCGTTAGCTTAGGGTTTTAGTTTATTGTTGATTGTATTCAGACTACCTACAGGCTTGTTGTAGGAGTCTTGCTTTATCTTCTTGTTTTTTGTATTGAATTGTAACCCTTCGGGGAATGTTGTTTTTGTCTATAACTACTGATTGTTGATAGTTTGTTCATGGTGTGAAATGTTACTTCCCAATTACCATTTCTGAATGAGCAAAGCTACTTGTCCTAAGACGTCAGGGTCTGAATACTCCTCAAGAGAGTTTGAAAAAAGTTGGTTTCCAAAACGTCATCTGGAGTATTTTCTGTCAAAATACCAGAACTGGGGCATATTAATGCCTGAACATGGGAACATGAGTAGTTACATTGCATGCATATAACGTGTTTGCTATTTTGCAGGTATTTCTCCAGTGTTCTAAAGTTCATGTCAATTTCAGGCACTATAGCTCCCGAGAAGGTTCAGAGACAGCCAACGGTGCATAGATACCCTACAAAGGTGAATAGAGAGAGAGAGAGCAACGGAACAGATGCAAGCAGATCTGGCTGACTTGAGGACAAGAATGGACAACTTCATGACGCTCATGGTTGGGATGGGTCAAACTCAAGAGCGTCTGTGTGAGATGGTAGAGAACAATCAAGTCAGGAACAATGGGACAATAGATGGAGGCAATCGCAATGGGGCTGGTGCCCGTCAAGTTGAAATCCCTGTGGTGCAACCAGGGGTCACTATTGTCAATGATGGATTTAATAACTTGCAGATGGATGGGAAAGACAACCAGTTCACCTTGTTGGATGAGGCAAAAGGCCAAGGGGTTGAGATGAATAGAAAGTTCGAAGAAATGGCTGAGCAGATTCGCGCCATTCAATCTAAGAGTTCTCTAGGGTTCGACATCACTGATTTGGGCTTGGTGCCAGGGGTGAGAATTCCCTACAAGTTCAAGGTTCCCACTTTTGATAAGTACAACGACACGGCTTTCCCGAAAACTCATCTTCAGTCATTTGTGGGGAGAATTGCTGCGCATACAGATGATGAAAAGCTGTGGATGTATTACTTCTAGGATAGTCTTGTAGGAGCTTCCTTGGAATGGTACATGAAACTTAGAAGGGTCAATATCCAAATCTGGAAGGATTTAGCTGGGGCATTCGTGAAACAGTATCAGTATAATTTGGATATGGCTCCAAATCGTACTCAGTTGCAGACAATGTCTCAGAATGCTAAAGAAGGGTTCAAAGAGTATGCCCAGAGGTGGCGTCAGCTTGCTGCTCGAGTACAACCTCCATTGTTAGAGAATGAAATGGCAGACATGTTCATGGGAACGCTGCAGGGGGTGTTTATTGAGAGACTGGCGTCTTGTTCGGTGATAAAGTTCAACGACATCGTGATTGCAGGAGAGAGTGTTGAAACTCTTCTGAAGATGGGGAAGATTCAAGACACAAGCGCAAGTAGCTCAAGTGGTGTGAGAAAGGCTTTCAGTGGACCTCCGAGAAGAAGGGAGGGAAAGACTAATGCTGTGTACGGTCGAGGTCAGGGCCGCGGATGTAGAAGAACTTATGAGCAGGTGGCCGCTGTCACCATCCCCGTGGGTCCTGTGCAATAGCAGCAACAACAACAACAACCACAGCGTAATAACTATCAGCAGAGGCAGGCTCGTCCAGCTAACAGGGTGCTCGAAGCCATCCCAATGACGTATACGACATTGCTCCAGAGATTGTTGGAGTTGAATTTGGTTCAGTTGAGGACGTTAGCGCCACCTCCACCTGGAGATCTTCCAGTGGGGTATGATGCTAATGCAAGATGCTCATTTCATTCAGGAGCTCCCGGGCACTCAATAGAGAAGTGCAGGGCGTTACAGCATAAGGTCCAGGACCTGATTGATTCGAAGGCGATTAATTTCGCACCACCTCCAAATGTTACATCAAACCCCATTCCGAATCATGGAGGGGCCCAGATAAATGTCGTTGATAGTGGTGAGAGTTTGAATTTGATCTTGAACGTGGAAGAGGTGAAGACGTCGTTGTTAGTTGTGAAGGACAGATTGTTGAAAGAGCAGGTTTTCCTAGGCTGTGATTCTGACTCTGAAGGTTGCATGAATTCCGTTAATGGTTGTGGGGACTTGAGAGTTAGGCTGCAATGCTTGATGGACGAGGGGTCGCTATAATTCGACAAAGTTGCTAACAGAAATGGTTGTGTGTCTACAGTGACGATTTATTTTGATCCAGCTGAAGCTCCTGTCTGGAGAGAGCCAGTGACCATTTATGTCCCCAAAGAGAGTCCAGTGACCATCACTGTTCTGGGACCAGTTCCTTATGTTGATGACAAGGCCATCCCGTGGCACTATGGCTCGGACGTGTACGTAGAAGGCCAAAAAGTGGAAAATAAAGCAGTAACAACTGACCCGACTGTTGTGAATGTCGGAGGAGTTGGTGGATTTACAAGGAGTGGGCATCTCTTTGCTCCTCAAGCTCTTAGAGGTGAATCTGAAGCTGAATCTGCTACAAAAGCTAAGGGTAAGCAGATAGCGACTGAAGAGGTGACAACTCCTGCTGCCGGTCAGGGCACTTTTGAAAAGGAAGTCGAGGAATTCATGAGGATAATTAAGAAAAGCGACTATAAGGTGGTTGAACAGTTGAACCAGACCCCTTCCAAGATATCCATTTTGTCGTTGCTGATGTGTTCCCAAGCTCATCGAGATGCTTTGCTGAAAGTCTTGCAAAGGGTGTATGTACCACACGAGATAACTGTCAACTAGTTAGAGGCCGTGGTAGGCAGCGTAAACGCCAGTCATAGGTTGGGATTCACAGATAGAGATCTCACTTCTGAAGGACGCAATCACAACAAAGCCTTGTATATCATCATGGAGTGTAAGGGTGTTGTTCTATCACACGTCCTGGTAGACACAAGCTCTTCTCTCAATGTACTCCCTAAGAAGGCCTTAATGAAGCTGAATGTTGATGGAATTGTCTTGCAACCCAGTGATTTGATTGTAAAAGCCTTCGATGGGTCCCGAAGATCTGTGTTTGGTGAGGTATAGCTACCAGTGAAGATTGGGTCTCAGATATTCAAAAGCACATTCTACGTCATGGATATTCAACCCGCTTATAGCTGTTTGCTGGGACATCCCTGGATTCATGTTGTCGGCGCAGTGACATCCACGTTGCATCAGAAGTTGAAGTATGTGGTAGACGGCCAGGTTATTACCGTGTGCGAAGAAGAGGATATTTTTGTGAGCCATCTGTCGACCTTCAAGTACGTAGAAATGGACGGGGAGATCCATGAGACGATTTGTCAAGCTTTTGAAATGGTTGATGTCAGTAATTTGTCTCCAGCAGTTCATAGCAGCGAGAAGGAAGGGACTCCTATCTACTCCTACAAGCAAGCTAAGGAGGTAGTTCAATCCGGAAATGCCCATGGCTGGGGCAAGCTGTTAGAAGTGGAAAAGAAGGACAACAAGTTTGATCTTGGATTTCAACCTGGTCAGTCCAGCTGGTCTCATGGAAGTAAGCCCATAACATTCACAAGCTCCGGAATGCTCGACTACAACCATGTTTATGCAACAGATGCCGACGGGGATAGTGACTGCGACTTGGATAATTGGATTCACCCATGCGTACCTGGGGAGGAGCTCCAGAACAGGTCTGCTGAAGATTTTGTTCAAGTTACTTGGCAGTCAAAGTAATTTTCTTTGTTTCCATTTTTATCATACTGCATGTCAAATCCTGCACCCTGCCCAAGGTGTACGGATCCATTTGTAGGTGTCATACCCTAAATTTGTCCCATCCACATATCTATTTTATTTATTCAGAAATTCCAAAAAATTATATGTTTAAGATCATTCAGCAAAGAATTAGGGTTTCATTTGAGACAATCTATGCATCCATGTGTGGAAGTTCAGTCATCAATTTTAATCAGAGAAAGTTCACGTGCTCATATGGTCGTGATCCGGTTAAATTGAGAAAAAGGTCAACTGTGCAAGGAAAAAGTCAACTCTTGATTTTTCAGTCAAAATGGTGTCACACGAGTCAAACATAATTAATGGATGAGATTTTATCAACAAAAGTCAAGAGAATATTCAAAAAATCAAGGATTATGAAAAGTTACTATTTTTGGAAATTTAGAATTTTAGAACTTTCCTTTTTTGGAAAGTTTCTTATGTTTTTTTCCCTCACTTTAAAGGCGAATTTCTTCATGATCCAAGGCTTTTCTCACTTTTTCCTTAGAGATAAAAGTTTTAGACTTTTCTCTAAGGTTTATTTTGGTACCAAGAAAACCTCATTTCATTTCTCCTACCTCAAGTTATGCTCACCCAAAGAAGCCTTCATGCACCATTTTTTCATGTAAAAAAAAATGCAAATTTTATAACTTTTAAACTTGGTCAGCCAGTAGCATTTGTGCCAGCTCATAGTGAATGAATTTCACACCTTATCCAACCCTAAACATGTGCACATGGCATAGTTTCCAAACCTCCATCCAAACCACCACCACTTATGTGTTAATTTTCATATTTCTCTCTCTCAAACCTAATTGCCAAGCCGCGAGCCTCTTGATTCGTTTTCAACCCTCATTCATACCCTAAGAATCATTTCTCTATAAATAGAGACTCAACCCACTTCATTTAACAAGCCTGGAAAGCAAAGGAAATTCTGTCAAAATATTGTCAAACACCTATGTTTTTTTTATCTCGTGTGAGCTGTACAAGCAAACATAGGGAGATTTCTTTGCCTAGATCTCAAGTAGAGAGAACAAGGAAGATATAGAAAAAAGAACCAGATCAAACGGAGCTCTGTGGAGGGAGAACGAAGCACACCTTTGGAGCAATTTGTCACTGCGGTTTCGGTAACTTTTATGAGATTTTCTATTTTTTCTTGATGTTATGATGTTTGCCACGCTCTTCTTATTCTAGATCTATGATTATTGTTCATTATCCATGCTTGTGAGTGATATATTTGTATGATTTAGTTTTGGTGTGTTTCAAGATTGTGCAAAAATTTTAAAAACAGTTCAAGATCTTTAAAAACCAATTGTATATTTGGAATTCTTGCGAAATTTCAGTTCAAAAAGTGGTGTCACTTTACATTTTTATGATGTTGGTTGGAGCTCCATTTTTTTGCACTTTAATGGTGTTGGTGTGTATAACCACTATTTGTTTTGCATGGCTGCTTTTCATTATTTTCGTGAAGCATTTTTTATACTTGCTGGTTGTGTTTTATGCTGCCTTTTCTTATTTTGTGCATCATCACCTTTTTATTTTTTATTATTTATTCCAATTGTATGTATGTGTGTGTCTTAAAAATTGGAAGAGGGCTCCATTATTTTCCGTGCATGTTGTGTGCTGACTTTTGTTGCAATGAATCATTTTTCTGGAAAATACATTGAGTGATTGTGTGTTTCTTACATATGCTTGGCGGACTGTGTCACGTTTCATTTCTTTACCTTTATTAAAGTATGACTTTCTTTTTTTATATAAAAAATATCACACTAGCATTTATTTGTTTCTCTTCTTTTAAAATAAAAAATCATCATATTGTGAGATGTATAGTGATAATGGAGCATGATCATGCTGACAATGTATTGTTTTTTTTCTCCATTACAAGATTATTATTGATATAATAAAAATTGTGATTTGTGTTTACCAAGACCTGTACATATATGCTTCTATGGTTATCATGTTGGCAATGTATAATTTTTATTTTGGTTTTCTTTTCATCTCGGTGCCATGTGTCATGAGGCTAGTGGTGTGTTTCATTTGTGTTTTTTTATAAAACATGCGCATGATGCATAAAAGAGTGGACATGTTCTACATCATGTACTATTTTGATGTGCATATACTAGTCTTTATTATTTCCATGCCATTAATTAGTGCTAGCATTTCTTTCATTTTAATGACATCACCGTCAACATTCTATACGGTGAACCGGCGGATCATATTTGTTTTGGGCTTTGAGTATTGGACTTCTGGTTTATGCTATCTGGACCTGTTTATTTCACATACACCTCATTTTTATTTATTTATTTTATTTGCCTATAGATTTTTAATGCTCACTTTAATTGTTAAGGTTATTTTAATTTGTTTCTGAATTTAATTATATTCCTAGATCTAATTTCTTGGATTTGTCTTAAAATTACTATTTATTTTTATGGGCCAATGATATAATACAAGATATTGATATTCGATCATTTCGATCCGACGTTATCTATATCGATATGAGGCCACTTTTATTTTTCGCTATTATTTAATCAATTATTCGATTTATTCGGTTAATGATAAAATGAGATATTCGATTATTTAATCGACGTTATCCATTAAATTGAGACCGATTTTATTATTTTATTCACTATTGTATTTTATTATTCGGTTAATGATAAAATGAGATATTCAATTATTTAATCGACGTTATCCATTAAATTGAGACCGATTTTATTATTTTATTCACTATTGTATTTTATTATTCGGTTAATGATAAAATGAGATATTCGATTATTTAATCGACATTATCCATAAATTGAGACCAATTTTATTATTTTATTCACTATTGTATTTTATTATTCGGTTAATGATAAAATGAGATATTCAATTATTTAATCGACGTTATCCATTAAATTGAGACCGATTTCATTATTTTTATCCGTTATTTTATTTTATTATTCGGTTAATGATAAAATGAGATATTCGATTATTTAATCGACGTTATCCATTAAATTGATACCGATTTCTTTATTTTCTCATTATTTTATTTTATTATTGGGCCTATGATAAAAATATGGTTTATTGACATTCCACTTTGCGACGTTGTCTAAATCAATTTGAGGCCGACTTTTTCTTCATTTATTATTTTATCGATTTATTGGTTTATTTATATTTATTATTTGGTCTATGATATTATTATCCGATTTGCAACATTCGATTTACCGACGTTGTCCAAATTGATATGAGACCGTTTTCTATTATTTTATGGTTTCTAATTAATTTTAGATCCATTGTCATTTATCGACTTTATTCTTATTTCGGCCAATGATAAATGGTGATATTCGATTTCTAATAAATCGACGTTATCCCCTAATTTGAGGCCACGCGTTTATTTTCCTTATTATATCCCATTATCTCAATTTATTTTATTTTGGCCGATGAATAAATATTTAAATATTCATTTTCGAATAAATCGACGTTATTTAAATTAAATATGAGGCCAATTATTTTATTCACTATTATTTTTATATTTTATTTCATTTTTATGGTAGATGATATAACAAACGATCTAAATGTTCGATTTCGACAAATCGGCGTCATTTAGATCAATATGAGATCAATTCTATTTTTTATCGCATTTCTTCTAAATAATCGTTTGACTATAAAGTGACGCTCGACTTCTCATAGAATGATTCTAACTTTGAATCGATTCTAAGATAGTTAAAGAGATACATTTTGACGCCTCCAGTTTAATATCGACCTCCAACGTCTCCGTGTTAGCTTAGGACTAGGACTAGATCCTGCGTAACCAATTAACCCTTAACCTCCATTTTGCACTCACCCTTCGTGATCGCTTTATGCCTCGCAATCGACCTATCAAGATGGTTCTTTTAAATCCAAACCCTTGATCCAACGTCAAGTGGTCTTAGGTAATAAAATACTTTAATAATATGAGAAAAATTGTACGCCACGAGCCTTAAGTGGTAGAAAGGAGGATTACGAGCTCTCGTTATTCGCTCCGATTATTCCGTCGCAAGACGCTTGGCTTGTTGGTTCAGAATAAACTACCCATAGTATTTAGTGCAATTCGACTCCAAAATCCTTTCGTTAAAGAAAGATAATAAAATTTAAACCTTTTTTCCCTTTTAGCAAGTAATTCATTAGGCATAGACATCCTTGCGCGCGTGACAACTTAGAAGGTTCCCATCGAGTACGATGGATGTAGGGGGTGCTAATACCTTCTCCCTGCATAACCGACTTCCGAACCCAGGCAATGGTTCCGACGACCTTGTCTTTATCTTTTCTTCCCAGGTTTTATCTATATTTTCCCTTTCCCTCTTTGGGAATAAATCAAAATTAGGTGGCGACTCTCAAGTCAGCCCAGCCACGACCGCATTCGCGAGGATCGTATTTTCCGAGGTACGACAGTAGGGCCACCATGTTTTAATGCATTATGCTCTTTTCCATGAAATAAAGGACATTTTTAAAAGAAAATTGTGTTCTCTTTCTTTCATTTTAAAATTTTTTTACAAAGCAAAAAAAATGGCAATGTTTTTCTTTCCAATGTCTTTGTGTGTTTGCGTCTCCTACAGATTCTGAAATAAGCACATCATTCATGCAGTGTTGATCATTCGGATTCCTGTGACAACGTTCCTGCTATGAAGATGCATGACTTTGACAATCCTATCTACCAAGCTGATGAAGGGGTTGAGGAAGACTGTGAACTCCCAGAAGAATTGGTCAGGTTGTTGAAACAAGAGGAAAGGGTCATTCAGCCTCATCAGGAAGAAATAGAGATCATCAACATCGAGACTGAAGATGTAAAGAGAGAGATCAAGATTGGGGCCAGTCTGCAGGCCTAGGTAAAGAGAAAGTTGATTGGTATGCTACGCGAGTATGTGGATATCTTCGCCTGGTCGTATCAGGATATGCCAGGGCTAGATACAAACATCGTTGTGCACAAGCTGCCGCTAAACAAAGACTGTCCTCCCGTGAAACAAAAGTTGAGAAGAACTAGCCCCGATATGGCTATGAAGATCAAGGAGGAAGTTCAAATGTAGTGGGATGCCGGGTTCCTTGCTGTGACTAGTTACCCACCTTGGGTAGCTAACATTGTGCCTGTACCGAAGAAAGATGGCAAGGTTCGGATGTGCATCGATTATCGGGATCTAAACAGAGCAAGTCCAAAGATGACTTTCCATTACCTCACATCGATGTGCTGGTAGATAACACCGCTCAGTTCTCGGTATTTTCCTTCATGGATGGCTTCTCCGGGTATAATCAGATCAAGATGTCACTGGAAGACATGGAGAAAACGACGTTCATTACCCCGTGGGGTACATTCTGTTACAAGGTTATGCCCTTTGGATTAAAGAATGCCTAGGTAACGTATCAACGGGCTATGGTAACATTGTTCCACGATATAATACACAAATAAATTGAATGCTATGTGGACGACATGATTACCAAGTCCCAGGACGAAGAAGGGTATCTGGTCAATCTCAAAAAGTTGTTTGATAGATTGATAAAGTACAGACTGAGGTTGAATCCAAACAAGTGCACGTTCGGAGTGCGTTCCGGTAAATTGATGGGTTTCATTGTTAGTCAGAGAGGGATCGAGGTAGATCCTGCAAAAGTAAAAGCAATACAAGATATGCCTGCACCAAAAAAAGAAAAAGAATTGCGTGGGTTTTTAGGGAGATTGAACTACATATCTCGGTTTATATCTCATCTAACTGCCACATGCGAGCCAATCTTCAGATTGCTGAGAAAAGAGCAAACGGTCAGGTGGAATGAGGACTGTCAAAGGGCCTTTGAAAAGATAAAAGAATATTTGCAGGAGCCTCCGATTCTAATGCCTCCAGTTCCAGGACGACCACTTATCATGTACTTGACTGTGTTAGAAGGGTCGATGGGGTGTGTTTTAGGCCAACATGACGAGTCTGGTCGAAAAGAGTATGCTATTTACTACCTTAGCAAAAAGTTTACCGACTGTGAATCCCGTTACTCACTGCTCGAGAAAACTTGTTGCGCTTTGGTATGGGCTGCTCGCCGATTGAGACAGTACATGTTGTCCCATACCACATTGCTAATCTCAAAAATGGACCCCGTCAAGTACATTTTCGAGAAACCAGCGTTAACCGGAAGGGTTGCAAGGTGGCAAATGATCTTAAAAGAGTATGACATACAATATACTTCCCAGAAAGCCATCAAAGGAAGTGTATTGTCAGATTATCTTGCACATCAACCACTTGAAGACAACTATCAATCGTGTACCTCCAGGCAAGAGATTGCGAGGAACCACTTTCGGAGGAGGGGCCTGACCCTGAATCCAAATGGAAGTTGATGTTTGATGGGGCAGTCAATATCAACGGACATGGATTTGGTGCCATTCTCATCACTCCTGAAGGTGTTCATTTTCCCTTCGCTGCCAGGATTACTTTTGGCTGCACCAACAATGAAGCGGAATACGAGGCGTGCATAATGGGAATAGAGGAAGCTATTAATCTTCGGATTAAGACCCTCAATATATTCGGAGATTAAGCCCTCGTCATCAATCAGATTACCGGCAAGTGGTATACATATCAAGAACACTTAATTCCTTATAGGGATTATGCCAGAAGACTGTTGATGTTCTTCACCACAGTTAAGCTTCAGTACATACCACGAGATGAGAATCAATTTGCCGATTCATTGGCCACCCTCTCTTCGTCCATCAAAGTCTTGTGTTGGAACTATGTGCCCAGGATTGACATTTCCAGGCTCGACGCATCAACCTATGCTTTCTCTGTAGACGTAGTGTCTGATGAGAAACCTTGGTATTCTGATATCAAGCTTTTCCTGGAAGAACGAGAATACCCAGCTGGGGCATCATCCAACGACAAGAAGACCTTGAGACGACTTGCTGCTAGCTTCTTCTTGAATACAGATGGGGTTTTGTATAAGAGGAACTTCGACATGGTCTTGCTCAGATGCGTGGATAGACACGAAGTAGGCCTGTTAATAGAGGAAGTCCGCGAGGGATCTTTCGGTACTCATGCAGGCGGATATGCAATGGCTAAGAAGTTATTGAGATCAGGGTATTATTGGCTAACAATGGATGCAGACTGTTGTTCGTACGCCCGTAAGTGCCACAAGTTCCAGATATATGCAGACAAAGTGCATGTTCCTCCAAGCCCGCTCAATGTCATGTCATCTCCTTGGCCCTTTTCTATGTGGGGCATTGACATGATCGGGAAGATAGAGCCTACTGCTTCAAACGGTCATCGTTTCATCTTGGTTGCGATTGATTACTTCACCAAGTGGGTTGAAGAAGCATCTTATGCTAATGTCACTCGTCAAGTGGTAGCCAAATTTCTGAAAAGAGACATCATTTGCAGATACGGAGTGCCCGAGCGAATCATTACTGACAATGGTTCCAATTTAAATAACAAGATAATGGCAGAGCTGTGCCGGGACTTTAAGATTCAACATCATAATTCTTCTCCTTACAGACCGAAGATGAATGGCGCGGTAGAGGCGGCTAACAAGAACATTAAAGAGATTGTGCAGAAGATGGTTATCACTTACAAAGATTGGCATGAGATGTTACCATTCGCACTGCATGGGTACCGAACGTCAGTCAGGACGTCAATCGGGGCAACTCCTTTCTCCTTAGTGTATGGCATGGAAGCAGTCTTGCCTGTTGAAGTATAAATTCCTTCATTGCATGTGATGATGGACGTGAAGCTTGATGAGGCTGACTGGGTATGTGCCCGATATAATCAGTTGTTCCTAATTGAGGAAAAGAGATTAATGTCTATCTGTCATGGTCAACTTTATCAGAGGAGAATGAAGCGAGCATTCGACCAACGAGTACGTACTCGGGAGTATCAAGTAGGCGAACTTGTACTCAAGAGGATCATTCCTCCAAGTTCAGATCACAGGGGCAAGTGGACCCTAAACTAAGAAGGCCCATTCATAGTAAAGAAAGTTTTCTCAGGTGGAGCGCTGATGCTCACCACTATGGATGGAGAAGATTTCCAGTCTCCTGTTAACTCAGACGCAGTTAAAAAATACTTCGCATAAATAGACCCGCTGGACACAAAAACAGAATTAAAGTCCAGACAAGAAAAGGGCATCCCGGCAAGCTAAAAACAAAATCAAAATCTTGGGCAAAAGTTAGGGAAAATAAATGAAAAAACGTACACCCGCTGAGTTGAAAAGCCACATCGGACAGCTCAGGTAAAAACGGGTATCCCGGTGGATTGAAAACCCGGAAGGGCGATCCACGCAAAACAAGGGAATAAGAGAACAACTGCGATCCGGGTAATCTGAACCAAATCACCGTTTCGCACAATCTGACAATATCAGAAGGATAGGAATCAGTCCCCTCATCTTCTTCAAAAAGAAAAGGCAAGAACATAAAGTCTTGAAGACATGCTGGTCATAGCAAGAAGGAAATTCATTGGAATGCCGTGTACATTGCCATTAAGATAGTTTCTTTTCTCAATTTTAGGTAGCTACCTCTTTCCAGGTAGTGGCTTCCTGATGTAAAACTTTGCCTATTCAGAGGCCATTAAATAAATGAATATTCAGTCATAAAACTGCACTGTGTTTTCTTTATTTTGCAAAACATGTCCTGAATTTTTGGCAAAAGGAACATTGCATATGAAACATGTTGATTTTTCTAGAAAAAAAATTGACATGGCAGGGAAACAATTAAAAATCTTTGAGTGTCGGGTGACAATGGATGAACAGATCATACCATGCAAATCCCCGGGGCACATGGGTGTATACTGTTGTTGCAGGTTTTGCAGGGCGATGTTGCGCTTCCCCAAGCAAAGAATGCTCTCCAACAGAGCCATGGAAAGAGGAATCCCTATCAGAATTTAAAATCTAATCAGAGAGGGGCATCCCCCAAGTGGTTGATCTTCACAAGAAAGACATGGTTATTCCCAGTAAAGTTCAGATGGAATCATCCTCAGCTGAGCTAGAGCAAGTGGGATCCTCAGCGGAGTTTTAAGCCCAATCGAAGAGATTTGTGGCGGCGAAGATAGTTTGAATGGATATTCCCTAGTCGGGTCGGGAGGTCGTCTCTTCCTCGGGGTTCACGATTGGTATGTAATCATCATTGAGATATCCCCAGCGAGTCCGCCAATTTTTTTTTTGGCCGGTGTGACAGGGTACTGCAGACATTTGCTCATCAGCCAAGTGTTGTCAGGAGATCTTGATTATTTCCCCAGCGGAATTCCAAGGTTAATAGAATAGTTCTTCTCCAGTAAATTCGCCAAGCGAAGTTAGCGATAAGGCTATTCCCAGCGAGCAACTGAATGCTTGTTTCCCCAGTGAAGTTTCTAGCTAAGGTCTGACTAAGCATCATCCCCAGCCGGGTCTGAAGGTCGTCATTTCCCCGCAGAGTCATAATCAAGATTCACTCCCATCATCGGAGTATTCCCCAGAGAAGTTGCCAATATATTTCGGCCATGCGATGATACGAACCGTCGTTGATCTCCCCAGTCAGAGTTAGGCATCGCCAAAGCCTTTGACCAGAATTCCCCTGCAGAGTCGGGATTATTGTTGCCAACCAGGGTGTCTGTTTGAGGCTCGTCTGCATCTCCTGGCCCTCGTCTGTGTTAGGTAATCCGTTTGGTTGCTCGTCTGCATCTCCTGGTACTCGTTTGTGCTGCATATCCATTTGTGCTCGTCCGCACCCTCAGCACTCGTCTATGTTTGATGTTTGTTCGTCCTCAACACTCGTCTGCGGTTGACATCTGTTTATTGCACGTCCACATTGCCCCAAAACTCGTCCGTGTTTGCATTCTGCTCGTTGCTCGTCCGCACTTCTCAACATTCGTTTGTGTTTTGATAACTACTGGTTGCTCGTCTGCATTCCCAGTACTCACTCGTTTGTGAAGTATTCTCCCCGGCAGAGTTGTTTTTCTTACTGGGATGTCGTCGCTTGTTTGCTTTCCCCAGAGGTCGCCTGTGTGTGGTGAATGTCGTTGCTCGTCTGCGCCCCAAGCACTCGTCTGTGTCTGATTTGGATGGTTGCTCGTCTGCATCCCCCTCTTAACATCCGTCCGTGTTTAATGTTTGATAGCTGCTCGTATGCATTTCCCCAACACTCGTCTGTGTTTGCACTTTTTTGATTGCTCGTTTGCTTTCCCCAGCAGTCGCCTACGGTTGGTAGATGATGATGCTCGTCTGCACTCCCCAGCACTCGTCTGCGTTCTCCAACACTCGTCTGTGTTTGTTATCCGTTTGAAGCCTGTTTACATTGTTGGATACTCGTCTGTATCACCATTCCCACTCGTCTGTGTTGAATTGTACCCATATGTACTGATTTAATAATCACTCCAAGTACTCGTCTGTATTGAATTTCCGGTACTCGTCTGTATTGTTGCCCCAAATGCTCGTCTGTGTTGACTTATACCCGTATGAATGTTGATTCGATAATATTTTTGATACTCGTCTGTATTGCTACTCCAAGTGCTCGTCTGTGTTGGATTTTTGGTATTCGTCTGTATCAATGGCTGATATTCGTCCATATCATCGCCTGAAGCGCTCGTCTGTGTTTCTTGGATCATCGTCTGATATTCGTTTGTATCATTGACTTATGGCACACGTTTGTGTTCTCTTGATGATCACCCAATGCTCGTCTGTATTGAAGGGGTTTGAAGTCCTGATGGTGGGATTTAACGTCAAAATGGTTATCGGTCCTGGCGTAATAGGTTTATCCGAAGGAGGTTCGTCTGTCTCAAACACCGCCCATCTATGCAAGATTTGTGAAGAGGGTTCTTCAAATCCTAATGTTGCACCTGGCGTAACAGATTTATCCAAAGAAGACCCGTCTGTCTTAAATCATATGTCTACGGATAACATATGAAGAGGGTTCGTCTATCCTGATTATGCATGTCTATCCCACAGACTTAAGTGCATCACCGGTCCTGGCGTAACAGGTTTATCTGAAAGAGGTTCGGCTATCTTAGGACATATATTACAAGATGTATGAGGGCTCGTATGTCCAGCACCTGGCGTAACAGGTTCATTTGAAGAGGGCTCGTATGTCCAGCACCTGGCGTAACAGGTTTGTTCAAGGAATACTCGTCTGTCTAGGTTTTTCTATCCGAAGTAACAATTCAGCTTGGAAGGAGCTCGTCTGCTTTCTCCCCACTTCAGTCGCCAAAGCGTCATTTGGTTGGGTTTATTTCCCATCGCTTGAATTCTCCAGCAGAGTGCAAATTTCAAGTATTCAACCACAATTCATCTTGAACGGTCGATAGCCGTGCTACCGTCCTTTTTAGATTAATAGTTGCTTGAATAGGGGCAGTTGTAACACTCCAAATTTGCCCTCTCCTGTTTAGCATCATCATCATATCATAATCAGCATCAGCATGTCATGTCCTTAGCATATTTCATAGAAAAATGAAGCATGGCACTCGCATGCTCCATCATAAGGCATATGATCAATCATCAGGGAAATTCGAAGCTCACAAGGCAGCTTACAAAGTTGATGTCAGGGTCAAAGCCTAAAGAAAGGATTGAAGATCAAAATCAGATCAAAACGGTTGGCACCAGCTTATTTTTGAAGGTTCCCACCAAAAGGAGGGAAATTCAAAATTCATTGGCGTTAACCGGTTAACGGCCACAAATTTTGAATTTCCAGCAGCAATTCAGCATGTGTGATTTTTGTTCCAATTTCTAATTTTCTGATTTTTATTCATTTTTAAATTAATTGGAATTAAAAAGAAGGATCTAGAGCACTTGTCCAAGCCTAATCCCATTGCAAAGTCTTAATCATGCTACCCAAACCATAATTTTGGATCCCAAGCCTAATTTTTGGGCCCCAAACCTAAACCATATTTAATCATTTCTCTCCAAACCAAAGAGAGCTCTCCCTCATTTTTCACTCTCATTTTCTGAATTTTCATTCCTCTCACTCACAATTCTCTCACTTTTCTCTCCCAATTTTCCAAATCACTCAAAGTTCCTCTTTGAAGATCACATAACCTTGCCTTGAGGTGTGTAGATCTTGGAACTAGACCTCCATCCATAGCTTCATTGCATCTTTTTGCTGGTTTAATTGGTGATTAAGATCTGGTTTGGGATCTAGAAGTGCTTTTGGATCCAAAATTCTGCATCAAGAGCTTGTTCTTGCATTTATTTTGCACGGAGTGTGAAGCGTAGCACCGGATCTTCAAAGTTTTACGCGAGATCTATCGTTTTCAGCTCGATCAACAATTACCAAAGCACACCTCAGCTTTGTAGGTTGGTTAATTTCAGATCTAGCTCTATTTTAGCTTATTTGCATGCTTGCGTTTTAGATCCGCCATGTGCTTGCGTATTTTCTTGTGTTGCTTGAATTAATTGATTGATTGGTAACCAGATATATGTATTAATGTTCATAATCTTGATGATGCCATTTGATGTGAATTGATACACTATTTTCATGCTCCATTGCTGTTAGAACAATTATGGTTCTGAACCTCTAAGTGTTTTGATGATAACAAAGTTTATTGTAGAATAGAAGTTCTAATGAATACCTTTATTCTTGTGTAGAAGATCAATTCATTTAAGTAAACCGTACGCGCATAGAAGATTCATTTAGTCACATACAGAAGATACTCTCAAAGGAGAATCCATCATTTAATGACATATTTATTGGCTGCGCATCTTATTTTTATTATCTCTGATCTCCGCTCAGAAGATGTTGGTATCCTTAATGAAGACATTAATTAAAGGATATTTTAATTAATGAACAAGACAAGTATCTCTGTTTATGGAAGAAATTTATGGTATTAAATTATATCCTAAATTTAATTCAAGATGTCTCCAACGGCTACATTCTTCAAGTACTATATAAAGGATTTCATTTGAAGAATTCAGTGACACACTTCAACACACTCGCGCAAATAGATTGAATCAACTTGTGCTTATTATTGTAACTTTCACTTGGTGATCCTTGCTTATCAGAAGCATTCTTAGTTACTTCTTTATTATATTTGTAATAGTTATTTTATTCCTTGAGTGACTAAGTTTAGTCAGAAGACTCAAGAGGACATTGACTATAGGTCTTTGTGTGTATTCATTTTGAATAGTGGATTAAGACCTCAGTAGAGGCAAAATCACCTTGGCGGGTGGACTGGACGTAGTTTGAGTTCAAACGAACCAGGATAAATTAAACGTGTCATTAGAAGTTAATTTTAATTGTTAAAGAAAACCCAATTCCAACCCCCCCTTCCTTGTGTTTTGTGCACCTTCAATTGGCATCGGAGCGCTAGGTTCTGAGAAATACACTTAACCGTGTCAGTAAAAGATCCAGAAGTTAAACACATGGCAGAAACTGGAATTAACAACAATGACTATCAGAATGACAAGATCAATGCTAAACCTCCAATATTCAATGGTGACAATTTTGAATACTGGAAGGATGTTCTGGAAAGTTTCTTTCTAGCTCTAGATGGAGATCTCTGGGAAATGGTGACAGATGGATACATCCATCCTGTTGGAGCAGATGGTCAGAAGATTGAAAGAAAAAATATGACAGCTCAACAGAAGAAAGAATTCAGAAATCATCACAAAGCTAGGACCATACTTCTAAGTGCCATCTCATACACCGAATATGAGAAGATCACAAACAGGGATTCAGCTAAACACATGTTTGATTCTCTGAGGATGACACATGAAGGCAACTCTCAAGTCAAGGAGACTAAAGCTCTAGCTCTCATCCAGAAGTATGAAGCTTTCAAGATGGAAGAAGATGAGACAATTGAAAAAATGTTCTCAAGGTTCCAAATCCTGGTAGCTGGACTAAAAGTTCTGGACAAAGGCTACTCAACAGCAGATCATGTGAAGAAAATCATCAGAAGTTTACCAAAAGCTTGGAGGCCCATGGTCACTGCTTTAAAGCTATCAAAAAATCTGAATGAAATTTCCTTAGAAGAACTTATCAGCTCCTTGAGAAGTCATGAGATTGAGTTAGAAGAAGATGAACCCCAGAAGAAAGGTAAGTCTGTAGCTCTTAAATCTAACAAACATGTTTCTAAAGATTTACAGGCAGAAGAAGAAGAAAGCTCTGGATGCTCATCAGAAGAAGATGAATTATCTCTCCTATCCAGAAGAGTTCAACAACTCTGGAAGCATCGTCAGAAGAAGTTCAGAAATACCAGAAGAACAAACAATTATTCTGAATCAACATCTGGTCATAAGAAACCCAGAAGCAAAGAAGTTGTGTGCTACGAATGCAAAGAACCAGGACACTATAAAAGTGAATGTCCAAAACTTCAAAAAGAAAAACCCAGAAACAAATTCAGCAGAGAAAAGAAAAAGAGTCTCATGGCAACATGGGATGATTCTGAATCATCTGAAGCAGAGTCAGATTCTGAAGATGAACAAGCTAATATTGCATTAATGGCAAACATACCAGAAGATGATCATTCATCAGAATCAGAATTAGAATCAGATTCAGAAGAGGTATTTTCTAAATTTTCCAGATCTCAATTAGAAGCTAGCCTCTCAGAAATTCTTGAAAAATATCAGAAGCTTCAACTCAAATACAAAGACATGAAACAAAGTCTAGTATCTGAATTAGAAGAAGTTAGAAAACTTAAAACAGAAAACTCTGAGCTGAAAGAAAATTTCTTTGAATGTAAAAACTCTTTTGAGAAACTTAAAGCTCAGAAGGAATATGAATTAGAAGATCTAATCAATTCTGATAGTATCATAAAACAATATGACTATAGTTTTCAACAATTTCTTACTAAAAGCTTAGATAGAAGCAAGATTGCATCTATGATCTATGGTGTTAGCAGAAATGAAAGAAGAGGCATAGGCTATGTGAAAACTAAAGAAACTCTGAAGCTTAAAAAAATTGATGACATTGTCATAAATACAAATACTCCTCTAAGTTCTCATTTCACCTATGGTCATAATCATGATCTTATATACACTAGTGAGTCATCTTGTTCTACAAGTTCTTATTTGAAACCTAAAATGAATCAGAAGTTTGTAAAAACTAACAAACAAGGACCCAGAAGAATATGGGTACCCAAGGATAAAATTGTGTATGTTGCAGATGTCTTTAACAGCAAAACTGAAACACCAATCATGGTACCTGGACTCTGGATGCTCACGACACATGACGGGAAGAAAGCATATGTTCCAAAGTCTTGAATTAAAAGATGGAGGCCACGTAGGTTTTGGAGGCAATCAAAAAGGAAGAATAATTGGCTCTGGAACTATTGGTAATGGAAATCTTCCCTCTATCTCTAATGTTCTACTTGTAGAAGGATTAATGCATAACTTATTATCCATAAGTCAATTAAGTGATAATGGCTATGACATAATCTTTAATCAAAAGTTCTGTAAAGCTGTTAGTCAGATAGATGGAACAATCCTCTTTAGTGGAAAGAGAAAGAACAACATTTATAAAATAAAGCTTTCAGAATTAAAAATTCAAAATGTAAAATGTCTAATGTCTGTGGAAACTGAGCAATGGGTCTGGAACAGAAGATTGGGACATGTTAATATGAGAAGATTATCTCAACTTAACAAACTCAATCTAGTCAGAGGACTTCCAAATTTGAAGTTCAACTCAGAAGCTCTGTGTGAAGCATGTCAGAAAGGCAAATTTTCAAAAACTGGTTTTAAAACTAAAAATGTTGTATCTTCCTCTAGACCATTAGAACTTCTACACATTGACTTGTTTGGACCAGTGAAAACTGCTTCTGTCAGTGGCAAAAAGTATGGATTAGTGATCGTAGATGACTTCAGCAGATGGACATGGGTAAAGTTTCTTAGACACAAGGATGAGTCAATTGCTGTATTTTCTAACTTCTGCAAACAAGTTCAAAATGAAAAAGAATCTAAAATCATTAAAGTCAGAAGTGATCATGGTGGAGAATTTGAAAATAAACAATTAGAATCATTTTTTAATGAAAATGGCATCTCTCATGATTTTTCTTGTCCTAGAACTCCACAACAAAATGGAGTTGTAGAACGTAAAAATAGAACATTACAAGAGATGGCCAGAACCATGATAAATGAGACTAATATGGTTAAACATTTTTGGGCAGAAGCAGTAAATACAACATGTTATATTCAGAATAGAATCTCTATAAGACCTATTCTTGAAAAGACTCCTTATGAATTGTGGAAGAACAGAAAGCCCAACATTTCATATTTTCATTCTTTTGGATGTATTTGTTTTATCTTAAATACCCTTGATACTCTGAATAAATTTGATTCTAAGGCACAAAAGTGTTATATGTTAGGATACTCTGAACGTTCTAAGGGATACAGAGTATACAATACAGAAACACGCATTGTGATAGAATCTATTCATGTCAGATTTGATGATAAGCTTGGTTCTGAAAAACCAAAGCAGAATGAATTAACTGCAGATATAGAAGTAGAAATCTCTACAAACAGAACTTCTAAAGATCAATCAACTAAAGATCAAAATAATACAATTTCTCCAACAACATCTGAAGAACCCATCCAGAAGAAACTATCCAGAAGCAATATTAATCACCCAGAAGATAAAATCTTGGGAAAGAAAGATGAACCAATCAGAACAAGATCCTCATTCAAAAACTCTGAAGAGACCTTAATGGGACTTGTTTCTCTGATTGAACCAACTTCTGTAGAAGAAGCTCTCTCAGAAAATGATTGGATTCTGGCTATGCAAGAAGAACTAAATCAATTCACCAGAAATGATGTGTGGGATCTAGTTCCTAGGCCCAGAGGATTCAACATCATTGGCACTAAGTGGGTATTCAGAAACAAGCTAAATGAGCAAGGAGAAGTTGTCAGAAACAAAGCAAGACTGGTTGCACAAGGTTATAGTCAACAAGAAGGAATTGACTACACAGAAACCTATGCACCAGTCGCCAGGTTAGAATCAATTAGACTTCTAATATCATTTGCTGTAAATCATAATATTATTCTATATCAAATGGATGTCAAAAGTGCATTTTTAAATGGTTATATTGATGAAGAAATGTATGTACACCAACCCCCTGGTTTTGAAAATACAAAATTTCCAGAACATGTTTTCAAACTCAAAAAATCATTATATGGTTTAAAACAAGCTCCCAGAGCTTGGTATGAAAGACTAAGTAATTTTCTTCTGGAAAATAAGTTCATCAGAGGGAAAGTGGATACAACTCTTTTCAGTAAAAACATTAAAAATGATCTTCTGATATGTCAAATTTATGTAGATGATATAATTTTTGGTTCTACTAAAAGTGCCTTGGGAAAGGAATTTGCTAAATCTATGCAGGCAGAATTTGAAATGAGCATGATGGGAGAACTAAAGTTCTTTCTGGGAATTCAAATAAATCAATCATCAGAAGGAACATATATTCATCAAAGCAAATATGTAAAAGAACTTCTGAAGAAATTTGATTTATCAGAAAGCACTATATCTATAACTCCTATGCATCCTACGTGTATTTTGGAGAAAGAAGAGGTAAGTAAGAAAGTAGATCAGAAGCTCTACAGAGGTATGATTGGATCTCTTCTCTATCTAACTGCTTCTAGACCAGATATTCTCTACAGTGTATGTTTATGTGCTAGATTCCAATCAGATCCTAGAGAAACTCACTTAACAGCAGTTAAGAGAATCTTTAGATATCTTAAAGGTACTACTAATCTTGGTTTGTACTACAGAAGATCAGAAGAGTATAAACTTGTAGGATATTGTGACGCTGATTTTGCTGGAGACAGAACAGAAAGAAAAAGTACCTCTGGAAGTTGTCAATTTCTGGGAGACAATCTAATCTCTTGGTCTAGAAAAAGACAGTCAACCATAGCATTATCAACTGCAGAAGCTGAATACATTGCAGCAGCTGGATGCAGTACTCAGATGCTCTGGATGAAAAATCAGCTTGAGGATTTCAATATCTATGAGAGTAACATTCCCATCCTCTGTGACAATACTTCTGCTATTTGTCTCTCTAAAAATCCAATTTTACATTCTAGAGCTAAACACATAGAAGTTAAACATCACTTCATTAGGGACTATACTCAGAAGGGAATTTTAAATTTAAAATTCATAGATACAAATCACCAATGGGCTGATATCTTTACAAAACCCCTTCCTTAAGATAGATTTAATTTCATACTAACTAACCTTAGCATGAAATTATGTCCAGAATGAAAATGCTTTAATTATATGTCTTTATCACTTAGAAGTTCTGGTATTTATCTTCTATATCGTTATCTCAGAAGATGCTATGTTCTAACTGTTTCATTCTAAGAACTTCTGTTCAAAAGAATAACATGCAGATCTTCAAATCAACAAGTGTCAACAAGGCTCTAAGGATGCCCATCAGAAATAAAACAAGTGTCCAAATTCTAAAGAGTGACAGAACATGCTTTGGGTAACTGTCCTCTAACAGAAGGACATCTGTTGATCTTCTGGGAAACTGATACGGCTAAACTTGACACCAAAAAGGCAAAAATCTCTTGGGTAACTGTTCCAGAATCTTTTACGCCTTACCCTATGTCAGCGCATTTAATGCATTTAATCATTATGTTTTTAAACTTAAATTTTCCCACTAATTTCTCAGTTAATTAAATGCTTTATTTTCCTATATATGTAATGTGTCTCTCTCACTTTCATCTTTTACCCGTATTGCATTCTTACTGAATTTTTTTACCCTCACTCTTGCGTTTTCACTGACTCTTTCAAAAACCCTAAACCCTCAAATCTCATCTTAGTAACTAATGGCTTCCTCTTCTCATCAACGCAAAGACTTTTCTGATGTGTTCTATGTTGAACCCACGAAGACTCTCTCTACTCCTGCTGACAAACTGGAAGTCCTGTGTGAATTATTTGTGGATTTCAACAGTCTGAAGGAAAATGGTTTTGATCTCATCCCGGACGTTCATGCTCAGGGCTGGGAAAAGTATTTTGACCGATTAATGGGACCAGTCTTCCCAAAACTGGTTAAAGAATTCTGGGCTTACGCAACAGCAACCAACGCACATGTTACATCATACGTGCTTGGTAAAAAGGTAGTTATTTCTGAAGACCATCTTGCTAAACTTATTGAAGCTGATGGAAATGGCATCAAGTGCAGTGACATGGACAAAGCGTCTGATACTACTGTGATAGCAAAGGAGATATTCACCTCTGGCAAACCCTCAAACAAAATAAAAGATTTGAAGACCCCTCTCCGAATTTGGGCCAAAATCATTCTTGGGACAATCTGTCACAGGAAGCCTACCAACTCTCCAGATTACATCAACCTGGACCAACAATTTCTTCTCTACTTCATTGCCAAAAAGAGAAAGATCAACCTTGCACACACTCTATTCCAGAATCTGAGAGCCAGTGTGAAGGAAACCAGAGATGGTGAAAAGACCAAGAGGGATTGGATTCCTTTTGGACGTATTATTTCTGACATCCTCTGCCAAAACAAGCTGGTAAACTTTCTGGCAGAATTGAAACAAACTCAACTTCTAGAAACAGATGTTGGAAAACCTCTGAATGCAAAGAACTTGAAAAAGATGAAGTTCATTACTTCTATTCAGCAAGAACCTATTCTTCATTCTAGAGAAGTAATCATCACCAGAAGGATCCCATTGGAGAACTTCCCTCTCTTCTCTTCTGACACACCTCCAGAAGTTATAGTAAACTACCTGGATATTTGCAAGCAACATGGTGTGGACCCCCAGTTCAAGCCAACTGAACTCAAACAGAAAGCTCCAGACGCTGCCTCTGTAAGACTCAATAAGAGAAAGACTGCTGAAGGACCTTCTCAGAAGATTCCAAAATCATCTAGAAGATCTGGTAAAACTTCTGCCTCTAACTCTGAATTCATTTCTGTAGTAGAAGCAGTTAATGTAGAAGTGTCTGAATTACCTTCTAGCCCACTATCCTCTGTTGGTATTCCTTCTGCACAAATCCCTTCCTCTGAACCACCTCAATCCTTTAATCCTATTCAAACTGAAATACCTGCAACTGCTGCTGTCGCATCCATCCTCTCATCACTTTATCCACCAGAAGCTGAACCCCATCAACCATAAACAATTTCTGATTTTGACATACCAATTGATAATACCCCTCTATCTGACATTGATCGCTCTCCAACAACTGAAACACAAACTGCCCTGCAACATGCCCTATCAGATCTTGAACATTTTCAAGACTCAGAATCTGTCCAACTTCCATCTCTTGAACATGCACCTAGACTATCCCCCATAAGAGAAAGTTCACTATCCTCTTATGTATCTACACCTCCAAACTCACCTACATTTATAAACATCCCTGACACTCCAGAAGAAACTGAAAATGATAATCCTCTCAGAACATCTGTTGATTTTGAAGCCCTACAAAAACTGTCCTCAGTATCAAACAAAACAGCCATACCTATACCCAAACCAAAACCATCTAGAACAGACATTTCTGCTTTACTTCTGGCTTTTGAAACAGACTTGAAATTAAAGTTAGAGGATCTGCAGTCTGCATGCTCAGAGCTTACAGATCCAGCTACTTCTGATTTTCTGTGGGCTACCCTCAGAAAGTGGTTTAATGCTGAGTCCAAAAGACTTAAGGACATCTGCTATGATATTACTCACCAGAACTTCTGTAAAGAGCATGTTGATGAACCTGAGACTCAAGCTGCCCCAGAAGTTGAAGAACCTCTGACTACAGATTTTGTTCTGCAAACTTTACAAGAGATGAAGAAGGAGAATCAGTTGGTGAAACAACGTCTAGATAAGCAAGATGAAACCATTGCTGAACTGAAGACCTTGCTTGGCAAGCAAGTGGAATCATCATCAGAAATTAAATCTTTGTTGGAGACCTTAGTTACTAAGATGAACTCCTAATTTTTTTTGCTTATCTTCTGCCTTAGCTGTTCCTTTGTTTTATCTTCTGCTTCTGCATATCTCTTTAAACTTCTACTGGTCTTGTTTTTTATTGTAATTTTAATATATTGGAAATTTTCTGTCTTTTTCATATGCTTTGATTCTTTTTGATTATGACAAAAAGGGGGAGAAACGTAAATGATTCTGATCCATAGCAGTTTACCATAATTTGCCTCTTACATATAATATACTAATAAAACTATTTGAGTTTTTATCATAGAAAACAAACAGGTCAAGTAATCAACTCAGGGGGAGCTAAGGATCATGGAACATCTGAAGAATTTTTCTTAAATCAAAGGGAGTTCACTTAATTTTATTAAACTCTATTCTCTTTATCTAAATGTTTTGTCATCATCAAAAAGGGGGAGATTGTTAGAACAATTATGGTTCTGAACCTCTAAGTGTTTTGATGATAACAAAGTTTATTGTAGAATAGAAGTTCTAATGAATACCTTTATTCTTGTGTAGAAGATCAATTCATTTAAGTAAACCGTACGCGCATAGAAGATTCATTTAGTCACATACAGAAGATACTCTCAAAGGAGAATCCATCATTTAATGACATATTTATTGGCTGCGCATCTTATTTTTATTATCTCTGATCTCCGCTCAGAAGATGTTGGTATCCTTAATGAAGACATTAATTAAAGGATATTTTAATTAATGAACAAGACAAGTATCTCTGTTTATGGAAGAAATTTATGGTATTAAATTATATCCTAAATTTAATTCAAGATGTCTCCAACGGCTACATTCTTCAAGTACTATATAAAGGATTTCATTTGAAGAATTCAGTGACACACTTCAACACACTCGTGCAAATAGATTGAATCAACTTGTGCTTATTATTGTAACTTTCACTTGGTGATCCTTGCTTATCAGAAGCATTTTTAGTTACTTCTTTATTATATTTGTAATAGTTATTTTATTCCTTGAGTGACTAAGTTTAGTCAGAAGACTCAAGAGGACATTGACTATAGGTCTTTGTGTGTATTCATTTTGAATAGTGGATTAAGACCTCAGTAGAGGCAAAATCACCTTGGCGGGTGGATTGGACGTAGTTTGAGTTCAAACGAACCAGGATAAATTAAACGTGTCATTAGAAGTTAATTTTAATTGTTAAAGAAAACCCAATTCCAACCCCCCCTTCCTTGTGTTTTGCGCACCTTCAATTGCTTGCTGGTCTTGTACAGGATTATTTGATTAAGCTGGTTGTAAGCTGATTTTTCTGCAGGATTGTTGTTGTTTTAACAGCGTTAATCGGTTAACAGATTGGTTAACCGGTTAACGCACTTGAATTGTGCTGTTTTTATGCAGGTTTTGGCATGGTTAACCGGTTAACGCTTTGGTTAACCTGTTAACACTGAAGCAGTAGGCCATTTTTGCCTTATTTCAAGCATGTTTGATCCCCTTACTTGTTCTAAATGCCATGGATCATTATATGATCATTGAATATGATTTTTTGGGTGATTTTCTTGCTGATTGATGCATGCTTCCGTGTTCTCGACACGTAAATGCTTGTTTGTGCCATGTTTGATATGATTGTTTGATCTTGGTTGATGTGAACTTTGAGCATGTCATTTCCATGATTTTATTAATGAACATGTGCTGGATTTTGACTAACTTCCAGGGGCTCATGGTAAGAGAAGTGTGGATATTCATCCACATTTCAATTCTTCATCCTTCCCTCTTTTTTAAGTGCTTTCTCCTTGTGCTTGTTGATGTGCCTTATGCCATCATGTAATTCAATTATTTTCTTCCCCCTCTAGGAGCAACTTATCTCTTTTAGAGGAGTAAGTTACTTGCTAGATCTTGTTTCCTCTTCTTCTTGCTCCTCTTTGTTTCTTCTTTCTTCTTCATTAGGATAGTTGAAACCTCACTAACCTTAGGACCACTTTTGCATGCCAACATTAGGATTAGTCTTCCCCCATTTTAGACTTTTACCTTTTTGCTCCTTTGGTTTCTTTCTCTTCTCATCTCAAAACAAAACCTAAAAAACATAAATAAAAAGAAGTGACTTCTTATGTAATAGCCTTATTCCATGGGGCATATGTATTCATTCCATCTTGGATTAGTGCATTTGTCTAGCATGATGCACAAGTCGGATCATGAAGTCATCTTCATCAAGAAAAACCCTAAAAAATACTTCTTCATTTTTAATCACTAAAACACTTAATAAATTTAACAAGTCAATGAAATTAGGACATTGCCTTTGGAAACAAGTCTTGGATACATTCTCCTTGCTTTGTGTGCTTGTTCTATTATTCCATCTTGGAATGTAGTGACAAGTATACATTCCATGGAAAAGAGCTTGAGTTCATTCTCTTGTGCCACACCAATAAAAAGCTCTAAAAAACACAAACAAACAATAATTGTCTTTCCTTCGAGAATTATTTTCTCACCTCCTTCGCTCCGTCCGCGAACTTGCTTCTTCTTGTCATTTTGCAAGACGGTAACACACTCGTCGTCCGAGTCTGCAACACCTGAGCATTGGCATAGGCAGTTCAAGCCTTAATTCACAAGCAATCGTTTCCACCCCTAGTTAGGGGAACTACGACATCTCTGATCCTCATTGTCCAGATGAGGCACGTAGGCAGCAGGGTAGGGCCCGTTCGAGCACAATCTTTATTTTCCCTACATTTTTCCTTTTCAATTTTCTTTCTCAGTTCCCTTTTATTTTCTTTTTATCCAGTTTCAGTTCCAGTTTTGCAGCAACTTCCATTTCTTCAACCATTTGAAGCAGTTTCTTTGCAAGCGTGGATCCCGTCGGGTACGGCGGACGATCTGGGGTGCTAATACCTTCCCAGGTCGTAACCGACTCTCGAACCCAGTTTCTTTGGTTCGCAGGACCCGTGTCCTTCCTTTTCTTTTCTTCTGGTTTGTGCAACATTATCATTCCCATTTCTTCGGGATAAAAATGTCTGGCTGGCGACTCTAACCTCTTTCCGCGCCACTTTCGCGTTTGTACCAGGATGGAAATCCGGGGAGCGACAGATATGCATCCACATCCAACCTCTCTCTCTCTCTCTTTATTTTTATGCACTTTGTTTGTGTTTGAAGTGAATCTCATTCACTTATGTTATCTCTTGTTCTTAGGTTACTTAACTTCTTCATGAAGTAAGTAACCTAACCTTTCCCTCTCTTTCTCTTTTCATCTGCTTCTCCTCCCTTGGTGGCTAACTTGAAGACTTCTCTTGATGCCTCACAAACCTTAGGAATACCCAAGCATGATAACTTTTAGGTTTGTGTATAGTCCCCCTAGCTTTTATACCTTTGATTCTCCTTGAGTCTCTTTCCTCATCTCTTAATCAGAGGCTAAACTCTTAAAGCTTTAGGACTTTGAATTAGGGTTATGTCTGCATCCTTATCTTAGGATGGAGTGTATAACTTTAATCCTAAGTGTTAAACCTTTAATTTATTTTCACCTCTTAATCAAAACACATTAATAATCACTAAGACTTTATCTTGTAACTTGGGCCTTACATTAGGGTTCTATCTTTTCCTTATGGTTAAGAGGGACTAACCCTAGTGTTTAATGGACAAGTCCCCCTCAAGTTGTCCTACAAACCATAAAATCCACTTCTTAATCTCATCCTTTTAATTAAAATCCATTTAATAAAGGCTTGTTATATAATGAATTTAACCCCTAACCATGGATTAAGTTGAGGTATCTTCCTCAGCTTAAGTGTTCTCATTTATCATCCTTATATTAGGATGGTGTAATGAGTTCACTAATCTGTGATTAGAGATTAAACTCATTACTTAACACTAAACAAAACCCCAAAAACATCTTAACAATCACAAGTAGGTTAATGATCTTAATCCTACATCATCTTGGTAATTAAGTTGAGATGCTTATCTCATACTTAAGTAGGCTCATTATCCCTAATCAGGGAGGATATAATAAGTTTACAAGCCCCTTGATTTAGGCTTAAGCTCATAATCTTATGCAAAACACCAAAAACAATAAAAAACTGAAAAACACAAAAACAAACAATAAACGTCTCCTCCGAGATTATTTTCTCATCACACTCATTCAAAAAACGAGAACTCGCTTCTCCCGTCTAATGCAAGACAGTTAGCGCTCGAGTCAGACGAGTCATACACTTGAGCATAGACAAGTAAGCAATTCACAGTCAATTTTTTCCAATCTAGTTGAGTCAAACTACGGTGTTCTGACTTCCTCATTGGACGAGAGGATACGTAGGCATAACTTAACAGTTATCGAACAAAATTCTCTTTGTCTTCCCCCTCTTTCAGCATTCTTTCTAAGCCTCATTTCTGAGCATCTCCCTCTCTTTTTGCACTGAAACACTGTACATTCTCCCTAGCTTTTCATACACAGTCAGCACATACACTACCCCTTTTAAACACAATCTTGTAAGCGTGGATCCCGTCGAGTACGACGGATGATCTGGGTGCTAATACCTTCTCAGGTCGTACCAACCCCCTTTCTCAGTTTCTTTGGTTCTCAACCGTCTTATCCATACCCTTCCAGGTTTATGCAGCATTACCTTTCCTTTGGAATAAAAATGCCTAGCTGGCGACTCTATTCAACCTCAACCTCCAACATCACCGAAAGTTCGCGTTTGTACCAGGACGTAAGTCTTTGGGAGCGACAACTTGGCGACTCTCTGGGGATCCTTATGTTTTAACCAGGGTTTCTGGTTCTTTCTGTGGGTTTCTCCTAGCGCTTGTTTGATTTGTGTTTATGGGGGTGTTATGTGTTATATGTGCTGTTATTTTTGCTTATTTATTGCTTTTTGTACAACTTTATTTACTGCATTTATTTATCGCTTTCATTTATTGTTTTATGCATTTCATATTATCATATCATGTGCTGGATTTGGTTGTTTTGCCTTGGTGGGAGGGGTATCTCAGTGAGTAAGGTTCCACACAAGGAGCCTGAGTGGCACATAGGATTAGAGTGGCTTCATATTCTTTCCTATTCCATTTCGGTCTGGTGCGGGAATATGAAACACGGTTCATACATGGGTAGAGGAGGATCCTTCAGCATCTTAGGTGGATTAGAGGAGGATCCTTTATGATTAATGTAAACATTGTACCTCCGGGTTAGAAGTGTTTACACTTCTCATAAAGGATCCAAGTCTGAGGATCCTTGTTCTAGAACAATACATGTGAGGGGGTTGGGATGTTTACAGGTTTGCAGGAACCCTTGACCTCATCATACCCTGTTACTGATATTGTTTTAAGGTTACACTATTTTGGAATGGTCTTATGAAACCATGGACTTGTGACTCTTTATTTGAGTCCCCTACCTGGTTACTGGTTCTCTAGCCTCCATCTGAATTTCTGAATACACATGGACCTTATTTGAGCAAATGGCAAATCCAACACCTGATCACAAACCCTTGCACATCATTCTGCATACATCATTTTGCATCATTTTAACATTTGTCTATTTGTTTTACAGGGTATCCACATCATCTTGGTTTGGTTTTGACTGTTCTTCTCAGAGATATTCTTCAGTATCTTCTACAGTTGTCTTCATCAGTTTTTCTCTTTAGTTATCTTCATCAACATCCATTGTCAGTATGGACTCATCCAGGAAGAGCAACATCACTTATCATTTCCTTTGAGCCTTCCCTAATATGCATCAGGCAGATTCAGACACTTATCACTCCTGATCATGTCCCTTTATTTAGTTAACATTATGGTGGTATTATGGACATGATCATGGACTTGGATGCATCACAGAGGAGCATGATTCATACTTGCCTTCAGTTCTATGACCCTCCTCTCAGATGTTTTTCCTTTCCAGACTTTCAGATGGGTCCTTTGTTAGAAGAGTTTTCCATGTTGTTGGGTGTCCCCATCTGGAGAGGGATTCCTTTCAACTCTGAGATGACTGCTCCTAGGAATGAAGACATAGCTAAGGCTCTGTATTTGGAAACTACCATCATTGATCAGCATATGACCACCAAGGCTGGAATCCCTGGCTTCCATTTGGACTTCTTGATCACTCAGGCCACCAGTCATGCTACATTCGGGAAGTGGGATACTGTTTGTGCTCTCCTGGCCCTTAGCATATATGGGATCATCTTGTTTGTAGACGAGCCTAAGTTTGTAAGCAAGAGTGCTATCCACCTCTTCCTGCTGAAGAATCCAGTTCCTACCTTGCTAGGGGATTTTTACTACTCAGTGCATCAGAGAAATGAGAAGCAGAGGGGAAGATTAGTCAGATGTTGTGCACCTCTCTTCTACTGTTGGTTATTGAGACACTTGCCAAAGACATAAGCGTTCTTGAATCCTCATCATTCAAGAAATTGGGCTAAGAGAATGATTTCTCTCACTTCAGAAGACATTAGGTGGTGCACTCAGAGCACTAAGGGCAGGGAAATAATTACAAGTTGTGGACATTATCTCAATGTACCTCTTATTAGAGTGAAGAGTTGCATCAACTACAACCCTTTGCTTTTCAAAAGGCAGCTAGGGTATGCCTTAATACATCCACCAAGAGAGCAGGATTTAGCAGAGACCCTTTACTGTGATGTTTAGAATAATTATGCCATCGTCCGACAAGCAGCCTGGGCTTGGGATAACATACAGACAAAAGGGACTGCTATTCTTGACAAGTGCAACAACATAGCTTCAGCTCAGTACATTGATTGGTCTTGCATCAGAGGACAAATCACCCGCATTCCATTCACCCTGGAGGATGTGCCAGGGCCATCAGCAGTAGAGCCTGTAGCTACAGTCAGTTTAGAGGAGTTTGAGAAGTTGAAAGAAAGGAATGCTCAGCTTTTTGAAGCTCTAAAGAAGACCCTCTGGGAGAGGAATGATAGTCGTCTGGACAATGAGAGGTTAGAGAAGCTCCAGATCGAGCATATGACCAAGATTGAGAAGACGGATGATTACATCAGAAAAGCCCGAGCAAGGGAGTTGGTATTGAAGAATGCTTGCAAAGAAGCTAAGATTCAGAAAGCCATAGCTGAGCACTACTTGGAAGAGAGTCATGCTAGATTGATCAGAATTACTGAGGCTCGTTCACAGGAAGATCAGAAGACCCAGGCTAGGATAGAGATGCTGGAAGCTAATGAGAAGAAGAGTCAGGAAGCCTTGTTAGAAGCACAGAAGGAAATCTCCAAGTTGAAACTCCGTGCGGGGTTAAAGAGATCAAAAGACCAAGACAAGTATAAAAAGTTGACCAATGCTATTGCCACCAGGAACCTTCTTATCAGGACCATCACAGAGTACCCAGTTGGACCAGTGACTGATGCTCTCCTGAAGGAAGTCAGGGAGGATAACTTTGGGCTGGATGTTTGATTTTCTTTGTATTTGTATTTTATTTTGGTTGTACTTTTTGATGATTTTGTTGTATTCTGACCCACCATGGGAATTTGTTGTAATCACAAACTATGTATCTTTGCATTTGCAATATATGGTTTATGTGTTACCTGAATTACCTTATGGGCTTCATTTCTCTTCAACATAATCATTCCTCGAGGTCTGGAAGGTCAAAACCAAAGAACCAAACCGGATACCCTTGGAAGACAAGTAGACATATTGCATTGCATACTAACCCTATTCTTTGTTTTGTAGGTGTTTTTGTTGTTGTTTTCTCACTTTGCTGTCATCTCAGGAAACATTGCTCGTAGGAGGGTTTTCCCCATCAACAGAGTTCACCGGTATCCAACAAGAAACAACCTTCCGAGCTTACAGATGGACCAAGTTCAACAAGATTTGACTGACGTAAGAACTCAGATGGCTAATGAGAGAACTGAGATGAGGGCTCAGATGAACCAAATTATGGCAATAATGACTGTGTTGGCCCAAAGTCAAGAAAGATTAAGAGAGTTGGTCGAGCAGCAAACTCCATGAGAGAATCATCCAAGTACAGGAGGTACTAGTAACAATGATCACAGGCAACCCCGAACAGATTTTCCAGAGTTTGGGCCTCACCTTAATCCCAAAGTTAATGCTATCATAAATACTCAAGGAAACATTGAGGTCGTGCATTACAAGAAGACCCCCAAGAAGAATAATTTACAATAATTGGTGTTGGGGATGAAGCCTATGATCGTCGTCTGGACGAAATAGCGGAAAAGTTGAGATCTCTGGAGTCCAAAAACTCTTTGGGATTTGATGTTATAGACATGGGTTTAGTGGAGGGGGTCAGGATTCCTCACAAATTCCAGCCTCCTTGCTTTGAGAGATATAATGGTACCTCTTGTCCACGTACTCATATGCAGTCTTTTTTGGGAAGATTGAAGGCTTATACCATGGACGAAAAAGTTGTGGATGTTCTACTTCGAAGATAGTCTGACCGGGGCATCCTGTGAATGGTATTCTCACTTGTCCAGAGCAACAGTCAGAAACTGGAAGGATTTGGCCGAAGCTTTCATACGCCAGTATCAATATAACCTGGACATGGCTCCCAACAGGACCCTCCTAATGGGTATGTCATAGTCTTCAAGGGAAAGCTTCCAGGAGTATGCCCAAAGGTGGAGACAGCTTGCTGCTGCTGTCCAGCCTCCAATGTCTGAGAGAGAAATGGCCGACATGTTTATGAATACCCTATAGGGAACATACATTGAAAAACTTGTTGCTTTCTCGTCCACTAGCTTTGCGGATGTAGTTATAGCTGGGGAGAGAATTGAGAGTCTACTAAAGATGGGCAAAATTTTAGACAATGGTGCCAGTTCCAGCAATACAAGGAAACCCTTTGCAGGACCTCGTAGGACAGGTGAGACCAACTCAATGAATATGAGCAGAGGTAGACCTCAATACATGCCAAGATCAGTGTCTGTTGTCACCATTCCATCTCCAGCACCTCAACAACAGTATCCTCCATAACCACAACACTTTCCACCGCAACAACAATTTCCTCAACAGAGATCTTACACCAATAACAATCAGCAACAACGACCATTTCAACAAAGGCCTTCACAAGTCAACAGGGTTATCGATCCCATTCAGATGCCCTATGCTGCCTTACTTCCACAGTTGTTAAAGCTCAACTTGATTGAATTGAGGACTCTGGCTCCACTAGATCCCCAGAACCTTCCAAGAAACTATGATGTTAATGCTCGATGCGCCTTCCACTCAAATGCACCTGGCCATACTACAGAAAAGTGTAGAGCATTACACATGAAGGTTTAGGATTTGATTGATTCTAAGGCAGTCAACTTTGCACCACCTCCAAGTGTTACCAAGAATCCTATGCCTAGCCATGGTGGGCCTAGGATAAATGCTATTGAGGAGGATCAACCGATGAACCTAATTGACAATGTTGCAAGCATTCAGACACCTCTGGCCGAGGTTAAAGCCCAACTTTTAAAGTTCCAAGTTTTCCCGGGTTGTGAGGCCCATTGTGAGGCCTGCAAGACTTCTATTAACGGTTGTGCAAATTTGAAGATCGGTATCAATAATCTTATCAAGGAAGGCACTTTACAGATCACTTCAATAGTTCAAGCTCCTACAACATCAACAACCATTCCTCCTACAACTCCAGCACACATCATTCCATCAGATATCACTCCTACAACTTCAACAACAATCATTCCAACAGATTCTTCTACAACATCAACAATCATCCCTTCTTCAACAACAAAAGACATCAGCTCGACACATCTTTCTACAACAACAACAACCATCGATGAAGATATTTCCACAGTTACTATTTACTATGATACTGCGACAATCCACGTTCCAGATTCACATCAACAACTCCATCAACATCAGCAACCTTCACCATCAACACCACCTCCGGTCAGACCTCCTGTTACAATTTATTATGAACCACAGACTGTCTCAATTCCTTCTTCTGTAGCAATCAGTCTGGTTACTATCACAGTACCGAGACCAGTTCCATATGACAGCAGCAGTGTTGTGCCTTGACACTATGGCTCAGATTTGTATTGCGATGGAAAGAAAGTCACTTTTGACACTTCTACACCACAAATTGATAATGTGGGGGGAGGCGGAGGCTTCACTCGAAGCGGACGTCTCTTTTCCTCACAATTCCAAAGAACTAATGCTGAAGCAGAAGTTGCTGCTAAGGCTAAGGGTAAGAATGTGGTGCCAGAAGAGCCAATTGCCAAGGAAACTCAGAAGACATCCTTTGATCAGGATGTGGATGAGTTCATGAGAATTATCAAGAAGATTGACTACAAGGTTGTGGATCAGCTTCACCAGACACCCTCCAAGATCTCCATTCTATCATTGCTCATGTGTTCCGAAGCTCACTGGAATGCATTACTCAAAGTCTTGCACGCATCTTACGTGCCTGAGGAGATTACAGTTAATCAGCTAGAGACGGTGGTTTCAAATGTCAATACCAATCATGGACTAGGTTTTACCGATGCTGATTTGACTACGGAGGGACGTAACCACAACAAGGCTTTACATATCACCTTAGAATGTAAAGGTGTTGTTTTATCTGATGTCTTGGTTGACACTGGTGTAACACCCCAAAATTTCCCCTTTTATTTATTATCAACCTCGAGCGATTTACGCTTCATTCCCGCATCATTCTGCATATCATTGCATTGCATTTGAAAAATAAATAAATAAATATATCATCATCCTTTGCATACACATGAGGTGTGTGGTCGATCGAGGCTTGCCAAACATTGGAGTTCAAGAGAAAAATAATATGCCAAAAATAATCCAAACCACTTCCAAGCTAACCAACCAAAAAAAGAGAGGAAGATTTCACCTTTCCCTCTGTTTTCCTTCCACTTTCCTTCCACATTTCCTTTCATTTCTTCCCCTCTTATTTTTTCCACTTCAATTCCACTCCTTTTCCCTTGGATGCTTCTACCATGTTCTACAACCTTCTAGAGTATTCCATGGAATATTCCATTTGCAACCCTAACCCTAACTAACTACAAACCTAACTTCATTCCTAAACCTAATTCCATTCCCAAGCCTAGCTCCAAGCCTAGCCTCTATATAATCATTAATCACTTCAATGCAAACGGTTCCCAAGTTTTGTTCCCAATTTTTCACTCTCTCATAATTTCTAGAATCACTTTTTCTCTCTCCCTCTTCCTCCATTTCCCTTTTCACCAAAGCTTTTTTGAAGAAGATCTTCAAGTTTCACATTGAAACTTGAAGATCTTAAAGCTTAACCTCCAACCTCCATTGATTTGGACATTATAGAAGAAGAATCTACTGATTTGTGTGAAGATTTCAACTTATCGGAAGCGCAAGAAGTATCAAGCATCAAGAACGTATTTATTTTGCACATTTGCGGATTCTTCGGATCTCTCTTCGATGAAGCTCCGTTTCTTGCAACATTTACCGAAGCACTTCTCCGCTTCGTAGGTTGGTGAACTAAAACCATGCTAGCTTTAAATTATTCTCTCCATCTCGCCATTTTGGCATTCTTTAAGTGCTTTTCCTACTTGTGGTTGATTACGTTTTCGTTACGTTTTGCTAGCAATTTGTGGAGTTTAATGGATTAAAAGTTAGGTTGTAGTTTGTTATAGGTTCTAGCATGTGTTAATAAGCCCTAATTGAGTAGAAATTCGTGTTAACATGATTAGATGTGTGTTAGGGATGTTTAGAAGTAAGTTTGTGGCCAAAAGCACTTTATTTCAAAGCAAATGTTCACTTTTTGTTCAGTGTTAACCGGTAAACGCGTGCGTTTTTGGCCAAAATGCTGTATTTTTCTGTCCGTTAACGGGTTAACCAATTTGTTTAATCGGTTAATGCTGTTGGATTTTGGTTTTTTAGCTTATTTGCTTTCTTTTTCTTGCCTCCTTGTGCCTCTAATGTTCATGCATGTTTAGGTACTAATTTTAGGGAATTTTCTAGGTTGGTTTCGACATCTCATTCTCTCATTTCGAGTCGTTTCGACGCGTTTCCGTTCATGTTGCACATTATGCGTTTATGTTTTCATTTGTGTATAATTTGACTCATTGCATTTTGTTGCTATGTCTATGCATCATTTGGCATGTAAATAATCATGCTGCATTCTGTTTTTGCATCTTTTGCATAATTCGTTAACTCATTTGCATTTCATTGTATCTATATATATGTTGCATTTCACATAACCATGTATGTATGTGCATTTGGTTGCATTTGGTTACATGTTTGATCATATCATTCACATCAATTCAATTCTGAATTTTGCATTGAGCTTGGCATTCTTGTTGATCTATCATGTTGCATATTCATGATCAATGCTCATTATGTTCACATGCCATGTTCATGTGCCATATTTTGCATACTTGTTGCATAATCAATCATGTGGTGCATTCTTGCATAATCCTCCCAAAATAATTATGTCACTCATTTGTGTATGTTGATCTATGTTCAAATGCATATTCATGATTAATTGGTACATTTTTCATTAAGTTTTTGTATTAAAAAATGAAAATAATCAAATCTGCATTTTACATTTCATAGCTGACTTTGCATATAGGTGTTGTAAAATACAAGCTATTTGTTATGTTTGCATGTTGTATGTGACTTTTTACACCTATCTTTACATGCTGATTATGGGCTGTAGAAATTTACCTTGTGTTATGCATTGTTTTGGTAGTTGTTGCTATTTTAGGGGCTGTAATAGGTGCTGCATTTTGTTTTAGCATATTTTTTAGTTCCTCTAAAATTAAGATAGAGTTTAGATTGAGTCCTAGAGTTATTAGGATTTAATTGGTGTGGGTTTGCTTTATTATTTTTAATAAAATGCACACTAATCTTTGTTTTGTAGGGAGGGAAAGGTATGTTTCCTTACACCTTATCCTTTTTAATTTTTTATGCATTTTCTTTATACATTTAATTCACTTTTTCCTTCCATATTTGTGATTGGTAGGAATCCCCTTTGTTAGGATCAACTTATCTTCCTTAGGAAGTAAGTTGCATCCTTTTTCTTCTTTCTTTTCCTTTTCTTCCTTAGGAATAAAAAAAACTCATAAACCATTAGGATCTCCCTTTTGTGCATAATAAATAACTTAGTGTTGGTCTTAGTCCCCCTTAGTTTTTTGTCATTTTCCGATTTGAGTCTTCTTCTCTAATCTTCAAACAAAATCTAAAAGAAACTTAATAAAAGATTGAAATAGTCTCTTGCGCATAGCCTTATTCCATGGGGCACTCATATTCATTCCATCTTGGAATAGTGTGGGCTTGTCTAATATGACGTACAAGTCTAATCATGAGACTATCTTCATAAGAAAAAACACTTAAAACACTTCTCATAAAAGACAATCAACAAAGACATCGCGTCTTCTCTTCTCATGTCCTACTCTTTGCGGACGAATGCGACTTACTTCGACAGTTCAAACAGCGATACAGTAAACACCCTCGAGTCAGAGCCGGTAACACCTGAGCTAGAGTTATGGCAACGTCATCCTAAAAAACACAAAAACGTTTCCGCCTTAGTTAGGCAAACTACGTCGACTCTGATCCTCATTATCCTGATGAGGTACGTAGGCAGCGGGGTAGGGCCTGTTCGAGCATATTCTTTATTTTCCCTACATTTTCCCCTCTTTCTTTTTATTCTCTTTCTCTAGTTCCCTTTCTCATTTCCATTCCCATTCCAGTTAGCAGTTCATTTGCTCAACAGCTTTATTTTCTCACCCTTTGAAACAAACAAGCAAGCGTGGATCCCGTCGGGTATGACAGACGATCAGGGGTGCTAATACCTTCCCAGGTCATAACCGACTCCCGAACCCAGATCTTTGGTTCGCAGGACCTTGTCCTTTCCTTCTTCCTTAGGTTTGTGCAGTATTACCTTTCCCGTTCCTTCAGGATAAAAATTTCTGGCTGGCGACTCTACCTTTTCCGTGCCACTTTCGCGTTTGTACTAGGATGAAAATCCCGAGAGCGACAGCTAGCAACTCTGCTGGGGACCGAACCCAGAATCTTTGGTTTCCCTTGTAGAGTCAATCCTAGCGTCTGTTTGTTTTTGTTTCTTTGGGTGTTTATGTGTGTGATGTTGTGTTTATTTACTCTTTTCGTTTACAGCTTTACTTTACAGCTTTATTTACTGCTTTCAGCATTTATTTTCCATGCATCATATATTGGACTGTGCTGATTTCATTTTTTCTGTGGGATGGGGTTACTGTGAGACGAGCTCGTACCGGGGCTCGAGTGCAGCCTAGGACTTAGAGTGGTTCCACTTTGGCTTCATGGCATCTTGCTATGTTGGTAGTAGTTAGTTCCACACCTTGACTTGCGACCTTCTCGGAAATGTATTGATGCCAAAATCTTTCTGGGGCAATACACAACCTTGATAGTTATGTGCAGTCAGGGGACCGATCATTGAGAACCTTTGTGGAAACATCCCTCTCCAGTGATGACAGTGGAAGACCACATTTGTTGGCAAACCCACTCACATCCGAGGGCCCACAGGGAACTCGCATAGGATGGCCTGGTTCTCTCATAGGAACCCAGTCAAGGAAAACTGTTTGTATGACAATAGTATTATACCCTTCGGGATGAATGTACTATTGTTTCTCGATTCAGTTCTTGAAGCTGAGGACTTATGAGGGATGCTTGTTTTCCCTGTACTCAGCTGAGACCTCCCTGGGTAGTATATAATGCCAAACCGATTCCCTGATTTGGTCATTCGCCATTTCTTAGAAATGGTGAATGTATTATCGCTATCCGACTTTGAGAGTCTGTGATGTTGACTCGGAGTAGCACACCCGTGAAATGGGAGGGGTTTACAGGTTTGCAGGAACCCTGAAACTTCCAACATACCCGCTTTGCCAGCATTGTTTAGTATAATGATCAGGTTCTACATGGTCCTTTGGTTTTGAAATCCGGGATTTCAGTGGTACTGTTATTATGACTCTTCAATAGCATATGAGTGTCTTCTCAACACCAACATTAGACCAGTGATGGCCAGACCTTTGATCACATGCCAGTGCATTGCATAACATCCTCTGCATGCTTGCATTACTAACACATACTTACTCATTTGCAAGGTCGTATGTCGCATCCTCATGAACATATCATACGCATTTACCACATGATTTGCATATTTTGCATTTTTACAGGTTATTCGGACTTCCTAACTTATTCAACTTCAGACAATATAGTTGGTCAATGCATTCACCAGTATCCAACAAAAAGAAACCGAGTGAGAAGATGGATCAGTTCATGGAAATGATGACCGGCATTGATCAGAATCAAGAGCGTCTCAGGTTGATGGTTGAGCAACCCCATGGGAATGCTAATACTGGAACACCGACTGAGAATGTGGATCCTAACGCTGCCCGTAACGGAGGGCCAAATCTAAATGGGACTGCGGCCCGTAATGAAGACACTCAGGAAGACCAGTTCACTCTACTGGATGCTGATATGGGTAGTATGAATGAGGTCAACAATCGAAGGTATGAAGAGATGGCGGAGAAGATTAAGGCCATGGAATGTCAGAATTCCCTGGGCATCGATGTAAATAGTCTTGGGTTAGTGCCAGGAGTCAGAATCCCTCCTAAGTTCAAGGTTCCATCATTTTACAAGTACAAAGGCAGCACGTGCCCTAGAAGTCACATTCATGCATACTTTGGAAGAATTTTGGCTCACACTGATGACGAGAAACTTTGGATGCATTTCTTCCAAGATAGTCTATCTGGAGCTTCATTGAGCTGGTACATGAAGCTGAGCAGGGTCTCTACCCGATGCTGGAAAGATTTAGCTGAAGCTTTTCTCAAGCATTATCAATACAATATTGATATGGCTCCAAACCGCACTCAGTTGCAGAATTTGTCTCAACGACCCAAGGAAAGTTTTAAGCAGTATGCTCAAAGGTGGCGTGAGCTGGCCGCACAAGTTCAACCTCCATTGCTCGATCGGGAAATGGCAGACATGTTTATGGGAACCTTGTAAGATGCATACTTGGATCGTCGGGCCGCTTGCTCGTGCATCGGTTTTGCTGATATTGTCATCGCTGGAGAAAGGATAGAAAATTTCTTGAAATTAGGAAAGATCCAGGATGCAAGCAGTGTTGGTTCTTCTGGTGTGAAGAAACCATTTAGCAATGGCCAAAGACGAAGAGAAGGCGATACCAATGATGTGTATAGGGGCCGAGACATAGGTCGTTCACAAGGTTACTACCAAACAGCTGCAGTGACTATTACACCACAGGTTCAACCACAACCTCAAGGTCAGCAATATCAAGCACAAAGACCAAATCAGGAAAGAACAAGAGCGAGAAACCGCAGACTTGATCCCATCCCATGCCCATATGTTGTATTGCTTCCAGAGCTGCTAAAGTTGAACATGGTCGAGCTTTGTACCATGAGAGCTCCTTCTCCTGATAATCTACCTCCAAACTTTGATGCAAATGCCAGATGCAAATTCCATTCGGGTGCCCAGGGGCACAATATTGAGAAATGTTGGGCTTTTCAGAACAAGTTACAAGACCTAATTGACTCCAAGGCGATCAATTTTTCTCCTCACCCAAATGTACTCCAAAATCCAATGCCTAATCACAACGGATTCGGTGTCACGGTTGTTTTACCAGATGGTCCATGCTAAGCTGGAATCTTCAAAAAGCAAATAAAGCCATCAGTATTCAGATACTCTCAGCAATGGCAACTGTTTGTTTGTTTTTCTTCAATTCATTTTCATCCTTATTGAGGGGAACTATGTCGCTCTGATTCTTCATTGGTCATGGGTCAATGGAGATACGTAGGCAGAAGATCGTCAGGTCTTTCCGAGCAACCTTATAAGTCAACTTTACTCTCCAGTTCACTCTTTCCTTCAGACGTCTCATATCAGAGTCAAAATAACTAGAAGAAGAGTTATGATTGCCATTATTGGGTATACGGCAGCAACTTGAAGATTACAAGTCTGTGAGAAAGCTATTGATCACTGAAAGTATCCAAGACTGACAGGTCCATACGGAGTCAAGCCTCCTCAACAACGGCAATATTCAGCTTCTTTACTGCATTTCCATTTGTAGTTCCTTTTATTTGCAAAACATTTGTATACATGTATGAAAGTTGTTTACTTTTGAATGTTATCAATAATAAAACTCACATGTTTTTCTTGAAGTAATTCATTCGCATTTACTTATAATTCTGTATATGTACATCGCAATACCAATTGTCATGCTTAAACTCTATGAGGGAGAATGACGAAGAAATAACGCAAGAATCTCTAATTGTGTGCTCTCGAGTAAGGCCCTGTTGACGACGTACAGGCTTTGTTTCAAATCCCTAAACACTAGAGATATAAGGGAGATAGACCCTTGCTAACCCCCTTGAGCCTTGAAGTAGGAGTTTCTTTTCGCATGAAAAACCCTTATGTTTAACCACGGGGCAGGGTAGATGTCAGCTAGTCGGACCAAGCGTTCAGGCTTTCATAAAAAAGTATATTTGAGGACCCATTACATTCTACTATGCTAATCAAGAGGTCTAAAGACCAGAAACCACAATGGTTATCCAAATCAAGAGGTCCAAAGGTTAGAAGCCACAATGGTTATCCTTCATCGACCAAAGAATGAGGCAGTCACAACCCTCACAAAGCAATCAAGACAAACAGTGTCACACGATTTGTTCAAAAAAGAAAGAAATGAAAAGCCCGCTAAGTCGAAACTTGAAAACAAACGACTTAGGAAAAAATTAGGGCATCTCGCTGGACTTCACAATCAAAGATTCACAAGAATCAGTCTAGGAAAAAGTTAGGGATAAGCAAAATAACGCAAAAGCGAAAGACAAAAAGGATTACACAAGAAAGATCCTTAAGCAAGAACAAAGTCATGTGGCACAGACACGAAAGACAAAGGGGTGACTGACTCCAAATAACAACTTGATTGGTGCCTAAACCGATAGCAGCAATGGTTTCTCGACCGATACGAAACCCTTGTGAAAGGTGAGTGCTTGTGAAAATTAGCTGAACATAGGATGGAGAACATCACGAAGAGGGGTGGGCACAAATAATTTCGAGCCTATATCATTTGTTTCTATAACCGTGAATCGGGCCACGATACAACCCTCAAAAGTCCTAACTGAAACAAGGTTAATTTGAGAGCGTACTACCACGAGATGGCGTTCCTGACTCCTATGAGTTGTGCTAAAATACCTTGTTGGTATTTCATGTGCATGCGTTCTTTCAATCAAAAATCATTTTGTATCTCAACCAGTGATTTGCTCACAAAGGTTTGCGACCCCTTTTCAAAACTTCAAGATTATCATGAGTGTTGCATTAGAATTTCCATTCTATGAATAAACATTTTCTGCCTGCATACATTTGTTTGACATCATAAAAAGATCACATGCGAAAATTCAGTCCAGAAGCATAGGCTTGCCAAGTTGAGAAGTCTAAAACTTCTGAAAGACAGTCACGTCGAGGTGCACTTTTCCGAGAAAACTCCCTTAAGGACTTTCCTAACCAGTTAAGATAAGAATCAGCCAAACTGGGGCAATCACTCGAGATTCAGATCTCTCCTAGAGCAATTAGTCAAAGACTCAAACTGGGGAAAGCCACCCAATCGCATGAGGACTCATTCTTTCCCGAAGACAAATAATCGGAAGTTTAGAATACCTGGGCAATTATACTCCTGAAGAGTTTAAAGACGCCAAGTCTTTTTGTAAAATCCTCTTAAGGTAAAGCCTGAAGCAAAGCAAATGATCCCTAGCACGAAACAACGAGAAGTCTCTCCTCCTCAGCAAGACGTATTTCAGTTTCGTTATCCCCAACAGGCGCATGGAAGTTATCCCCAACAAAGTCGCCAAACCCTTCTTCAACAGTTTTCCTTGATCTTATTTCCCAGCAGATCTCAAACCAAGTCCTTCTCTTCCCCAGCAGTGCAATAAGGATTATCCCTAGCAAGAGTCGTCTTCCCGTAATGAAGCAATTCTTACAAGAATCCAGAAATTCTCGATAGTTAGCTGAACGGTTCCCTTCCCCGCAGAGGTTTGGAAAATTCAGGTAGACAAGAGAGTTCTCCTCAGCAGAGCCTTAACAAGTCTTCCCCCAGCTAAGTCGAAAAGTTGTCGATTCCCCAGCGAAATCCGTGGGGTGAGATTCAATCCCCAACAGTAGAGGCATCCCCTAGCAGGGCCTCCAAATATAAAGTCCAATTTATGTTTGGCAAAGGTAATAAGTCGAGACAGACTAGTCACACTCTTCTCCAACAGAAATATTGGCAATCATCTATATTCCCCACAGAGTCAGCAAGGATCTGTTATTTTCGCGTCAGGAATTCCCTTTGTACCTATCCCCTAGTGTCATGGGGCATCATGTCATTTAGTGCAACATATGCATGCTCAATCCAAGGTTTATATCCAAAGTCCACCTGCAGCGTGGCAACTTATCCAAAGTCCAATCGTAGATTGGCCAAAGTCCATCCTCTGGGTGGAAAATTCTTAAAGTCCAGTCGCAGACTGGCCAAAGTCCATCCTCTGGGTGGCCAATTCAAAAGTCCCCCGTAGTGGGCCAAAGTCCCTCGTAGTGAGCAATCTGCCCCCGTAGTGTGGCGAATTTCAAAAGTCCCCCGTAGTGGGCCAAAGTCCCCCGTAGTGGGCCAAAGTCCCCCGTAGTGGGCCAAAGTCCCCCGTAGTGGGCAATCTGCCCCCGTAGTGTGGTGAATTTCAAAAGTCCCTCGTAGTAGGCCAAAGTCTCCCATAGTGAGCAATATTCCCCCGTAGTGTGGCGAATTTCCAAAGTCCCCCGTAGTGGGCCAAAGTCTCCCGTAGCTGAGCAATGTGCCCTCGTAGTGTGGCAAGATTTCCAAAGCCCCCGCAGTGTGGCAGAGTATCCCTGCAGAGTGAGCAAACGTCCATTCTCAGGGTGGCAAGGTATCAAAAGTCTCCCGTAGTGAGCAGAGCGCCCCCGTAGTGTGGCCGAAATAAAAGTCTTTCGTAGCGAGCAGTGACCCCTGTAGTGTGGCAAAGCATTCAAAAGGCCACCTGTTGTGTGGCACGTCATTATTAGCCCAGTAAAAGTCCACCAGTAGCGTGGCAAATCAACAATTTCCTAATGTTATTCCAAAACATTCACCAGTTCACTATTCTTTACATCAAGATTCTCCCCAAGCAGAGTTCAGATGGTTGGGTTATTTCCCTTGTCTTCTTCCACCGAGTGCAAATTTTCTGGTTGTTTTTAGTATTCAATCCCTGCATACTTCAAACGTCTGAAAGCGACTGCTATCATCCATTCAAGTCTACAGTGATTGAATAGGGGCAGCTCTAACACCCCAAAATTTGCCCTCTTATTTATTATCAACCTCGAGCGATTTACGCTTCATTCCCGCATCATTCTGCATATCATTGCATCACATTTGAAACATAAATAAATAAATAAATCATCATCCTTTGCATTCGCATGAGGTGTGTGGTCGATCGAGGCTTGCCAAACATTGGAGTTCAATAGAAAAATAATATCCCAAAAATAATCCAAACCACTTCCAAGCTAACCAACCAAAAAAAAAAGAAGAAGATTTCACCTTTCCCTCCGTTTTCCTTCCACTTTCCTTCCACATTTCTTTTCATTTCTTCCCCTCTTATTTTTTCCACTTCAATTCCACTCCTTTTCCCTTGTATGCTTCTACCATGTTCTACAACCTTCTAGAGTATTCCATGGAATTCCAAGGAATATTCCCTCTCCAACCCTAACCCTAACTAACTACAAACCTAACTCCATTCCTAAACCTTATTCCATTCCCAAACCTAGCTCCAAGCCTAGCCTCTATATAATCATTAATCACTTCAATGCAAAAGGTTCCCAAGTTTTGTTCCCAATTTTTCACTCTCTCATAATTTCTAGAATCACTTTTTCTCTCTCACTCTTCCTCCATTTCCCTTTTCATTCAAAGCTTTTTTGAAGAAGCTCTTCAAGTTTCACATTGAAACTTGAAGATCTTAAAGCTTAACCTCCAACCTCCATTGATTTGGACTTTGTAGAAGAAGAAGCTACTGATTTGTGTGAAGATTTCGACTTATTGGAAGCGCAAGAAGTATCAAGCATCAAGAACGCATTTAATTTGCGCATTCGCGGATTCTTCGGATTTCTCTTCGATCAAGCTCTGATTCTTGCAACATTTACCGAAGCACTTCTCTGCTTTGTAGGTTGGTGAACTAAAACCATGCTAGCTTTAAATTATTCTCTCAATCTCGCCATTTTGGCATTCTTTAAGTGCTTTTCCTACTTGTGGTTGATTACTTTTTCGATACGTTTTGCTAGCGATTTGTGGAGTTTAATGGATTAGAACTTAGGTTGTAGCTTGTTATAGGTTCTAGTATGTGTTAATAAGCCCTTATTGAGTAGAAATTCGTGTTAACATGATTAGATGTGTGTTAGGGATGTTTAGAAGTAAGTTTGTGGTCAAAAGCACTTATTTCAAAGCAAATTTTCACTTTCTGTTCTGCATTAACCGGTTAACGCATTTGGTTAACCGGTTAACGTGTGCGTTTTTAGCCAAAATGCTGTATTTTTCTGCCCGTTAATGGGTTAACCAATTTGTTTAACCCGTTAACGCTGTTGGATTTTGTTTTTTTTAGCTTATTTGCTTTTTTTTTCTTGCCTCTGTGTGCCTCTAATGTTCATGCATGTTTAGGTACTAATTTTAGGGAATTTTCTAGGTTGGTTTCGACATCTCATTCCCCCATTTCGAGTCGTTTCGACGCGTTTCCGTTCATGTTGCACATTATGCATTTATGTTTTCATTTGTGTATAATTTGACTCATTGCATTTTGTTGCTATGTCTATGCATCATTTGGCATGTAAATAACCATGTTGCATTCTGTTTTTGCATCTTTTGCACAATTCGTTAACTCATTTGCATTACATTGTATCTATATATATGTTGCATTTCAAATAACCATGTATATATGTGCATTTGGTTGCATTTGGTTACATGTTTGATCATATCATTCACATCAATTCAATTCTGAATTTTGCATTGAGCTTGGCATTCTTGTTGATCTATCATGTTGCATATTCATGATCAATGCTCATTATGTTCATATGCCATGTTCATGTGCCATATTTTGCATACTTGTTGCATAATCAATCATGTGGTGCATTCTTACATAATCCTCCCAAAATAATTATGTCACTCATTTGTGTATGTTGATCTATGTTCAAATGCATATTCATGATTAATTGGTACATTTTTCATTAAGTTTGTGCATTAAAAAATGAAAATAATCAAATCTGCATTTTACATTTCATAGCTAACTTTGCATATAAGTGTTGTAAAATACATGTTATTTGTTATGTTTGCATGTTGTATGTGACTTTTTACACCTATCTTTACATGTTGATTATGGGCTATAGAAATTTACCTTGTGTTATGCATTGTTTTGGTAGTTGTTGCTACTTTAGGGGATGTAATAGGTGCTGCATTTTGTTTTAGCATATTTTTTAGTTCCTCTAAAATTAAGATAGAGTTTAGATTGAGTCCTAGAGTTATTAGGATTTAATTGGTGTGGGTTTGCTTTATTATTTTTAATAAAATGCACATTAATCTTTGTTTTGTAAGGAGGGAAAGGTATGTTTCCTTACACCTTATCCTTTTTAATTTTGTATGCATTTTCTTTATGCATTTAATTCACTTTTTCCTTCCATATTTGTGATTGGTAGGAATCCCCTTTGTTAGGATCAACTTATCTTCCTTAGGAAGTAAGTTGCATCATTTTTCTTCTTTCTTTTCCTTTTCTTCCTTAGGAATAGAAAAACCTCATAAACCATTAGGACCTCCCTTTTGTGCATAATAAATAACTTAGGATTGGTCTTAGTCCCCCTTAGTTTTTTGTCCTTTTCCGATTTGAGTCTTCTCTCATCTTCAAACAAAATGTAAAAGACACTTAATAAAAGATTGAAATAGTCTCTTGCGCATAGCCGTATTCCATGGGGCACTCATATCCATTATATCTTGGAATAGTGTGGGCTTGTCTAACATGACGTACAAGTCTAATCATGAGACTATCTTCACAAGCAAAAACACTCAAAACACTTCTCATAAAAGACAATCAACAAAGACATCGCGTCTTCTCTTCTCATCTCCTAATCTTTACGGACGATTGCGACTTACTTTGACAGTTCAAATAGCAATACGGTAAACACCCTCGAGTCAGAGCCGGTAACACTTGAGCTAGAGCTATGGCAACGTCATCCTTAAAAACACAAAAAAGTTTCCGCCTTTGTTAGGCGAACTACGTCGACTCTGATCCTCATTATCCCGATGAGGTACGTAGGCAGCAGGGTAGGGCCCGTTCGAGCACATTCTTTATTTTCCCTACCTTTTCCCCCTCTTTATTTTTATTCTCTTTCTCTAGTTCTCCTTCTCATTTTCATTCCCATTCTAGTTAGCAGTTCATTTGCTCAGCAGCTTTATTTTCTCACCCTTTGAAACAAACAAGCAAGCATGGATCCCGTCGGGTACGACGGACGATCTGGGGTGCTAATACCTTCCCAGGTCGTAACCGACTCCCGAACCCATATCTTTGGTTCGTAGAACCATGCATGGCTAGCGACTCTACCTTTTCCGTGCCACTTTCGCGTTTGTACTAGGATGAAAATACCAGGAGCGACAACTGGGTCTTCTCTCAATGTTCTCCCAAAGAAAGCCTTGGTCAAGATGGAATATGATGGTCTTGCTTTGTGTCCAAGTAACCTGGTAGTGAGAGCCTTTGAAGGTTCTAAAATATTGGTTCTTGGAGAAATTGAGTTACCTGTTGTGATTGGCCCCCAGATCTTCAAAACTGTCTTCTACGTGATGGACATTCAGCCTGCATGTAGCTGTTTGTTGGGTCAGCCATGGATTCATGCCGCTGGCGCTGTAACGTCGACCTTTCACTAGAAGTTGAAATACGAATGGGAAGGCCAAATCATCACAATTTGCGGGGAAGAGGATATATTCGTCAGTCATCTAGCTACTTACATGTATATTGAGATGGACGGAGAGATCCATGAGACAATGAGCCAAGGGTTTGAGGCCCTCAATGTCAATGAAGCAACAGCTGAAGTGTCTGGTACTTCAATTTACTCTTATAAGCAAGCTCGGAAGGTTGTTGAAGATGGGAATGCCCAAGGCTGAGGCAAGTTGCTACAAGTCTAGGTCAAGGAAGACAAATTCGGGTTGGGTTACAAACCATCCTGACAGGTCCAAGAGGAGGCTGCTAAAGCTCCAAAGTTTATCAGTTGGGGAATGCTAACCCCAGATGCAATCAACAATGTGGAAGACGAGGCTGAAAGTGACTTCAACCTGGAGAGCTGGATTCGTCCAAGGGTCCCAGGCCAACAAGTCCTTAACTGGTCTTCCCAAGAAATTATAAGGATTACTTCTGCAGAGTAATTATTATTTCATGTTTAAGCATGCATCAAGTCATGCATCTTGTCCAAGGTGTCAGGACTCATTTTGTAATAGGTCCATATTTGTATTTTGTGCAAATGAATGATTAATGAACAAATGGACATCTTTTGCAAACGATCTTCTTTTTCGCTCATTGTTTTTCATTTTTGTTATTTTCGCACAAAGCAATAAATGGCAATGTTTTTCAATAATAACTCCATTCACTTTTTTTTTCTAAACAAGATTAAAATCAATCACTAAAATGAACAAATCTCAACCCTTGCAGAGATAATCCTCCAGATTGCACCGACAACAGCACTGCTATGACCTTGTATGACTTTGACAATCCAATTAATCAAGCAGATGAAGGGGTTGATGAAGACTATGATTTGCCTAAAGAGTTGGCTAGGTTGTTGAGGCAAGAGGAAAAAGTGATTGCTCCTCATCAGGAGGAGGTTGAAACTCTCAATCTTGGTACCGAGGAAGATGTAAAAGAGGTGAGGATCGGGGCTAGTCTACAAGCTCCAGTGAAAGAACAGCTCATTAGTATGCTTCGGAAATATGTTGACGTCTTTTCTTGGTCCTATCAAGATATGTCGGGTCTAGATACGGACATTGTCATGCACAGATTGCCACTGAAAGAAGATTGTCCTCCAGTCAAACAGAAGCTATGCCGTACTCGCCCAGACATGGCCATGAAGATTAAAGAAGTAAAAAAGCAGTGGGACGTCGATTTTCTCGTTGTAACTAGTTACCCTCCGTGGGTTGCAAATATTGTACCCGTACCTAAGAAGGATGGCAAGGTGCGTATGTGTGTGGATTACCGGGACCTGAACAGAGCTAGCCCAAAAGATGATTTCCCATTACCTTGCATTGATGTATTGGTGGACAACACGACTCAGTTCTCGGTATTTTCTTTCATGGATGGATTTTCTGGGTACAATCAGATTAAGATGTCACCTGAAGACATGGAGAAAACAACTTTCATCACACCTTGGGGCACGTTTTGCTACAAGGTAATGTTGTTTGGTCTGAAGAATCGGTGCAACATATCAATGGGATATGGTAACATTATTCCAAGATATGATCCACAAAGAAATTGAGTGCTATGTGGATGATATGATTGCCAAGTCCCTTACAGAAGAAGATCATCTAGTGAATCTGCTGAAACTGTTCAAACGCCTGAGGAAGTATCAGTTGAAGTTGAACCCCAACAAATGTACATTCGGGGTGCATTCCGGTAAGCTGCTGGGTTTTATTGTAAGTGAAAAGGGAATTGAGGTTGATCCCAACAAATTCAAAGTTATTCAGGAAATGCCTTCACCTAAGACTGAGAAAGAAGTTCGAGGGTTCTTGGGTATATTGAACTACATATTAAGGTTCATATCTCATCTCACTGCAACCTGCGAACCCTTGTTTAAGCTGTTAAGAAAGGAACAAATAGTCAGGTGGAACGATGATTGTCAGAGAGCTTTTGACAAGATCAAAGAATATCTGCAAGAACCTCCAATTCTCATGCCTCCGGTTGAAGGAAGACCTCTAATCATGTATCTAGCAGTATTAGAAGAGTCAATGGGGTGTGTGTTGGGCCAGCATGACGAGTCTGGTCGAAAAGAGTATGCAATATATTACCTAAGCAAAAAGTTTACCAACTGTGAACAACGTTATTCACTGCTCGAGAAAACTTGTTGTGCTTTAGCGTGGGTTGCTCGCTGACTAAGACAGTATATGTTGACTCATACTACCTTATTGATCTCAAAGATGGATCCAGTCAAGTACATATTTGAGAAGCCAACACTTACCGGAAGGGTTGCCAGGTGGCAAATGATTCTAACAGAGTATGACATTCAATACACCTCTCGAAAGGCCATCAAAGGCAGTGTATTGTCTGACTACCTGGATGAGCAACCCATTAATGATTACCAGCCTATGAGATTTGACTTCCCGGATGAGGACATCATGTTCTTGAAAGCAAATGATTGTGAAGAGCCAGTTCACATTGAAAGGCCTGATCCGGAAGAAGCATGGGCTATGATGTTTGACGGGGAAGTTAATTGGAACGGTCGTGGAGTTGGTGCGGTGCTTATCACACCCAAGGGAGTTCATATGCCTTTCTCAGCAAAACTTACCTTTGTCTGCACTAACAATGAAGCAGAATATGAAGCTTGTATCATGGGTCTGGAGGAAGCCATTGACCTCAGGATCAAAAATTTGAATGTATTCGAAGATTCAACTTTGGTAATCAACCAGACCAACGACAAGTGGTACACTCATCAGGAGCATCTGATTTCCTACCATGACTATACGAGGAGATTGTTGACCTTCTTCACAACAATCAAGCTCGAATACATCCCTCAATATGAGAATCAGTTTGCAAACGCTTTGGCTACCATTTCATCCATGATCAAAGTACAAGCTGTTAATTACATACCTCAGATTTTGGTACCCAGACTGGACCGACCGGCATATGTATTCTCTGTGGACACTGCCACCGATAACAAGCCTTGGTACCATGACATCAAATGCTTCTTGGAAACTCAGACATACCCACCTGGGGAATCGTCAAATGATAAGAAGACATTAAGAAGGTTAGCCGGTAGTTTCTTCCTCAATACTGATGGCTCTTTATACAAGTGAAACTTCGACATGGTCTTGCTCAGATGTGTTGACAAGAAAGAAGCAGACCTACTGATGCACGAAGTACATGAAGGCTTATTCGGTACCCATGTCGGAGGACATGCAATGACAAAGAAGTTGTTAAGATCAGGTTACTACTAGATCACAATGGATGCTGACTGTTGTGCCTATGTCAGAAAATGCCACAAATGCCAGATCTACGCAGATAAAGTGCATGTGCCTCCGAATCCTTTGAATGTAATGTCTTCACCTTAGCCCTTCGCCATGTGGGGCATTGATATGATTGGAAATATTGAACTGACTGCTTCAAATGGTCACAGATTCATCCTGGTAGCCATTGATTACTTCACCAAATGGGTTGAAGCAGCTTCGTATGCAAATGTAACCAAGCAAGTGGTAGCTAGATTTCTGAAAAGAGATATCATCTGTCGATATGGAATTCCCGAGCGAATCATTACTAATAATGGTTCCAATTTGAACAACAAAATGATGGCTGAGCTTTTCCAGGATTTCAAATTCAACATAACAACTCTTCTCCTTACAGGCCAAAAATGAATGGCGTTGTTGAAGCAGCCAATAAGAATATCAAGAAGATTGTGCAGAAGATGGTAATTACCTATAAAGACTGGCACGAAATGCTACCATTTGCCTTGCATGGGTACTGAACCTCTATAAGAACATCTACTGGGGAAACACCTTATCAGCTTATGTATGGTATGGAAGATGCCCTACCTGTGGAAGTTGAACTACCCTCCTTACGGGTAATAATGGATGTGAAACTGGATGAAGCAGAATGGGTCCGGTCTCGGTACAATCAACTGAATATGATTGAAGAGAAAAGATTAGCAGCTATCTATCATGGGCAATTGTATTAGAAGCGAATGAAGAAATCCTTCGATCAGAAGGTCAGACCTCGGGAATACCAAATGGGAGAGCTTGTCCTGAAAAGAATCCTTCCTCCTCATACAGACCACAGGGGCAAATGGACGCCAAACTACGAAGGCTCATTCATAGTAAATAAAGTCTTCTCTGGTGGAGCACTGATGCTCACTACTATGGATGGCAAGGATTTCTTATCTCCTATGAATTCAGATGCAGTTAAAAAATACTTCGCATAAAATGACCCGCTGGACATAAAAACAGAATGTAAGTCCAGGCAAAAAAAGGGAATCCCGGCGAGTCAAAAACAGAATAAAAGACTCGGGAAAATATAAGGGAAAAAATAAGGCAAAAATAAGGGAAAATAAAAAAAATGTACACCCGCTGAGTTGAAAAGCCACATCGGACAACTCAGGAAAAAATGGGTATCCCGGTGGATTGAAAACCCGAAAGGGCGGTCCACGCAAAATCAGGGAATAAGCGAATAACTGCATTTCTGAATTCGTCTGCATCACTCACAACAGGGGAAGCTCCGAAAGGACAGAGCGTCGGTCAGAATAAACCTTCCTCAGAAAGCAAGATAAGAAGAACGTCAAGGTCATACGGGTCATAGCAAAGGAATCTCAATGGAACATCATCTTCAACATTGCCAACACTTTTATTTTCTCAATTTACAACAATCTCCTCCTTTTAGGGGATTCGCTTCTCTGATTGTACTTGCCTATTCAGGGCACAAAAATCAATAAAATCAGAATATTCAGTCACACTTTGTTTTGTACATTTTTTGTTTCGTTTGCAAAATATCCAAAGTTCATAATACAAAACTTACATAAAAAACATATGAGCCATTTTAATAAATGCTTGCAGGAAATATGTTGCTTTCAGAAAAATCTAATTCCTATGACGGAATCCGGTTAAGGATACTTCGGGGCACTTGTACGTTCTCTTTTGTCTTAACAAGTTGCAGGTACTCAAGGCATGCAATCTTTCACAGCATGGGGCATATCAAGCATTGTTCCCTAGCCAAGTCAGCAATCACATCATCAGCAGTACTCCTTGACAAGAAGTACTTCCCCATGAGGAATTCATCAATCCCTAGCAGATTACTTCCTAAAAGTTATCTCCTCCCCAGGCGGGACCTCCCGAGCAGTGCCTGATGGCTTTTCCCAGCAAAGTGGTCAGGAACTTTCTATTCCCCATCAGAGTTGCCAGGATTTTCTCTCATCTTCAGCAGAGTCAGTGGAATTTCTTCCCTACAGAGTTGCCATTCTCTCCCCAGTAGAGCAATACATGAAATACATCCCCAACGGAGTTGCTGAAACTTCCTCATCCCCAACGGATTTCTCCCTCCGGACAGATCAGCCAATGATCTCTTTCCCTAGCTGATTTCTCCCTCCAGACAGATCGCCCAGAGATCTTTCTCCCTGCAGGATCCAGATTTCGGATCGGGTCTCTCATTTGCATAATCATAGCATTCACATCATATTCACCAAAATAAGTGTAGCATTCCGTCTAATATAGAGCATTACGGCAAAGATAAAAAATTTGCGTGATCATAAGACAGGTTCGAGCCAGTCACCTACAAATACCATCATCACTTTACCAACAATATGCAAAACTCATATCCCCTGCAGATAAAATCCAAGGCATCCCATTTTGCACTCTCAAACACAGATACCTATTTATATTTATGCTCTTCTCGACACTCGTCCGTGTCATCTTTCCCCAGTAAGGTCACCAGAATACCTTATGCATTCTCAATACAGATATTGGTTTATACTTGTACATATTCTTTTCGGCACTCGTCCTTGTCATACTCCCCCAGCAAGTCAAAACACTCGTCCGGGTCTCTTGCTCAATCTTTTGGCACTCGTCCGTGTCTTGCACATACATCACCAGCAGATCATAATTGTACATACCTATACATAAGTCTTTGATACTCGTCCGTATCTGGTATATATGACCCCTCAGCAGATTCAACACTCGTCTATGTTCCTTGCTTAACCGATTGATACTCGTCTGTATCATCACCCTTAAACATGTGTCAGCATATTATTTCTACTGATACTCGACCGTATCATGGTCCTAAGGATGCTCGTCCGCATCTTTAGTCTGAACACCGTTAAACACTTATACCTTTTAAAAGACGTAAGCATTAATCCGTGTTTACCATTCCATAGTAAGTCGCCAACAAAACAACTTTCTCCTATCTGACATTCATCCTATGTCGTGATACTATTCGGCAGCCGTCCCCTACCAGGTGATCGTCCTTCACCTTTGGATGATCGTCCCTCATCCCTTCCCCAGTGGAATCCCCATTGTTGGAACTTCCTATCCGACATTCGTCCTATGTCGAGATAGAGAGCGGTCGTCCCCTGCTAGGTGACCGTCCTTCACCTTTTAATGATCGTCCCTCATCATTTATCTGATGGTCGTCCCCATCGTTGATCTTTCTTATCCGGCATTCCTCCTATGTTGCGATAATTCCTAAGATTAGTCGTACCCTGCTAGGTGATCGTCCTTCACCTCTTGATGATCGTCCTTCATCATGCTTTTCCGATGGTCGTCCCTGTTGCACCCCAAAATTTGCCCTCACAATACAAGACTTTGTGTTCTAAGAAGGTTTACAAGGTTCACAAGTTTCTCAACATTTACAAGACCTTTCATGAGGTTCATGAAGTCTACAAGCTACTTTATGAAGGTTCACAAGGTTCACAAGTTTCTCAACATTTACAAGACCTTTCATGAGGTTCATGAAGTCTACAAGTCACTTTATGAAGGTTCACAAGTTTCCCAATGTTTACAAGACCTTTCATGAGGTTCATGAAGTCTACAAGTCACTTTATGAAGGTTCACAAGGTTCACAAGTTTCCCAATGCTTTCAAGACCTTTCATGAGGTTCATGAAGTCTACAAGTCACTTTATGAAGGTTCACAAGGTTCACAAGTTTCCAAATGCTTTCAAGACCTTTCATGAGGTTCATGAAGTCTACAAGTTACTTTATGAAGGTTCACAAGGTTCACAAGATTCACAATGCTTACAAAACCTTTCATGAGGTTCATGAAGTCTACAAGTCACTTTATGAGGTTCACAAGGTTCACAAGGTTCACAATACCTCCCATGAGGTTCACAAGACATTTTATGATGGTTCACAAGGTTCACAATACCTCCCATGAGGTTCACAAGACATTTTATGATGGTTCATAAGGTTCACAAAATTCACAATTGGTCAGAAGAGTTGACTATTCCCTCAGACAATGCACCTCCTAAGCAGTGCATCCAAAACTAGGGTTTTCACTTTAATCAGGCTAAATGGACTTCCAAGACTTCAAGTGAGCTTCATAACATCTTATATGTGTGTAAGAACCCCCATTACAAGTTTCAAGATTTTCTCAAAAGTTTGCTCAGTCAGATGATCAGATAAGTCAAAATCAGTCAATGCAGTTAAAAAGTCAAACTGAGGTCAACTGAGGTCAACTGTGGTCAAACCAAAGTCAAACTTCATGATTTTTTGCCAACATAAAGTATATGAAGTAAAATTCATCATTTGATCAAGGGTTGATCATGATTCATCAAGGAGATTCCAGATCATCAATAATCAGGAGTTTCTAAATTAGGGTTTCCTTAGTAAAAGTCAACTGAACTTTGACCATCCATAACTTTCACATACTTCATCACCAAGTCTCCACTCAAAGCTCATTTTGAAGGAAATTGAATTCTCTACAACTTTGTGTCTCACAAGCCAAGCCCAAAAATGCTTCATTTGGAAGGTATGAGCTAAATTCATATCAAAATTTAAGGCATGATCAATTTGAATCTTTTCATATCAAAATTTCCACACAACCATTCAATGTTATGACCTAAATTCATTTACCTATAAGTACTAAACACAACTCAATCACCAAAACAAAAATTTTCTGCCTCCCAAGAGTAAGTTTCATAAACCAAAAAACCTCTCAAAAACTCACATTCGGTTTCAATCTTCCAGGACATTTGAAGGTAATTTGAGAACACAGCCATGATCCTTGGACCTCATTGAGTGGAAACCAACACTTATTTGCATCCAAAACACTCCATAATGCATGAACCGAATCATCCATGTGCTTCATATATTTTTTTCGAATCATCATATTTACTTATTGATAATGAATTTTAATGATATATTGATGTTTGTTATTGGCTATAGATGAAGTCTGGATAGTTTGGTGAAGAGTTATGGCCGAATCATGAGTATACCATGTTTAGGGTTTAAAGCTCTAAATTAGGGTTCTTCAATTTACACAATATAAATGAATTTGGTTGACATGATTGGATTGTACAGGTTGCAAGGAAGTTAAAGATGTTTTTAATTTGATAAAATTGTGCTGTTTGAATAGTGTTTGATGTTCGCAGGTTGTATTGGTAGGAATAATCGCAGGAAAAGTTGTAGATAAATTCGCAGGAAAACCTGCGAACCCAAGGTTGAAGATGAAGATCTTCGCGCGCTTCAGATTTTTGAATTTTGATTTGTATATTTATTGTGTTGTTTGTATATTATTTCATAGGATGATAAGTGGCCTGGTGGTTGGTACGCGCTTGAAAGAAGCTAAGGACCCTGGTGGTATGGCATGGGTGTTGTCAAGCAAGGCATCCTGGGTTCAATCCCTGCCCCAGGTAAGTTTCAATTTTTTTTATTATTTCATTGTTTTGTTAATTATATTGTTATATAATCATGTTTAGTATTTTTAGATAATTTTATAAAAAATAACATGTAAATGTTTTCTAATTCTAAACTTAGTTTTTATAATTATACATTTAAAATTAAAAACATGTATATAATAATAATTAGATTTATATTTTGTTGTATATAAAATTTAATTTATTTTTGCAAACTCTAATTTAATCATAATATCTTTTTAAAACCCTAATGCAATTTTATAAATTATTAAATCCTAATTATTTTCAAAACCCTAAAATATTTTTCTAAAAAAAACCTAATTGTAATTCTTGTTTATATTTTAATTAGTGAATAAAATTTTATTATAATCTTTAAATTTGTAAATATAATTGTATGATCATATCTTCATTCATGTATCTATCTTATTAAATTTTGTAAATATAATCATAATTGATCCTATTTTTATAATATGTAAATATGACCTACATTGTTTATAATTTAAAATTTTGTACATAAAATCTAAAAATTAAAATGTTTAATTTTTTTTTTATAATATGTAAATATTCTATAATTGTTTATAATCTAGTTATGTATGTAAATAATTTTTTAATATATGTTTTAAAAAAATAATTAAAATTTGTTAATTTAATATAATTTATTTTCATAATATGTTTATAATTAACTTAATTTTTATAGCATTTAAGACTTTATGATAATTAATTGTTTATATTTTCTTCGCAATCTTAAATAATAATTGTTCATAAAAATTTGATCTTGTAATTATTATGCTAATATTCTTATTTATTTTATCATTAATGCTATTTATTTTCATATTTATTATTATTATTACTAACCCCATTTATAGATATTGTGATTTATTATTATTATTATTACTAATCCCATTAAATTGGATATTATTTTTCTTATTATTATTTCACTAACCCTATTTAATTTTTTTTTTATTATTATTACTAACCCTTATTATTATTGCTTATTTATTTATTTTTACTTATTTATTTATATTTTGCTTCTATATTTATTTTTGCTATTTATTTTTAATTGCTTATTATAATTATGTAATTGCTTCTTGGTGTAATTTTGTAAATATGTAATTTATTTAATTTTTATGCTATGGTTAGTAATTTAGGGAGTGTAAACATGTATTCTATTTTAAAAATTGAATGTAGATCACTTTAATTATAAGATAAATTAAATTAAACACTCACATACATAAGTCGATTTTTAATCGCCATCTCACTTTCTAAGGCTATCCCTCAATGTTGCCTAATCATAAGGTCAAGTGGGGTGTATAAAGCAAGTCCCTTAACAATAAAAGATCAAGTCCCTTTTCGAATGTTGCCTTCGTAATGATCTTGTCCCTTTCGAATAAAGATGACAGTCCCTCCAAAAGTGCTTAATACACCCTACAGTTGCCTACATTAAACAGATGACCCTTACTTGTCCCACACATCCAAGGTAATGACTACCTATTCCTTAATAATAGGGATAATCTTACCACTTAAAGGATAAAGAACATAAAAGACTTAAACTTTAGGGTAGGTACCTCCTAGTTGCTTGCTCACTTCATTTCAAATTTTCAAACACTTAACAAATTTCAAACAAATTTTCAAACACAAGTTTTTACGCATCCGTACATGGATCATTATTAACTAATATGAAAATTTTCTATTCACACACTTCACATTTTCAAAAACAATTCAAAAGTGAGCTAAGTGACTAAGAGCCCATGGATAACCATGGATGTAAAGGGTGCTAACACCTTCCCTTTACATAACCTACCCCCCGGACCCAAAAATATCTCTTAAGGTCTTTCCTGTTCTTTTATACCCTTTCCTTTTGGATAAAATAAAAGTCGGTGGCGACTCTTGCTATCCGCAACATAACTAAAGTCAGTTCTCCCACCGTGTTACAGAACTGGCGACTCTGCTGGGGACTTAATATTAAAGAGGGGTACCCTTAGGAATTAGATCACTTAAATTGTTTGTCTTGTTTGCTTTATACTTATCTTGTTGGGTGCTCTTATGTGTGAAAGGTCCTAACCCGGATCTAGTGTACCTTAGGTAAATGGCAATAGACCAAGGAAACTGTACGACGTATATCGATACGGTTGATCTGGTGGCCATAGTTAGTGCGACTTCTTGGTTGGTGCTTATGTTCCTTAAGTCAAGTTGAGGATAATATGAGGCTGCCATATGTTGTCAATGCACTAACTAACTTTTAGAACCCTAGTTAACTCATCTTGGCCTTTAGAAAGTAGTGAGGTAACCGGCTTTGGTGCAGACTGAAGTTGGTTGACACTCGATACTACACTCATTGAGATCTTAAACTTGGAGGGTTTTGGTTGGCAAGTAAGTTGCCTTCTGATCAACCACCCTTGTGAAGGATCAATGATATTGAGATCCCTTAGAACCTGGTTACTTTTGTAGGACAGGATGAACCAACTAACTTCAGGGGAGGGTACTTCCCTTTAAACCTCATGCAAGCCTTCAAACCTAGGGCTATGGTGTGACTTGTTTGTGTGTGCCACATGTTTGTGATTAAACATAACATCATGACATCATCATGCATCATAAGCATAGCATTTTCACTAACCATTTAAGGACCAAAGGATTTATCTTTGTTCTTTGTTGCAGGTCATGGCTTCTGCTCGTAGGAACACCATCAGGATCAACTTTGTGGGCATACCTGCTAAGCTTAAAGAGTTGGTTTCTCAAGTGTCTGATCATTCCCAGTTCATCAAGAGACAGGGTCACCTATTGGATCTAGTCACTTCAGGGTTCAATGAAGACATGATGAGTGTCCTGTTTCAGTTCTTTGATCCTAAGCACCATTGCTTCACATTCCCCGACTACCAGCTGGTTCCAACCATGGAAGAGTTCTCTAAACTTCTGGGCATACCTGTTCTTGATCAAAGACCCTTCACAGGCCTGGAGAAGGAGCTTAAACCAGAGGTTATTGCTGCAGCTCTACATCTGAAGAAGTCTGACATTGTCCTGGAAACGAGAAGCGGAGTTAAGGGTATTCTTGCTAAGGTATTAATGGATAAAGCTCAAGTGTTCTTGAAGGCCATGAGCTATGATGATTTTGAGGAGATCTTAGCCCTGTTGATTTATGGCTTAGTATTGTTCCCCAATCCAGATCAGTTCATAGACGTTCATGCCATCAACATATTCCTGAGTCACAATCCATACTTGGAGACATCCTGCATTCTCTTCACACCCGTACTACAAAGGCAAGAGGAACTTTGATGTGCTGCATACCTTTGCTTTCTAGGTGGTTTATTTCTCACCTTCCTCGCTCAGTAATGAAGAATGAGCAAGGGTTCAGATGGTCCAAGAGGATCATGTCACTCTCGCATTCAGATATCCATTGGTGTTCCAGATCTATGGAGAATGTCATTATTATTGATCGTTGTGGGGAATTTCCTAATGTGCCACTTCTAGGCATAAGAGGAGGCATCACCTACAACCCCTCTCTAGCTTTACGACAGTTTGGTTACGCTCGGAGTGATGGTCCACATGACATGTTGATTCAGGGCAGTGTGTTTGATTACGACAACGATCTTCAAGGTTACCGTCAGAGATTCATACGAGCTTGGGGAAAAGTAAACAGGGTTGACAGCAAGACACTAGAGCCTAAGTACACTATTCCTATGGAGGCTTATCTCAGATGGGTGCGATCTCATGCTCAGACTCTCATGATGCCATATCCTGCTATCCTGCCAGTTACCATGGAACCTGTTGCTGAAGGAAACACTGCTTATACCATCCTTCACCCAGACATGCCTACTGACATGGAAGACTTACAGAGATCCTGGATCCAGTTGAAGGAACAAAGGGATACTTTCGAGGCTCATTACAAAGCAAGCCAAGAAAGAATCCTGGAACTAACAAAGCAACTTCATGAGGAACGGAATCTCAACTCATACCTCAACACAAAGAGGAAATGTCCATGGGAGACTTAAAACCCCATCTTTTGTATGCCCAAGAGGCAAAACAAAGTTATTACTAATAAAAGTTTACCTTCGTGTTTGTTTAAGCAAATTTAAATCCTGCGGTCCTTGAAAACATTGCATACGCATTTACATTCCATATCATTGCATCACATGTTTATAATTGTGCACAGGTTTCTCATCTTCTCGCTGTTTATTTCAGCAATGGCTCTTGAACAAACAGTTAAGGATCTCCAGGCACAAAACGCACAGTTCCAAGAGCTGATCCTGAACCTGACCAAGGGGCAGGATGAATTGAAGACACTGCTGGCTAAGAAGAAGAATCCTGAGAACAACAAGGATGATCAGCTGAAACAATTACAAGCTGAGATGACAGAAATGAGGACCCAGATGAATGACCAGGTGGTTCTAATTCAAAGTTTAGCTCAGGGACAAGAAGAGTTAAGAGCCTTTGTCCGTAAACTTCAAAGTAATGGAGTCAGGAATCTAATTGTTAGTCAACCTCCATTAAAACAAGCTGATTTGGTTGGAAAAAAGATGAGGATAAAAGAAGGTAAGAAACCGGTTGCCATTGATTGTTCTTCAGTTGAAGAAGAAAGACCTGATAAGGTTAATCTACCCCAACACAAGGAATGTAAAAGGAAGTTCATCAAGTTCAGCACACCAATGCCACAAGTTTTGCAATGCCTGTTGGAGATGAAGCTAATTTCCTTGGAAAATGCTCCTAAAAATCCAAACACCTCTTCTCCTCGCTATAATCCCAAGGCAAAGTGTAAGTATCACTCCAACAGTCCTGGACACGATACTAATAACTGTTGGGCATTGAATAAGAAGGTTCAAGATCTGATTGACGAAGGAATCCTAGAGGTTACTCCAGAAGGTCAAGTTGAATTTTACCATCGTCCATCAAACACCGAAGCTGCAAGACAAGTAGCCCAAAATAACAAGAAAGGAAGAATACCTATGCCTGTTGAGATATGGGGCACCTTGGGGCATCTAAGTGGAAAATTTGATTTCATGGTGAAGTATACTGCTCCTCAAAGTTCACAGATTGCAATTGAAGACATTCAGCCAACTGGATGGGACAACATTTGAATTTTTTATTTGTAATTTCTTTTATTTGTTTGAACACTTACTATTATGTTAAACTTTTGTTTTCTTTAATGCATTGCATATGTTTGTCTTGAATTAATCCATTCGTTCCACTATATTTTGAATTATGCTTCTTATTTCTATCTTGTGATATTTAACTCCTGATAAAGCTATAAGCCTGTAGAGGGAGGATGACGAAAACAATACCATAATATTAGGCAGTATGCTTTTGAACAGACTATGCTGACGATGTACAGGCATTGTTTCAATTCCTAAACAGTGGAGATATAAGGAAGTTAATCCCTAGTCAACCCTTTTGAGCCTATGAAGTAGGAGCTTTTATTCTCGCACAAATTAAAACCCTTATTCATAACCCGGGGCAGGGTAGTTACTCGGTTAACTCAAATATGCCAAATATCTGTGTTGTACACAACTAATGATGGTTCTCTGTAATCATTAAACCTGACAGTCAATATCCAGCAAAAGAAAAACCCACTAAGTCAAAACCTATGAAAGAGACTTAGTAAAAAAAAAATTTAAGACATCCTGCTGACTGTAACCTTGAAATAAACAGTTCAGGCAAAAAGAAGATATAACAAAGTCAAAATAAAAAAGAGGTCACTATGAATCTTCAACAAAGAAAGATTACTGAATGTTCAAATAAATTTTTGGTTTCTGAACCATCACAAATGTCAGTGTTACAATTCCAAACTCCTTTGAGCATTAATGCATAAGTTAACTGAGCATAGGACTGAAGAACATCATGGAGATTGGGTTGGGTACAAATAAAATTTGAGCCTTTATCCTTTGTTTCTTAAACCGTGAACCAGGCCACGTTACAACCATTTAAAAGTCCTAACTGAAGCATGGTTAGTTTGAAAGCGTACTGTTACAAAAAGGTATCCTGACTCCTTTAGGGCTTATTATAAAACTTGAGTTAATATCACAGTTTTCACAAAAAATGTTTTTTCAAAAATAACTCTTTTTTCGAAAAACTTCAAGACAGACATAAGCATTGCATTTTTGAATATATTTGTTTGCAGATACCTGAGTGTTTGACAAATGGAGAAACTTACAGGATGAATGTTTAATGAACCAAAGTCCTTCCGATAAACAAAGTTGCTTCTTGGATCAAAGTCCATGTATACAAAGGGGCATAATTATTATCTCCCAATCAAGGGGGCAGGCCATGATACTGCCTAACTCATGTGGGGCAATCAGGTTCAGATTCAACCATGCTTAATAGCCGGGGGCAATTTTCCTCATACAGTTGGATTACTAAAGGTAACATTACAGAGTTCACAATGCCAGGGGCATATGCTTATGGAACATTCTGCTTGTTTCTCTTGAGTAGAAGCTATTATGGAAATTAATTGTCTATGCCAGTAGCATCAGATGGTGTCAGTATCATGTCTTCATATCCAGCTATGAGGATTTCTGGAAAGGTACTCAGGAAAGTTAAGAATCTCAGGAGCTCTAAATCCAATGGGTTATACACTCTCGAAGTTGAAACGGTTCTGTTTTCAAGTTCAGCTTTACTTTTCCCTCTGAATCCTGATTTACTTTTACCCTATTTTACATAAGCGAAGCATCCATTAGTTGGGTTTGAATGCATGTGTGCTTAATATGATTGATGTTTACCAGAAATGCATAAAAATGCAGTAATAGTATTTACTAAGGACGAACGAGGGAAGGATTTCAACGAAGCTTCACTGGTTCATCTTTACAAAACAGCTACAAACCCTCAGTAGGACAAATCCATCTTCATAAGGTCACATCTCCCCTGAAATTTATATCCATCTCTTTTATCCTCATACGGATATACGGGAATTTACTTTCCAATAAGAGTACGACGAACGAAGACGGGAGGTTATATCTACCCTACTATCAAACGAAGACAAAGGTTATGTATACTTTACTATCCCTAGCAGACGGGAGGTTATCTATACCTTGCTATCCCCAACATACGGGAGGTTATGTATAATATATTATCAAACAAGATGGGAATAAGTTCCTCATATCCTTCAACAACGAATCGGGATTTATTTTCCCTGGCCAGCAGTTGTTATACGAAGATATCCAGACGCTTCAGGCAGCATCATTTCATACATACATCATTTACATCATACCATAACATACATATCCATAAATACATAATACATTTACTTAGGTGCATCATACTATGCATGCATACATATAACATAAACTAACATTCTCCTTGCAGGAAGGTTATATGCAGATAAAGTTATATCAACAATTCACAACAGATCAGAAGTGATCCATACACTACTCAAGATGTCCTTGAATAGCAGGCAAACGGTCTGTAAAAAGATCCATTCCCTGGTTCAAGACATTCCTCAGAAGAACAAATCCTGACGTTCTTTTGAACCTTAAGAGCAAATCCTGACGCTCTTTTGGCCCCTTGTTCAAGACTTTTTCAGAAGAACAAATCCTGACGTTCTTTTGACCCTTAAGAGCAAATCCTGATGCTCTTTTGGCCCCTTGTTCAAGACTTTCTCAGAAGAACAAATCCTGACGTTCTTTTGACCCTTAAGAGCAAATCCTGACGCTCTTTTGGCCCCTTGTTCAAGACTTTTTCAGAAGAACAAATCCTGACGTTCTTTTGACCCTTAAGAGCAAATCCTGACGCTCTTTTGACCCCTTGTTCAAGACTTTTTCAGAAGAACAAATCCTGACGTTCTTTTGACCCTTAAGAGCAAATCCTGACGCTCTTTTGGCCCCTTGTCCAAGACTTTTTCAGAAGAACAAATCCTGACGTTCTTTTGACCCTTAAGAGAAAATCCTGACGCTCTTTTGGCCCCTTGTCCAAGACTTTTTCAGAAGAACAAATCCTGACGTTCTTTTGACCCTTAAGAGCAAATCCTGACGCTCTTTTGGCCCCTTGTCCAAGACTTTTTCAGAAGAACAAATCCTGACGTTCTTTTGACCCTTAAGAGCAAATCCTGACGCTCTTTTGGCCCCTTGTTCAAGACTTTTTCAGAAGAACAAATCCTGACGTTCTTTTGACCCTTAAGTGTAAATCCTGACGCTCTTTTGGCCCCTTGTCCAAGACTTTTTCAGAAGAACAAATCCTGACGTTCTTTTGACCCTTAAGAGCAAATCCTGACGCTCTTTTGACCCCTTGTTCAAGACTTTTTCAGAAGAACAAATCCTGACGTTCTTTTGACTCTTAAGAACAAATCCTGACGTTCTTTTGACCTTGGAGAGTAGGCAAACGGTCTGTATAAAGGTCCGCTCCCTAGTCCAAGATATTTCCAGAAGAGATAATCGCCACGAAGATTTATTTCTACTGGTCCATTCAACAAGTCAAATCATGTTGCATAAATGATTCAGAGACGGCCTATACAAAGACCTAGTACTGAGATCCAGTATCAACACAAAGCTATCATCATATCCAGTTCTTTAGATGGCATCTCTAAGCCCATCTCCAGTTCTTCCAAGTGGCATCTTTAAGCCCACTCAAGTATATTCAACTAGCCATCTGTATTACTCTACGCACTGGTGAGTGCAAATTTTTGGGCTTTTGTGTTCAATCCCCTTCAACCTTCCAGGTCATGACTGGCAAACATACCAATCTAACCCCTCAGGTTTCAGAAAATTGAACAGGGGCAGCTGTTGCACCCCAAAATTTGCCCTCACAATACAAGACTTTGTGTTCTAAGAAGGTTTACAAGGTTCACAAGTTTCTCAACATTTACAAGACCTTTCATGAGGTTCATGAAGTCTACAAGCTACTTTATGAAGGTTCACAAGGTTCACAAGTTTCTCAACATTTACAAGACCTTTCATGAGGTTCATGAAGTCTACAAGTCACTTTATGAAGGTTCACAAGGTTCACAAGTTTCCCAATGTTTACAAGACCTTTCATGAGGTTCATGAAGTCTACAAGTCACTTTATGAAGGTTCACAAGGTTCACAAGTTTCCCAATGCTTTCAAGACCTTTCATGAGGTTCATGAAGTCTACAAGTCACTTTATGAAGGTTCACAAGGTTCACAAGTTTCCCAATGCTTTCAAGACCCTTCTTGAGGTTCATGAAGTCTACAAGTTACTTTATGAAGGTTCACAAGGTTCACAAGATTCACAATGCTTACAAAACCTTTCATGAGGTTCATGAAGTCTACAAGTCACTTTATGAGGTTCACAAGGTTCACAAGGTTCACAATACCTCCCATGAGGTTCACAAGACATTTTATGATGGTTCACAAGGTTCACAATACCTCCCATGAGGTTCACAAGACATTTTATGATGGTTCACAAGGTTCACAAAATTCACAATTGGTCAGAAGAGTTGACAATTCCCTCAGACAATGCACCTCCTAAGCAGTGCATCCAAAACTAGGGTTTTCACTTTAATCAGGCTAAATGGACTTCCAAGACTTCAAGTGAGCTTCATAATATCTTATATGTGTGTAAGAACCCCCATGACAAGTTTCAAGAATTTTCTCAAAAGTTTGCTCAGTCAGATGATCAGATAAGTCAAAATCAGTCAATGCAGTTAAAAAGTCAAACTGAGGTCAACTGTGGTCAAACCAAAGTCAAACTTCATGATTTTTTGCCAACATCAAGTATATGAAGTAAAATTCATCATTTGATCAAGGGTTGATCATGATTCATCAAGGAGATTCCAGATCATCAATAATCAGGAGTTTCTAAATTAGGGTTTCCTTAGTAAAAGTCAACTGAACTTTGACCAGCCATAACTTTCACATACTTCATCACCAAGTCTCCACTCAAAGCTCATTTTGAAGTAAATTGAATTCTCTACAACTTTGTGTCTCACAATCCAATCCCAAAAATGCTTCATTTGGAAGGTATGAGCTAAGACATTATAGGTCCTTTTGAAAGTCAACAAAAAGTCAACAACTTCAAAAGGGCATAACTTGATATTGGTAAATGATATGGACATGAAACCAGTGGGGTTGTTTAGAGGACTCTTCAAGCTTTCCAAAATGTCCAAGAACACCCTCATAGCATTAAAATTGAAGGATATGTGCCCTTGCAAAGTTGGGAAATTTGAGTTGGTTTATGATGAAAAAGGGGGTCTAAAACCAATTTCTTCCAAATGGGCTTGCCAAATGATGACCCAATCCATACATTGACTTCATGCACGACCCAAACCATTAAAAATCATAATTTTTATTATTTTATTTTTATTTATTTTGATTTAATTCATTAAAAATCATTTTAAATAAAAATAAAATATGAAAATGTAATATTTGATGGAGATTGAGTTTCTAGAAGATCTTAAATGATGATTGGAATTGAAGAGGAATGAAATCACAAGATTGGTCCAAAAATAGTAAGCCTTCATACAAGAATATTGGATTTTTAAGGCATGATCAATTTGAATCTTTTCATATCAAAATTTCCACACAACCATTCAATGTTATGACCTAAATTCATTTACCTATAAGTACTAAACACAACTCAATCACCAAAACAAAAATTTTCTGCCTCCCAAGAGTAAGTTTCATAAACCAAAAAACCTCTCAAAAACTCACATTCGGTTTCAATCTTCCAGGACATTTGAAGGTAATTTGAGAACACAGCCATGATCCTTGGACCTCATTGAGTGGAAACCAACACTTATTTGCATCCAAAACACTCCATAATGCATGAACCGAATCATCCATGTGCTTCATATATTTTTTTCGAATCATCATATTTACTTATTGATAATGAATTTTAATGATATATTGATGTTTGTTATTGGCTATAGATGAAGTCTGGATAGTTTGGTGAAGAGTTATGGCCGAATCATGAGTATACCATGTTTAGGGTTTAAAGCTCTAAATTAGGGTTCTTCAATTTACACAATATAAATGAATTTGGTTGACATGATTGGATTGTACAGGTTGCAAGGAAGTTAAAGATGTTTTTAATTTGATAAAATTGTGCTGTTTGAATAGTGTTTGATGTTCGCAGGTTGTATTGGTAGGAATAATCGCAGGAAAAGTTGTAGATAAATTCGCAGGAAAACCTGCGAACCCAAGGTTGAAGATGAAGATCTTCGCGCGCTTCAGATTTTTGAATTTTGATTTGTATATTTATTGTGTTGTTTGTATATTATTTCATAGGATGATAAGTGGCCTGGTGGTTGGTACGCGCATGAAAGAAGCTAAGGACCCTGGTGGTATGCAATGGGTGTTGTCAAGCAAGGCATCCTGGGTTCAATCCCTGCCCCAGGTAAGTTTCAATTTTTTTTATTATTTCATTGTTTTGTTAATTATATTGTTATATAATCATGTTTAGTATTTTTAGATAATTTTATAAAAAATAACATGTAAATGTTTTCTAATTCTAAACTTAGTTTTTATAATTATACATTTAAAATTAAAAACATGTATATAATAATAATTAGATTTATATTTTGTTGTATATAAAATTTAATTTATTTTTGCAAACTCTAATTTAATCATAATATCTTTTTAAAACCCTAATGCAATTTTATAAATTATTAAATCCTAATTATTTTCAAAACCCTAAAATATTTTTCTAAAAAAAACCTAATTGTAATTCTTGTTTATATTTTAATTAGTGAATAAAATTTTATTATAATCTTTAAATTTGTAAATATAATTATATGATCATATCTTCATTCATGTATCTATCTTATTAAATTTTGTAAATATAATCATAATTGATCCTATTTTTATAATATGTAAATATGACCTACATTGTTTATAATTTAAAATTTTGTACATAAAATCTAAAAATTAAAATGTTTAATTTTTTTTTTTATAATATGTAAATATTCTATAATTGTTTATAATCTAGTTATGTATGTAAATAATTTTTTAATATATGTTTTAAAAAAATAATTAAAACTTGTTAATTTAATATAATTTATTTTCATAATATGTTTATAATTAACTTAATTTTTATAGCATTTAAGACTTTATGATAATTAATTGTTTATATTTTCTTCGCAATCTTAAATAATAATTGTTCATAAAAATTTGATCTTGTAATTATTATGCTAATATTCTTATTTATTTTATCATTAATGCTATTTATTTTCATATTTATTATTATTATTACTAACCCCATTTATAGATATTGTGATTTATTATTATTATTATTATTACTAATCCCATTAAATTTGATATTATTTTTCTTATTATTATTTCACTAACCCTATTTAATTTTTTTTATTATTATTACTAACCCTTATTATTATTGCTTATTTATTTATTTTTACTTATTTATTTATATTTTGCTTCTATATTTATTTTTGCTATTTATTTTTAATTGCTTATTATAATTATGTAATTGCTTCTTGGTGTAATTTTGTAAATATGTAATTTATTTAATTTTTATGCTATGGTTAGTAATTTAGGGAGTGTAAACATGTATTCTATTTTAAAAATTGAATGTAGATCACTTTAATTATAAGATAAATTAAATTAAACACTCACATACATAAGTCGATTTTTAATCGTCATCTCACTTTCTAAGGCTATCCCTCAATGTTGCCTAATCATAAGGTCAAGTGGGGTGTATAAAGCAAGTCCCTTAACAATAAAAGATCAAGTCCCTTTTCGAATGTTGCCTTCGTAATGATCTTGTCCCTTTCGAATAAAGATGACAGTCCCTCCAAAAGTGCTTAATACACCCTACAGTTGCCTACATTAAACAGATGACCCTTACTTGTCCCACACATCCAAGGTAATGACTACCTATTCCTTAATAATAGGGATAGTCTTACCACTTAAAGGATAAAGAACAGAAAAGACTTAAACTTTAGGGTAGGTACCTCCTAGTTGCTTGCTCACTTCATTTCAAATTTTCAAACACTTAACAAATTTCAAACAAATTTTCAAACACAAGTTTTTACGCATCCGTACATGGATCATTATTAACTCATATGAAAATTTTCTATTCACACACTTCACATTTTCAAAAACAATTCAAAAGTGAGCTAAGTAACTAAGAGCCCATGGATAACCATGGATGTAAAGGGTGCTAACACCTTCCCTTTACATAACCTACCCCCCGGACCCAAAAATATCTCTTAAGGTCTTTCCTGTTCTTTTATACCCTTTCCTTTTGGATAAAATAAAAGTCGGTGGCGACTCTTGCTATCCGCAACATAACTAAAGTCAGTTCTCCCACCGTGTTACAGTCCCCATCGTTGACCTTTTTCTATCCAGCATTCGTCCTATGTCGTGATAAAGAGCAGTCGTCCCCTGCTAGGTGATCGTCCTTCACCTTTGATGACCGTCCCTCATCAAATATTTCTTTTATTCTTTAACCCGATGGTTGTCCCCGTCGTGGTCCTTTTTCCTTTTCCTGATGATCGTTCTCCATCCATTATACCCGATGGCCGTCCCCGTCGCGGTTTATTTACCCTGTAACCTGATGGCCGCCCCCATCATTGCTTTTCTCAATCCCCAGAGAATTTTATTTCCTTACCCGATGGCCGTCCCAATCGCGGTTTCTTTATTCCCCAACATGATGGTTGTCCCCGTCATTGCTTTGCTTACCGTTTACCCCCCAGCAGTCGTCCTCTGCTCGATGGTCGTCCTCCATCGCTTTCATTTGATACTCATATTATACTAGCTTTTACAATTTATATCCCTTTTCTTCTTCTCCCCAGCGAGTGCAAATTTCGGACTGTCTTTGGTATTCAACCACACATTATCTTGTTTGTCTATTAAGCAAGGCGCTTACATCCTGCACAGCTAACTCATGCTTGAATAGGGGCATCTGTAAACACCCCAAATTTTCCCTCACTTTTTCTCACACCATGGCTTGTGATCTTTCATTTGTTGCATTAGCATAAGCATATCATATCTCACTGCATAGTACATTTCATATGCATCCAGGGTTTGTGATCTGAGCAATCCAAGAAGTGATCTGAGCCATCCCAAAGGTCTTGAAGCTTACCAAGAGAGTCCATGTGCGTTCCATGATCATAATATGTTCCCCAAAGTCCATAAAAGTCAAAAGATCACAAAGAATGGCAAAGGCATAGAGGCAGACTGAAGATTTCCTGCACAGATGACCTAAAATTAGGGTTTTGGTTTCAGAGGCCTTAACCCCAATTTTTTTGGTCATTCTTGTTTCTATTGGTCTTAATATGTTATAAGGATCATTTGTACCAAATTTGATGAAGAAATTCACTGTGGAAGTCATCTGATCATTGGGTAACTTCTTGAGCAAGTAAAGTCAAAATCAGGGCATCTGAGGCATCCATCAAGGGTACAAAAGGGTCATCATCATCATTTTGAGTCTCTATAATCTTTATTTGATCTTAGAAGGGGTTGGAAGTTCACAAAGTTGAAGAATTTTGAGCCAAATGCAAACTTGCTATTTTTGGAAATGACTTGTAATGGAAACTTTCCATTTTGGGAAAGATATTCAACCTATTCTTTCATGACCAAAAATGCTTCAAATGAAAAATTCTTGGGCATGAAAGTTGTATATTATGTCTTCCCATTTTCAAAAATTACAAGAACATGTCTTGATTCATCCTAGAACTCAAGATATGGCCTTTCAAAGTTGGCAAAAATCCTATAATTTTCAAGTTCATGCTGTTGCACCCCAAAATTTGCCCTCACAATACAAGACTTTGTGTGCTAAGAAGGTTCACAAGGTTCACAAGACACTTTATGAGGTTCACAAGGTTCACAAGACCTTTCATGAGGTTCATGAAGTTTACAAGACACTTTATGAGGTTCACAAGGTTCACAAGACCTTTCATGAGGTTCATGAAGTTTACAAGACACTTTATGAGGTTCACAAGGTTCACAAGACCTTTCATGAGGTTCATGAAGTTTACAAGATACTTTATGAGGTTCACAAGGTTCACAAGACTTTTCATGAGGTTCATGAAGTTCACAAGACACTTTATGAGGTTCACAAGGTTCACAAAGTTCATCATGGGTCAGAAGATTTGACAAATCCCTCAGGCAAGGCATTCTCCTAAGCAGTGCATCCAAAAACTAGGGTTTTGACTTTAATTAGGCTAAATGGATTTCCAAGACTTCAAGTGAGCTTCATAACATCTTATATGTGTTTAAGAACCCCCATGACAAGTTTCAAGACTTTTCTCAAAGGTTTGCTCAGTCAGATGATCAGATAAGTCAAAATCAGTCAAAGCAGTTAAAAAGTCAAACTGAGGTCAACTGTGGTCAAACAAAAGTCAAACTTCATGATATTTTTGCCAACATCAATTATATGAAGTAAAATTCATCATTTTATCAAGGGTTTATCATGATTCATCAAGGATATTTCAGATCATCAAGAATCAGGGGTTTCTAAATTAGGGTTTCCTCAGGAAAAGTCAACTGAACTTTGACCAGCCATAACATTCACATGCTTCATCACATTTTTCCCATCCAAATCTCATTTTGAAGGAAATTGAATTCTCTACAACTTTGTGTCTCACAAGCCAAGCCCAAAAATGCTTCATTTGGAAGGTATGAGCTAAGACATTATGGGTCCTTTTAAAAGTCAACAAAAAGTCAACAACTTCAAAAGGGCATAACTTGAGAATGTTAAATGATATGGACATGAAACCAATGGGGTTGGTTAGAGGACTCTTCAAGATTTCCAAAATGTCCAAGAACAACCTCATAGCATTAAAATTGAAGGATGTGTGCCATTGCAAAGTTGGGGAATTTTTGGGTGGTTTATAAAGGAAATAGGGTCTTAGAACCAAATTTTTCTAAATGGGCTGAACTTTTGGTGACCCAAAGTGATACATGACATCATGCACGAAATTTATTTGATATTTTCATAATTTTATTTTATTTAATTTATTTATTATGATTTTTATATTAAAAAATCATTTTAAATTTAAATAAAATATCAAATATGAAAATTTAAAATATATTTCTCTTCTAGAAAGTCATAAATATAATTTGGATTGAATTGATACAACATTGATGAAGATTGGCTTGAAATAGAAAGGTCTTATTCAAGAATATTTGATTTTTAAGCTTTAATCTTTTTCAATCTCCAAAATCCAAAAAGTCCATGCAATGATCAAATCTCTTGACCTAATTTGATTCTACTATAAGTATACAACATAACCCAATCACAAAGACACGAATTCCCTGCCTCAAAGAGTAAGTTCATACATTCAAAAATCTCACCAAAACTCAAATTCGGATTCCCTCATTCAAGCCCTTTCAAGATAATTTGAAGGTTGCAATTTGTTCCTGGATGTTCATAGAGTGATTTTGGATCATAAACAACATCTAAAACATCTCCATATGCATAAACCGATTCATCATGTTCATAATATTTTTGATTTTCGATTCTGGATATTGACTGGTTTTTAATGAATTTTTATTGATTAATCTTGTTTGTGTGATGATGTAGAAGCTTTCTGGACAGTTTAATTCAAGTTTCATGGACTAGAATGAGATCCACCATGGCTAGGGTTCTTCGGCCATTTTAGGGTTTTACGATTTATCCATTATAAATGAATTCTGGAAACATGGTTGTGTTGTATGGACTTCATAGAATATTTTGCACCCTTTAATTTCATGAAACGTTGCTGTTTGCTTGATGTTTGAAAAATGCAGGTTGTCCTGGGAAAATCCATTCGAAGCAAAAACCCTAGCAAAATTTGCAGGAAATTTTGCAGGTCTGGAGGTAGAAGAAGACCTGCGCGCGTTTTTTATAATTTGAATTGTTGTTATATATTATAATGGACTTGTTCTGTCTATATATCACACACAGTTGTGTTGGCCCAGTGGTAAGGAGCGCTTGTGTTATACCTAAAGGTCTTTGGTTCGAATCCTGGATTCACCAATCTTTTCTTATTTTTTCAATTAACTATCAAACTTAATATATAATTAATAGTGTTGGTGGTAACATCAGTTGCGCCCTCCCGGCTGGAATGGTAAGTGTGTTTGTGCATTGCGTAAAGGTCCTGGGTTCGAATCCCCCCAGGCCTTTTTGTGTTATTTGCTTTTGTTTTTTTCATGATTTTTCCAGGTCAAGCAACAAAACCAAATGGAGTGTGTTTGCTATCACATGCGCGCGCATGGCCCAGTGGCTGGAGTGCTAGTCTTGAGTGTAGCAAGCTTAGGGACTGGGTTCAAATCCCAGCCCAAGCAGGTTTTGGTCTTTTTCATTCTTTTTCTGATTTTTGTTATTTAATTAACTTTCTATTTAAACAAATTCAAATAATAAAATAAATAGAATGTTTATATTTTTATATTTATAATTTAAAACTCAATTTCTTTTTTTTAATTAAACCTTATGAGAAAAATTATTTATGTTTTAGTATTGTAAAATTTTGTATAATAATTTAATTAATCCTAATTTATTTTAAAATATATATATATATACCCTAAATATTTTTAAAACCTAATTTTCACCAACCCTAATTTTCTTTTACCTAAAATTTAATTCTATTATAACTTTTAATTTATTATTTATAAACTTTAATTATGTATATATTTTATAATTTGTTTATAATTTGATTCTTGTATGTAAATAATTTTTAATATATGTTTAGAAATAATTAAAACTTGTTGATTTAATTTTGTAAATATAATTTATTTTATAATATGTTTATAATTAACCTAATTTTTATAATTTGCATAATTTAAAATTTTATGATAATTAGTATATAATTGTTTATATTTTCTTATTAATCTTAAAATAATAATTGTTTATAAAAAATTGAATTATGCTAATATTCTTATTTATTTTATTATTAATGCTATTTATTTTCATATGATATTTATTTTATTACTAACCCCATTTATATATTGTGATTTATTATTATTATTATTTTTTTTACTATCCCAATTATATTATTATTATTATTTTGCTTATTTATTTAATTTGTTAATTATTATTATTATGTAATTGTCTCCTGGATGTAATGTTTCAATAGTAATATTTATTTTTAAATGCTATGGTTAGTAAAATAGGGAGTGTAAACATGTTTGTATCTTAAAATTGAATTTAGATCACTAATTTAAAAGATAAATATTTAAAATTGTACACTCACACACGTAAGTCGATCTTTGATCGCCATCTCACTTTCTAGGGTTACCTCTCATGTTGCCTAAACAAAAGGTCAAGTAGGGTGTATAAAGCAAAGTCCCTCATTTCACATCATCTAGTCCCTTAAACAGATAAAATGATCAAGTCCCTTCGAATGTTGCCTTTGTAATGATCTTGTCCCTTTCGAATAAAGATGATAAGTCCCTTCGAATTGCTTATACACCCCACAGTTGCCTAAATAACAGATGTCCCTTCGCTTGTCCCTAACATCCAAGGTAATGACTACCTCTTCCTTAATAATAGGGATAGTCTTACCATTTAAAGGATTCAAGAACAGAAAAGACTTAAACTTAGGGTAGGTTCCTCTTAGATACTTGCTCATTCTTCAAAACATTTCAAACACTTCACAATTTCAAACAAATTTTCAAAACAAAGGTTTTATACGCATCCGTACATGGATCATTATAAAACACTTAAGAAAATTTTTATTCACACACTTCACATTTCAAAAACATTTTAAAGTGAGCTAAGTAACTAAGAGCCCATGGATAACCATGGATGTAAAGGGTGCTAACACCTTCCCTTTACATAACCTACCCCCCGGACCCAAAAATCTTTTAAAAAAGGTCTTTCCTGTTCTTTTATGCCTTTCCTTTGGATAAAATAAAAGTCGGTGGCGACTCTTGCTATCCGCAACATAACTAAAGTCAGTTCTCCCACTGTGTTACAGAACTGGCGACTCTGTTGGGGACTTAAATTAAAGAGGGGTACCCTTAGGAATTAGATCACTTTAAAATTGTTTGCCTTGTTTGCTTTATACTTATCTGTTGGGGTGCTCTTATGTGTGAAAGATCATAACCCGGATCTAGTGTACCTTAGGTAAATGGCAATAGACCAAGGAAATTGTACGGCGTATACCGATATGGTTGATCTGGTGGCCATAGTTAGTGTGAATTCTTGGTTGGTGCTTATGTTCCTTAAGTCAAGTTGAGGATAATATGAGGCTGCCATATGTTGTCAATGCACTAACTAACTTTTAGAACCCTAGTTATCCCATCTTGGCCTTTAGAAAAGTAGTGAGATAACCGGCTTTGGTGCAGACTGAAGTTGGTTGATACTCGATGCTACGCTCATTGAGATTCTAAACTTGGAGGGTTTTGGTTGGCAAGTAAGTTGCCTACTGAACAACCACCCTTGTGAAGGATCAATGATATTGAGATCCCTTAGAACATGGTTACTTTTATAGGACAGGATGAACCATCTAAACTTCAGGGGAGGGTACTTACCTTTGAACCTCATGCAAGCCTTTAAACCTAGGGCTATGGTGTGACTTGTTTGTGTGTGCCACATGTTTGTGATTGAGCATAACATCATAGCATCATCATGCATCATAATCATAGCATTTTCACTAACCATTTCAAGGACCAAAGGATTTATCTTTGTTCTTTGTTGCAGGTCATGGCTTCTGCTCGTAGAAACACTATCAGGATCAACTTTGTAGGGATACCTGCTAAGCTTAAAGAGTTGGTTTCTCAAGTGTCTGATCATTCCCAGTTTATCAAGAGACATGGTCACCTATTGGATCTAGTCACCTCAGGGTTCAATGAAGACATGATGAGTGTTCTGTTTCAGTTCTTTGACCCTAAACACCATTGCTTCACGTTCCCCGACTATCAGCTGGTTCCTACAATGGAAGAGTTCTCTAAACTTCTGGGTATACCTGTTCTTGATCAAAGACCCTTCACAAGCTTGGAGAAAGAGCCTAAACCTGAGGTTATTGCTGCAGCTCTACACCAGAAGAAGTCTGACATTGTTCTAGAAATGAGAAGCGGAGTTAAGGGTATTCTTGCTAAGGTATTAGTGGATAAAGCTCAAGTGTTCTTGAAGGCTATGAGCTATGATGCTTTTAAGGAGATCTTAGCTTTGCTGATTTATGGCTTAGTGTTGTTCCCCAATCCTGATCAGTTCATAGACGTTCATGCCATCAACATATTCCTGAGTCACAATCCAGTGCCTACATTGCTCGGAGACATCCTACATTCTCTTCATACCCGTACTACAAGGGCAAGAGGAACTTTGATGTGTTGCATACTTTTGCTATCTAGGTGGTTTATTTCTCACCTTCCTCACTCAGTGATGAATAATGAACAAGGGTTCAGGTGGTCCAAGAGGATTATGTCACTCTCTCACTCAGATATCCATTGGTGCTCCAGATCTATGGAGAATGTCACTATCATTGACCGTTGTGGGGAGTTTCCTAATGTGCCACTTCTAGGCATAAGAGGAGGCATTACCTACAACCCTTCCTTAGCTCTACGACAGTTTGGTTACGCTCGGAGTGATAGCCCACATGACATGTTGATTCAAGGCATTGTGTTTGACTACGACAACGATCTTCAAGGTTACCGTCAGAGATTCATACGAGCATGGGGAAAAGTGAACAAGGTTGACAGCAAGACTCTGGAGCCTAAATACACTATTCCTATGGAAGCTTATCTCAGATGGGTGCGATCTCGTGCTCAGACTCTCATGATTCCCTATCCTGCTATCCTTCCAGTTACCATGGAACCTGTTGCTGAAGGAGATACTTCTTATACCATCCTTCACCCAGACATGCCTATTGATATGGAAGACTTACAGAGATCCTGGATCCAGTTGAAGGAGAAAAGGGATACTTTCGAGGCTCATTACAAAGCAAGCCAAGAAAGAATCCTGGAACTAACAAAGCAACTTCACGAGGAACGGAATCTCAATTCATACCTCAACACAAAGAGGAAACGTCCACGAGAGACTTAAAACCCCATCTCTTGTATTTATTTCATTTCATTTTTTGTAAGCCCAAGAGGCAAAACAAGTTTATTACTAATAAAAGTTTACCTTCTTTTTTGTTTAAGCAAATTTAAATCCTGCGGTCCTTGAAAACATTGCATATACATTCACATATCATATCATTGCATCACAGGTTTATTGTGCACAGGTTTCTTATCTTCTTGCTGTTTATTTCAGCAATGGCTCTTGAACAAATAGTTAAGGATCTCCAGGCACAAAATGCACAGTTCCAAGAGCTGATCCTGAACTTGTCCAAGGGGCAGGATGAATTGAAGACACTGCTGGCCAAGAAGGCTAAGAAGACTAGAAGGTCAGGTGGCCTGATCAACATGGGAAGAAGGTTCAGAGGTCCTGTCAAGACCAAAGAACCAGTTGAAGATTATGAGTCTGAAGAGTTTGAGAAAGAGGGAGGCAGTCTCCATAACACAATGGGGGACTCTGATTCTGAAGCTAACTACTATCATGAGCCTAATGAAGATAAGTTCAAGATGCTGGTGGATAGAATGGATGTTATGGAATTGCAAAAGTCTTCTGGGCTGGATTTTGAAGACCTGAGTCTGATATCTGGGGTAGTCATACCCATTGGTTTCAAGGTTCCTACTTTTGTTGTTTATGATGGTGTCTCTTGTCCCAAGCTGCATCTGAGGTCTTATGTCCAGAGAATCCAACCCCATACTACTGATAAGAAGTTGTGGATCCATTTCTTCCAAGAGAGCTTATCTGGAGCTCAATTGGAATGGTACTATCAGTTGGAGAGTGTCAACATCCGTGATTGGAATGATCTTGCTGAGGCCTTTTATAAGCAATATCAATACAATGCTGATCTAGCCCCTACTCGCATGCAATTACAAAGCATGTCTATGGGTGCTAAAGAAAATTTCAAGGAGTATGCTCAGAAGTGGAGAGATTTGGCTGGAAGAGTGCAACCCCCTTTAACTGACAGGGAGTTGGTTGATATGTTCATGTGTACTTTGAATGGTCCTTTTTACAGTCATCTCATTGGAAGCTCATCATCTGGCTTCACTGAGTTGATAATGACAGGAAAGCGCGTAGAAAGTGGTATAAGGAGTGGCAAGATTCAAGTGGGTGCTTCCTCATCAGGTGCTGCAAAGAAGCCTCCCAGTGGAAAGAAAGAATCAAATGCTGTTTATGGTCAACCTGATCGTAGTAGAAGGCATCAGTCTGTGAGTGCAGTCCATATCTCCAATCCAACTCCTACAACACCTGAGCAGCCACAGGGAAATCAACAGAGAGCTAGAAGGCAGTTCACTAAGATCAATATGTCAATGGCCCAAGCCTTGCAACACTTGTTGAAGGCTGAACTTATCACTTTGAAGGATGCTCCTCAGAATCCTAAAGTTACCTCTCCCAGGTACAATCCCAATGCATGATGTGCATATCATTCGAATTGTCAGGGACATGATACTAATAGTTGCTGGGTATTGAAGAACAAAATTCAAGATAGGATTGAGGCTGGAGAGATTGAGTTTGACCCTCCGGGTACTCCAAATGTGATTACTGCTCCCATGCCAAATCATGAGAAGATTGTCAATGCCATTGATGAGGATACACATATTTCCTCAGTTGCAGATTTGACTACACCATTGTCTGTTATCAAGAAGAAGTTAGTACAAGCTGGGTTCTTTCCAGGTTGTCGTGAAGATTGTGTCTATTGTGCTTATAGACCGGATAGTTGCTGGAGGCTGAAGGACGGAATTCAACGCCTCATGAATAATTACACCATAGTGTTTGAGAGGAAACCACCTTCTGTGGAGAGTATGGTGGATCATATTACTAAAGGTAAGAAGATTGAAGAGGTAGATATGGTTGATAAAGTGCCGGTAAGGATTACTTCAAAGGGACCTGTCAAAATCACTCATAAGGGTCCAATTAAGATTACTGCTGAAGGCCCTGTGAAGATTGTTGCTGAAGCTAGAGTGGATCCTATAATCATTACCACTCCTGGTCCCATTCCGTATACTTCTGATAAAGCTGTGCCTTGGCATTATGGGTCTGATGTTTATATCCATGGTGTTAAGCAGGAACCCTTAGCTGATATGCCTGTTGATGTTGATAATATTGCTGGATCTAGTAAGATCACACGAAGCGGAAGAGTTTTCTCTCCTCCAGTTACCTCCAAGAATGCAGTTACTCCAGCTGCTACCTCCACCACTGATGCTCGGGGCAAAGGTCCTGTTATTGAACCTATACCAACTGATGTACCAGCTGCTGATGATCTTTCTAAGCAAATGGATGAAGTATTGAAAATCATTCGCAAGAGTGATTATGACATCGTTGATCAATTGGGGCATACTCCCTCCAATATTTCTATGTTGTCTTTATTGCTGTGCTCTGAGGCTCATGCCAAGGACTTGATTAAATTTCTGAAGACTGCTCATGTACCAAATGAAATTTATGTTGACCAGTTTGAAAGTTGTGTTGCACACTTGACCTATGATAATGGGTTAGGTTTCTCTGATGCTGATTTGACTCCTGCCAAGAGGGATCATAACAGGGCTCTACATATCTCAATTGAATGCAGGGGCACTACCCTGTCACATGTATTAATAGACAATGGTTCCTCTCTGAATGTGTTTAAGCTGAGTCCTGAAGATGCTGTGCTGAAGCCCAGTAACATAGTGGTGAAGGCTTTTGATGGCTCAAGAAGAGTGGTGCATGGAGAAATTGATCTCCCAATCAAAGTTGGTTCTTAGGTTTTCAATGCTACCTTTTATGTAATGGATATTCGTCCGTCATATTCTTGTTTGCTTGGGCGTCCTTGGATCCATGGGGCAGGTGCTGTAACCTCCACTTTATATCAGAAGCTGAGATATCCAGTAGAAGGGAAGGTTGTCACTGTCTACGGAGAGGAAGGGTATATGATCAGCCATGTGAACACCTTCAAGTATCTTGAAGTAGAAGGTGAATACGTTGAAACTCCGTGTCAGACATTTGAAGTGGTTCCTTGGATTGTTAATGATTATGAAGCTCCTCCTGTTGTCAAGAAAGTTCCTGTGGTCACTAGAGTACCTCCTACAATGGCCTCCCTTAAAGATGCTAGAGCTGTGGTGGATGAAGGTGGTTGTACTATTTGGGGTCAGCTTCCTGATATTCCGTACAAGTCTGACAAATTTGGTTTGGGTTTCACTGCAGAGTCCCAGAAGGCTGTTCGTCGTGCTCGTGTTGTTCGTATCAGCAATCAAGGGATTATGAAAGACCAGATCAATGCTGTGGGTGACTATGATGAAGACTACAACCTGAATGCTTGGATTTTTCCTACTGTGAGTGCTGGACTCAACAACTGGAAAGCTGAAGATGTTATTCCTATCTCCTTTAGTCAGGAGTAAATACTATTATTGTGTTGTTGCTTTTTAAGTTTGTAATTTCTTGAACAATTGAACTCTTAAGCCTTGTACCTTACCCGGGGCACAATGGTGTGCTTGTTACGGGATGTCATTTCATTTGCATACTTCATTCAATAAAAATCAGTGGACGTTTCGTTTTCGTAAATATTGTGTTCCTTGTCTTTCTTTTATTTTGTTTTTGTTTTATCAGCTATGTGTTCTTACACACACCCACGTCACTAAAATGCAGATACTCATCCACTCTGGATCCTGTTGATAACAGTTCTACTATTGCCAATTATAATTTCGAGAATCCGATCTATCAAGCTGAAGACGGAAATGAGGACGATTGTGAAGTACCTGTAGAGCTTGCTAGGTTGTTACAACAAGAAGAGAAAGCTATACAGCCACATGAAGAGCCAGTCGAAGTTGTGAATCTGGGAACTGAAGAAAACAGGAAAGAGGTCAAGATAGGGGCTGAATTGGAGGATAGTGTCAAGAACAGGTTGATTCAGATGTTACGTGACTATGTGGAGATCTTTGCTTGGTCTTATGAAGATATGCCAGGGTTGGATACAGACATTGTGGTTCACCGTTTACCAGTAAAAGAAGATTGTCGTCCAAAGAAGCAGAAGGTTCGTCGCATGCGTCCTGAAATGTCAGAGAAGATTAAGGCAGAGGTAATGAAACAGTTTGATGCAGGGTTCTTAGCAGTGACTTCTTATCCTCAATGGGTTGCAAATATGGTACCGGTACCTAAGAAAGATGGTAAGGTACGTATGTGTGTAGACTACAAGGATTTGAACAAGGCCAGCCCCAAAGATGACTTTCCACTTCCTCATATTGATGTTCTGGTAGACAACACTGCTCAGCATAAGATATTCTCTTTTATGGATGGTTTCTCTGGTTACAATCAAATCAAGATGGCTCCTGAAGATATGGAGAAGACAACATTTGTTACACAGTGGGGCACTTTTTGCTATAAGGTGATGCCATTTGGTTTAAAGAATGCAGGGGCAACATATCAGCGTGCTATGATGGCTTTGTTTCATGATATGATTCATCATGAGATAGAGGTATATGTGGATGATATGATAGCCAGGTCACAGAATGAAGAGCAACATCTTGATCATTTGCATAAATTGTTTGAGAGGTTGAAGAAATACAAGTTGAGATTGAACCCAAACAAGTGTACTTTTGGAGTTAGATCTGGTAAACTCCTGGGTTTCATAGTCAGTGGAAAAAGGTATTGAAGTGGATCCTGCAAAAGTGAAAGCTATACGAGAGATGCCAGCTCCCCGTACTGAGAAGGAAGTTAGAGGTTTCTTGGGACGATTGAATTACATTGCAAGATTTATTTCCCAATTAACTGCCATCTGTGAGCCAATCTTCAAGTTGTTGAAGAAAGACCAGGTGATGGAATGGAATGATGAGTGTCAGACAGCATTTGATGAAATCAAGAAGTATCTGCTAGAACCACCAATTTTGATGCCACCAGTTGAGGGAAGACCCTTGATTATGTACTTAACAGTGTTAGACAACTCAATGGGGTGTTTATTGGGGCAACATGACGAGTCTGGTCGAAAAGAGCAGGAAATATACTACCTTAGCAAAAAGTTTACCGACTGAGAAACAAGATACTCACTGCTCGAGAAAACTTGCTGCGCTTTGGCATGGGCTGCTCGCCGACTAAGACGGTATATGTTGACTCATACTACCTTATTGATTTCGAATATGGATCCAATCAAGTACATATTCGAGAAACCTACTCTCTCCGGAAGAATAGCAAGATGGCAAATGATCTTGACAGAATATGATATACAGTACACTACTCAGAAGGCCATTAAAGGAAGTGTTGTGGCTGATCATTTGGCTCACCAAGCAGTGGATGATTATCAGTCAATGAGTTTTGAGTTCCCTGATGAAGACATTATGATTATTACTAAAGAACCTGGACAATATGACGGACCTGAACAAGGATCCCGATGGACTATGGTTTTTGATGGTGCTTCCAATGCACTTGGTAATGGTGTCGGTGTTGTGATCAGTTCCCCTGAAGGTGGTCATACCCCGATTACTTCCAGACTTTGTTTTTATTGCACTAATAACATGGCTGAGTATGAAGCATGTATCCTAGGTATCAAAGCTGCCATTGATATGAAGATTCAGTTCCTTGATGTGTATGGAGATTCAGCCCTGGTAATAAGTCAGATCAAAGGAGATTGGGATACCAAGCATGATAATCTCATTCCTTACAGAGAGTGTGTGTTGTCTTTGATCCCACATTTCAAAGAAATTACCTTTGGACATATTCCACGAGGAGAAAATCAATTAGCAGATGCACTAGCCACCATGGCATCCATGTTTAAGATCAGCTGGAATGATGAAGCTCCCAGGATTACTATTGATAGATTTGAGAAGCCTGCATATTGCAATGAGATTGGCACTGAAGAAGCAGAAGAAAAGCCTTGGTTTTATGAAGTGAAAAGATATCTTGAAGCTCAGGAGTTCCCTGAAGGGGCATCTGTCAAAGATAGGAAGTTTCTGAGGAGGTTTTCTGTTAAGTTCTTTTTGAGTAATGGCATTCTGTATAAGCGCAATCATGATTCAAATTTGCTTCGTTGTGTGGATAAGAAGGAAGCAACTGAAATTATGGAAGACATGCATGATGGAATTTTTGGCACTCATTCTAGTGGTCATACCATGGCAAAGAAGATATTGAGAGCAGGTTACTATTGGTCAACCATGGAAGCTGATTGCTATCAACATTCCAGAACATGTCACAAGTGTCAAATTTATGCTGATAAAGTCCATATACCCCCATCACCATTGAATGTGTTGACTGCTCCTTGGCCTTTTGCCATGTGGGGCATTGATATGATTGGTAAGATCAAACCTAATGCTTTTAATGGGCATCGTTTCATCCTGGTTGCTATTGATTACTTCACGAAGTGGGTAGAGGCAGCTTCATTTTCATCTGTTACTAAGAATGTTGTGGCTCAATTCATTAAGAATAATCTCATATGTAGGTATGGCATCCCTGAAAGGATTATTACTGACAATGGCTCTAATCTGAACAACACTATGATTACTGATCTCTGCACGCAGTTCAAGATTAAGCATCACAACTCTTCTCCGTATCGTCCAAAGATGAATGGGGCAGTTGAAGCGGCTAATAAGAACATTAAGAAGATTGTACAGAAGATGACTGTTACTTACAAGGATTGGCACGAGATGTTACCATTTGCTCTTTATGGTTATTGTACTACGATACATACTTCAACAGGGGCAACTCCATTCTCCTTAGTCTATGGTACGGAAGCAGTTCTGCCCATTGAAGTTCAGATTCCCTCCTTAAGAATTATGAAGGATGCAGGCTTGGATGAAGATGAGTGGATTCAAACTCGACTTGACCAGATAAATTTGATTGATGAGAAGAGGCTAGCAGCAGTTTGTCATGGCCAGATGTACCAGAAACGGATGATCAAAGCTTTTAACAAGAAGGTTAAACCAAAGGTATATCAGGCTGGTGACTTGGTAATCAAGCGTATCATATTACCACAGGGTGATCCTAGGGGCAAGTGGACTCCAACATATGAAGGACCGTTTGTAGTCAAATCAATATTCTCAGGAGGTGCCATGATACTTACTGCTATGGATGGCGAAGACTTCCCGCAGCCTGTAAACGCAGACATAGTTAAAAAATACTACGCATAAAAAGAGACCCGCTAGGTTGACTGGCCTAGGCAAAAATAAGGGCATCCCGGCGAACCAAAAGGGTTCGGGCAAAAATTAGGGATATATATAAAAAAAATGTACACCCGGCAAGTCGAAAACCTGAAAAGGCGGCTTGGGCAAAAAAGGGTATCCTGGTGGATTGAAAACCTGAAAGGGCAGTCCAGGCAAAAGTTAGGGATTAAAGCGTATGACTATGTCTCGTTTGGATCACCCATGAAACTACAACCAGTTGTGCAACTTAATCAAGCTCGAACAGATAAAGCTCAATTCAATCGTTTCCGTCTCGACAGTAGAAGATGAGATACCTGAAGATAATGGCAATAGTAGAATTGAAACTCAATAGGATTATTTCCCACATAGCTGATTTTCTTTGTTTTGTAAAAAAATTTACGACGAATTCCTCTTACTAGGATTTCCGTCTTCTTGTACAAACCTGCCTATGTATAGGTCACTTTTTGATATAAATAAAATTCCATTTTTGAATCCAGATTTACTTTTACCCTATTTACATAAGCGAAACGTCCATTGGTTGTGTTTGAATGTATATATGCTTTTGAATATGATTGATGTTTACCAGAAATGCATAAAATGCTTAATATGATTGATGTTTACCAGAAATGCATGAAAATGCAGTAATAGTATTTACTAAGGACGAACGAGGGAAGGAATTCAACGAAGCTTCGCCGGTTCATCTCTACAAGACAGCTACAAATCCCCAGTAGGACAAATCCATCTTCATAAAAACTTCGAGTCACATCTCCCCTGGAATTTATATCCATCTCTTTTATCCTCATACGGATAGTCAGGAATTTATTTTTCCAATGGGAGTACGACGAACGAAGACGGGAGGTTATGTATACCCTACGACGAACGAAGACGGGAGGTTATGTATACCCTACTATCGAACGAAGACGGGAGGTTATGTATACCCTACTATCAAACGAAGACGGGAGGTTATGTATACCTTACTATCGAATAAAGACGGGAGGTTATGTATACTATATTATCAAACGAGACGGGAACAAGTTCCTCATATTCTTCAGCAACAAATCGGTATTTATTTTCCCTGGCCAGCAGTTGTTATATGAAGATATCCAGACGCTTCAAGCTGCATGATGCATACATACATCATTTACATCATATCATACATATACATAGATACATAATACATTACTTAAGTGCATCATATTATACATGCATACATAATGCATAAGCTAATATTATCATACAAAATGTTATAATCTTGTTTTTCAGATTAATTCTCCAGCAGACAGACTTCATCAACAACTTGTGACTTTGGGCCGTTGTTTATCTTCCCAAAAGTTATACTTATACCTCAGGACGTTGTTTATCCTCCTAAAAGCATATCATGACCTTGGGCCGTTGTTTATCTTCCCAAAGGTTACCTCATTACCTCAGGACGTTGTTTATCCTCTTGAAAGCATATCATTACCTTGGGCCGTTGTTTATCTTCCCAAAGGTTACATCATTTCCTCAGGACGTTGTTTATCCTCCTGAAAGCATATCATGACTATTGGGCCGTTGTTTATCCTCCCAAAAGTTATACCATTTCCTCAGGACGTTGTTTATCCTCCTGAAAGCATATCATTACCTTGGGCCGTTGTTTATCTTCCCAAAGGTTACATCATTTCCTCAGGACGTTGTTTATCATCTTGAAAGCATATCATGACCTTGGGCCGTTGTTTATCTTCCCAAAGGTTACATCATTTCCTCAGGACGTTGTTTATCCTCCTGAAAGCATATCATGACTATTGGGCCATTGTTTATCCTCCCAAAAGTTATACCATTTCCTCAGGACGTTGTTTATCCTCCTGAAAGCATATCATTACCTTGGGTCGTTGTTTATCTTCCCAAAGGTTACATCATTTCCTCAGGACGTTGTTTATCCTCCTGAAAGCATATCACGACTATTGGGCCGTTGTTTATCCTCCCAAAAGTTATACTTATACCTCAGGACGTTGTTTATCCTCCTAAAAGCTATCATTACATCTTCATATTTTGGACTGCTTTATCCTCCAAGAAATGTATCTGAAGAACTTTTCTCCAAGTGGCATCTTTAAGCCCACTCAAGCATATACAACTAGTCATCAGTATCACTCTACGCACCGGTGAGTGCAAATTTTTGGGCTTTTGTGTTCAATCCCCTTCAACCTTCCAGGTCACGACTGGCTCATATACCAATCTAACCCCTCAGGTTTCAGAAAATTGAACAGGGGCAGCTGTTGCACCCCAAAATTTGCCCTCACAATACAAGACTTTGTGTGCTAAGAAGGTTCACAAGGTTCACAAGACACTTTATGAGGTTCACAAGGTTCAAAAGACCTTTCATGAGGTTCATGAAGTTTACAAGACACTTTATGAGGTTCACAAGGTTCACAAGACCTTTCATGAGGTTCATGAAGTTTACAAGACACTTTATGAGGTTCACAAGGTTCACAAGACCTTTCACGAGGTTCATGAAGTTTACAAGATACTTTATGAGGTTCACAAGGTTCACAAGGTTCACAAGACTTTTCATGAGGTTCATGAAGTTCACAAGACACTTTATGAGGTTCACAAGGTTCACAAAGTTCATCATGGGTCAGAAGATTTGACAAATCCCTCAGGCAAGGCATTCTCCTAAGCAGTGCATCCAAAAACTAGGGTTTTGACTTTAATCAGGCTAAATGGATTTCCAAGACTTCAAGTGAGCTTCATAACATCTTATATGTGTTTAAGAACCCCCATGACAAGTTTCAAGACTTTTCTCAAAGGTTTGCTCAGTCAGATGATCAGATAAGTCAAAATCAGTCAAAGCAGTTAAAAAGTCAAACTGAGGTCAACTGTGGTCAAACCAAAGTCAAACTTCATGATTTTTTTGCCAACATCAAGTATATGAAGTAAAATTCATCATTTGATCAAGGGTTGATCATGATTCATCAAGGATATTTCAGATAATCAAGAATCAGGGGTTTTTAAATTAGGGTTTCCTTAGGAAAAGTCAACTGAACTTTGACCAGCCATAACTTTCACATGCTTCATTACATTTTTCCCATCCAAAGCTCATTTTGAAGGAAATTGAATTCTCTACAACTTTGTGTCTCACAAGCCAAGCCCAAAAATGCTTCATTTGGAAGGTATGAGCTAAGACATTATAGGTCCTTTTAAAAGTCAACAAAAAGTCAACAACTTCAAAAGGGCATAACTTGAGAATGGTAAATGATATGGACATGAAACCAATGGGGTTTGTTATAGGACTCTTCAAGCTTTCCAAAATGTCCAAGAACACCCTCATAGCATCAAAATTGAAGGATGTGTGCCCTTGCAAAGTTGGGGAAGTTTTGGGTGGTTTATAAAGGAAATAGGGTCTTAGAACCAAATTTTTCTAAATGGGCTGAACATTTGGTGACCCAAAGTGATACATGACACCATGCACGAAATTTATTTGATATTTTATAATTTTATTTTATTTAATTTATTTATTATGATTTTTATATTAAAAAATCATTTTAAATTTAAATAAAATATCAAATATGAAAATTTAAAATATATTTCTCTTCTAGAAAGTCATAAATATAATTTGGATTGAATTGATACAACATTGATGAAGATTGGCTTGAAATAGAAAGGTCTTATTCAAGAATATTTGATTTTTAAGCTTTAATCTTTTTCAATCTCCAAAATCCAAAAAGTCCATGCAATGATCAAATCTCTTGACCTAATTTGATTCTACTATAAGTATACAACATAACCCAATCACAAAGAGACGAATTCCTTGCCTCAAAGAGTAAGTTCATACATTCAAAAATCTCACCAAAACTCAAATTCGGATTCCCTCATTCAAGCCCTTTCAAGACAATTTGAAGGTTGCAATTTGTTCCTGGATTTTCATAGAGTGATTTTGGATCATAAACAACATCTAAAACATCTCCATATGCATAAACCGATTCATCATGTTCATAATATTTTTGATTTTCGATTCTGGATATTGACTGGTTTTTAATGAATTTTTATTGATTAATCTTGTTTGTGTGATGATGTAGAAGCTTTCTGGACAGTTTAATTCAAGTTTCATGGACTAGAATGAGATCCACCATGGCTAGGGTTCTTCGGCCATTTTAGGGTTTTACGATTTATCCATTATAAATGAATTCTGGAAACATGACTGTGTTGTATGGACTTCATAGAATATTTTGAACCCTTTAATTTCATGAAACGTTGTTGTTTGCTTGATGTTTGAAAAATGCAGGTTGTCCTGGGAAAATCCATTCGCAGCAAAAACCCTAGCAAAATTCGCAGGAAATTTTGCAGGTCTGGAGGTAGAAGAAGACCTGCGCACGTTTTTTATAATTTGAATTGTTGTTATATATTATAATGGACTTGTTCTGTCTATATATCACACACAGTTGTGTTGGCCCAGTGGTAAGGAACACTTGTGTTATACCTAAAGGTATTTGGTTCGAATCCTGGATTCACCAATCTTTTCTTATTTTTTCAATTAACTATCAAACTTAATATATAATTAATAGTGTTGGTGGTAACATCAGTTGCGCCCTCCCGGCTGGAATGGTAAGTGTGTTTGTGCATTGCGTAAAGGTCCTGGGTTCGAATCCCCCCCAGGCCTTTTTGTGTTATTTGTTTTTGTTTTTTTCATGATTTTTCCATGTCAAGCAACAAAACCAAATGGAGTGTGTTTGTTATCACATGCGCGCGCATGGCCCAGTGGCTGGAGTGCTAGTCTTGAGTGTAGCAAGCTTAGGGACTGGGTTCAAATCCCAGCCCAAGCAGGTTTTGGTCTTTTTCATTCTTTTTCTGATTTTTGTTATTTAATTAACTTTCTATTTAAACAAATTCAAATAATAAAATAAATAGAATGTTTATATTTTTATATTTATAATTTAAAACTCAATTTCTTTTTTTTTTTAATTAAACCTTATGAGAAAAATTATTTATGTTTTAGTATTGTAAAATTTTGTATAATAATTTAATTAATCCTAATTTATTTTAAAATATATATATAAACCCTAAATATTTTTAAAACCTAATTTTCACCAACCCTAATTTTCTTTTACCTAAAATTTAATTCTATTATAACTTTTAATTTATTATTTATAAACTTTAATTATGTATATATTTTATAATTTGTTTATAATTTGATTCTTGTATGTAAATAATTTTTAATATATGTTTAGAAATAATTAAAACTTGTTGATTTAATTTTGTAAATATAATTTATTTTATAATATGTTTATAATTAACCTAATTTTTATAATTTGCATAATTTAAAATTTTATGATAATTAGTATATAATTGTTTATATTTTCTTATTAATCTTAAAATAATAATTGTTTATAAAAAATTGAATTATGCTAATATTCTTATTTATTTTATTATTAATGCTATTTATTTTCATATGATATTTATTTTATTACTAACCCCATTTATATATTGTGATTTATTATTATTATTATTTTTTTTTACTAACCCAATTATATTATTATTATTATTTTTCTTATTTATTTAATTTGTTAATTATTATTATTATGTAATTGTCTCCTGGATGTAATGTTTCAATAGTAATATTTATTTTTAAATGCTATGGTTAGTAAAATAGGGAGTGTAAACATGTTTGTATCTTAAAATTGAATTTAGATCACTAATTTAAAAGATAAATATTTAAAATTGTACACTCACACACGTAAGTCGATCTTTGATCGCCATCTCACTTTCTAGGGTTACCTCTCATGTTGCCTAAACAAAAGGTCAAGTAGGGTGTATAAAGCAAAGTCCCTCATTTCACATCATCTAGTCCCTTAAACAGATAAAAAGATCAAGTCCCTTCGAATGTTGCCTTTGTAATGATCTTGTCCCTTTCGAATAAAGATGATAAGTCCCTTCGAATTGCTTATACACCCCACAGTTGCCTAAATAACAGATGTCCCTTCGCTTGTCCCTAACATCCAAGGTAATGACTACCTATTCCTTAATAATAGGGATAGACTTACCATTTAAAGGATTCAAGAACAGAAAAGACTTAAACTTAGGGTAGGTTCCTCTTAGATACTTGCTCACTCTTCAAAACATTTCAAACACTTCAAAATTTCAAACAAATTTTCAAAACAAAGGTTTTATACGCATCCGTACATGGATCATTATAAAACACTTAAGAAAATTTTTATTCACACACTTCACATTTCAAAAACATTTTAAAGTGAGCTAAGTAACTAAGAGCCCATGGATAACCATGGATGTAAAGGGTGCTAACACCTTCCCTTTACATAACCTACCCCCCGGACCCAAAAATCTTTTAAAAAAGGTCTTTCCTGTTCTTTTATGCCTTTCCTTTGGATAAAATAAAAGTCGGTGGCGACTCTTGCTATCCGCAACATAGCTAAAGTCAGTTCTCCCATCGTGTTACACATGCCAAAGAGGGAATTTTGCAATTTCACTTGCCAAGCCTTTTTATGACCTCTAATCAACTTCTATGCTCCATAACATGTCAAGGCAACTTCAAAACATCAGAATTGGCCCAAGATTGCATGGTTTTCATGGCTTGGTTCACAAGAAATATCAAAATGACCATTATGCATAAACTTTGCATAAACTATGGCAACTCTTGATCCAAGTGTTCTAGCTGCATACAAATGATCCTAGGGCCATTCATGAATCAAGCTGAGGCCAAGAAACCCCTTGAAACAGCTCTGAACCATGCCCATACCTATGGTACACATATGTTGACATTTTTGCATTTCAAGCCATACCAATCCCACAGTGCCACAATAACTCTTCTGGCCAATAACAATTGTTTATTCAAGCCCTAAGCACTATAAATGGACACCCTCCATGGCCTGAAACAACACACAACTTCAGAATCAAGAATTTGCTCCCAAACTTTAGCTCTTCGAATCTCTCAATCTAGCCACTCAAATCCAGAAATTCTTTCACCAATCAACTCTATATAACCTCAGGAACAATTCCCACCCATCACCATAGCCTAAAACAAGCCCAAACATAAACACGGTTTCTGCAAACTCAGAACTGAAACACACAAACCAGCCACTCTAAGCTTCATTCAAGCTTGCCAATAGCATCAGGAGGTCAAAAGGGACTAGATTGCACAAAAGGAGGGCCCAGAAAGCTTCATTTCAAAGAACTTCATCTCATGTAACCTTCAAGAACATTTTTCCAGAAACGTATTTTTATGTTATAGAATGATTCTACATGCTTCCCTGATCATGCTGATATGTTTAGAATTGAAAATAGGCTAGAAATGAGTATTTCATGATGATCTGAAAGTTTGACCTAGAAATTTGTTTGCTTCGATTCAGCCTTGTTATGCATGTTAAATGAATTTTGTTTGTGGATTCATATTCTATGATGTTAGAGGAGTAATTCTGGGCAAGAAATTTGGAGTTTGGAAGCTTGTATAGGTTTCTGGGATTTTGGTTCGCCGGAGAAGATGATCGGAGGTTAGCTCCGGTCACCTGAAAATAATTAGGGTTAAACTGTGATTAACTCCCCAAATTCATTCGTAGCCCTTGGATCATGATTAGGGTTAGTGCATGGATGGCTTAGATTAGCTCACTTAATATTAATTCTGATTAATTAAATTAACTATAATTAATTAGTCAGTTTAAATGAGAACCATTGGATCACGCGCGAAATGTAACTTTAAACCCCAGCCTTATATCTGGCCTACCTCAAGTCAATCAGACTTCCCATCTGGACCCTTGATCTCTCCCCTGCGCAATCTGGACCACCCATTTGGATTACTTTTCATTTTCTTTTTATTTATTTCATTTTATTTTCCCTTATTTATTTAAAATAGCAAAAATCATTTAAAAATTCTGAAAATTTTTGTCAACCCTTGAATTAATTTTCAGAACCCAAATTTTTTTTCCATTAAAAATGCATTTTTAAATAATTTAATTGTATATTTTAATTAATTAAGTCCATTTAATTAATTAAAAATACTTTAAAGTATTTAAAAATCACCAAAAAATTCAGAGAGGTTTCTTAAACATTTTCAAACTCATCTAACAAATTTCTTTTTGGTTTTGATCAAATTTTGCCAATTTACTTTGAATTAGGGTTTATAAATTTCTTATTTATCAACCCTAACTTCAAAAATTAATAACTTTCAAACCAAGATGAGTTTGCATTTGATTCTTTTTGAAATCTTTCACATTTGACCTCTAGTTTCTAAAAATATTTTTGTCACATTTTTATCTTGCATTTTCAAATTAATGAGCATTTTCCCTTTGAGAAATATCCAAAACCCTAGTCAATCTTAGGATAACCATAACTTGAACTTGGTAAACCTTTATACCTCCCCCTTTGGATGGTGATTTCATGAGTGCTAAGGGTTCCCTTGGATGCAATTTCAATTTTTTATCACTTGATTTGCCTATGCTTTTGAATTTGTACATGTCTTGAGTTCAAACTAACCATTTCAGGTGTATTTGGTAAGTTAATCAGGATGGGGATATGCATCCACATCCAACCTCTCTTTCTCTCTTTATTTTTATGCACTTTGTTTGTGTTTGAAGTGAATCTCATTCACTTATGTTATCTTTGGTTCTTAGGTTACTTAACTTCTTCATGAAGTAAGTAACCTAACCCTTCCCTCTCTTTCTCTTTTCATCTGCTTCTCCTCCCTTGGTGGCTAACTTAAAGACTTCTCTTGATGCCTCACAAACCTTAGGAATACCCAAGCATGATAAATTTTAGGGTTGTGTATAGTCCTCCTAGATTTTTTACCTTTGAGTCTCTTTGAGTCTCTTTCCTCATCTCTTAATCAGAGGCTAAACTCTTAAAGCTTTAGGACTTTGAATTAGGGTTATGCCTGCATCCTTATCTTAGGATGGAGTGTATAACTTTAATCCTAAGTGTTAAACCTTTAATTTTTTTTCACCTGTTAATCAAAACACATTAATAATCACTAAGACTTTATCTTGTAACTTGGGCCTTACATTAGGGTTCTATCTCTTCCTTATAGTTAAGAGGGACTAACCCTAGTGTTTAATGGACAAGTCCCCCTCAAGTTGTCCTACAAACCATAAAATCCACTTCTTAATCTCATCCTTTTAATTAAAATCCATTTAATAAAGGCTTGTTAGATAATGAATTTAACCCCTAACCATGGATTAAGTTGAGGTATCTTCCTCAGCTTAAGTGTTCTCATCTATAATCCTTCTATTAGGATGGTGTAATGAGTTCACTAATCTGTGATTAGAGATTAAGCTCATTACTTAACACTAAACAAAACCCCAAAAACATCTTAACAATCACAAGTAGGTTAATGATCTTAATCCTACATCATCATGGTAATTAAGTTGAGATGCTTATCTCATACTTAAGTAGGCTCATTATCCCTAATCGGGGAGGATATAATGAGTTTACAAGCCCCTTTATTTAGGCTTAAGCTCATAATCCTATGCAAAAACCAAAAACAATAAAAAATTGAAAACACAAAAACAAACAATAAACGTCTCCTCCGGGATTCTTTTCTCATCACACTCATTCAAAAAACGAGAACTCGCTTCTCCCGTCTAATGCAAGACAGTTAGCACTCGATCTAGACGAGTCATACACTTGAGCATAGACAAGTAAGCAATTCACAGTCAATTTTTTCCAGTCTCTTTGAGTCGAACTACGGTGTTCTGACTTCCTCATTGCACAAGAGGATACGTAGGCATAACTTAACAGTTATCGAACAAAAGTCTCTTTGTCTTCCCCCTCTTTCAGCATTCTTTCTAAGCCTCATTTCTAAGCATATCCCTCTCTTTTTGCACTGACACACTGTACATTCTCCCTAGCTTTTCATACACAGTCAGCACATACACTACCCCTTTTAAACACAATTTTGTAAGCGTCGATCCCGTCGAGTACGACAGACGATCTGGGTGCTAATACCTTCCCAAGTCGTAACCAACCCCCTTTCTCAGTTTCTTTGGTTCACAACCGTCTTATCCATACCCTTCCAGGTTTATGCAGCATTACCTTTCCTTCGGGATAAAAATGCCTAGTTGGCGACTCTATTCAACCTCAACCTCCAACATCGCTAAAAGTTCGCGTTTGTACAGGGACGTAAGTCTTTGGGAGCGACACTTCTACTAATAGAACATTAGAGATAGAGGGAAGGGTGCCATTACCAACAGTTCCAGAGCCAATAATTTTTCCTTTTTGGTTGCCTCCAAAACCTACATAGCCTCCAGCTTTCAGCTCAAGACTTTGGAACATATGCTTTCTTCTCGTCATGTGTCGTGAGCATCCAGAGTCCAGGTACCAAGATTGGTGTTTCAGTTTGGCTGTTAAAGACATCTGCAACATACACAATTTTATATTTGGGTACCCATATCTTTCTGGGTCCTTGTTTGTTAGTTTTTATAAACTTCTGATTGATCTTACGTTTCATATCAGAACTTGTAGAACAAGATGACTCACTAGTGTATATTAGATCATGATTATGACCATAGGTAAAATGAGAACTTAAAGGAGTATTAACTTTTATGACCATGTCATCAATCTTTTTAAACTTCAGAGTTTCCTCTCCTTTAGTTTTCACATACCCTATACCTCTTCTACCATTTCTGCTAACTTCATAGATCATAGAGGCAATTTTGCTTCTGCCTATGTTTTTAGCTATAAATTTTTGAAAACTATAATCATATTGCTTTATGATACTATCAGAATTAAGAAGAACTTCTGATTCAGATTCCTTCTGAGCTTTAAGTTTTTCAAAAGAATTTTTACATTCAAAAATATTTTCTTTCAGCTTAGAGTTTTCTGATTTAATTTTTCTAACTTCTTCTAATTCAGATACTAGACTTTGTTTCATGTCTTTATGTTTGAATTGAAGCTTCTGATATTTTTCAAGAATTTCTGCGAGGCTGTCTTCTAATTGAGATCTAGAAAATTTAGAGAATACCTCTTCTGTGTCAGAATCTGACTCTGACTCTGATTCTGATACTTGAACATCTTCTGGTATTTTTGCCAATAATGCAATGTTTGCATGTTCATCTTCTGAGTCTGAATCAGCTTCAGATGATTTTGAATCATCCCATGTTGCCATGAGACTTTTTTTCTTTTCTCTGTTGAATTTATTTTTGGGTTTCTCTTTCTGGAGTTTTGGACAATCACTCTTGTAGTGTCCAGGTTCTTTGCCATGAGACTCTTCTGGAGTTTATGGGTTTCCTCTGACCAGAGGATGCTTCAGAGTGATTGCTAGATCTTCTTGTATTTCTAAACTTCTTCTGACGATGCTTCCAGAGTTGTTGAACTCTTCTGGATAGAAGAGATAATTCATCTTCTTCTGATGAGCCTCCAGAGCTTTCTTCTTCTTCTTCCTGCAATGCTTTAGAATCAGATTTGTTAGATTTAAGTGCAACAGTCTTACCTTTCTTTTGGGGTGCATCTTCTTCTAGTTCTATCTCATGACTTCTCAAGGAGCTGATCAGTACTTCTAAAGATATCTCATTCAGATTTTTTGATAGCTTCAAAGCAGTGACCATGGGTCTCCAAGTCTTTGGAAAGCTTATGATAATCTTCTTCACATGATCTACGGTTGAGTAGCCTTTGTCCAGAACTTTCAGTCTAGCAACCAGAATTTGAAACCTTGAGAACATCTTCTCAATTGTTTCATCTTCTTCCATCTTGAATGCTTCATACTTCTGGATGAGAGCCAGAGCTTTTGTCTCATTGACTTGAGTGTTGCCTTCAAGTGTCATCCTCAGAGAGTCAAATGTATGTTTGGTTGAATCTCTGTTTGTGATCTTCTCATATTCTGTATATGAAATAACACTTAGAAGTATGGTTCTAGCTTTGTGATGATTTCTGAATTCCTTCTTTTTTTTGAGTTGTCATGTTCTTTCTTTCAATCTTCTGGCCATCTGCTCCAACATGATGAATGTATCCATCTGTCACCATATCCCAAAGATCTCCATCTAGAGCCAGAAAGAAACTTTCCAGAACATCCTTCCAGTAATCAAAGTTGTCACCATTTAACACTGGAGGTTATGCATTGATCTTGTCATTTTGGTAGTCATTGTTGTTGTTGCCAGCGTCTGCCATTGTGTTTTAACTTTTGGATCTTTTACTGACACGGTTAAGTGTATATCTCAGAACCTAGTGCTCTGATGCCAATTAAAGGGACGTAAAACACAAGGAATGGGGGTTGGAATTGGGTTTTAAATAACTAATAAAAATGACTTAAGAGACACTTTAATTTATCCTGGTTCGTTTGAACTCAAACTACATCCAGTCCACCCGCCAAGGTTATTTTGCCTCTATCAATGAGGTATTAATCCACTATTCAAAAATATGAATACACACAATGACCTACAATCAATGTCCTCTTGAGTCTACTGAATGAAACTAGTCACATAAGGAAATTTACTTATCTTTTACAATGATAAAGAAAAGTAACTAATTTGCTTCTAATAAGCTATAATCACAAAGTGATTTGTTACAAAATTATAGGGCTCAATATGAACAAGTATGAGATATGTCGTAGGATCCAGAACTACAAATCTTCAATTTGATTCCTTTATATAATGCTTGAATGATATAGCTGTTGGGAACATCTTGAGCTAATTATGGATATTAGTTAACACCATAAAATCCTTCCATAACAAGAGATATTTGTTCCCAGCATTAATTCAGATTTTCTTTAATTAGGCTTTAATGAAAGAATCACCATCTTCTAGACATGAATAAGAGTAAATCAATTCTTGGTACATAGCTTTTAATGATGTCTTTAATGAGAGATTCTCTTTAACATATATAACTTCTATATGATAGCGCAAGTCGTCTTCTATTCAAGCAAGCCTTCTTTTCAATAACTTCCTTTTTAAGAACTTTTACAATGCATAATTAAGTAAATTATTCTCAACATATATTAGAACTTCTATTCTTGCATAATAATTGTTATCATCAAAACTACTAGAGGATTAGAATCAAAATTGTTCTAACAGCTATCTCCATCCTCCTTTCTTCGAGCTCATCAATCCAAAACGGGTCGTCGTCAACCATTGAAAGTGAAACGAGACGAAGCTTACGCGTCAGAGTCGCTTAAAGGTGAATTGAAGATTTACAGATCAGGTATGTATGTACTCATTTATTGCTTCAGTTTTGTGATTTGTCGATTGAATCGATATTTCATCGAAGTTGTTGATGATGATGATATGAATTACACTTCTCTGATTCGTAGGCTTCTTCGATCTTTTTTTGAATCTATGTTGTTGAATGATGATGTTAACTTGTGTTCTTGATGTGTAGATCGCGATTCGATACGATCGTGAATGCTATTGAATCTTGAGTAGAAGAAGCGTGGTGATTGAAGATGTGGAGGGTTGATCCTAAAATGACGATGGTGAAGTGAAGAAGAGATTGAAAATGTTGCAGAGAGCTGAGATTTGTGATGGAAGAAGGTTGAAGATTCAGAGATTTCTTGAAGTTTGTTTTGTTAGTTTCGGTTATGATGATGAAGATGCCGATACAGAGATTTGACGAAGATTGATGATTGATGTTGGAGATGAGAGATTGAAGAGATATGGTTCTGAGATTATAAAGTCGAATCAATGGTGAGGGAGGAAGAATCCGAAGAAGATTGAAGAAGTGTGTGAAGAATGAAGAGAAATCAAGTCCTGTTAAAGAAGAGGATTCAAGAGAGTTTTGTTAGGAGAGTCCCCCCGTAAAAAAATGATGAAGTTTTCTCTTTTATTCTGTTATCCTCCTTCCCCCTTTATCATTTTTTTCTGGTGTGCTTATAATTGAATTAGGTTTTTCTATTAAATTCAATTTTTCTTGTACCTGAATTTTGCTCTAAGACTTTGATATTGAATCCCCTTTTTTTTTACTGACTCTGAGTTTTTTCCCTAAGTTATGAATTGATTGCAACTTATTCTCCTTTTCCCTTGATTGTGATTCTGGAATTTAAGAGAACCTTTTTTAGCGGAAATTGGCGAGTGAGTTTTTTATGCAAGTTCTGAGTTGAAAAATCCAGCAGCAACATGCCATCCCTAATTTTTATCCGTGAACTTTCTTTTTCACCTATATTAGCTTTTGCTTAAAACAAAAACTAGCATGAATTAGTTTTGTTGTGATTAGGGAAGTAATATGGTTTATAATGACTTTTAATGATTGACTTTTCAAGAACAAAAACTAAACTTGTTCGTGGATAGAGATCTAGAGAAAAATAGATATGAATTAAACTTTGGAAAGAAAATGGTTTATGGATTTAAAAGAAATGGTCATTTGGATATTTGGATATGGTCCTAAAATATGTGTAAGAAAATTATTTCATGTGAATGAAATTGGGTTCAAAAATGGATAAAGACAATGGTAAAGATTTGGGCTTGAAAAGGATATTCAAACGGGTTTATGGTAAATTCTGAATGAACTGTAGTGACACTCTGATGCTTTCCAAATAAACCATGATCATACGCTTTCCACCTATAACGCGAACCCAATTCCTGATCCCAGACCAATTCTTACAAACTGTGATGTCATAATAGATCTAAAACCCAACACCTTACATCCTGCTTATTAGATCACCAGTGCAACGCAAGATGTCTAGAAGAGGAGAATAGTCTAATGAAACCTCTGGATAAAACCCTAGAACTTGGTAAATCCCACAACCAGAATATGCTTTTGATGATGCGAACTCAACTTTTATCTCAACCATGAGCGTAATGGCCAAGTAACCGCCTATGAACGAGATAATCCAGATCATAGGGAGATGCTTTGATCCCATGCCTCAGGAGTTCATGAAATGGATGATTATGAGTGGTAATGACCTACTGGATGATGCAGATGAATGCGAAGCGTAAAGCCAGTTAGGGTAAAAATAAAAGGGAAAATTTTAAGGTATTACAGCTGCCTCTATTCAATCATTTGCAGACATGAATGAATAATAGCGACAGCGTTTAGACATTCAGGTTATGAAGTGATTGAATACTCGAATAAACCTGGAAATTTGAACTCTGTGGGAAATAAAATATGTTGGGAAGAATGTCATTCTTGGATGACAACTCAAAATATGATCTCAGATCTAACACGAAACCATCCTCGAATGGAAACGCAATGGTATATCAGCCTCAGTCGATAACCAGAAACACAAAGAATGACCTCAGACAGACTTTGCAAAAGAGACAAACTGACCTCAATCAATAAGCTCAAAATGGTCTATCATCCTCGAATGATAGCCACAACAACAAAACCAACCTCAGAAGGACTTGAAGAAGAGAATGCCATCCTCGAATGACAACTCACAAGAGATCCTCGGATCTAACACGAAACCATCCTCGAATGGAGACACAATGGTATACCGGCCTCGGTCGATAACCAAAAACACAAAGAATGACCTCAGACAGACTTTGCAAAAGAGAAAAACTGACCTCAATCAATAAGCTCAAAATGGTCTATCATCCTCGAACGATAGCCACAACAACAAGACCAACCTCAGAAGGAGTTGAAAAGAGAATGCCATCCTCGAACGACAACTCACAAAAGATCCTCAGATCTAACACGAAACATACTCGAATGGAGACACAATGGTATACCGACCTTAGTCGATAACCAAAAACACAAAGACTGACCTCAGACAGACTTTGCAAAAGAGACAAACTGACCTCAATCAATAAGCTCAAAATGGTCTATCATCCTCGAATGATAGCCACAACAACAAGACCAACCTCAGAAGGACTTGAAGAAGAGAATGTCATCCTAGAATGACAACTCACAAGAGATCCTTAGATCTAACACGAAACCATCCTCGAATGGAGACGCAATGGTATACTGGCCTTGGTCGATAACCAAAAACACAAAGACTGACCTCAGACAGACTTTGCAAAAGAGACAAACTGACCTCAATCAATAAGATCAAAATGGTCTATCATCCTCGAATGATAGCCACAACAACAAGACCAACCTCAGAAAGACTTGAAGAAGAGAATGTCATCCTCGAATGACAACTCACAAGAGATCCTCGGATCTAACACGAAAACATCCTCGAATGGAGACGCAATGATATACCGGCCTCGGTCGATAACCAAAAACACAAAGACTGACCTCAGACAAACTTTGCAAAAGAGACAAACTGACCTCAATCAATAAGCTCAAAATGGTCTATCATCCTCTAATGATAGCCACAACAAAAAGACCAACCTCGGAAGGACTTGAAGAAGAGAATTTCATCCTCGAATGACAACTCTCAAAAGAACCTCGGATCTAACACAAAACCATCCTCGAATGGAGACGCAATGGTATACCGGCCTCTGTCGATAACCAAAATCACAAAGAATGACCTCAGACAGACTTTGCAAAAGAGACAAACTGACCTCAATCAATAAGCTCAAAATGGTCTATCATCCTCGAACGATAGCCAAAACAACAAGACCAACCTAAGAAGGACTTGAAGAAGAGAATGCCATCCTCGAATGACAACTCTTAAAAGATCCTCGGATCTAACACGAAACCATCCTGGAATGGAGATGCAATGGTATATCGGCCTCGGTCGATAACCAGAAACTGTAATGGCTTTTAGACATTTAAGGTATGGAGTGATTGAATACCCGAATAAAACCTGGAAATTTGAACTCTGTATGGATGAGGAGAATGTCACCTGCCCCTTTTTTTATTATTTTTCTTTTTTGTTTTTGTTTTTTTTAAAAATCTGATAAGGCAATGGAAATAGAACAAGGTGGAACGGGATCGTTGTACATAAATGAGAGCCCAAGAAAACAGGACCGTTGTACAAAACGAGAACCTGTGACGCGATTGTTGTACCAAAAAAGACGCGGGATGGGGGTCTGTTATACCAAACAAGGCTTGAAAACTAGACCATTGTACAAAACGGAACTCGATGATGGAACGGGATCGTTGTACATAAACGAGAGCCCAGGCAGACAAGACCGTTGTACAAAACGAGAACCTGCGACGCGACTATTGTACAAAACAAGACGCGGAATGAGGGCCTGTTGTACTAAACAGGGCCTGAAAATGAGACCATTGTACAAGGAACTCGATGATGGAACGAGATCATTGTACATAAACGAGAGCCCAGGAAAACAGGACCGTTGTACAAAACGAGAGCCTGCGACGCAACTGTTGTACCAAACAAAACGCGGAATGAGGGCATGTTGTACCAAATAGGGCTTGAAAACGAGACCATTGTACAAAACGAAACTCAATGATGGAACGGGATCGTACATAAACGGGATCCCAGGAAAACAGGACCGTTGTACAAAACGAGAGCCTGTGACGCGACTGTTGTACCAAATAAGACGCGGAATGGGGGGCTGTTGTACCAAACAGGGCTTAAAAACGAGACCATTGTATAAAACAGAACTCGATGATGGAATGGGATCGTTGTAATAAATGAGAGCCCAGGTAAACAGGACCGTTGTACAAAACGAGAACCTGCGACGCGACTGTTGTATAAAACAAGATGCGAAAAATGAGACTGTTGTACTGAAACAAGACTCAATTGGGGATAACAAACAAGACTTGTAAGAGCAAAAAGAGAGAAGCAAAATCAACCGATTTACGACTCAAATAAGATCAACTGATCTATTATGGAGATGGTATCAACCGAACCATAATCAGGACAGCGAGAATGTAATATCATCCGATTTACATCTCGAAGAGAAGTGATATCAACTGATTCATAACTCGAATAAGATCAACCAATCTAACCAGGAATGGTATCAACCGATCCATAACCCGAAAAACGATAACGTAATATCATCCGATTTACGGCTCGAAGAGAAGTAATATCAACTGATTTACAAATCAAATAAGATCAACCGATCTAACTAGGAAATGGTATCAACCGATCCATAGCCAGGAAATGAGACCATCATGCTGAGACAGAATCTAGGAGATGAGACCATTGTACTTAAGTGGAGACTCTAGAGAAACATGATTGTTGTACTTAAACGAGACTCAAAGACGAATATCAAACAAGACTTGAAAGAAATAACGACATTGGGAAATGAATTTGGCATTCTCTGTGGGGATACTTCAGATTGTTTGAAGAAAATGATGTTTCGGGCTTCCGTACAAGGTACCAAAACTGGCTTATGCTTCGTATGCATATTTGTTTTTAATTTTTCTATGGCGTAATGCTCCATAATGATGGAAATGCTACGCTTTTAAGGATGCAAATGTAATGATGATTACTAAATGCAAATGAAAATGCAAAGGGGTATCCCGATGAGGAGATAGCAGATATCCCAGATGGCTCGACTGGGGAGAAATAATCACTAAATTGATTTGATGAATCCCTGTGGGGGAAAGCAACTTTAAGGGGGATAGTGTTAATGACGCACCGGCTCTGAACTGCCACCATTGCCAAAAATAAATTGGACTTTGGGAATCGAGATCCAATACCCTTTTGGGGATGAACTTAATTTGAGAGGTACGCTACTTGCTGAACTCCACTGGGGAAATGATATCTCTCTGACTCGGTTGGGGAGCCAGATGTATGACACCCTGTTGGGGTAGTAACCTGCTGGGGAGGAAAGAAACTCCTTGTACTACTGGGGATGATGGATAACATCAAATGAGAATACCCTTTTTTTCTCTCGGGAAGGATCCATCTTTTTACTGCTCTGTCGGGGAGGAAATGGTCTGATGAGACCCACTGAGGAATTTTGCTCGATGATCTGCTAAGGAAAACTTCTTCCCGACGCTTCATGCTGGTAATGGCTTTGCTTCCAGCCTCTGGGCCGATCGAATGCCTACTGACTATGAATGAACAATGGTCCCTTGTAATCTTCAACTCGCCTTAACCTAAGGTCCACTGGAAGAAAATGTCTCAAGAGGATTTTACATACAACATGGCATCCGAGATGCCTCAGTGTCTTCAAAATCCTGGAGAGATTCGTCTGATCTCGAAATAACTGCCCCAGACTACATGGTCTGTGAAAGAATTTGCTTCGCGGGGATTCGGGAAAAACCTCATATCACAGAGAGATGTTATGCCCCTGTATTTTGAACCCTGGATAGGCGTCTCTGATTAACCTTCTTCGGGAGAGAGTAAATTTTAGTGCTCCTGGAGTGACCTGCCCCAGTACGAGCCTTTGAGTAGTTTCGTCCCTGAATGGATGATCTTCGAGTGAATACCCAATCCAATTGTTTTTGGAGAGATTTTAATCTAAAAGTGATTGTCCCAGTTTGGCTGAATTCTGGAGAGATTGCTTGACTTGATTGCCCCAGATTAGTTGGCTCTTACCACGACTGTTTGGGAAAGTCCCTACTCAATGGAGTTTTCTTGAAAAGTGCACCTTAATATGATCGTCCTTCGGAAGTTTCAGACTTCTCAACTTGGCAAGATTAAGCTTCTGGACTGAAGTTTCGTATCTGAACTTTTATGATTCCCAACAAAAGTATGCAAGCAGAAACTGTTTATTTTGAGAATGAAAATTCTAATGCAAAACACATGTTTATCTTGAAGCTTTACTGTAAAAGATGTCGCAAACCTTTGTGAGCAAATCACTGGTTAAGCTACTAATTTTTTATGAAATCATGTACATGCAACACCAACAAAGATCTTTTAGCACAACTCAAGGGAGTCAGGAACACGGTCTCGTGATAGTATGCTCTCAAAATAACCCTGTTTCAATTAGGACTTTTGAGGGTTGTATCATGGCTTGGTTCAAGGTTATAGAAACAAAGGATACAGGCTCGAAGTTTATTTGTGCCCACCCCTCTTCGTGATGTTCTCCATTCCTGTGTTCAACTAGCTTTCACAAGCGCTCACCTCTCAAAAAGGGTTTTGTGATGGTTAAGGAACCAATTACACTAACGGTTTAAGCACCAATAGAGTTATCATTTGGAGTCAGTCATCTCTTTGTCTTTCGTGTCTGTTCCACACGACTTTGTTCTTGTTTAAGGATCTTTCTTGTGTAATTCTTTTCGTCTTTCGCTTTTGCATTCTTTTGCTTGTCCCTAACTTTTTCCTGGACTGATTCTTGTGAATCTTTGATTGTGAAGTCCAGCGGGATGCCCTAATTTTTGCCTAAGTCGCTTGTTTTCATGTTTCGACTTAGCGGGATTTTTCATTTTTTTTTAATTCTTTTTTTAACAAATCGTGTGACACTAGTTGCCTTGATTGCTTTGAAAGGGTCGTGATTGTCTCACTTCTTGGTTGATGAAGGATAACCTTTATGGTTTCCGGTCTTTGAACCTCTTGTTTGGGATAACCATTGTGGTTTCTGGTCTTTCTCAAAAGCACACAATTAGAGATTTTTGTGTTTTCATTTTGTCATCCTCCCTTAAGAGTTTGAGCACGACAGTTGGTATTTCAATGCACATACCCAAAATCATGAGCGAATACAAATGGATTACTTCAAGAAAAACATGTGCATTTTATTATGATTAACATTCAAAAACAAATAAGTTCCATGCATGCATACAAATGTTTAAACAAACAAAAGAAACTACAAATGAAAATATAGTAAAGAAGATGAACATTGCTGTCATTGAGGAGACTTGACCCTGTCTGGACTTATTGTTTCTGAAGATGCCTTTGCAAATTGGGAGGTCCATTTGATGAGGAGACTTCAATATGTGAGCAGACTTTCTGACATGATGACCTTTTGTCGCTCCCGATAGATGGGACGGGCCCAAATAAAGGTACAGACGCGAACGGTCGGCGAAAGGGGGCAATGAGAACACACAGCCGTGAACTCACTGGAGATGAATAGAGTCGCCAGCTAGGCATTTTTATCCCGGAGGAAAGGCAATGCTGCATAGACCTAGAAAGATATGGATAAGACGGTTGCGAACCAGAGAGACTGAGAAAGGGGGTTGGTTACAACCTGGGAAGGTATTAGCACCCAGATTGTCCGCCGTACTCGACGGGATCCACGCTTGAAAGATTTGTGTTTTAAAGGGGTAGTGTCAGTGCAATTTGTGTGTAAGAGAGTTGGAAAAGAATGTACAGGTGTCAGTGCTGAAAGAAGTGTAAAGTGTATAAATGATGTGTCAGTGTAAGGACAAGAGTGAAATGCTCATGACAATGAGGCTTAAAGAATAATGCTGAAAGGAGGGGGAATATACAGAGACTTTTGTTCGATAACTGTTAAGTTATGCCTACGTATCCTCTCGTGCAATGAGGAAGTCAGAACACCGTAGTTCGACCCAAAGAGACTGATAGATGAATTGACCTGTGAACTGCTTACTTGCCTATGCTCAAGTGTATGATCTGTCTGGCACAGATGCAAACTGTCTTGCATTAGACGGAAGAAGCAAGTTCTCGTTTATGAGTGAATGAGATGAGAAAAGAATCCCGGAGGAGACGATTATTGTTTGTTTTTGAGTTTTTAGTCTTTTATTGCTTTTGGATGTTTGTCATAAGTTAATGAGCTTAAGCCTAAACCAATGGATTTAGTAAACTCATCACATCTTCCCTCTGATTAGGGGTAATGAGAGTACCTTAAGTGTGAAGTCAGATTCTCACACTTAACCACCATGGTGTAGGATTAGGATCATTAACCTACTTGTGATTAATTAGATGTTTTTTTGGTGTTTTTGTTTAGTGTTGAGTAATGAGGTTAAGCCATAATCAAGGATTAAACAGACTCATTACACCATCCTAATAGAAGGATAATAGATGAGAATGTTTAAGCTGAGGAAAGCTCCTCAACTTAATCCATGATTAGGGATTAAACTCATGACAAAACAAAGCCTTTATTAAGTGGATTTTATTTAATGATATGATGATGAAGTGATTTTTAGGGTTTGTAAGACAACTTGAGGGGGACTTGTCCATTAACACTAGGGTTAGTCCTTCTTAACCATTTAAGGAAGAATTAGAACCCTAATGCAAGGCCCAAGTTACAAGTGTGATGTCTTGATACTTATTAAGTGGATTGATTAAGAGATTTAAACACATTAAGGGTTTAACACTTAGGATTAAAGTTATACACTCCATCCTAAGAGAAGGATGCAGGCATAAGCTTAATCACAAAGCCTTAAAGCCTTTAGGGTTTAGTCCCTGATTATGAGATGAGAAGAGAAGACTCAAAAGAGACACAAAGGTAAAACTAAGAGGGGAGACTAATCAAAACCCTAATCATTGTCATGCTTGGTTGTTCCTAAGGTTTGTGAGGTTTAAGAAAGAAGTCTTCAATGGAACCACCAGGAAGCAGATGAAAGGATCAAGAGAAGCAAAGCAACTTGCTTCATTCAAGAAGTCAAGTCACTTGAAGAAAGAAAGTGGGAGAAGAAGAATGAGCAAGCTCAAACTCAAACACATATAGAAAATGCAGCAATGGATGCAAGAGAGATGAGAAGAAAGGTTATGAGAAGTGAAGGCAAATTCACTTCCCAAAATCACTTACCACCTGAAAGGTCAGAAAAGAAATGCAATGCAATGCAAAATGGGATGAGATGACATGATGAGAAACAAAACCAGAAGCATATACATGATGCTAATGATTCTATGAGATGCTACAAACATGAGGCAGCACATGGAAATGATCATACAAGTTCATGAATGCAAATGAAGCAAGCTAGGAACCATGAAAACACATGAAAAGTTATGAAGTGCACATGGCATACAACATGGCAAATACAAGATGCAATGGTCAAGCATGCTTTCTATATGTCTTATGATGCCAAATGAAACAAATGGATGCTTGAAATGTCATGGCAAGTCATGCTATGCAAGAGAATGCAAGAAAGATGCAAATGGAAGCCCAAATTAGGGTTTATGAATCAAACATCAAACACAAACCAAAATCAGAAGCAAACAACATTATAAAAAATTGAAAATGCACTCAAAGGACCCCTAATCCTATACTAACCCAATGCCCAAAGGAGAGGTTCTAACTCTCAACCAATCTCAAGTTTTGATTTTTACAAGTTATTAGGGTTTTTAGGGTTTCTAAACAAGAAAATTATCAAACAAATTAAAAATGAGAAATCAAATCATGGCCATTTAATCCTAGAAACTACATGCTAAACACAATGCAATGCAAGAAGAATCAATGTCCAACTCTTCATAGATAGGCAGAAATGATTTTTTGAACTTAGGATCAAAATAATGCACAAAAATGATTTTAATTCAAAGGGAAATTCTCAAAAAGCATCAAGATCCAAAAAGAAATTTGGTTTGAAGGTTGGACAATGTTTCTAAATGTCTTAGAACATTTCATGAATTTTTTGGTGATTTTTAAATACTTAAAAGTATTTTTAATAAATTAATTTCCATTAATCAATTAAAAATAATCTTTTAAATATTTAAAAATACTTTTTTAATGGTAAAAATAAAAATGAAAATATTTTTGGGTCTTAAAAATTAATAAAACTTATGAGAAAAAGTTTTATAATTTTTAGACATTTTTTACTATTTTTAATTAAATATGCAAGTTAAATGAAAAAGAAAATGAAAATAAAATAAATAAAAGGAAAGTCAAATGAGTGGAGGGCCAGGATGAGCTCTGGGTTCAAATGCGTTGACTGGCGCCAGATCTTGTGGCCAGGATTGGTTCTGAGTTAATTAGTTTAATTATTAATTAATTAAAACTAATGAAAAAGATTAGGGCATAATGACCAGATCTGGGCCATCCATTCGCGCGGCAAGTCAAACAAGTCAGGCCATCCAACGCTTAATATTCAAATGAACTTAATTACAGGGATTAGGGCATAATGATTTTCAGGTGGCCGGAGAAGACCTCCGGTCGTCTTCTCCGGTGGGAAGTCCACCTGAAAATCTCCAAACTCTCTCAAAACGTAACAAAAATGAAAACCAAACATACAAAAATGATTCCCATGATCCCCTGATTCAAAACCCCATCTCAAACATCATTTATTTTTCCCCAGAAACATGAATCGAACCAAACAATTTTTAGGTCAACAGAGTTTCAGGAAGCAATTAAACTCTCATTTCATCACCATTTCAAAAACTAAAAGCATATTCATGATCAGGAAGACATATAGAACAAGTTTAGAACTTAAAAATCCATTTCTGGAAAAAAAGTTCTTGAGCTACCTGAGATTCGAAGCTTTCACTCCAGCTACTTCCTGACCTCCTCTCTTGGTGAAATCCACTCCTTATGACCTCTTGATGATGCTTGAATGCTCAGGAGAAATTTATATTGGCTGGATGAAGAGTTTGAACAACTTCTGCTCAAGCTCAGTTGAACATGGCAATGGTGATTCAGGCTGTTTCAGGCAATGGTGAGGGGTTGCTTATGGTCCAGATGATGAGTGGAGAAGGTTTGTGAAGTTTGTTTGGATGTTTGTGAGCTGTGGAGAGAGATTCGAATGAAACTGCAGCTTGAGGTGAGAAATGGCAATGGGGTGTTCTTGCTCAAACCAGGCCTGACTCTTGGTGGTTTTTACTCAATAGGGTAAGGTGAGATGATTAGAGGAATTTGTTTGAGTGTTGGTGTGTTGTGCAGGCAGATTCGAAGAGAAATGCAAATGGGGTGTGTTTGTGAAAAATGTCTTGCTATGCTGTGTTTCAGCCTTGCTTCTTCATATGTTTGGCTTGCCAAAGGATAGTATATTTTAATCCCATAGGTCAGATGATGTGACCTGGCCCCTATTGATTGGTAAGTTTGCTTTTGCAAAAAAGTCCACTTTGTGTAAGGAAGGCATGGCTTGAGCTATAGCTTGGTACAAGAAGCATGGGCTGCGCAGCATGATGTGTGTGTGATGTTAGGAAGGTTCAGCAGCCAATGCATCAAGTGGTGAGAAGCATCATGATGGTTTTGCAAGTTGTTACTTTTTGGAACTTCATGAAAAAAAGTCTTGTTACATGAACCATGAACATGTGATCTTTGGTTCAATTCTGATTTTTGGGACACATAGAATGTTTGTGTCATGGTTTGATGTCAACTAGAGGTCACAAACAGCCTTGGTTCATGGTTTTGCAAAATTCTCATTTGGTGCACATCTTGAAAATCAATGATTTTTGCCAACTTTGTCACACCATAACTTTTGATCCAAGAAGAATTTGATCATGTTCTTGTACTTTTTGAAAAGGGAAAGATGTAATCTACAACTTTCATGACCAAAGTTCTTCCATTTGAAGCATTTTTGGATCAAGAATCAAGGCTTGAAAAATGACCTAAAATGACACATTCTTGAAAAGTCAACTATGCCCAAAAAGTCAACATTTGCAAAAACTCCAAATTCTTGATTTTTGTGAACTTCAACCTTCTTCCATGATCAAATAAAGATCATATACACTCAAAGATGAAGATCACCCCTTGGTTGGGTCATTGGGGGCCTCAGATGCCCTGATTTTGCACTGACTTGTCTGAAAAGTCAACTCTTGATCAGATGACTTCCCCATTGAATTTCTTCATGAAAATTGATATGCATACTCCCTATACCATATAGAGACCAATGGAAACAAGAATGACCAAAAAAATTGGAGTTATGGCCTCTGAAACCAAAACCCTAATTTTAGGTCAACTGTGCAGTCAAACTTGGCCCTGCATCCATACCAATCCCAGTTCTTGTGATTCTTTTGCATTCTTGACTTTGAGAGGATGTAATATGATATAAGAACACACATGGATCCCTTTGAAGTGATTGTTGACCTTTGGAATGGCTCAAGAGGTTCTTGGATTTCTCAGATCACAAACCCTAGGTGCAGATGAATTAGAAACTATGCAGTGAATCAAAAATGAGATATGAGGTGATATGATTGTGTTTATGCATATGAGATGATCACAAGCCAAGGTGTGAATGGGTGAGGGCAAATTTGGGGTGTTTAAAGCTGCCCCTATTCAAACATGAGTTAGCTGTGCAGGATGTAAGCGACGGCTTAACAGGCAAACAAGATAACTTGTGGTTGAATACCAAAGACAGTCCAAAATTTGCACTCACAGAATGAAGAAGAAAAGGGATATAGATTGCAAAAGGAAAAATAAAGTATATTGTAAAGTGTGGGCGACGGAGGACGACCGTCGAGCAGAGGACGACTGCTGGGTAAAGAGCAATGACGGGGACGGCCAACATGCTGGGGAAAGTGCCGAAAATAAAGCAATGACGGGGACGGCCGACATGCTGGGGATAAAAGGTAAAGCCAAGACAGGGACGGCCGACTGGCTGGGGAAAATAAGATATTATGATGGGGACGGCCATCACGATAAAGCTGTAAAATCTCTGGAGATTAATGAAACATGACGGGGACGGCCATCAAGTTCATAAAGCAAAATAACCAACGATGGGGACGGCCATCGGGCTAAAAGAAAAGGGTACCACGACGGGGACGGCCATCGGGTTAAAGAATAAATGAAATAAACAGATGATGGGGTACGGCCATCAAAGGTGAAGGACGATCACCTAGCAGGGGACGGCTGCTCTGTTGGGGAATAAAGGAATTATGATGGGGACGACCATCAAAGGTGGAGGACGACCACCTGGCAGGGTACGGCTGCCGAAAATATCAACGATGGGGACGGCCATCGGATAAAAAGGGTCAACGATGGGGACGGCCATCGGACGAGCATGATGGAGGACGACCATCAAGAAGTGGAGGACGACCACTCAGCAGGGTACGGCTGCTCTCGAGGTTTCTCATGACATAGGACGAATGCCAGATAACCAAAAATCAACAATGGGGACGGCCATTGGATAAAATGATGAAGGACGATCATCAAGAGGTGGAGGACGACCACCTAGCAGGGGACGGCTGCTAAAAATATCAACGATGGGGACGACCATCGGATGAGCATGATGGAGGACGACCATCAAGAGGTGGAGGATGACCACCTAGCAGGGTACGGCTGCTCTCAGGGTTTTATCATAACACAAGACGAGTGTTAGATAAAAAGAAAAATGCTTACTTGGCGATCTACTGGGGATATAGTAAACACGGACGAGTATTTACAACCAAAAAGAAAGTATAAGTGTTTAGACGCTGTGTATAGATTAAAGATGCGGACGAGCATCCTTAAGACTACGATACGGACGAGTATCGGGTAGAAACAAATACTGACACGTGTTCAAAGATGATGATACGGACGAGTATCAACTGGTTAACAGAGAACACGGACGAGTGTTGAATCTGAGAGGATTCTTCTGGGGAATAATAGATACAGACGAGTATCTATATTCAAGAAGACATAAGTGTTTGACACAGTGTATGGATTAAAGATGCGGACGAGCATCCTTAAGACTATGATACGGGCGAGTATCATGTAGAAACAAACACTAGACGCAGTGTTCTGAGATGATGATACGGACGAGTACCAACTGGTTAACAAAGAACAAAGACTACTGTTGAATCTGTGGGTATATAAGTGGTATATACAAGATACGGACGAGTATCCGTATAAGTGCAACATGAGTAGTGAGTATGAGTATTGTATAGATGAGTGTTTATCTGCTGGGGAGAGTGACACGGACGAGTGTCAAAGTATAATAATATCAACAAGTACATGGGTTGTAAAAATATAAGCGACTGCGCTGGGGAAATGACACGGACGGGTGTCAGGAAAGTGTATATAGGTATATGTGAGTGCAAAGAGGACGTCTTTGGCTTTCTGCTGGGGTACGACACGGACGGGTGTCAGGAAGTATTTGTAATACGGGTGATATTGTTGTAAAGAGTGTTTAGGAGGCTTTACTGGGGAAAGATGGCACGGACGGGTGCCAAAAGGAGTATATACTGGTGTTTGTGATTTGTGAGGCAACTGCTTTTGCTGGGGAGTTTGGGGGATTTTTTTTTGTACGTTGATGGACTGTCATTGTTCACAAGTGTTGGTTCATAACATGGCTTATGATTATGCTATGAGTTGGATTTTTTGCCGTAATGCTCCGTGTTAAAACGGAATGCTACGCTCTGTGGGCGAATATGATGCGGATGCTATGATTGTGCAAAGATACCAAACCGGGATCCGGGTCCCGTTGCTGCGAAGATCTTCGATCGATCTGCATGAAGTGGACATCCCAGCTGGGGATAAGATCACTGGTAGACCTGGTGAGATGTATCTGCTTGGGGATACAGGTCGCTGATTGACGTATCCCTGCAATGAGGGACCCAGCTGGGGTTTGTAGAAGCTTTCTTCACTCTGTTGTGATCTTCTATGCGCTGCTCCTCTGGATAGAGGCTGGAGCTCTGTGGGGAGAAGGCTCCTTGAATTTGTACTCGGTTGGGGGCGAGACGGCAACTCGGCTGGGGAGAAAGAGATCACTGAGAGACCTCCCTAAGGATTCTATTGAAGAGGATCCTTGACTCAGCCGGGGATATGGGCATCCCTTGTGATACCTGCCCATTCTGATGGGGATAAGCAACAAGTGGCAACTCAGCTGGGGGAAGTCACGGGGGGGCAACTCAGTTGGGGAGAGAGCACTCTGGGTGCTAAAATTGAGTGTGGACTTGTCAGCTTGCTGGGATGAAGCTTACATGCCCCAAGTTGCGCTCTGGATACCTGCAATCCTGAAAAAGATAGAGAAACGCACAAGATAATCCCGAGGTATCCTTTACTGGATTCCGTCATAGGAGTTTAGATACTTCTGAGAGTAAGTATATTTCCTGCAAGCATGTTTTTATTTGAAGATAAGCATCTGTATTCTTATGCAATCAGTTTTTCTTTTGAGACATCAGACACATTTTTTTGCAAATAAAATGTACAAGACGAGACATGACTGAAAATCTGATTTTATTAATTCATGTGCCCTGAATTGGCGAGATACAGTCAGAGGAACATATCCCCTGAAATGAGGGGATTGTTACAAATTGAAAAACAAAATGTTGGCAGTGTTGATGACGCTTTAAGGAGCTTCCTCTTCACTATGACTCGTATGACTTTTGACGTTCTTTTCGCCTCGCTTTCTGAAGAAGGTTGATTCTGATTGAAGCTTGATCCTTTCGAAGCTTACCAAGTTGTAGGTGATACAGACGAATTCAGAATGCAGTTGTCCGCTTATTCCCTTATTTTGCATGGATCGCCCTTTCGGGTTTTCAATCCATCGGGATACCCATTTTTGCCTGAGCTGTCCAATGCGGCTTTTCAGCTCAGCGGGTGTACATTTTTTATATGTTTCCCTTATTTTTGCCCGAGTCTTTTATTCTGTTTTTGACTCGCCGGGATGCCCTATTTTTGCCTGGACTCACATTCTGTTTTTATGTCCAGCGGGTCATTTTTATGCGAAGTATTTTTTAACTGCATCCGAATTCACAGGGGACGGAAAATCCTCACCATCCATGGTGCTGAGCATCAGTGCTCCACCAGAGAAAACTTTCTTTACCACAAATGGTCCTTCATAATTTGGAGTCCATTTTCCCCTGTGGTCTGTATGAGGAGGGAGGATTCTCTTCAGCACAAGATCTCCTACTTGGTACCCTCGGTGCCTGACTTTCTGATCGAAGGCTCTCTTCATTCTCTTCTGATATAACTGCCCATGACAGATTGCAGCCAATCTTTTCTCTTCGATCAGACTCAGTTGCTCGTATCGGGATCGGACCCATTCTGCTTCGCTCAGTTTAACATCCATTAGTACCCGCAGAGAGGGTAATTCAACTTCAACAGGTAGGACTGCTTCCATTCCATACACAAGCTGATACGGTGTTGCCCCAGTGGATGTTCTGATTGACGTGCGGTACCCATGCAAGGCAAATGGTAGCATCTCATGCCAGTCTTTGTATGTGACTACCATCTTCTGCACAATCTTCTTGATATTCTTATTTGCTGCCTCAACAGCGCCATTCATCTTTGGCCTGTAAGGAGAAGAATTGTGATGTTGGATCTTGAAGTCCCGGCACAGCTCTACCATCATTTTGTTGTTCAAGTTGGAACCATTATCAGTAATGATTCGCTCGGGAACTCCATATCGACAGATGATATCTCTCTTCAGAAATCTGGCTACCACTTGCCTTGTGACATTTGCATAGGAGGCTGCTTCAACCCACTTGGTGAAATAGTCAATGGCGACCAGGATGAATCTGTGGCCGTTTGAAGCAGTCGGTTCAATCTTGCCGATCATGTCAATGCCCCACATAGCAAAGGGCCAGGGTGAAGACATTATGTTCAAAGGATTGGGAGGCACATGCACCTTGTCTGCATAAATCTGGCATTTATGGCATTTTCTGGCGTAGGCACAACAGTCTGCATCCATTGTGATCCAATAATAGCCTGATCTTAACAACTTTTTAGCCATCGCGTGTCCTCCAGCATGGGTACCAAAGGAGCCTTCGTGCACTTCATGCATCAATAAATCTGCTTCTGTTTTGTCAACACATCTGAGGAGTACCATATCAAAGTTCCTTTTATATAAAGACCCATCAGTGTTCAAGAAGAAACTACCAGCAAGCCTCCTCAAAGTCTTCTTATCATTGGAAGATGCCCCAGGTGGGTATGTTTGATCCTCTAAGAAGCACTTAATGTCATGGAACCAAGGCTTATCGTCTTTGACAACATCTGCTGCAAATACATATGCTGGTCTATCAAGTCTCGACACTGAAATCTGAGGTACAAAGTTAGCAGTTTGAACTTTGATCATGGATGAAATGGTAGCAAGAGCATCTGCAAACTGATTCTCGTCCCGAGGGATATACTCAAGCTTGACTGTTGTGAAGAAAGTCAATAACCTCCTTGTATAATCCCTGTAAGGTATTAGATGATCCTGGTGGGTGTACCATTTTCCGTTGGTTTGATTAACTACCAGAGCTGAATCTCCGAATACAGTCAATGTCTTGATCCTGAGGTCAATGGCTTCCTCAAGACCCATAATGCAAGCTTCGTATTCAGCTTCGTTGTTAGTGCAGTTGAAAGTGAGCTTTGCCGAGAAAGGCATGTGAACTCCTTTAGGTGTAATGAGTACTGCACCAACACCACGACCATTCATATTAACAGCCCCATCAAACATCATAGTCCATTCTTCTTCTGGGCTAGGCCCTTCAGTGTGAACAGGCTCTTCATGATCTTTTGCTTTTATGAACATGATGTCTTCATCAGGGAAGTCAAACCTCATAGGTTGGTAATCATCAATGGGTTGCTCAGCGAGATATTCAGACAATATACTGCCCTTGATGGCCTTCTGAGATGTGTATTGGATGTCATACTCTGTGAGAATCATCTGCCATCTTGCAACCCGTCCGGTAAGAGCTGGCTTCTCAAATATGTACTTAACTGGGTCCATTTTTGAGATCAGTAAGGTAGTGTGGGTCAACATATACTGCCTTAGTCGGCGAGCAGCCCACGCTAAAGCACAACAAGTTTTCTCGAGCAGTGAATAACGCTGTTCACAGTCGGTAAACTTTTTGCTCAGGTAGTATATTGCATACTCTTTTCGACCAGACTCGTCATGCTGGCCCAGCACACACCCCATTGACTCTTCTAATACTGTCAGGTACATTATCAGAGGTCTTCCTTCTACTGGAGGCATAAGGATTGGAGGTTCTTGTAAGTACTCCTTGATCTTGTCAAATGCCTTCTGACAATCTTCATTCCACCTGACCGTTTGTTCTTTTCTCAACAGCTTGAACAAGGGCTCACAGGTTGCAGTAAGGTGAGATATGAACCGTGAGATGTAGTTCAATCGACCTAGGAAACCTCGAACTTCTTTCTCTGTTTTCGGTGCAGGCATTTCTTGAATGGCTTTGACTTTATCAGGGTCAACTTCAATCCTTTTCTCGCTTACAATAAATCCCAGCAGCTTACCGGATCGCACCCCGAATGTGCATTTGTTGGGGTTCAACTTCAATTGGTACCTCCTCAAACGCTCGAACAATTTGAGCAGATTTACCAGATGGTCTTCTTCAGTGAGGGACTTGGCAATCATATCATCCACATAGCATTCTATTTCTTTATGAATCATATCGTGGAATAACGTTACCATAGCCCGTTGATATGTCGCACCAGCATTCTTGAGCCCAAATGGCATTACCTTGTAACAGAACGTGCCCCAGGGTGTGATGAATGTTGTCTTCTCCATGTCTTCAGGTGACATCTTAATCTGATTATATCCTGAAAATCCGTCCATGAAGGAGAATACCGAGAACTGAGCCGTATTATCAACCAATACATCAATGTGAGGTAATGGAAAATCATCTTTCGGGCTGGCTCTGTTCAGATCCCGGTAGTCAACACACATTCTTACTTTTCCGTCTTTCTTAGGCACAGGTACTATGTTAGCGACCCACGGCGGATAGCTAGTTACAGCAAGGAACCCGACGTCCCATTGCTTTTGTACCTCTTCCTTGATTTTCATTGCCATGTCTGGACGAGTACGACGCAGTTTCTGTTTAACCGGTGGGCACTCTTCTCTCAAAGGCAGCTTGTGCACAACAATGTTGGTATCCAACCCTGGCATATCTTGGTAAGACCAAGCAAACACATCCACATACTCTCGAAGCAGGTCAACCAGTTGTCTTTTCACTGAGTCTTGCAGGCAGGCCCCGATTTTAACCTCTTTAACGTCTTCATCTGTACCAAGATTAATCACTTCAACCTCCTCCTGGTGAGGAGTAATAAACCTTTCCTCTTGTCTTAACAACCTGGCTAGCTCTTCAGGAAGCTCATATTCTTCTTCAACCCCTTCATCAGCTTGATTGATTGGATTGTCAAAGTCATACGAAGTCATAGCCGTGCTGTTGTCGGTGCTGTCAGGAAGGCATTCTCTGCAAGGGTTCAGTTTGTTCATTTTAGTGATCTGATCTTAATCTTGCTTTAGAAAAGTGAAATAAAAGTTGTCATTTTGAAAACACTGCCATTTATTTTTTGTACAAAAAGAAAAATGGAAAAACAGTGAGCGGAAAAGAAAAAGACTCGTTTGCAAAAAGATGTCTGATATTTCATTAATTGATCTTGTTTGCACAAAAAGTACAGATGGCCCGATTACAAAATGAGTCTTGTCATCTTGGGCAAGATGCAAGACTTTGATGCATGCTTATAAAATACAGGAAATAATAATTACTCTGCATGAGTAACTCTTATAATTTCCTGGGAAGACCAGTTCGAGACACTGCTCCCCGGGATCTTTGGACGAATCCAGCTTTCCAGGTTGCGTTCCTCTTCCAGCTCGTCTTCCAGACAGTTGATAGCATCAGGGGTAAGCATCCCCCCACTCACAAAATTGGGCTCTTTCGCAGCCGCTGCTTGATCTTGTTGAGTTGGTTTGTAACCCAACCCAAATCTGTCTTCTTTCTTCTCCACCGGTAGTAGCTTGCCCCAGCCTTGGGCAGTTCCTTCCTCAACAACCTTCCGGGCTTGTTGGTATGATGATATTGAAGTACCAGGCACAGCAGATGTTTCATTCACATTCAAAGCTTCAAACCCCTGGCTCATTGTTTCATGGATCTCTCTGTCCATCTCAATGTACTTATAGGTAGCCAGGTGGCTGACAAAAATATCCTCTTCTCCACAGATTGTAACGATTTGACCCTCCCACTCATATTTTAACTTCTGGTGAAGGGTAGAGGTCACGGCGCCAGCAGCATGGATCCATGGCCTACCCAATAGACAGCTGTAGGCGGGCTGTATATCCATCACGTAGAAGATAGTTGTAAAGGTCTGCGGGCCAATCGTTATGGGCAACTCAATCTCTCCCAGAACCGATCTCTTAGAACCATCAAAGGCTCTCACCACCAGGTTGCTGGGTCTCAATGCCAATCCATCATATTCTAGCTTCACCAGGGCCTTCTTAGGTAAGACATTGAGGGATGACCCCGTGTCTACCAGCACATGGGAAAGGACTGCACCTTTACATTCTATGGTTATGTGCAAGGCTTTGTTATGGTTACGGCCTTCCGTTGTCAAATCAGTATTGGTGAACCCTAGTCCGTGACTAGCATTAACATTTCCCACTACTGCTTCCAGCTGATTGACAGTGATCTCTTCAGGCACGTAAGCTGCGTGCAAGACTTTGAGTAGTGCATTCCGATGGGCTTCGGAGCACATAAGCAATGATAGGATTGAGATCTTGGAAGGCGTTTGATGAAGCTGATCCACTATTTTATAATCACTCCTTTTGATGATTCGCATGAACTCATCAACCTCCTGATCGAATGGGGTTTTCAAAGCTTCCTTAACAGCTTGATCCTCCTGCACAGGGCTCTTCCCTTTTGCCTTGGCAGCAGCTTCTGCTTCGGCAGTGGGTCTCTGAATTTGTGGGGCGAAGAGACGTCCGCTTCGGGTGAAGCCTCCGCCTCCTCCCACATTGTCTACTTGTAGTGCAGGGGTTGATGATTCAAAAGTGATTCTTTGTCCTTCACAGTACAAGTCAGAGCCGTAATGCCAGGGGATGGCATTACTGCTTTCATAAGGTACGGGTCCAGGCACCGTGATAGTGACTGGACTGATTGCAGCTGCTGAAGGAACTGTGATAGTCTGCGGATCATAATAAATCGTAACTGGTGCTCCGATGGGAGCAGCACCTTCTGAATTGTAGGTGGAGTTGTTTTCAGGATCATAGAATATGGTGACAGTTGAGACGTCTTCGTGATTTGTTGCTGGTGTTGTAGGAGACATTGTCGGGAGTGTGGATGTTGTTGTTGTAGGAGCTTCAAAATGGAGTGAAGCTGAAGTTGTAGAAGAAAAATTTGCTGGTAACTGATCAGTTGAGATGATAGATGGAGTACTCGTTGATGAAACCGAAGAATTGTCAGGAACAATAGTTGTTGCAGTTGTAGGAGGTTCTGAAGCCGTTGCTGATGAGATTGATGGATTTGTTGGAAATGATGTGGTGATCTGAAGTTGGCCGCTCTGAATAAGACCATCTATGCCATTCCTCAAATTATCGCACCCATTTACCGAGATATTGCAGTAAGCACAGCCTAACTCACACCCTGGGAACATTTGACATTCCAAGAGCTGAGCTTTGATTTCCACCAACGGTGTCCGGATCTGTCCCACACTGGTTATTAAATAAGACGGCTTGTCTTCTTCAATAGCGTTAATTCTAGGACCACCGTGATTTGGCATAGGATTTTTATTGACATTGGGTGGTGGTGCAAAATTCAGAGCTTTCGAGTCCACCAGGTCTTGTACCTTCATGTGCAAGGCTCTGCACTTTTCTGTACTGTGGCCAGGTGCGTTTGAATGGAAGGCACACCTAGCGTTGGAGTCATAATTCCTGGGTAGACTGTTGGGATCTGGAGGTGCCAACGTCCTTAGCTCAACTAGGTTGAGTTTCAGGAGTTGTGGCAGCAGAGTAGCATATGGCATAGGGGTCGGATCGATCACCCTGTTAGCTTGAGAAGGCCTCTGTTGAAATGGCCTTGGTTGACCGTTGTTGTTGGTGTTGCTGTTGTTATAATTCCTTGGAGGATACTGAGATTGCTGGTGGTACTGAGGTTGTTGCTGATAGTTTTGCTGCGGAGGTTGACAAACCGGCTGAGGATGTGCTGGAGCAGGAATGGTGACTGCTGCTATTGACCTGTGAACATATTGGGGCCTGCCCCTGTTGGTGTGGATGGCATTGGTCTCGCCAGTTCTTCTCGGGCCCGCAAAAGGCTTTCTTGTACTACTGGATGAACTTGCACCGTTGTCTGAGATCTTACCCATCTTCAACAGGCTTTCAATTCTCTCCCCGGCTATGACAACATCCGCAAAGCTAGTGGAAGAGAAAGCAGCCAGCCTATCAATATAGGTTCCCTGAAGGGTGTTCATGAACATATCTGCCATTTCCCTTTCGGACATAGGTGGCTGAACAGCAGCAGCCAATTGCCTCCATCTCTGGGCATATTCTCGGAAACTTTCTCTTGACAACTGTGACATTCCCATTAGGAGAGTCCTGTTGGGTGCCATGTCTAAGTTGTACTGATACTGTCTGATGAAGGCCTCTGTCAGGTCCTTCCAGCATCTTACAGTTGCCCTTGTCAAGTGAGAGTACCATTCTCTTGACGCTCCAGTTAAGCTGTCTTCGAAATAGAACATCCAGAGCTTCTCATCCATAGTATAGGCCTTCAGCCTTCCCAGAAAAGATTGTAAATGAGTCCGGGGGCACGAAGTCCCGTTGTACTTTTCAAAACAAGGAGGCTTAAACTTATGGGGGATCCTGACCCCGTCTACCAAGCCCATGTCCATGACGTCGAAGCCCAAAGAGTTTTGAGATTCTAAGGACCTCAATTTCTCAGCTATCTCATCCAACCTTCTATCATAAGCTTCTTCCCCAGCACCCATTACTGTGAATTGATCCTCCTGGGGGTCTTCTTGAAGTACCCTGGCTGCAGTGGCAGTTCCTTGAACATTTGCAGGAATATTGACCTCAGGATGGAGGTGTGGTCCAAATACAGGGGGGTTAACATGAGGTTGGACCCTTTCATTGTTGCTGGTGCCGGCAGTCCCTATATGTGGATCTTCTTGATTTTGCCTTTCCACCATGGCCCTCAATCTTTCCTGGCTCTGAGCCATGTTGTTCATCACTTCCATAAACTGCGTCATTTGATTCCTCATTTCTAGCCTTTCATTCGCCATTTGGTTTCTGACCTCAGTAAGGTCCTGCTGCATCTGATCCATTTGAATGCCCGGAAGATTGTTACGGGTCGGATAACGGTGCGGACGGTTGAGGGGAAATACCCGGCGCCTAGCAATAGTTCCTGAACATCACAACAGAGTTAGTGGCAGTAAAACAAAAACCTACAAAACAAACAAAAGTGTTAGCATGCAATGCAATTATGCTTATTTGTTCTCAAGGTATCCGGTTTGGCATTCAGTTTTGACCCTTCCAGACCCTTGAAGATGTTGTTGTTGTTGCTTGAAGAAAACTCAGATGAAGCAAGCTAACACAAATATATTACAAAAGGTGAAATAATACAACTTGTTCATTTTACAACACAAGCCCTCTAAGGGGTCAAAATACATTACAAGAAAATAAAAGTACATGGAAAGAAAGCAACAACAAACAAATGGTCAAACACCAAGACCAAACTCATCCTCACGAACTTCCTTGAGAAGTGCTTCGGTCACAGGATCAGCTGGATGCTCCGTGAGATTCCTGATGAGGAGATTCCGGGTGGTAACAGCTGCTGTTAGCTTCCTGTGCTGAGTTTGGTCTTTGGACCTCTTCACTCCTGCTTTGATCTTCAGCTCTGATATCTCCCTCTGGGCTACTGCCAGGGCTTCTTGCTGTTCTTTTGCACTAGCTTCCAGTTGCTCTATCTTGTCTTGGACTCTTTTGTCCTCCAGGGTGCGAGCCTCGGTGATCCTGACCCACCGGGCTTGACTCTCCTTCAAATACAAGTCTGTCCTTGCTCTCTGGAACTGGGCTTCCTTGCAAGCATTCTTCAGAATTTGTTCTCCAGCTTTAGACTTTTTGATATAATCCCTGGACTTCTCAATCTTAGTCAGATGCTCCACTCTCAACTTCTCCAACCTCTCAATCTCCCTCATACCCTCACTCCTCTCCCGGAGGGTCTTCTGCAAGGCCTGGGTTAGCTTCTGATTCCTTTCCTTCAGGCTTTCAAACTCTTCCAAACTGATAGTGGCATGGGGTGGTGCTGAAGATGACTCAGGCATGTCCTCCATGGTAAAGGGCATCCCAGAGAATTGGGCCCTGGCACGAGACCACTCATAATATTGTGCTGATGCCACATTATTGCACTTCCCCAGAATGGTCACTCCCTTGGTTTGAACATTATCCCAGGCCCAGGCAGCCTGCCTAACAACAGTCAAATTAATCTTGTTCTCACAATAAAGAGTCTCCACCAAGTCCTGTGCCTTGGGAGTATGGACCAGTGCATAGCCCAGTTGCCTTCTGAACAGCAGAGGGTTGTAATTAATACTACCCTTAACTCCTATTAGGGGCACATTGGGAAAATGCCCACAGCTGGTGATGATATCCCTGCCTTTGGTGCTTTGAGTGCACCATCTGATATCGGCTGAAGTTAGAGCAGTGAGTCTCTTAGCCCAGTTACTCTGCTGATGAGGGTTTAGAAATGCATCTGTCCTGGGCAAATGCCTGAGAAGCCAAGTGTGGAACAATGGAGCACAACACCTCACTAATCTCCCCCTCTGCTTTTCATTCCTCTGATGCACTGAGTAGTAGAGATCCCCCAATAAAGTGGGCACTGGGTTCTTCAGGATGAACAGATGGATTGCATTCTTGCTAATGAATCGAGGCTCGTCTGCAAACAATACAATTCCATATATGCTCAAAGCCAACAAGGCACAGACAACCTCCCACTCTCCTAAAGAAGCTTTCAGGGTAGCTTGAGAGATCAAGAAATCCAGATGAAAACCAGGGATTCCAGCTTTAGAGGTCATATGCTGCTCAATCAAAACAGGTTCCAGATGCAAAGCTTTTGCTACTTCTCCATTAGCAGGAAAGACCATCTCAGGGTTGAAAGGGATTCCACCCCTGATAGGCATACCAACTAATGAAGAGTACTCTTCCAATAAGGGGCCCAACTGAAAGTCTTGAAAGGTGAAACATCTCAGTGGGGGATCATAAAACTGAATGCAAGTGTGGATCAGGCTTCTCTGTGAAGGGTCCAGATCCATAACCATGTCAAGTATATCTCCATAATGTTCCCTGAACAAAGGTATGTGATCTGGAGTGATCAGGGTCTGAATCCTCCTGATATCTGATAGCTCTGGATGGAAAAAGTGATAGGTGATGTTGCTCTTTTTAGGAGCCATGATGCTGAAGACTGAGTAGAGACAGGTGCTGATGATAATGCTGAAGTAATGAGCCACTGATTAGCTGATGCTGGTGATAACTGAAGCAGATGCTGGTGAAGATAGGTCAATACTGAAGATGGGGTCAAAACCAAAACCAAATGAAGATGGATACCCTGAAACAAATAAGCAAATGTCAATATGATGCAATGAGTATGCATGCAAATGATATGCAAGGGTTTGTGACTGAGCTGGATCTGATCAAGTGCTCTGATATAGGTCCAAGTATGTTCAAGAATTCCAGTTGGAGGTCTATAAATCCAGTAACCAAGGTAGGGGGACTCAAATAAAGAGTCACATGTCCAGGGTTTTAGAATCACAAGAACTGTCCCAACATGGAGTATTCTTAATCAAGTCAAAGTAACAGGGTATTTTGAGGTCAAGGTACCTGCAAACCTGTAAACAGCCCAACCCCCTCACAGGTGATGTTCTAAAACAAGGATCCTCAGACTTGGATCAGTTATGAGAAGTGTAAACACTTCTAACCCGGAGGTACAGTGTTTACAATAACCATAAAAGTTCCTCCTCTAATTCACCTCAGTTTCTGAAGGTCAAAACTAAAGGTCGTCCAGACTTAGCAGGCTTCCCAGATAGCCCTAGCATTGCAGGAAATCTGCAACACAGAGTTCTCAAGAAGAAACCCATATCTGAACCGTGTTTCATATTCCCGCACCAGACCGAAATGGAATGGGAAAGAATATGATTCACTCTAGCCTAGGTGTCACTCAGGTCCCAGGTATAGGACCTTAACTCTCAATGAATCACCCACCCACCAAAATAAAGACCAGATCCAGCCAGCAGCATGACAGTATGATATATACAAAAGCAATAAAGAAAGCAGTAAAGCAACTGTACATAAAACAGTAAAAATAAAACAAGTATACAAACACAAGTAGCACAAAACACCCCAGTAAACACAAACCAAACAAGCGCTAGGAGGAACCCACAAAAAGAACCAGAAGCCCTGGTTGCAGTATAAGGGTCCCCAGCAGAGTCGCCAAGCTGTCGCTCCCGATAGATGGGACGGGCCCAAATAAAGGTACAGACGCGAACGGTCGGCGAAAGGGGGCAATGAGAACACACAGCCGTGAACTCACTGGAGATGAATAGAGTCGCCAGCTAGGCATTTTTATCCCGGAGGAAAGGCAATGCTGCATAGACCTAGAAAGATATGGATAAGACGGTTGCGAACCAGAGAGACTGAGAAAGGGGGTTGGTTACAACCTGGGAAGGTATTAGCACCCAGATTGTCCGCCGTACTCGACGGGATCCACGCTTGAAAGATTTGTGTTTTAAAGGGGTAGTGTCAGTGCAATTTGTGTGTAAGAGAGTTGGAAAAGAATGTACAGGTGTCAGTGCTGAAAGAAGTGTAAAGTGTATAAATGATGTGTCAGTGTAAGGACAAGAGTGAAATGCTCATGACAATGAGGCTTAAAGAATAATGCTGAAAGGAGGGGGAATATACAGAGACTTTTGTTCGATAACTGTTAAGTTATGCCTACGTATCCTCTCGTGCAATGAGGAAGTCAGAACACCGTAGTTCGACCCAAAGAGACTGATAGATGAATTGACCTGTGAACTGCTTACTTGCCTATGCTCAAGTGTATGATCTGTCTGGCACAGATGCAAACTGTCTTGCATTAGACGGAAGAAGCAAGTTCTCGTTTATGAGTGAATGAGATGAGAAAAGAATCCCGGAGGAGACGATTATTGTTTGTTTTTGAGTTTTTAGTCTTTTATTGCTTTTGGATGTTTGTCATAAGTTAATGAGCTTAAGCCTAAACCAATGGATTTAGTAAACTCATCACATCTTCCCTCTGATTAGGGGTAATGAGAGTACCTTAAGTGTGAAGTCAGATTCTCACACTTAACCACCATGGTGTAGGATTAGGATCATTAACCTACTTGTGATTAATTAGATGTTTTTTTGGTGTTTTTGTTTAGTGTTGAGTAATGAGGTTAAGCCATAATCAAGGATTAAACAGACTCATTACACCATCCTAATAGAAGGATAATAGATGAGAATGTTTAAGCTGAGGAAAGCTCCTCAACTTAATCCATGATTAGGGATTAAACTCATGACAAAACAAAGCCTTTATTAAGTGGATTTTATTTAATGATATGATGATGAAGTGATTTTTAGGGTTTGTAAGACAACTTGAGGGGGACTTGTCCATTAACACTAGGGTTAGTCCTTCTTAACCATTTAAGGAAGAATTAGAACCCTAATGCAAGGCCCAAGTTACAAGTGTGATGTCTTGATACTTATTAAGTGGATTGATTAAGAGATTTAAACACATTAAGGGTTTAACACTTAGGATTAAAGTTATACACTCCATCCTAAGAGAAGGATGCAGGCATAAGCTTAATCACAAAGCCTTAAAGCCTTTAGGGTTTAGTCCCTGATTATGAGATGAGAAGAGAAGACTCAAAAGAGACACAAAGGTAAAACTAAGAGGGGAGACTAATCAAAACCCTAATCATTGTCATGCTTGGTTGTTCCTAAGGTTTGTGAGGTTTAAGAAAGAAGTCTTCAATGGAACCACCAGGAAGCAGATGAAAGGATCAAGAGAAGCAAAGCAACTTGCTTCATTCAAGAAGTCAAGTCACTTGAAGAAAGAAAGTGGGAGAAGAAGAATGAGCAAGCTCAAACTCAAACACATATAGAAAATGCAGCAATGGATGCAAGAGAGATGAGAAGAAAGGTTATGAGAAGTGAAGGCAAATTCACTTCCCAAAATCACTTACCACCTGAAAGGTCAGAAAAGAAATGCAATGCAATGCAAAATGGGATGAGATGACATGATGAGAAACAAAACCAGAAGCATATACATGATGCTAATGATGCTATGAGATGCTACAAACATGAGGCAGCACATGGAAATGATCATACAAGTTCATGAATGCAAATGAAGCAAGCTAGGAACCATGAAAACACATGAAAAGTTATGAAGTGCACATGGCATACAACATGGCAAATACAAGATGCAATGGTCAAGCATGCTTTCTATATGTCTTATGATGCCAAATGAAACAAATGGATGCTTGAAATGTCATGGCAAGTCATGCTATGCAAGAGAATGCAAGAAAGATGCAAATGGAAGCCCAAATTAGGGTTTATGAATCAAACATCAAACACAAACCAAAATCAGAAGCAAACAACATTATAAAAAATTGAAAATGCACTCAAAGGACCCCTAATCCTATACTAACCCAATGCCCAAAGGAGAGGTTCTAACTCTCAACCAATCTCAAGTTTTGATTTTTACAAGTTATTAGGGTTTTTAGGGTTCCTAAACAAGAAAATTATCAAACAAATTAAAAATGAGAAATCAAATCATGGCCATTTAATCCTAGAAACTACATGCTAAACACAATGCAATGCAAGAAGAATCAATGTCCAACTCTTCATAGATAGGCATAAATGATTTTTTGAACTTAGGATCAAAATAATGCACAAAAATGATTTTAATTCAAAGGGAAATTCTCAAAAAGCATCAAGATCCAAAAAGAAATTTGGTTTGAAGGTTGGACAATGTTTCTAAATGTCTTAGAACATTTCATGAATTTTTTGGTGATTTTTAAATACTTAAAAGTATTTTTAATAAATTAATTTCCATTAATCAATTAAAAATAATCTTTTAAATATTTAAAAATACTTTTTTAATGGTAAAAATAAAAATGAAAATATTTTTGGGTCTTAAAAATTAATAAAACTTATGAGAAAAAGTTTTATAATTTTTAGACATTTTTTACTATTTTTAATTAAATATGCAAGTTAAATGAAAAAGAAAATGAAAATAAAATAAATAAAAGGAAAGTCAAATGAGTGGAGGGCCAGGATGAGCTCTGGGTTCAAATGCGTTGACTGGCGCCAGATCTTGTGGCCAGGATTGGTTCTGAGTTAATTAGTTTAATTATTAATTAATTAAAACTAATGAAAAAGATTAGGGCATAATGACCAGATCTGGGCCATCCATTCGCGCGGCAAGTCAAACAAGTCAGGCCATCCAACGCTTAATATTCAAATGAACTTAATTACAGGGATTAGGGCATAATGATTTTCAGGTGGCCGGAGAAGACCTCCGGTCGTCTTCTCCGGTGGGAAGTCCACCTGAAAATCTCCAAACTCTCTCAAAACGTAACAAAAATGAAAACCAAACATACAGAAATGATTCCCATGATCCCCTGATTCAAAACCCCATCTCAAACATCATTTATTTTTCCCCAGAAACATGAATCGAACCAAACAATTTTTAGGTCAACAGAGTTTCAGGAAGCAATTAAACTCTCATTCCATCACCATTTCAAAAACTAAAAGCATATTCATGATCAGGAAGACATATAGAACAAGTTTAGAACTTAAAAATCCATTTCTGGAAAAAAAGTTCTTGAGCTACCTGAGATTCGAAGCTTTCACTCCAGCTACTTCCTGACCTCCTCTCTTGGTGAAATCCACTCCTTATGACCTCTTGATGATGCTTGAATGCTCAGGAGAAATTTATATTGGCTGGATGAAGAGTTTGAACAACTTTTGCTCAAGCTCAGTTGAACATGGCAATGGTGATTCAGGCTGTTTCATGCAATGGTGAGGGGTTGCTTATGGTCCAGATGATGAGTGGAGAAGGTTTGTGAAGTTTGTTTGGATGTTTGTGAGCTGTGGAGAGAGATTCGAATGAAACTGCAGCTTGAGGTGAGAAATGGCAATGGGGTGTTCTTGCTCAAACCAGGCCTGACTCTTGGTGGTTTTTACTCAATAGGGTAAGGTGAGATGATTAGAGGAATTTGTTTGAGTGTTGGTGTGTTGTGCAGGCAGATTCGAAGAGAAATGCAAATGGGGTGTGTTTGTGAAAAATGTCTTGCTATGCTGTGTTTCAGCCTTGCTTCTTCATATGTTTGGCTTGCCAAAGGATAGTATATTTTAATCCCATAGGTCAGATGATGTGACCTGGCCCCTATTGATTGGTAAGTTTGCTTTTGCAAAAAAGTCCACTTTGTGTAAGGAAGGCATGGCTTGAGCTATAGCTTGGTACAAGAAGCATGGGCTGCGCAGCATGATGTGTGTGTGATGTTAGGAAGGTTCAGCAGCCAATGCATCAAGTGGTGAGAAGCATCATGATGGTTTTGCAAGTTGTTACTTTTTGGAACTTCATGAAAAAAAGTCTTGTTACATGAACCATGAACATGTGATCTTTGGTTCAATTCTGATTTTTGGGACACATAGAATGTTTGTGTCATGGTTTGATGTCAACTAGAGGTCACAAACAACCTTGGTTCATGGTTTTGCAAAATTCTCATTTGGTGCACATCTTGAAAATCAATGATTTTTGCCAACTTTGTCACACCATAACTTTTGATCCAAGAAGAATTTGATCATGTTCTTGTACTTTTTGAAAAGGGAAAGATGTAATCTACAACTTTCATGACCAAAGTTCTTCCATTTGAAGCATTTTTGGATCAAGAATCAAGGCTTGAAAAATGACCTAAAATGACACATTCTTGAAAAGTCAACTATGCCCAAAAAGTCAACATTTGCAAAAACTCCAAATTCTTGATTTTTGTGAACTTCAACCTTCTTCCATGATCAAATAAAGATCATATACACTCAAAGATGAAGATCACCCCTTGGTTGGGTCATTGGGGGCCTCAGATGCCCTGATTTTGCACTGACTTGTCTGAAAAGTCAACTCTTGATCAGATGACTTCCCCATGGAATTTCTTCATGAAAATTGATATGCATACTCCCTATACCATATAGAGACCAATGGAAACAAGAATGACCAAAAAAATTGGAGTTATGGCCTCTGAAACCAAAACCCTAATTTTAGGTCAACTGTGCAGTCAAACTTGGCCCTGCATCCATACCAATCCCAGTTCTTGTGATTCTTTTGCATTCTTGACTTTGAGAGGATGTAATATGATATAAGAACACACATGGATCCCTTTTAAGTGATTTTTGACCTTTGGAATGGCTCAAGAGGTTCTTGGATTGCTCAGATCACAAACCCTAGGTGCAGATGAATTAGAAACTATGCAGTGAATCAAAAATGAGATATGAGGTTATATGATTGTGTTTATGCATATGAGATGATCACAAGCCAAGGTGTGAATGGGTGAGGGCAAATTTGGGGTGTTTACACCTTTGAGTCGATTAAATTTTGCAATTTGTACTTGAACACATCACAGTTGTCAATTGTATGCCTAAATGTCCCTGAGTGGTACTTGCATCTAGCCTTCACATCATGGTGGTCATTGTTAAGGAGGTTTGACTCCGTCTGGACTTATTGCTCTTGGAGACTTTCAATAGTCAGTAGTCTGGATGTTCATTCCATTACTATTTTGGTGCCATATTCCCACTTTAACCTAGTGTGAACACAATAGTCTTTGGAGTCAATCAAATTTGCGACCTTGTCTTTACCTCTGCCCCTGAAAGACTTGCAATATTTAATTAAAACGCCAGGTGCCCTAGAATGGTAATCATACTTGGTATTGATACCCCAAAGGAAGCTTTGTCGGAGATGATCCTGATGTGGCTAGCTCAACCAGTTTTGAATCTGAGCAAATGAGGAAACCCATTGCACGTACGAACTCAGAATATGATCAAACTTCTTCTCAAGTTGTTCTGGCCTTTACTCTTATGCTCTGCCCCTAGGACACTCTTGAGAAACTCGGGTTGGATGCTGACAAATGACGTCTGGAGGGAAGAGGTTGATAAAATTAATAGATAAGGTTGCTCGTAAAGATCTTTCATGATCTCCTGCCTACGTATCTCCATTGACTAATGGAGAATCAGAGCGATGTAGTTCCCCTTATTAGGGATGAAAATAACTTCATTTCCTTGACACTGCATTCAGGATTTCATAACCAAGCTCATATGAGTCTTCATCTGGTTGACTTCCTCTTTCAGCAGTTTTTGATTTTTAAATAAAGCTTGAACATCTGCCCTGAATTTCCCCAGTTGGGCCTTCCTTCGATTACCTCCGCCCGGAGTTATTCCAAATCCATACCTCGATGATTGTGATTTAGGTTGGCCATTTGATGAGAAACCAAATTAGGATAATAATCTATCTTTGAACACCTGTCATGAATGCAAGGATGTATGCAAATGCCATGTTCAGTTATTTCTGAGGAATCTATCTGCTTTGATTCATGTTTTGACACAGAAAAAGTCCAATAGCATGATTCAGATATGTGATCCTCGAAAATAATTGAACATATGTGTTGGATTGCTATGATGTTATGTGTGGAGCAGGCATGTGATCAATGGCCTAATGTTGGTGTTGAGCAGTGAACCAATTGTCTGTATAGAACCACAATAGCAGTATCATCTCTATATAGAACCCCATAATTGAGATCCCAATAACTATAGAATTGGATCACTTAATAGAACAATCACTGATGGTGTTGAAGTTGAACAATGAGCCAAGTGTTTGTGGAGAGTCATAGTAATAATATAACAATTTCTCTAAACATAAATTTCAGATCTCATAACCAAAGGACCGTGTAGAACCAGATCATATCACAAAACAACACTGGCAAAGCGGGTATGTTGAAGTTTAGGGTTCCTGGAAACCTGTAAACCCCTCCCAATATCACGGGTGTGCTACTCGGGTCAACATCATGGACTCTCAAAGCCGAATAGCAATAATACGTTCACCATTTCCGAGAAATGGTTCATGACCAAATAAGGGAATCGGTTTGGCATTATGTACTACTCAGGGAGGTCTCAGCTGAGTCCAAGGAAACAAGCATCCCTCATAAGTCCTCAGCTTCAAGCACTGAATCGAGAAACAATAGTACATTCAGCCCTTGGGATACAATACGATCGTTATACAAAAAGTTTGCCTTAACTGGATTCCTATGAGAGAACCAGGCCATCTTATGCGAGTTCCCAGTGGGCCCTCGGATGCGATTGGGTTTGCCAACAAATGTGGTCTGCCACTGTCATCACTGGAGAGGGATGTTCCCACATAGGTTCTCAATGATTGGTCCCCAGATGCACATAACTATCAAAGTCCTATCCCGAAGTGGAGGAAATATCCACACAAGATATTTCCAAGACGGTCGTAGTCTGGGTGTGGAACACATCGCCCCTCATCATGTAACCATGCAAGTACAATGTGTCCACGCTAATCCTAAGGTGCACTCAAGCCGGGTATTTGGCTTATCTCACAGTAACTCATATCCCGCAGAAAAAATGAAAACCAGCACAGCTAGACAGTCCAGTATATATGATGCATGAAAAATAAATACTGAAAGCAATAAATAAATGTTGTAAAGTAAACTATAAATGAAAACAGTAAATAAACACACAACAACACACATATAAACACCCAGAGAAACAAAATACAAACAGACGTTAGGATTGACTCTACGAGGGAAACCAAAGATTCTGGGTTCGATCCCCAGTAGAGTCGCCAGTTGTCGCTCCCGGGATTTTCATCCTAGTACAAACGCGAAGTGACGCGGAAAAGGTAGAGTCTCCAGACATGCATTTTTATCCCGAATGAATGGGAAAGGTAATGTTTCACAAACCTGAGGAAGAAGGAAAGGACGAGGTACTGCGAACCAAAGATCTGGGTTCGGGAGTCGGTTACGACCTGGGAAGATATTAGCACCCCATATCGTCCACCATACCCGACGGGATCCACGCTTGTTTGCTTGTTTCAAAGGGTGAGAAATAAAGTGTTGCTGAATAAAACAGCTAACTGGAACGGGAACTGAAATGAAAAAGGGAATGGAAAAGAGATCGAAAAGAAAGATGGGGAAAATGTAGGGAAAATAAAGAATATGCTCGAACGGGCCCTACCCCGCTGCCTACGTACCTCATCGGGAAAATGAGGATCAGAGTCGACGTAGTTCGCCTAACTAAGGAGGAAACTATTTGTTTATGTTTTTTTATAGTTAGAACTGCGTATGTCTATGCTCAGGTGTTGTAGGCTTGACTTGTGCGAGTGCGTTTACCGTCTTGCATGCGAGACAAGTCGCCGCGAGTTCGTGTTCAGAATGAATGAGATGAGAAAGAGAAGTTCCTGCAGGATAGTCGCTTATTGTGTTTGTTTTTGTCTTTTATGAGAAGTATTTTGAATTTGTTTGTGAACATTCTCATACTAAGACCTATCCATCGTGGTAAATACTTACACTTCTCCCCGAAATAGGACGCGTATAAGTACTCCACGACAAAGTCTCATGGCGTATAAGAACATTCAACCTTTATTATGTATATTATTATTTTCTTCATGAGGTGAGAAAAAAATACTCAAGTTGTAAAAGGACAAACTAAAGGGACTAAGACGCAACCCTAAATTAGTTATTATATTCAAAAGTGGTCCCTAATGGTTTGTGAGGTTTTTCTAATCCTAAGGAAGGAAAAGAAAAAGAAGAAATGAGAACTTAGAACTTAACTTACTTCCTAAGGAAGTTAAGTTGGTTCTAAAAAATGGGGAAGCTTATACAAGTGGAATACAAAGTGCTAAGGTAAACAAAATTAGAAAGCATAAAGAGATGAGAAAGATGTAATATTTACCTCAATATTCCCCCCTACAAAACAAATGTTTGCTTAACAATGCATATTGAAAGCATAAACAAAGCATAAAAGCGATTAAACCTTACACACATCCTAGAATGGAACTATGGTTCAAAATAAGACCTAAGTCTAAAGGTGAAGGTACCTAAAGGTTATATGACTTCTAAAGTCAGTAGCTACATTACATGGGTCCCTAAGGATGCTAGGATACCTCACAAGTTCAAACTATGTCAAACTATGTACAAAAGGTTCACCTAAGTTCACATGAATGCAACTTAGGGTTTATGGATGAAGTATGAATGCATATGGCTTACAAGCATGAATTAATACATGAAATGAGTATCAAAGTCAGTAGTGAATGCTTATGAATGATGATGAATGAATATACCATCATGAATTCAATGGTTTAAACATATGAAGCACGAATAAGAAGATGTGAGGACAAATGAACAAACATCGCATACGATCACAAAGAGTGCAAGTTAAGAATGAATGACATGTAAATGTGCATGAGGTGATTATGGGTCAGTAGCATACAAGTTATGAGATACCATTAGAGTGCATGAATAGCCATTTATGATTTCCACATAATTCATGTTAACAATTAGAGTAGAAGAGAAGCTAGTTTATGTTAAACTATTTCACATAAGAATGCACTTAGGAACACAAAAAATAACCAAATGAGTATGGTTCAAAAAGTGACATATAACTGGAGTTAAGGACCTAAAAATGACCTATAACTAACTCCTAAGAGTTACGAAAAAATATTCCAAGCAAATGGCATGAATGTCTTCCTATTATTTAGGTTATGGGACAAATAAGCACATAAATCAACCTATGATCTAGGTGACATGGAAAAATAGCAAAAAGGCTTTAAAAATTATGAAATTAAATCCCTGGAATGTTGAATTTGTATCTATCATGGTCTAAAAGGATTTCACAAAATTATGCACCAAAGTGTCAAAACAATTCCCTAACGATTAAGATGACAAGGCATGATCGCTGAAAAACAACTCCACAAAGTGGATCAAAAAATGGCACCAAAAATTATGAAAAAAATGCCTAAGGAGCATCAAAATGTCACAAATTCCAGTGTTTAATCACACACAAAAAATAGGTCTCACACCTATGGGAAAAAAGGGTTTTTGGTCCGTTTAACTAAAACAATGCATTTTGGGACAACTTGTAATAAAAAATCCAAATTAATTACTAAACCCAATCAAACCTGTAAAAAAATTATAAAAAATTAATTAAGAGGATAAGAATCACTCATAAAGTTTCCCAGAATTTTATCACACCTAAAACTATTTTTAATAATTGTGACAAAACGGGAAAAAAACGGTGTTTTAAGGGAAAGCGAAAAGAAGTGAATTCTACAATTCGTAAACTAATCCCTAAGCTTCGATATTGTCATATATCAACATAAATCACAAATAAATCCAGGGCCTCAATATGCACCTTAAGTTATATGATCCTAAGCCACATATGACTAAAATGGTGCGTTAAAATGGAGGAAGTCGAAATTACTTACTTGATCGAAGTGTCGATTCTTCACGTAAAAGAAATCCAAAAAAACTTCAAGCAATGTCTTGTGATCTCCATAAGCAAAATAAATGCTTATCTTCCATAAATGCTTTATGAAGCTCCACCATAATCGAAATCGATCCAAATCGATTAAAAAATGTTCATGAACACTTACATCAAAATCACTCCATAACCATAATTAAAATTATTAACGAAAATTATAATTAAGAATTACCAAGAAATGGATTCAAATATTAATCCACAAAAATGATCAACAAGAAAATTAAAATAGAAATCTATATATAAATCTCTAAAAAATAATGAAATAAACACACAGGGGGTATGACTGAAAAAAAGGCCTGCATATAGTAAATAATGGCCACAAGGCCTAAATCCTCTAACACATTCCGCAGGGAGGGGTTTAATGAGAAAAATATAGGTGTTGATATGGAACCCATGGATGAAAAGTCCAATAACACTAACTCCATCGTAGGTGGGGTGCAGAAGTAAAGAGAATGGTGTGGAAAGCAATTTACATGGCCAAAGGGCCCAAACCAACTTCATGCTCCGCAGGAGGGGGTGTAAAAGTAATATAGGAGGTGTGGAATGGAATCCATGAGGTCTTGAAGCCTAAATCAGATTGAAACCCTAATGTTTATCAGATTAATAAAAATGAAAATCCCTCTTCTTCTTCACAAAGGCACAGTCTCTCTCTTCTCTTTCTTCTTTATCAATGTCGCTGCCACTCTCTTCTCTTTCTTCTTCATCAATGTCGCCACGACTATCTTCCCTTTCTTCTTCATCAATGTCGCCGTAGAAAATTTTCCTCCACAACACCTTCGACCTCCACCGCAACAGCATCGTCCTCTCACAACAACCGCCGACAACATGCTTTCTTCTCCTCCGTCTTCCTTTCTGGTGTTCAAGCCATCTTCCTTGTTTCGAAAACAAGACCGTAACTCACACACTCTTTACCATCTTCGAATCAAAGCGCCGCCAGAAAATAAAATAGGCTCTGCCGCGACCCCAAACACACCGCTATCAGACTCATCACTTTGTCTCCCTTGTTTCCGGTGTCGTCATCATTTTCGAACCGTTATCTCCATCCTCTTTTATCCGAGCTCATCAATCCAAAACTCTTCTTCGTCAACTGTTGAAAGTGAAACGAGATAGCTTACGCGTCGGAGTCGCTTAAAGGTGAATCGAAGCTTTAAGGATCAGGATTGTACGTACTCATTTATTGCTTCAGTTTTGTGATTTGTTGATTGAATCGATCTTGCATCGAAGTTGTTGATGAAAATGATATGAATTACACTTCTCTGATTCGTAGGCTTCTTCGATATATTTTTTTAATCTATGTTGTTGAATGATGATGTTAACTTACGTTCTTGATGTGCAGATCGCGATTCGATACGATCGTGAATGCTATTGAATCTTGAGTAGCAGAAGTGTGGTGATTGAAGATGTGGAGGGTTGATCCAAAAATGATGATGGTGCAGTGAAGAAGAGATTGAAAATGTTGCAGAGAGCTGAGATTTGTGATGGAAGAAGGTTGTAGTTTCAGAGATTTCTTGAAGAAGTTTGTTCTGTGAGATTCGGTTATGATGATGAAGATGTCGATACAGAGATTTGACGAAGATTGATGATTGATGTTGGAGCAGAGAGATTGAAGAGATATGGTTCTGAGATTATAAAGTCGATTCAATGATGAGGGAGGAAGAATCCGCAGAAGATTGAAGAAGTGTGTGAAGAATGAAGAGAAATCAAGTCCTGTTAAAGAAGAGGATTCAAGAGAGTTTTGTTATAAGAGTCCGCCCGGAAAAAAAATGATGAAGTTTTCTCTTTTATTTTGTTATCCTCCTTCCCCCTTTATCAGTTTTTTCTGGTGTACTTATAACTGAATTCAGTTTTTCTGTTAAATTCAGTTTTTCTTGTACCTGAATTTTGCTGCTAAGACTTTGATATTGAATCCCTTCTTTTTTTTACTGACTCTGAGTTATTTCCCTAAGTTATGAATTGATTACAACTTAATCTCCTTTTCCCTTGATTGTGATTATGGAATTTAAGAGAACTTTTTTTAGCGGAAATTGGAGAGTGAAGTTTTTTATGCAAGTTCTGAGTTGAAAAATCCTGCAGCAACATGTCATCCCTAATTTTTATCCGTGAACTTTCTTTTTCACCTATATTGGCTTTTGCTTAAAACAAAACCTAGAATGAATTAGTTTTGTTGTGATTAGGGAAGTAATATGGTTTATAATGACTTTTAATGATTGGCTTTTCAAGAACAAAACCTAAACTTGGTCATGGATAGAGATCTAGAGAAAAATAGATATGAATTAAACTTTGGAAACCCAAGATGTCGAGAAGAGGAGAATAGTCTAATGAAACCTCTGGATAAAACCCTGGAACTTGGTAAATCCCACAACTAGAATATGCTTTTGATGATGCGAACTCAACTCTTATCTCAACCATGAGCGTAATGGCCAAGTAACCGCCTATGAACAAGATAATCCATATCATAGGGAGATGCTTTGATCCCATGCCTCAGGAGTTCATGAAATGCATGATTATGAGTGTTAATGACCTACTGGATGATGCATATGAATGCAAAGCGTAAAGCCAGTTAGGGTAAAAATAAAAGGGCAAATTTTGAGGTATTACAGTAAGCATCACTGATTGTGTCAATAGGTTGTACAATCATTCTAACTATAGTGAAATCTCTTTCGATTGAAAGGGGACTGGATGTACTCTCGGTTTGTGAGGGGAACCGGGATAAACCATCATGTCTCTGTTTTACTTTCCACATTTTACTTTTTGAACTTAACAAGTCATAAGGAAATGAAAAATCAAGAATCGGTCAAAATCCTAAAAGAAATTTTTTATAAACCTAATTCACCCCCTCTTAGGCGCATTTATAAGTTTCAATTGGCATCAGAGCAGGTGTTAGGTAACCTGTTCCTAATCGATTCAAAATGGCTTCTACAAATAACAATCTTGTATTTAGAGACGGTGGTAGTAGCAGTAAGCCTCTTTTGTTCTATGGTGAATATTTTGACTTCTGGAAAAGACGCAGAAGGCTCATTTAGAAGCACAAGAAAGTGATATATGGGAGGCTGTCCAAATTGGTCCTTTTATTCCTACAACAGTTGTCAATGGAGTTAGTTCAACAAAGCCTCAAGGTTCATGGGATGATGATGAAAAAAAGATGGTTCTCTATGACAAAAAGGCAATAAATCTTCGACAAAGTGCACTAGGCATGGATGAATTCTTTCGCGTCTCAACATGTACAATGGCCAAACAAATTTGGGATACCTTAGTAGAAACTCATGAAGGAACCTCCGAAGTTAAAAGATCTAGATTAAATACGTTATGTCAAGAATACAAATTATTCAGAATGCTTCCAGGAGAATCAATTATTCATTTGCAGAAAAGATTTGTGCACTTGAAAAATCATTTGAATTACTTGGTAAGACACTAACTAACAATGAACTTAATCTTAAAGTGCTTAGATCTTTGAACATAGAATGCCAACCCAAAGTGATGGCATATCCGAAAATAAAAGTCTATCCATGATGACATCCGCTACTTCATTTGGAAAACTTCAAGAATATGAGACGAAACTTGGGTGATTGGAAAACCATGAGACTCAAGAAAAGAAATCTAAGAGCATTGCATTAAAGGTTGATTCTAAAGAAGTTGAGAAAGAAGACAATCCAGAAGAAGAAGAAAATTTTATGTTTCTTGTAAAAAGGTTAGAAAAATATTTTGGTGCAAAGAATAATATTAGAAATTCTAGCTATAAGAGAAATAATTTTTTTTCAAAGAACAAGGAGAAAGAAGCATAAACATCCAATCAAGATATTAAATGCTATGAATATGGAAAGCAAGGACATATCAAACCGGATTGTCCTAAACTCACAAAGAACCGTGACAATAAAGGGAAAAAGGATTACAAAAAGAAGGCCTATATTGCTTGGAATGAAAATGAAATAAGCTCTTCATCGGACTTGGATAGTGATCAAAGCGCAAATCTAGCATTGATGGCCTCACACCATTCCGACGATGAAGATAATGAGGTATGCTTGAAGACCTCTTCAAATCAATGGTATCTTGATAGTGGGTGTTCTATGCATATGACGGGTAACTTAAGCAAATTTTCACATCTAACGCTTAAGGCCAAATGATTTGTGACTTATGGTGAAAATAACAAAGGAAGAATCCTTGGCATAAACCTAATTGGTTCACCGCCTTCAACAAAAATGAAAATGCAAAGTTTGAGATTTTTTTGAATTGTTTGTTATTTTTATTAATTATGGAAAGAAAATGGAATAAAATGAAATAAAAATCAATTAAAATGAGAAGTCAAATGATCTGGTGGCTGAGGTTTGACTGCGCGTGCAGATGGAGGGTCAGGATCTAATCTGGCAAAAATTAATTAATTAAACCTAATTAATCTAATTAATCAGAATTAGGGTTTTAATGATATAATCCTAGCCACTCATACGCGCGGGAATCATGATCCAAGGGCCCAGATTCAAACTAAGCTGATTAACCCTAATTACAAACCCTAAACACTTTCAGGTGACCGAAGCAAGCTCCGATCATCTTCTCCGGCAACACCCTCACATGACTTCACTCAAAACGCTATGAAAACTCACCAAAATCTCCAAAATCAAACATCTAACAACCCTAAACACGAATTCAGTCCCAAAAACAATTTATCATGCATCAAATTCATGAATCGAACAAGAACATTTTCAAATCAAAAAGTTTCAGAACATCAATACATCCTGGTTTCTCAACCATTATCAAAAATAATTATATCACCATGATCAGGGGAGTGCATAGATTTGTTTTAGAACTTAAAACAAGAGTTCTGGAAAAACTTTTGAAGGTGACTACCTGAGATGGAGCTTTCTGATTCTGAGCTTTCTGGCCACTCCTCTGATGCAAAACCACTCCTATGATCCCCCTTGTACTTCTGAAAGGCTTAGAACAAGTTTGTATGGCTTGGTTTTTGAGATTCAGTTCTGCTAAGGCAGAAATTGTGTCTTTGATTCAGAGGCTTTTTAGGGAAAAATGAAGGGTGGTTTGTGATCCTTATGATGTGTGGGGATTATTGGTGCTGAAAGTTTTGAGATTTGATGCTTGTGTGATGAGATTCGAAGAGATGAATGTTTTTGGGGAATTTTGTGAAAACTGAGCTTAGCAATGGATTCAGGCTTGTGTGTGTTGTGTTTTGTGTTGCTTGAGGTTTGTATAAACTAATAGGAGTGATCAAAAAGTGGGTGGTGGCACAGCTTGATTGGTATGGGCAAAGTTGCAAAAAAGTCAATGTTGTGTACTAGGAGGCATGGCACGAGTCAAAGGCTGTTTGAAGGGGTTTCTGGCCTCATCTTGATTCATGGAAGGCCATTGGATGAAGTTTATGCAGCTGGATGGCCTTGATCAAGTGTTTTCATGATTTATGCATTTTGGCAACTTTGAAGTTTCTTGAGAAATAAGTCATGGAAATGCGTGGTACAAAGGCCAATTCTGATCTTTATGTGTTGTTTGACATGTTGTGATACATTTGAGTGCATTAGAGGTCATTTGAATGCTTGAAACTTGATTTTGCAAAAATCCCTCTTTGGCATGAACTTGAAAATTATAGGATTTTTTCCAACTTTGCAAGGCCATAACTTGAGTTCTAGGATGAATTAGAATGAGTTCTAGTACTTTTAGAAAATGGGAAGATCCAATCTACAACTTTCATGTTTAAGGATTTTTCATTTGAAGCATTTTTTATCAAGAAAAAGGAGGTTGAAAATCTTTCCCAAAATGGAAAGTTTCCATTACAAGTCATGTCCAAAAATAGCAAGTTTGCAATTGGCTTGAAATTCTTCAATTTTGTGAACTTCTAACCACTTCTAAAATCAAATAAAGATCATAAAACCTCAAATTGATGAAAATGATCCTTGGGTTCCATTGTTGGGGGCCTCAGATGCCCTGATTCTGACTTTTCTTGCACAACAAGTTAACAGTTGATCAGATGACTTCCACAATGAATTTCTCCATCAAATTTGGTACACATGATCCTTATAACATATTAAGACCATTAGAAACAAGAATGGCCAAAAAAATTGAGATTAAGGTTTCTGAAACCAAAACCCTAATTTTAGGTCATCTGTGCAGGAAATCTTCAGTCTGCCTCTATGCCTTTGCCATGCTTTGTGATCTCTTGACTTTTATGAACTTTGGGGAGCATATCATGATCATGGAACAAAAATGGACCCTATTGGTAAGCTTCAATACCATTAAGATGACTCAGATCACTTCTTGGATTGCTCAGATCACAAACCCTAGATGCAAATGAAATAAACTATGTAGTGAGATGATATGCTTATGCAATGCTATATGAAAGATCACAAGCCATGGTGTGAGAAAAAGGTGAGGGAAAATTTGGGGTGTTTAAACATCTAAAACCTAAAAATCATTTAACAAGAAAAATTAGGCTACTGTGCTTGGGCCTCAATCCTTGGAACTAAGCTTGGGGATTTTCTCCTTACTTAGGTGTACTTCTTCTTCATTCCATCTTGGAGTGATGTAAGAAGTACACACTCCATTGAATGAGACTTGATACACTCTCCTATGAAAACTCAAATAAAAAGCTTCTAAAAAGCTCCAAACCAACAATAAGTTTCTTTCCTGCGAGAATTATCTTCTCATCTTTTTCACTCCAAACGAAAGAACTCGCTTCGACTTGTCTTTTGCAAGACGGTAACCGCACTCGTTCCAGGCAAACCTGAAACACCTGGGCATAGGCATAAGCAGTTCCATCTTAAAAAAATACAAACAAACAAATTTCATCCCAAGTTAGGGAAACTACGTTGACTCTGATTCTCATTCCTGATAAGATACGTAGGTATTGGGGTAGCGCCCATTTAAGCACACTTCTTTCTTTTCCCTACATTTTTCCCGATCTTTTTATTTCCAGTTCAGCAGCAGATGAAGCAGATGTTTATACCCGTTGAAACAGTACAAGCAAGTGTGGACCCCGTCGAGTACGACGGATGTGAAGGAGTGTTAATACCTTCCCTTCACGTAACTGACCCCCTTACCCGTTCTCTCTAGTTTGCAAGACCTTGTTCTTTCCTTTCTTCTAGGTTTGTGCAACATTACCTTTCCCTCTCCTTGGGATAAAAATGTCTGGCTGGAGACTCTTCTCCTTTTTCCGCACCACTTTCGCGTTTGTACTAGGATGATAATCCCGGGAATGACAATTACATGTTCTAATCTTGGTGTATCTAAGACACATTACTATTAGAGTAGGTGGAATATTTAACTTGAAAATCAAACTTCATTGGTGAATCAGAAAGGCTTTTGGAACTCTTAAGGAAAATGAGTTAACCAATATGTGGCAATTGGTTGTTCTCAAATACGAATCCAAGGAGTGGACTTGAAACATCTTACTCTTGTGCAGAAGGGTAAGTTTTTTGAATATTAAAAGAAGAACTGGTTTTGTCTATATCTTGGAGCTTATGGAAGAAGCTCTAAGGAACTGGAGAGGAGTGTTGTGACTATGGAGAGTTTATTTCTCTCTGTGATGATCTGGAGTTATTGATAATCAAGTTGTTGGAGTTGTGCTCTATGGAAACTTTCTGAGTCATGAAGATAGCAAGGAAAGTTGTTGATGGCTTAGATATATGAAGGATGTCCTAACTGGTGTTAGAACATCATATGGTTCTGTTATCCTTGAAGAATAACATATTGAATAAGAAACATCTTGATTTTATCATACAGGGGGATGATGAGATGACGATTATCATGGTTAAATAGGTGGCTTCTCCTACAAGTCACTCTAAGGAAGTGAATTAGATTATATCATATGGAGAAAACAAGCCAAGGATTTCAGCTTTGTAGTACACAATTGATGGCATCTATAGTAGTTAGAAATATATCCTATTATGGAATAAGAGCTTTCCATGGTCAAGTGGATTGAATCTCAAGTGACAAGAGTGGTGATCCTAATCATGTGACAACATAAGAGATCTGATAAGAAAGAGCATAGGTACAAGGAATGAATGTCTTCAGTAGGAGTCATGGACAAGGAGTGAGCTCTTGAAAACATGAAGATGAGTCTTATGTTTTCCACTCATTCGTAAGGTGTTCCTCTTTCAAATGATCATTGGTTATCTAAGATAGAGAGAGTTAAACTTTTGGCGAAGATATGTCACTGCATGAGTATAGATTTTTCACCTGTTGCTTGAGGGACAAGTAAGTTGTGATTTCTTTCATCTGGAGAGGATGAGATGTTGAAAAATATTTCTAGACAATATGTTGCTGATAAAGGTCGTGGTGGACTTGGAAAATGTATCTTGGGTATGTCTCCAATGAATCATAGCTCTTGGGAGTGGTATGAGCATCATTGATTTGGGCTTGGAAAACTCTTTTCTCCACAGCTATGGGATTCTTCTGGTGGAGTTATGAAAATATCATGAGTCTTTAGCATGGTTGTTCTCTGAAAATGTTTTGAATTAAGTCTACAAAGGTGTTGGCCCTTTTGATGACAAGATAAGTAACAATGTCTGATCAGGTGTCAGTATATTTCTCAGGACTTAAAGATCAATAATTGGGCATAGTTAAACGATGCACACATCAATTTGTTAAAAGAGTGTTTAAAACGTGTCATTTGCTTGTGCAAGTGCATATTAAGGAGAATCAATCCAAATTAATTTAATAAGTTGTGGACGGTGCACAGTCTTCACTACTAAAGAATTATTCCTCAGAGACGGTCCTTGGTTAACCATGACCTACTGATACAATTAAGGATTGATACTTCCTAAGTTGTTGTACAATTGTAAAAAGGAGAACTCTTCTTTCACTTCTTACAATGTTTCATTGCTAGAGTCTTATGGCATTCATCCAGTTTTGGGTTAGTGTTGTCTTGTTCTGGGTTTGTTTTGGAAAACTTTGTCATGGTTTGGCTAAAAGGGGGGAGAAAGGATATTTGGGATTTGGGATTTGTTCTTGTGTGTTCATTCGTGCAGTTTTTTGCAAGAATGTTGGATAAAATGTCCTAACATCTTATTTGTGTTGTCTCAATTTGATGTTTCTTTGTGTCTTGTGACCTGAGTTACATAGTTTATGAACTTTGTATTACATTGATAGTAATTTCTTCTTATTAAGCTCTTTTTGAATCTTCTTAATGGTTCTCTTATGCCTATTAAGAAGAAGATTTATCCCTTCATCACAACTAAAGGTTTTAGGGGAAGTAAATATCATTCTCTTCCTCATGTACACCAACAACTAGTTAGGGTTTTCAAGAGTCAGAAGGGGCTTCACAAGTGTTCAGAATTTCTTTTTCTACCTAAGCTTATGCATGTAAATGTTTTAGCCAAAATTTTCCAAAAGAGGGAGATTGAAAGCTCTAAGGGTTTGGACAAGATTTTAGTAAACAATAAATATTGAAGACAACGCTACTTGAAGATTTCTGACAAGAAATAAAGATGTCGAATGAGATGTTCCAGCATCAAGACTCCAAATCCTGGATAGTTACAAAAGAAGATTTAAATTTGTTTTAAATCTTTCAAAGATTCTAGGAGAGATTACAACGGCGGATCAACGAATCAGAAGACAGAATATATGAAGCCCATGGACAACAGAAGACTATAAATAGAAGTCCTAGACCTAGGAAAAATAATTAATCCTTATAAGACTTTTGTAAAAGTAGAAAATAAGATTTAGGGTTTTGAAAGTCGTTGGCTTTCTTGTATTGTAAGTCACCCTTTGTATCGGTTGGATACAATGAGGTAGACATAGTTGTTGATATATATTCATAAACCATTAGGTAATGAATTGTATATTATTCTTGGATGAAGCTTTGAAGCATATCCAATGAGAGTTGTTTGTCAAAGAGAGTTGACAGAACATTGCATTGAAAGGTGGGGATTTCAAGAATGATGTAGTTGTTGGGATGCAACAAGATGCAGTTGCTGGGTTGCAACTTGATACTATTGTTGGGGTACAACGATGAAGAATTATAGGTGGTGATCAAAGGGATTGAGATAAGGTTCTCTTATCAAAGATGGAGTTTCTTTGATAAAGATTAACATTGAATAGCATTAGGTAAAACGGAGTGTGTTCACCTGTACAACAGAGGTTTTGTACAAGCAATAATCTACTGATAATGTAATCTTCTTCCTATATTGGTATCCCCCATAGTAGGTGAGTTCTACCGAACTGGGTTAACAAATTATTGTGTTATTTATCATTCTGCAATTATATAACTATGTTATTATGCTGACTACACAAACATGTCGAGACAAATGTTGGAACATCTAACATGTTCATGCAATGATATTATTGAATATCAGTCTACGTGTGTTGCCCTTATTTAATTGTTGCAGAGATTAATATCTCAACATGTGGTTAGGACATTTGTGATCTGCTTACCAGAATTTCAACAAGCTTGGAAGTTGTTTTGGTGTAATTGAATTGATGCAAGATGACCTCTATTTATAGGAGAACTAAGTTGTTTTGGATGAATAGTGTTGGATGAGGGAGCATTTTATTATCCAATGGATCTTGTCATGTATCCCTTTCTTGAATGCTAAGGTACCTTTAGTATTCCTAGCATCTTAACTCAACTTGCTTTGTAGGTTTGAACACACATTGTTTTGGACTTCATCTTGACGAGTGTGGCTTGCTCCATCCCAATTCAATGCTCCATGTAAATTACTAAGAACAAAACTTAAGTTCTCAACTTTGCAATGATGTTTCTTTACTTCCAAGGAATAGATTCTTGACCCTTTGGCACTATGGTTTAGTTTTATGTGATTCTTCATCATGATTATGCATAGGGCATGTGCATTTCATCTTGGATGTTGATCTTGTGAAGCTATTAAACTTGCCAAGTCACAAAATCGTGTGACATATGCAAAACTGCCTTAGAAAATCAGTTGTTTCAAGGCATTTTGTGAGATCCATAACTTCTTGCTCAAGTAGAATTAATGGATGTTCTTGTATATTTTGGAAAGTTGAAATGATTCTATATAACATTTATGTCTATGAATTGCAATGATTCACCTTGGATCATGATGAGAAATGTCCCTGAAGTTTGGTGTTTCAAGCTGTTAAAACATCCAGATTTTTTTAAGTGTTGGAAATGTTAACAACTTTTGTCTTGATTTTGATCAATCAATAACTTACAATCCAAGCATTTTTTTGAGATGATTCAGTCCAACAATCTTGTTGTAGGGAAGAAGATCTATCATTTAGGCTTTGGAGCAAAAAAATTGGTTGTTTGGTTTGCAAGTTATGACCTTGTAAAGTTAGGTACTTGAACATGATTTTTCCATAACTTAGTGAAATTTTCAAATTTATCAACTTTGCTTCTTTTACAAGTAACATTGATTTCTTGATTAAATCTTGATCAAATGCAACTATGGACCATATTTTATTGAATAATAGCCCTTGATGATCAATTTTACCCAAAAAGTCAAACTTTGATTTTGGGTATTAGATGAAATTTCATTAGAGAAACCCTAATTCCTGATTATTAATGAATGAGTCCTTAGAGGTTATTTTAAGATTATGAATGGACTTTGTAACACCCCAAAGTCAATTTTAATTTCGTTGATGTGTGTTTCTTGTTAATTATGATGTTTACGATGTTAATTGATGTTTTGTGGAGTTTTGGGGTTGGCTTAATATATTATGAATATTAGAAATACTAAGTTTAGTGGGTTTAGTTATTACTTGTGTAACACCCAAAATTTTCCCTCTTTGTTTCATCTCATTTTGCATATCATAAGCATAACATGTAGCTTTCATACCCCTAGCATTTGGCATAGAAATATGAGGCATAAGCATTCATAGTTGCAAGCATAAGGCATATGATCAATCATCTGGCAAGTCATGGTTCTCCAAAGTCAAGTCAAGAGCCAAGTGATTTCTCAAGAATCTCACCAGGTCTCCTCATACCTTATACAAGCTCAATGTCATCCACAAGATCCTATAAGAGTGAAAGATAATCAGAAGATCAGAGGTACAACATGCTCCTACACAGATAAACCCTAACTAGGGTTTTGCTTTAGATCAAGGAATTCTCATATATTTGACCAATTATTGTATTAAAAGGCTTATATGTGATATATAAGGCCTATTTATGAAGTTTGATGCAAAAACTCATTGGAGAAGTCAGGTATTTGATCAGTTACTTGCAATTGAAGAAAGAGGTCAACTGAGCAGAAGAAAAGTCAACCAATGGTTTTCAAGGGATCCAATCATGATTTTCAAGCTTAGGGGTCCTATTAAGGGCAAAGAATGGCTTTGGTGATCATAATAATCAATCATCAAGAGTTTGGAAAGAATTTTCCAAATTTAGGAAGTGGCTTGTATGGAAACTTTCTATTTTGGGTAAATTTTGCCCTAATCTTCAATCAATTCTTTCATGGCCAAGATGACTTAAAATTAATTTTCCTTAAACATGAAACTTGTAGATAATTCTCTCCATTTTCCAAAAAGTCCAAGAACTTGATCATAGCATGTGTAGAACTCAAGATATGACCATTGGAAGTTTGGTTGTTTTTAGGGTTTTTCCACATTTTTCAAGTTTCCACCACTTTGCAAAATGCCTCATAATGTGTTTTCAAGGCATCTTACACACCAATTTGGTTCGCCACACTCAAATATAATTCAAGACAAGTAAATTTTCCCAATAATACCAAGGAACCCGTGGATGATGATGGAGTTATTTCACATTTTTCATTTTTGCAAATTCACTTACAATGCATGATACAAGTGATGTTAAGCCCTAAGATTGATCTAAAGGTGATGAGAGCGTCATAACTAATAAAAATATGCACATGAATGGGAAGTTGCACGCACAAGAATCCCATGTGCAAGTTCATGCAAAATTTCAAAAAGATCCCTCTCACACTTTCCTTGCATTCATTGCTCACAAAACCCTATTCAGGTGTCCAAACACATGGTATATAAGTGATATTTGCTTTGAAATCACTCAGCCACTCTCTCATTTTCACATTTTAAAGTTTCTTGATCAAGATAAATTTCCTTCTAATTTCCCTCTATACAAACACATTGCCTCAGATCTTCATATATTCTTCATCCTGAAGTCCTAAGGATCATTAATCAGCCATCAATTGGAGCTTAGAGTGAAGATTTCTTGAGGGCAGTTCAGAGAAAAAGGTTTTGGATTCTCATATTCAAGCCATTACAGGCTCCATCTTGCATTTATTTTGCAAGAGGAGGTTCAAGCAAGTGGATCTGGAGTATCTGCAAGGATTTCTTGGCTTGTTTTGAGTTCTTCAAGCTCAGGTATGCTATTGAATTCATGGATCTAGAATGCGTTTTTCTTGTGTGCATTGTGTTTGTTGAGTTCCACTGATGATGCTTATGAGTTTAGATGTGATTTTCAACGTGTATTAGGGATGTATTGATGATTTGAAAGTTTTCAAATCTAACTTGTTTTGTTTCGATTCTCTCTTGTTGTGCATGATAAATGATTTTAGGTTGTGGATTTATGTTCCTTGTGACTTGGTGATCATTTTGGTAGCTGGATTATGTGATTTGGTTGCGTTTTAAGGATCCGTGATGTTGGACACGCCGGAGAGGATGACCGGCACTTCTCCGGCCAGTGAGATTGCTAATTAGGGTTTATGAAAACCCAGATTGAACCTCAGCCCTTGGATTTTGAGTGGATGGCTCTGATTTGTTTGGATTAGGGTTAATTATGGAGATTAAGTCGTGGCCATATGATTTCATTTAATTAGCTAAGTTTGAATTGTGGCATTCATATTTGATTACTTTTTGCTTCCTTGACTGTGCGTGTGAACCATCAGATTTGTTGACTTATTGACTTTGATCCCTGGCCCTTGGATTTGCATAATTTGTGTGGCTTTGTTGACTGAACCTTAAGTTGCATGGACTTTGACCCCCATATGCTAAGTGTACCCCTCCTCTGAGCCCAGTGTGGATTTGAACATGGTTTTATTGTTATGTGCACCTCTTTCATGTTGTTTCTCATTCTTATTTCTTTTCAATTAATTGTTTCTTTTTATTTTCTTAAAAATAGTAAATCATTTTAAAAAATTACAAAAATATTTGTGTGACTACTTTTTGATTTTCTCGAATTTTTCATTTTTTTATTTTTTATTTTTTTTATTTTTCACTGCTTAATTAATTTTGCAATTAATTTCTCTTATTTTGTTATCCTTTGTGCACACCTTGGATTGTTTAATTTCTATTTTGAGATTGAAAATAGATATGAACCTGATTCTTCTTGGTATGTTTTGATGACTTGTTGAAGAATGTTAGAGAATTTTACCATGATTTTTAGGATTTGTTTAGATAGAATTGACTTGTTGCTTTGAGTAGAAGTAAGTGAAACCCTAAGTATTATTTGAGCCATTGTTTGATGTAGTTTGCTTCTGAATTTTACCATGTGATATTGGTATGTTGTTTATGCATGATTAATGTGCCTTGTTTCTTAATGGTGGAATTTTTAAGATATGTTTTCCCTTTTTTTAATGTTGTTCTTAGCATGCCCTAATGTGTCTCTTATGTGATCAATACTTGCTTGTCAGGATAGGAGGGCACTTGTGCCAACTACTAAGGCTTGTTTTTATGCTTGCTATCATGTTGCTAGACCCCTAGATTTTGTATGGATGTTTTTCCCTTACTTGTTTGATCGCATTGGTTCACTAAGTTTCATTTGCACAAGTATGCTTCCAGACACTTCTAACTTCTCCATGCTTCTCCCAATTGAACTAGTTTGAAGTTGTATGTTTCAAGTGATATTTCTATATTCTTCTTAGGAACTTATTTACCATGATAGGGTTCTGACTTTGTTGATTTTGGTTGATGTTTAACTTGTTTGTTGTTTCTAATCTCATGTTTTATCCTTATGCCTTCCATGATGCTTTGATAAGTGTTTGTATGACTTCTTGCCCTCTTCTTGGTATGATGTTGTATGATTGATCTTAGGGCTTTGATGTGATGTTTAAGTTATGGTTGTGAATATTTTCATCGATCTTTCGCTTGTTCTTGTTTCATTTGAACTTAGTTGATCTTTTCTTATCTCTTGTGAATTCTTCTAACACTTGTAGGTGCAATGGTAAGTGGGAAGTGTGGATGGCATATCCACATTTCAAACCTTTTTATCCTCTATTTATTGCTTTAATACTTGTCTTTGAGATGTGCCTAGGCCATCATTTGTTTAACTTCTTTCCATTCCCTTTAGAGAACAACTTAACTTCTTTAAGAGAAGTAAGTTGATTTTTTACCTCCTATCTTCTTCTTCTTTTTCTTTTCTTCTTTCCTTCTTCTTAATTAGGATAGAATGATACCTAACTAACTTAGTTCCATCGTTGCATGATAGCATTAGGATTAGTCTTTCCCCTTAGTGGTTTTACTGTTTGAGATCCTTTTGGTTCTTTTCTTTCTCATCTTCATACAAAAACTTAAAAACACTTTAACAAAGGTTGAAGTAGTCTTTGATACATGGCCTTATTCCATTGGAAACTTGTACTCACCTCATCTTGGTGGTGGTACAATATTGTCTAGCATGATGCACAAGTTCAATCATAAGACTATCTTCATAAATAAAACCATAAAAAAACACTTCTTCATTTAATTCACAAAACACTTAATAATTCCAAACAAGTTAGTGAATTCAAACCCTAATCTTTGGAAACAAGTTTGAGGGTCTTCTTCATTCTTGGTGAACTTGTTACTCATTCTATCTAGGAATGTGGTAATAAGAACACATTCCCTAGGAAAGTATTTGCTTTCACTTCCTTGTACCACACTCATAAAAAACATAAACAGAGAATAATTGTCTCTCCTTCGGGACTTCTTTTCTCATCACCTTCACTCTCATCGTAAGAACTTGCTCCTACTTGTCACTTTGCAAGACAATTACGCACTCGGCATTCGAGCCTGCAACACCTGAACATTGACATAACCAGCTCAAGCCTTAACACACAAGCAATCTTTTCCATCCCTAGTTAGGGGAACTACGGAGACTCTGATCCTCATGTCCAGATGAGGTACGTAGGCAGCGGGGTAGGGCTCGTTCAAGCACTCTTTTATTTTCCCTACATTTTCCCCCCATTACTTTCTTTTCTTATCCAATTCCAGTCTTTCTTTTGCAGCTACTTTCATTTCTTCACCCTCTGAAACAGTTTCTTTACGAGCGTGGATCCCGTCGGGTACGGCGGACGATCTGGGGTGTTAATACCATCTCAGGTCGTAACCGACTCCCGAACCCAAATCTTTGGTTTGCGAGACCTTTGTCCTTTCCTTTCTTTCTTCTGGTTTGTGCAGCATTACCTTTCCTGTTCCTTTGGGATAAAAATGTCTGGCTGACGACTCTACCCTTTTCTGCGCCACTTTCGCGTTTGTACTAGGATGGAAATCTAGGGAGCGATAAATTGAGATTAAATTAAATTAAATAAAAGGAATTAGAGGATAAGGGTAAGGTGGTCATTTGATGGGAATTAGTGAGGGTCTTATGGGAAAGGACTAAAGAGGTCCAAGGGGAAAGAGTGACAAAAAGAGTAAAAGAGGGTTTTATGAACGATCAATTGGAAACGGTCGTGTTTTTGGAGAGAAGGAGAAAAGCTCTGAGGAAGGAAAATCTAGGGTAAGAGGCTTGTAGTTTCGCGAGGATTAAAGAAGGAATTATGAAACCTAAGGTATGGGGAGTATTTTTCCTTTCAGTGTTATAATGTGGGAAATAGAATTGGGGTTTTGAGGTATAGGTTTTAGGGTATGGGGTTTTGTGATAAATTGATCTTGTTGATGATGATTTTATATGAATTGTGATGTTTTTAATGATGAGTATGATGTTATACAGAGGAATATTGAGGTTGATGGTGTTTTTCTGTTATGCTATTGTCAAATGTGGGTTTTTACTGAATTTATCGCAGAAGGAGAAGGCTGGAAATCGCAAAATAAAACTGCGAAATTGCGAAGCTCGCTTAGCGAGCACAGACAGTGAGTTGGTGTCTCTCCCGATATTTTCATCCTAGTACAAACGCGAAAGTGGCGCGAAAAAGGTAGAGTCGCCAGCCAGGCATTTTTATCCCGAATGAATGGGAAAGGTAATGTTGCACAAACTGAAGAGAAAAAGAAAGGACAAGGTCCTGTGAGCCAAAGATCTGGGTTCGGGAGTCGGTTACGACCTGGGAAGGTATTAGCACCCCAGACTGTCCGCCATACTGACGGGATCCATGCTTGTTATTCTATTTCAAAGGGTGAGAAATTAGATATTGCTGAACAGAAGAACTGCTAACTTGAACTGGAATGAGAGAGGGAACTGGAAAAAGAGAACAAAAAGAAAGGGGGGAAATGTAGGGAAAATAAAGATTGTGCTCGAATGGGCCCTACTCCACTGCCTACGTACCTCATCGGGAAAATTAGGATCAGAGTCGTCGTAGTTCGTCTAACTAAGGAGGGAACTTTGTTTGTGTTTTTTAAGATGATGTTGCCATAGCTCTAACTCGGGTGTTACAAACTCGTTGAATCGAGTGTGTTACTGTCCTGTTAAACTGTTGAGACAAGTCTTAATCGTCCGTAGAGAACGGGAGATGAGAAAAGAAGACGCGGTGTCTTGTTGGTTTATTGTATTTTAGAAGAAAGTTACCTAAGCGGATACTAAACCTGAAAATGAGAGTACTAAAAGTAGTCATGAACATGGTCCTCCTATGTCATGGTTGGTGAGAACGTATGATGAGTCGCGAAAATAATGGAATAATGGATCGGGTGGGTCGATTGGGTGGTGCTGAGACACACGAGTTATGGTTTGTGACATACAAGGGTGTGTTTGGGTTTATTGGAATGGAACGATGGTCTAATCGAGGGAGGTCCTAAAACCATATGAAGTCCATTTAATATTTTATTAAAATTATTCGATGTTGGTTCGAATATCTATTTCTTCCTTTTTTGAAATTTGGTTTTCTAACGCTTCATTTTATCTTTTTCTACCATAATTACAAGTATCATACAAGCATAAAAAATGTCCTAAACTATTACATCATGAAAGCATAAGAACCAAAAAAAAAACATCCAAGCATAATGGAAAAATAATCTGAATCTGTAGGCATAGTCCTCGAATAATACCTCACACAACAAAAAAAAATTTAGTAAATGAATTTAATATGAGTATGGAAAAATATGAACAAATGAATCAATGTGTGAAATTGCAAAAAATATTAAAAGCATATAAAGCATAAAAATCGAAATAAATGCGAAAAAAGGTCGGAAATAAAAAGAATAAAAAAACCCTATTGTTTTTTATTATGCCAAAATATGATTTTAAATTTTTCTGTAATTTTTTTATCAAGCACGTCTATTTTTTAATATTGATTTTTGAAAAGAATTATAAAAAGAAACTGAAAGAAAATATAAAAATTCAGTGGGAGTGCCAGAAGTAAATTTTTAGTTAAAAAACACTTGGGCTAGAAAAAAGGGTGCATATAGTGACTTTTCCTAAGCCCGTTAGCACAAGGGCATGGGTGTGCATGCTATAGTCTCATTCAACACAGTTGACTTGATTTGAGCCTTCAGATCTAACGGATGGATGATGATGATGATGATGATACTAAGGGATTGTGATGCGCATGTACACGATTGTTATCATGGGGTTGCATGCATGGGAATGAGGTCCATTTGTCCTACTGGACGGTGACACTTGTCACCGCCGGAATGGGCCAAAAAGGAGATCTTATCTCTACCAATTTAAATTAGCGGTGGAAAAGATTTTTTAATGATTCTTTATTGATTTTAACGGTGTCTTTATCAGGATCTTATGAGCTTTTATTCCTAATCAAAAACAATTCTCAAAAATCAACTTATAACTTAAAAAATAAAGTGTGCAAATCAGTTCATCGTCCCTCTCTCTCACCACACGCGTTCTTGCTCTCTCTCGAAAAACCAACTTCATCTCCATGAAATACTAGTTCCGCCGACGACGGCTCACCACCACCATCAAACCTCAAACCGTAAAAACAAACAGATCGCGATAACGGAAACAAACGTAAACACTAATTGATACGCAACAACAAACACGCTTTAACAATATTCAGATTTTCACCTGCGATGCAAAGAACGTGATTGACGTGATTCGTTCTCGGATCCGAATCTTTATTGTTCGTGGTTGACGATTACTGCAATTGGAAAATCGAAGACGCAATCAGAGGTAATCCTGAGTTCTTCTCGCTTTATCTTCTCTTTGTAAGATCAGAATGCTCCTAAGAGGGGGGCTGAATTAGGTGTTATCAAATTTTTCGATTCTTTTTCTTCGATGGATGGATTTTGCTTTTTACGGTTTAAAGAACAAAAATTGTAAAGCAGAAAAGTAAAGAAGACACGGAGGTTTATCCTGGTTCCCTTCACAATCCGAAGGTACATCCAGTCCCCTTTCAACACGAAAGAGATTTCCACTAGTTTCTTTAGAACTGTACAACCTATCACACCTTCAATGGTGAGGCCTACTTTCTATCAAACTATACAAACAAGTGTGCAAGAACAATCCTCTTGCCACACTTACCCTTATGTCCAAACAATCCTTGGAACACAAGTCACAAATAGAAAGACACTTTCTATAATATTGTTTGAGTGAGAGTACAATGAATGATATCAATAAAAATTGATCTTCTCCTATAATCAAGAATTCACTACTTAAGATTCAATACAAGTGTTCAAGATAATATGAAAATGATGAACTTATGAACACTTTTGAAAAATGAAAAGTATTTGAATTTAGTGATTTTGATTGTATGATAATATTTGAAAAATCTAGGAGGTGTTTATGAATTTGAAATTTTTAGAATTTATAGTAGTTGAAACACTTATTCAAAAAGGTATGAGAATTTAAAAAGAAATTCTTTGAAAAGGTATAAAAAAAACTTATGAAATAAAATCATGAAAAGGTATAACACTTAATAAACATTTGAATTTGAAGAGAAACAATTTTTCAAAATTTCTACAGTGTTAACTGGTTAACCAAATAGGTTAATCGGTTAACGCCCAGAAACGTTACCACAGATTTGAAAAATTGCTACCCTTAACCGGTTAACCCATATGATTAACCGGTTAACACTGTTAAAATACAGAAAAATATTTCTGTTTAAAGTGTTAAAACCAGTTCCAATTCTTTTCTAAAAATATGCACATGCATTAAAAATTATGATGAATATATTGAACACTTGTATATCATATTAAGAAGTAAATATTGATATACCTAAGCCTTGAGACAAGTCTTAAAAGTGTTGCACAAAATCTTGATATGATCGGAAGCATTCCATTGATGATGCATAGCCATGATCTTGATCGTTTGTTGTCATCTCGAATTTTTGCAATCTGGAATGAGCTTGGATAATGTTGACGTCATCAAAACATTGAGCTTGAAGTATGCTTCTACATTCTCCCCCTTTTTGATGATGACAACCGAGCGAATTTTGCGTACAAGCTTTGGTCGATCAATGATGTTCTAGGCTTGCTTCTCCCCCTATCTAAACAGAGGCAAAATTCTGCACAGAGAGATATTAGAAACCAAAGCTCTTCTCCCCCTTTGGCATTAGCAAAAAGGAAGAGAGGATCAAGCATAAACATGAAAAATACAGCATAAAATTCAGCATGATGCAACTTAGTATGAAAGCATACACGAAAACACAAATATAACAAAAACATAATTGGATTAAAAACGGATAAGAGTACGAAAACATAACCGAAACGAAATCAAAATTGCCTAACAAACTTAGGACTTATAACAGAATTTTTTAAAACAAAATAAACAACAAAAGCAACAAGACATGCATGTTCATTCCTCTTCCGACATATCATCACTTTCATCTTCACCATCTTCACTACCGGCTTCACTTTCATCTTCCTCTTCGGTTTGGTTGTGAGAACCGATAATCAATTTCCGAAGACTTTTGAGAGCGCGTTGGGTTTCACGGTGGTTTTGTTGAGCTTCTCGGTGGTGTGTCATGATGGTGGTGTAAAGGAAGTCATTGGTTATGCCACCTTCGGGAATAGGAAAGGATGGAGTGGAGGAACCATCGGCATATTCATAAGAACCATCGTTGCGTAAAACAATTTTGGTATTCTTCACAATTGTAATCTCATTTATTTTATTCGCCGTAGCCTTCATGGTGATAAAAGGTTCCCTACCAATAACCAAGTCGGTTTGCTCAATGATCCGAGAAATGAGCCTAGCATACGGAAGTCTTGTCTTTAAAGAGAGTTGTTGCTTCAAGTGATACATCATTGTGAGCATCCAATTAATCTTCACCCTTTTCTTGATAGTAAACAGCACTTGCATCTCCAAGTCGTTGATTTGAGAGTGGTTTGAATCCTTGGGCAGCAGCACATAGCAAATGATATAGTGTAACAACCGATCATCAACGGTCAAATTCTTCGCATAGCATAGAGTTCTTGAAGTGCGTTGTCCCGATGTCACAACATCCTTTGGAAATCGGCAGATTGAGTAATAATACTCCATTTTGTTGTAGCCGGACCAAATATCATCAATGTGATTCATGCCTTTGTGGAGAAACACACCGGAAAATGGAATGTTCAAGGATGTAGCCAAAGCACCTAAATCCTCCTTAATTTCACAATTTCTAACAAGAGTATGCAATTTATTTTTACCATGCCTATCCATGTTGAGAGAAAAGTTATGCATAAAGGATTGGACCAAATCTGGGTAAACTCTCCCGTTGTCAGCAACAAAATCAAGCATCCCTTGAAATTCTAGCAATGTAGGAAATTTAAAGGTTGGAGGTTTGAAGGATTTCAGAAGAACATATTTACCCTTAAGCAGTGGTCTGACTCTGACTTTGAAATCCAGCCTCCTCTTCTTGGTAGATTCCATTGTTTCTACAGCTGGAGCTTCTTCTGACACAAAAGCCGGTTCCTTTCCTTTCCTTTGGGGTGCCATGAACAATGATGGAGTTAGGGTTTATGGAGGAGATGATATTTTCGGATTTGATATTTGGTGAGTTGAATGTAGTTTGAAGAGTGTTATAAAGATGAAGAGATAGTGGATTTTAATGGGGGTGTAAGTTGTTGAAGGTTGGAAGTTGGAAGAGGATGATAAATAGTGTTTATGGTAGTCAAAGAGTTGAAGAGTTTAAAACATGTGGAAGTGAATGAACCAAACATGCAATACATGTACTTGTAGAATATATTAAAACATAGTAAAACAAAGAAAACAAAAAAAAATAAAAGAAAACAGAGTCTGAAACTTGCGCTGGAAATCCAAGTTTTGGATGTGTTAACCGGTTAACGTAATAGGTTAACCGGTTAACGGTTAAAAAATTTGAATTTTTTGAAAAATCCAGCAGCATGTTTTAGACCAAAAAAAACATTTTTTCATAAAAAAATTTCCATAAAGTGTTAGCACTCATCAAAACGCAACTTTCGATCAAAAAAGTTTTTGAAACCGATTATTTTCGGGTATACAAAAGTGAGAAAAACAAAAAACGGCGAAATAGGAGTGCTAGCATTTTATGACTAAAAAGTGAACAAACATACATAAAATGCAATAAAAACATACAATAAGCAATTTTTAAAGTAAAGGTTAGATGTCACCTTCATTGAGAATACCAAGTTCTCGTCGAATCTTGTAAAATTGCTCTTTAGCCAACGGTTTAGTGAATATATCGGCGAGTTGATTGTGTGTATCCACGAACGTAACATCGACATCTCCATTTAGAACATGATCTCGAAGGAAGTGGTGTCGGATATCAATGTGCTTTGTTCTTGAATGCATGACCGGGTTTTTCGTGATATTGATGGCACTTGTGTTGTCACACCGGAGAGGGATACAACCGAGATCTATACCGAAATTGAGAAGTTGTTGTTTAAGCCACAATATTTGAGCACAACAACTTCCTGCTGCGATGTATTCCGCTTCGGCCGTGCTAAGTGCAACGCATGCTTGCTTCTTACATGCCCACGACACTAGTGCATTCCCGAGAATGTGACAAGTACCAATTGTACTTTTTCTATCGGTCTTACATCCTGCATAATCAGCGTCAGAATAACCAATTAAAGAACAAGTACTACCTTTAGGATATCATAATCCGACGTGCGTCGTTCCTTTGAGATACTTCATGATCCTCTTTACGGCAGTGAGATGTGATTCCTTCGGATTAGCTTGAAAGCGGGCACACAAACAAACACTAAACATAATGTCAGGACGTCTTGCCGTCAAATATAAAAGTGAATCGATCATACCTCGATACTTTGTAATATCTATTGAAGTGCCGGAAAGATCTTGATCAACATACGTTCCGGATCCCATTGGAGTAGACATTTCATTGCAATTGTCCATATCAAATCTTTTCAATAATTCCTTGCAATACTTGGATTGGTTGATGAAGATGCCATCCTTTGTTTGCTTGATTTGTAAACCAAGGAAGTAGTTCATCTTTCCCATCATGGACATATCGAATTCGCCTTGCATCATAAGAGAGAATTCTTCGCAAAGATCTTTGTTCGTTGAACCGAAGATGATGTCGTCGACATAGACTTGGACAAGTAAGGTGTTGCCCTTGAGATTCTTGATGAACAAAGTCTTTTCAACCTTTCCTTTCGTAAAACCTTTCTCACATAGGAAGTTGCTAAGGCGATCATACCAAGCCCTTGGTGCTTGCTTTAAGCCATAAAGATCCTTCTTCAACTTGTAGACATGAGAGGGATTCTTGAAGTCTTCAAAACCCGGAGGTTGTTTGACGTAGACTTCTTCATTGATGTAACCGTTTAGGAAAGCACTTTTGACATCCATCTGGTACAACTGAAAATTCATAGAACAAGCGTAAGCAAGTAATAATCTAATTGCTTCTAACCTTGCTACCGGAGCAAATGTTTCATCAAAGTTGATTCCTTCTTCTTGGTTGTAGCCTTGTGCGACCAATCTTGCTTTGTTAGGAACTATGATCCCATTCTCTTCAAGTTTGTTCTTGAACACCCATCTTGTGCCTATGATATATTTGTTGTCCGGTCTTGGTATAAGAGTCCAAACTTGGTTCCTTTCGAATTGGTTGAGTTCTTCTTGCATAGCTAGTATCCATTGATCATTGCCTAAGGCTTCATCGATTTTTGTTGGTTCAATTTGAGACACGAACGCCATGTTGAGGCAAGCATCCTTGAGATTGAGTCGAGTTGCAACGCCTTGGCTAATATCACCAATCACTTTATCTATCGGGTGATCTCTATGAGTTATCCATTCTTTTGGAAGATCTTGATGTTCTTCAATGGTTGGTGAGTCATCTTCTTGTGATATTGCTTGTTCTTTTGATATCTCCTTTTATTGTTGTGATAGATCTACTACATCATCATCATCATCCACAATAATATTATCCTCTTTCGAGGGGTTAGTCTCATCAAACGAAACATGTATAGATTCTTCAATAGTAAGAGTTCGTTTATTGAAAATTCTAAAAGCCTTACTTGATAGAGAATAGCCAAGAAATATACCTTCATCGGATTTCTCATCAAACATACCAAGGTTGTCCTTGCCGTTGTTGAGAACGAAGCATTTGCATCCGAAAATGTGGAAGAAAGATATGTTGGGTTTCCTTCCCTTGAACAACTCATATGGGGTCTTCTTGAGAATAGGTCGAATATTGACACGGTTACTTACAAAGCAAGTTGTGCTAACCGCATCCGCCCAAAAGTATTTAGAGAGACTTCTCATTTTGAATTTGCTTGGCATACTTCTTGAATGCTTTAAAGGCATCACTTTTTTGCACTAAAAACAAAGTCCAGGTGTATCTAGAGAAATCATCAACAATAACTAAGGCAAAAACGTTACCTCCGAAGCTTTTTGTTCTTGATGGACCAAAAAGATCCATATGTAACAATTGTAGTGGTCTTGAAAGATGTTTTGGTTTGCTTCCCCTTTTGACATGCGTCACAAAGCTTATCCTTGATAAACTTCATCTTCGGAAGACCAACAACTAGATCATGCTTTAGTAATTTGTTCAAATGCTCCATGTGAATGTGAGCAATCCTCTTATGCCAAAGCCATGCCTCGTTGTTGTTTGCCATTAAGCACTTCACCTTCAAGAGAGAGTCATCAAAAGAAATCATAAAAATGTTATTAAATCGTTTACCTTTTAGCAAGAGTTCATGAGTGACTTCGTGTTCTATCAAGCATTCCTCCTTTGTGAAGTTGATTTGGAACCCTTTGTCACACAATTGACTTATGCTAAGAAGGTTGTGTTTAAGGCCTTCCACATAAAGGACGTCTTCGATGATTGTATGAGGAGATGCACCAATGGTTCCAACTCCAAGAATTCTTCCTTTATTATCATCACCGTAAGTAACGTATCCTTTGGCCTTAAGTGTTAGACTTGAAAATTTGTTGATATCGCCCGTCATATGCTTTGAACAACTGCTATCGAGATACCATTGCGTAGAAGTTGTTTTCAAGCATACCTACAAAACAAAGTCAAGTATTGTTAGGTACCCAAATTGCTTTGGGTCCTTGATAGTTAGTACCCTTTTCAACCCACACATAATGCCCTTTAGCAACACCAATGTTGCGCACATAGCAAGCATTAGGTGTATGGCCTTTGATTCCACAATAAAAACAAGTAGGTTGAAATTGACTTTTAAATCTAGGAACATATTTTTATTTTTTAATGATCCTTTTCTTTTTATGACTTTGATGCATAGTTTTAGAATTGTTAGTCTTTTCTTTAACAATTTGTTCACTAGCCTTTACGAAAACGGTTTCACTTGTGCTTGGTTTGGAAAACTTAGAATATCCTAAGCCACTTTTATCATTTGGATATATTTGGTGCCTAAGAATTTCCTCCAAGCCAATTTGACCTTTTTCATATCTTTCTAAAACTTTTTTGAGTTGAACAATTTGAAAAGACAATGACTCACAATTTTTACATGCAAGGCTTTGTTTTTCATCCATTATCTTTTGTTTTTCATTTTCAATGTACTTTTCAAGAGATGCATTTTGTTCTTCTAAAGATAATATTTTTTTCTTTTGGGATGAAATATTTTTGTACAAATCTTGCATTCTTTTAGAAGTTCATCTATGACTTCTTGTGCATCATTTCCATAAATTGAAAAGTTGCTACTAACCTCGTCATTTTCTTCATCGGAGTGATGTGACGCCATTAATGCCATATTTGCACATTCATCACTTTTCGATTCCGATGAGGAACTAACTTCATTGTCATCCCACGCGACATAATCCTTTTTATTTTTGAAGTCCTTCTTGCCTTTGAATCCTCCTTTCTTCGCAAGTCTTGGACAACCCGGTTTTATGTGACCTTGCTTTCCACATTCATAGCATGTAACTTCTTGATTCGATGTGGATGTATCCTTCTTCCTGAAATGTTTATTCTTTTTAGGAAAAGAAGAATAATTATTTTTGTTAAAAAACTTACCAAGCTTCTTAACAAGAAGCATGAAGTTCTCATATTCGGAGATCTCGTCATCTTTGTCATCCTTCATGTCAATCTTCAAAGAAATTCCTTTGGACTTTTTCTCTTGACTTTCGTGCTTCTCGAGTCTTCCAAGTTCCAATTCGTGCTCTTGAAGTTTGCCGAATAGAGATGTGGACGTCATTGTTGAGAGACTCTTCTTCTCCGAAATCACGGTCACCTTCGGTTGCCATTCCCTTTTCAAAGACATTAGAACTTTCAAGTTGAGATCGTCGGTGGTGAAGGTCTTTCCGAGTGCAATCAAGTGGTTGGTTAGATGAACAAATCTTTTTTGTAAAGCCACAATAGATTCTCCGGGCTGCATGCGGAACATTTCATATTCTTGACTCAACGTGTTAAACCTTGATCTTTTAACTTTTGTTGTTCCTTCATGTGTTTCTACCAAAGTATCCCAAATCTCCTTCGCCGATTTGCATTGTGATACACGAAAAAATTCGTCCATACTAAGAGCTCTTTGAAGTATGTTGATTGCCTTCTTCTCATTTAGGATCTTCTTTTTATCATCTTCATCATACATATTCTTCAATTTTGCGGTTCCAACGCCGTTGATCACATTAACAGGATTATGCGGACCTTCTTCGATTGCTTCCCATATGCCTTCTCCTTGGGCTTCAAGATGTGCCCTCATTCTGATTTTCCAGAAATCGAAGTATTCGCCGGAGAAGAGCGGAGGCTTGTTGCTACTTCCACCATCTTTGAAAACAGGATTCGAGTTTGCGGAAGCCAAAGGATCTTGTAGGAACAGGTTACCTAAACCTGCTCTGATGCCAATTGTAAGATCAGAATGCGCCTAAGAGGGGGGTGAATTAGGTGTTATCAAATTTTTCGATTCTTTTTCTTCGATGGATGGATTTTGCTTTTTACGGTTTAAAGAATAAAAATTGTAAAGCAGAAAAGTAAAGAAGACACGGAGGTTTATCCTGGTTCCCTTCACAATCCGAAGGTACATCAAGTTCCCTTTCAATACGAAAGAGATTTCCACTAGTTTCTTTAGAACAGTACAACCTATCACACCTTCAATGGTGAGGCCTACTTTCTAGCAAACTATATAAACAAGTGTGCAAGAACAATCCTCTTGCCACACTTACCCTTATGTCCAAACAATCCTTGGAACACAAGTCACAAATAGAAAGACACTTTCTATAATATTGTTTGAGTGAGAGTACAATGAATGATATCAATAAAAATTGATCTTCTCCTATAATCAAGAATTCACTACTTAAGATTCAATACAAGTGTTCAAGATAATATGAAAATGATGAACTTATGAACACTTTTGAAAAATGAAAAGTATTTGAATTTAGTGATTTTGATTGTATGATAATATTTGAAATATCTAGGAGGTGTTTATGAATTTGAAATTTTTAGAATTTATAGTAGTTGAAACACCTATTCAAAAAGGTATGAGAATTTAAAAAGAAATTCTTTGAAAAGGTATAAAAAAACTTATGAAATAAAATCATGAAAAGGTATAACACTTAATAAACATTTGAATTTGAAGAGAAACAATTTTTCAAAATTTCTACAGTGTTAACCGGTTAACCAAATAGGTTAATCGGTTAACACCCAGAAACGTTACCACAGATTTGAGAAATTACTACCGTTAACCGGTTAACCCATATGGTTAACCAGTTAACATTGTTAAAATACATAAAAATATTTCTGTTTAAACTGTTAAAACCAGTTCCAATTCTTTTCTAAAAATATGCACATGCATTAAAAATTATGATGAATATATTGAACACTTGTGTATCATATTAAGAAGTAAATATTGATATACCTAAGCCTTGAAACAAGTCTTGAAAGTGTTGCACAAAAGCTTGATATGATCGGAAGCATTCCATTGATGATGCATAGCCATGATCTTGATCTTTTGTTGTCATCTCGACTTTTTGCAATCTGGAATGAGCTTGGATAATGTTGACGTCATCAAAAACATTGAGCTTGAAGTATGCTTCTACACTCTTTGCTATTGATGTTTCATATTTTGATTTCTTGAATTTTAACTGAAGTGAATCATTGTGTTGAATAATCGTTGTTTCTTGATTTGAATATTGATGCAGATGATTCGATTGTAGAAGGTGTTGAAGACGCGGATAGATTGAAGAGATTGACGAAATATTGGTTGCAGATGAGTTGTTATTGAAGGTGATGTTTCTGCAAATTGTTGAAGTGAGGTTGTTATTGATGATGAAGCTCAAGAATGATGAGTGAAGATGGTGATGAATGTGTGTCCAGAAATCGATGAAAGAATGCATTGTTCAAGGTGAAAAGAAGAAAATTGCAGAGAGTTCTGTGGATTTTTCTGGAGATTGATTGAAGGAGAAGAGGTTGAAGTTGCCGAAAGATGTGGAATAAATGAGGGAGAGCCTTTGAAGTTCTGCAGAATCTAGCTCTTTATAGAAGATGAAGATCATAAAGTTCATGAGGTTAGATTGGTATTTTCAATTGAATTCTGTTAGAGTAGCTAGACGTTGGTTAGGATCAGTTGTGATTGATTTTGAGTTTGTAACTATTTTTTTGTATTGATTTTCTTCTCCCTTTTTTTCCTGAGATTTTCTATTGTATCTCTATTATGTCAATTGAACGAATTTCTTTGAGAATTTTTCTGGTGTATTTCTGTTTTTATTTTCTGTTATAAAGAAACCTTGTAAGAGGAACAAGGTTATGGATGGCTTCATCGGCTTTCTCTTTTTCAGGGGCCTTAACTGATGATACATCAATATGTAATTGAGAAGACGGCCCTTTCAAATGAGCTTCTTCAAGTTCACTAGAATTTATGTGGGTCAGCATCAAATTTCTTAGAATGTGAATTATTTGACCTCTGAAGCAAAAGGAGACTTAATTTTTTTTTGCTTCTCCTCCATGAACAGAAGTTTTAGGTACACCATCTTCTTCATTGAGGAAAACAACTTTTCGTTTCTTATGTGATTGTTTCTCCATTTTTTTGTAACCTTCGTGCTGAATTTTATTGGACTTTGGAATTAAAAGATAATGGGCTTACCATGAATTGGACTTGTATCCACATTTGTGAGGCAGAATCATAATAATTCTTGAGTAAATTTCCCATAAAAACCAAGTGATTAACTTTTAAAAGAATGACCAAAAGATCAACCAAACTTCACTAGACCTTAGGTTGACTTGCATGGTAATCTCAACTTGGAATTTGTGACTTGAATGAAGAGCTTCTGTGAATCAATCTTGTAGTATTCTTTGCAAATTTCGACCAAGATTTTGCAAATATGTTCACTCTCTTGATGGTCCTGGAAATGTAATGCTTTTGTTTTTTTCTCATTGACAATTTTGAAGAACTATCCACGCCTCCACATGAAAAATTTGAATGTTGAAGTAATTTCTAATTCTTGAATGAAACTATCATAATTAAATTTTGAATTCTCATGTTGATTCGAGAACCTCATTAGAACCACGTTCTAATCCTCTTAAACTCTCACTTGGAAAAAAAAATATTGGATAGGCCTTTGAGAAACGAAATAAATATGAATCCATCTTGGACATTTTTCCCTTTATCTTTTGAACGGATTAAAGTCTTGAACCACAAATGAATCAACCTTGCACTTGTAGCCTTTTGAAACATGTTGAACCCAAAATCTTCATTATGAACACCTTGAAGATATAATTATGGCTCGAAACATTAAACTCCACATATTGCATAAAACCCTAGTTGGAAATGATTTGGCTCTGTGATAATCTACAACCATGAAATTCCTGAATTCCACAGCCTGATAACCCTGACCTTTGAACCAAACTACCCATTAATCACTGCTTGGTATTTTGACCCCTCTTACGTAAGATAAGTTGACTTTAGACCCACAATGCCTAAGAAATACACCCATGACACAAACAACTTGTAATGGAAATAGTCTCTTGATATTTTGACCAAGATTAGGTCAAACTTCTATCTGGATCGGATCATAGCTGGATAACCACTTCTGAAGTGAAACCACTGCCATGCTTTACACTATGCTTTATTTTTCTATGCAAAGATGCAGTGATATGTATGCAATATGATAGCTTAAATGCTATGAAAATGAGAGGGAAAATTTTGGGGTGTTACAGTTGCCCCTAATCAATCACTATTGACCTGAATGGATGATAGCAATTGATTTTCAGACATTTGGGGTATGCAAGGATTGAATACTAAAAACAACCAGAAAATTTGCACTTTGTGGAAGAAGAACAGGGAAATAAACCCAACCAAATGAACTCTTCTCGGATACAATTATGATGGGAAGAATAGTAAACAGGGAATGTCTTTTGAATGATGTCAGAAGACTACTGACTTGCCACACTGCGGGTGGACTTTGAAAGTCTGTCTTTTTGAATCACGACAGACGACTACTGGCTTGCCACATTACGAGTGGACTTTTGATAGGCTACAACAATGCCTTAATGATGTATTTCGGATAGAGTCAGATGACTACCGACTTGCCACACTGCGGATGGACTTTCGCCAATCTGCAGTTGGACTTCTGCCACACTACGGGGTATTTTTGCTCACTACGGAGGACTTTTGCCTACTGTGGGGGATTTTTGCTTACTACAGGAGACTTTTGCTCACTGCAGGGGAGCTTTGCTCACTGCGGGAGACTTTTTCCCACTGTGGGGGACTTTTTCTCACTACGGGAGCTTTTCCCCACTGCGGGGGACTTTCTGCCACACTACGGGGGACTTTTGCTCACTGCGGGAGACTTTTGCCCACTACGGGGACTTTAGCTCACTACAGGAGACTTTTTCCCACTGCGGGGGACTTTTGCCCACTGCGGGGGACTTTTGCCCACTGCGCGAGACTTTTTCCCACTACGAGGATTTTTGCTCAATGCGGGAGACTTTTTCTCACCGCGGGAGACTTTTGCTCACTACGGGATACTTTTACTCACTGCATGAGACTTTTTCCCACTGCGGGGGACTTTTTCCAATGCGGGGGACTTTTGCATTTTCCACCCTGAGGATGGACTTTTGCCAATCTGCGGTTGGACTTTAGGAATTCGTCACCCGGAGGATGGACTTTGGCCAGTCTACGGCTGGACTTTAAGAATTTGCCATCTGGAGGATGGACTTTAAGAATTTGCCACCCGGAGGATAGACTTTTGCCAATCTGCGGTTGGACTTTAAGAATTTTCCACCCAGAAGATGGACTTTGGCCAGTCTATGGTCGGACTTTAAGAATTTGCCACCCGGAGGATGGAATTTTGCCAATTAGCGGTTGGACTTTAAGAATTTTCCACTCGGAGGATGGGATTTTGCCAATCTGCGGTTGGACTTTAAGAATTTTCCACCCAGAGGATGAACTTTGGCCAGTCTACGGTTGGACTTTAGAAAAACTACCACTCAGTGGATGGACTTTTGCCAATATGCAGTTGGACTTTAGAAATTCGCCACCCGGAGGATGGACTTTGGCCAGTCTACGGCTGGACTTTAGAAATTTGCAACCTAGTGGATGGATTTTTTCTAATCTTCGATTGGACTTTAGAAATTCGCCACCCATAGGATGGACTTTGGCCAGTCTACGGCTGGACTTTAGAAATTTTCCACTCAGTGGATGGACTTTTGCCAATCTGCAATTGGACTTTAGAAATTCACCACCTGGAGGATGGACTTTAGTTAGGTTATGGCTGGAATTTAGAAATTTTCCACCCAGTGGATGAGGTTTTTCCAATCTGCGGTTGGTATTTAGAAATTTGCCACCCGGAGGATGGACTTTGGCCAGTCTACGACTGAACTTTAGAAATTTGCCACCCAATGGATGGACTTTAGAAATTCGCCACCCGGAGGATGGACTTTGGCCAGTCTACAGCTGGACTTTAAAAATTTGTCACCCAGAGGATGGATTTTGGCCAGTCTACGGCTAGACTTTGCAAGATATCAAATCTGGATTATGTTTTGGTATGTATATGTTGAATTGCATAGCGTGATTCCCCATGACACTGGGGATGCTATGTTTTGAAAATGTCAATGAAATGACGCAAGTGCAAAGGGAATTCCTGATGAGGAAGTAATAAGTCCATACTGACTCTGCTGAGAATGCAAATGATCGTTGATTCGATCTCGAGAAGCCTTACAGGGATTACATCTCTGCTGGAGAAGAGCGTGAATAATCTGTTTGTCTCGAATTATCACACTTGCCAAAAATAAATTGGACTTTAGATTTTAGGACTCAGCTAGGGGATACTTCAACTACTAGGGATTGAATCTTACCCATAATTCCGCTGGGGATCGATAACTTTCCGACTTAGCTGGGGAAAGGTCTTGTTAAGGCTCTGCTTAGGAGAACTCTCTGTCTACCTGAATTTTCCGAACCTCTGTGGGGAAGGAAATCATTCAGCTAGCTACCAGGAATACTTGAATTCTTGTAAGAAATACTTCATTGTGGGAAGACGACTCTCTATTTGGGGATTATCAATCCTTATTGCTATACTGGAGTAAAAAAATCTTTGAGATCTGTCCGGGGAGAGAAAAATTTGTCTGAGATCTGCTGGGGGAATAAGACTCACCCTATATCTGCTGAGGAACAAAATTAGGGAAACCTGTTGAAGAGAAAAAAATTGTGATGCCCTCTACTGGACATAACTTCCACCTGTCTGTAGGGAATAACAAAACCGAAACACATCATGCGGGGGGAGGAAAGATTTCAAATAGTTTCGTGATGGGGATCATTTGCTTTTGTCCAAATTCTACCTTAAGAGGATTTTACAAAAGACTTGGTGTCGTTAAACTCTTAAGTATCGCAATGACTGCACGAACTGGCGTAATAACCTTGTTGTGGAGGTAGCCATTGTCAACACAAATTAGCTTGTTGGAAGTTTTGTATGAGATAATTGGTTTGACGAGCAACCGCTTGATGGGTAATGGGCTCAATCAGTAAGAGCTATGACAAGAGGGTGAAATAGAAACCCTTCAGGAGCATAGATGTCCCGGTACTCTGAACTCTGGATAAGTGCTTCCGACTGTCTGTCTTCGGGAAAGAATAATTCTCGTGCTATTAGGGTGGCCTTCCCCAGTGCGAGTATTTGAATAATTTTGCCCTAGACTGACTAATCTTTGAGGGAATACCCACACTAATTGCTTTTAGAGAGATTTGAATCTCGAAGTGATTGCCCTAATTTGGTTGAATTTTGAAGAGATTCCTCGACGTAACTGCCCCGGATTGGCTGGCTCTTACCACGACTGGTTGGGAAAGTCCTTACTCGATGGAGCTTCCTAGAAAGGTGCATCTTGACCTGATTGTCTTTCAGAAGTTTCAGACTTCTCAACTTGGCAAGATTAAGCTTCTGGACTGAATTTCCGTATGTGAACTTCTTATGATGCCAAACAAATGTATGCAAGCAGAAAATGTTTTATTCTGAGAATGATTATTCTAATGCAACACACATGTTAATCTTGAAGTATTTATTGAAAAGGTGTCACAAACCTTTGTGAGAGAATCACTGGTTAAGATACGACATTATTTTTTGAATAAAATAAAGCATGCACATGCAATACCAACAAAGGTCTTTTAGCAAAACTCATAGGAGTCAGGAACGCGGTCTCGTGGTAGTACGCTCTCAAAATAACCTTGTTTCAGTTAGGACTTTTGAGGGTTGTATCGAGGTCTGATTCATGGTTATAGAAACAAAGGATATAGGCTCGAAGTTTATATGTGCCCACCTCTCTTTGTGATGTTCTACATTCCTATGTTCAACTAATCTTCACAAACACTCACCTTTCATAAGGGTTTCATGTTGGTTGAGGAACCATTGTTGCTAACGGTTCAAGCACCAATCAAGTTGTTGTTTGGAGTCAGTCACCCCTTTGTCTTTCGTGTCTGTGCCACACGACTTTGTTCTTGTTTAAGGATCTTTCTTGTATAATCTTTTTTGTCTTTCGCTTTTGCGTTCTTTTGTTTATCCCTAACTTTTTCCTGGACTGATTCTTGTGAATCTTTGATTGTGAAGTCCAACGGGATGCCCTAACTTTTTCCTAAGTCGTTTATTTTCAAGTTTCGAATTAGTGGGATTTTTCGCTTATTTTTTTATTGTTTTTCTTTTTTGAACAAATTGTGTGACACTATTTGTCTTGATTGCTTTGCGAGGGTTGTGATTGCCTCATTCTTTGGTCGATAAAGGATAACCATTGTGGCTTCCAGTCTTTGGACCTCTTGATTAGTATAACCATCGTGGTTTCTGGTCTTTGGACCTCTTAATTTGGTACAATAAAATGTAATTGATCCTCAGATACACTCCTTTGTGAAAGTCTGAACGCTCGGTCAAACTAGTTGACACCTACTCTACCCCTTGGTTAAATATAAGGGTTTTTTCGTGCGAAAATAACTCCTACTTCAAGGCTCAAAGGGGTTAGCGAACGTCTATCTCCCTTATATCTCCAGTGTTTAGGGATTTGAAACAAAGCATGTATATCGTCAACAGGGTCTTATTCAAGAACATGCAATTAGAGATTCTTTGCTTTTTTGTTTCGTCATTCTCCTTCATAGAGTTTAAGCACGACAGTTGGTATTGCAATACACACATACAAATCTATAAGTGAATATGAATGAATTACTTCAAGAAAACATGTGAGTTTTATTATGATTATCGTTCAAAAGCAAACAAATTTCATATATGTAGATAAATGTTTAGCAAATGAAAGAACCTACAAATGAAAATGCAGTAAAGAACCTGAATATTGTCGTGGTTGAGGAGGCTTGACTCCATATAGACCTATCAGTCTTAGATACTTTCAGTGATCAATAGCTTTTTCATGGACTGCAACCTTCCGATAAATGGTTGCAAGCCCAGCATGGTAAGCGAACCTCCTTTTCTAGTTATTCTGACGGTAAGGCTCTGACACGAGACGTCTGGAGAAAAGAGTACAGCTGGGGAATAAAGTTTCCCCATAATGCTCGGAAAGACCTGACGATCTTCTGCCTACGTATCTCCATTGACCAAAGACCAATGAAGAATCAAAGTGACGTAGTTCCCCTCACTAGGGATGAAAATACATTGAAGAAAGACAAACACACAATTGCCATTAATGAGAGTATTTGAATATTGTTGGCTTTATTTGCTTTTGCGAATACCCTTGTAACCTGGGTGATTAACCCGAAGATTTCAACTTAAAATGGACCATCTGGTATAACAACCCTGACACCTTCAGTTGCATAGTTCACTCCGGCTCCATCATGATTAGGCATTGGGTTTCGGAGTACATTTGGGCGAGGGGAGAAATTGATTGCCTTGGAGTCGATTAGATCTTGTACCTTATTCTAAAAAGCCCAACATTTCTCAATAGTGTGCCCCTGGGCACCCAAATGGAATTCACACCTGGCATTTGCATCGAAATTTGGTGGTAAATTGTCAGCAGGAGGAGCCCTCATGGTACGGAGTTCGACCAGATTCAATTTAAGCAACTCTGGTAGCAATACAGCATACAGAAATGGGATAGGGTCAATTTTTCGGTCCCTCGCTCTTGTTCTTTCTGAAATGGTCTTTGTACCTGTTGATGTTGACCCTGAGGTTGTAGTTGAACCTGTGGCATATGAATAGTCACTGTAGCGGCTTGGTAGTATCCTTGAGAACGATCTCTGCCTCGGCCCCTATACACAGCATTGGTTTCTCCTTCTCTTCTTCTTTGGTCGTTGTCAAAAGGCTTTTTCACACCAGAAGAACTAGCACCACTTACATCCTGGATCTTTTCCAATTTCAGCAAGTTCTCTATTCTTTCTCACGCAATGACGATATTAAAAAAAATGATGGACGGGCAAGCGGCCAGACGATCCAAGAATGCACCTTGCAAGGTTCCCATAAACATGTCCGCCATTTCCCAGTCCAGCAAAGGGGGTTGAACTTGTGTAGCCAGCTCATGCCACCTCTGGGCATACACCTTAAAACCCTTTTTAAATCCTTGAGACAAGTTCTGTAACTGGGTAAGGTTTGGAGCCATATCAATATTATATTGATACTCCTTGAGAAAAGCTCCAGCTAAATCTTTCCAGCTTCGAATAGAGGCCCTGCTTAGCTTCACGTACCATCTCAATGAAGCTCCAGATAAACTATCTTGGAAGAAATGCATCCATATTTTTTCGTCATCAGTGTGAGTCGAGATTCTTCCAAAATATGCGTGAATGTGAGTTCTAGGGCACGTGTTGCCGTTGTACTTGTCGAATGATATCACCTTGAACTTAGGATGGATTCTGACTCTTGGCACTAACCCCAGATTGGTTACATCAATGCCTAGGGAATTCTGACATTCCATGACCCTAATATTCTCTGTCAGCTCTTCGTACCTTCGATCATTAATCTCGTTCATATTACCTATATCAGCATCCAGTAGAGTGAACTGGTCCTCTTGTGTGTCTTCTAAAACCACATTACGGGTCGCAGACCCATTTTGATTTGGCCCTCCGTTACAGGCAGCATTCAGATCCACATTCTCAGCAGGTGTTCCGTTATTAACATTTACCCGGGTTTGCTCAACCATCAATCTGAGACGCTCCTGGTTCTGGACCATGCTAGTCATCATTTCCATGAACTGATCCATCCTTTATCGAAGCTAATTGAGATCATTCTGCATTCGCTCAGTCATTCTTACTCGGTTTCTACGAGTTGGATATCTATGAATGCGTTGATCAGCTATACTTCCTGTAGTTGAATAAGTTAGGAAGTCCGAATGACCTGTTAAAATGAAAATATGAAATGTATGCAATGAATACGTATGACATGTTTATTCGTTTTTAGGGCATTCCAACCCCTGATTCCAGCTTTACGAACTTGGTGAAGATAGAAACATTAGCCTTTTTCTTGTCTTTCATACTCAAAGAATGATACCCACAACTGGAATCAAGGATGTGATATGCAACCTTGTAAATGAATAGACGTGTGTTTGGAATACAAGCATGCAAATGATGTTATACAATGCATTGGCATCTAATCCTTGTTGCATACACTGAACATTGTTGTACTGTCTTCATATTTTCCTGAATATAAACTATCAAGAGTACCAGATCATGAGCATGTGTCAATAGAAAACCCAAGTATCAGGAACAAGGTAGGTTGAAGGTCAATTTTCCTGCAAACCTGTACACAATACCCCACCTCACGAGTGTGCTCTGGGTCGACATCACGGACTCTCAAAGCCGAGCAGCAATAATACGTTCACCATCTCCGAGAAATGGCTCATGACCAAATCATGGAATCGGTTAGGCATTATGTACTACTCAGGGAGGTCTCAGCTGAATCCGGGGAAAACAAGCATCTTCCATAAGTTCCCAGCTTCAAGCACTAAAGTCGAGAAACAATAGTACATTCATCCCGAAGGGTACAATACTACCGCCATACGACCAGTTGCTTTAACTTAGTTCTTATGAGAGAACAAGGTCATCCTATGTGATTTCCCAATGGGCACTTGGGTGCGAATGGATTTGCCACAGAATGTGGTCTGCCACTATCATCACTGGAGATGGTTGTTTCCACAAAGGTCCTCGATGATTGGTTCCCAGTGTTAGTAGCTCAGGTGGGAACATTCTATGGTCTGCCTAGGAAGTATAGAACATCTCCCAAGAGAGCCTGATCCATGTGTGGGACTCGTGAAAACTACACGTGATAGAGACCATGCAAGCCACACGACTGCCCACTCTAAATCCTATATGTATACTCAAGCCGGGTAGTTGGCTTATCTTACAGTAATCCCATTCCGCCAAAGAAAACCAGAATAGCTAGTACATGTTAGTATATGCAATAGTAAGGTGAATGCGGAAAGCTGTGAATTAAGTAAAGCGATAAACTGTAAATAAAACAGTAAAGCTAAACTAAAGCGCACAACAGCAAACGATAAAACACCCAAAGAAAACAGAAACAGACAAGCACTAGGATTGACTCTCAAAGGGGAAACCAGAGATTCTGGGTTCGGTCCCTAGCAGAGTCGCCAGTTGTCGCTCCCGGGATTTTTATCCTAGTACAAACGCGAAAGTGGAACAAAAAAGGTAGAGTCGCCAGCCAGGCATTTTTCTCCCGAATGAATGGGAAAGTTAATGTTGCACAAACCGAAGAGAAAGGGAAAGAAAAAGGTCTTGTGAACCAAAGATCTTGGTTCGGGAGTCGGTTACACCTGGGAAGGTATTAGCACCCTAGACCGTCTGTCGTACCCGACGGGATCCACACTTGTTAGTCTGTTTCAAAGGGTGAGAAATTAGATGTTGCTGAACAGAAGAACTACTATCTTAAATTCGAACGAGAGATGGAACTGGAAAAAGAGAACGAAAAGAAAGGGGGAAAATATAGGGAAAATAAAGATTGTGCTTGAATGGGCCATATCTCACTTCCTATGTACCTCATCGGGAAAATGAGGTTCAGTGTTGCCGTAGTTCGTCTTACTAAGGAGAGAACTTTTTTTGTGTTTTTTAAGATGACGTTGTCATAGCTCTAACTCGGGTGTTGCAAGCTCGTCGAATCGAGTGTGTTACCGTCCTGTTAAACTGTTTAGACAAGTCTTAATCGTCCGCAGAGAATGAGAGATGAGAAGAAGACGCAGTGTCTTGTTGGTTTATTGTCTTTTAGAAGAAGTGTTTTAATTTTGGTGTTTATCATATGTACAACACTAAAGACTATTATACAGGAGCGAATACTTTCCAAGGTAGCCCCCAATGGAACGTTTGTAAAGCATTCTAGAAGAGTGGAGGAGACCTCCCCTAATCATTTCCCATATGGCTTAAGGCTCATGGCGTATTGTACACACTTTCATTATTACATGTTTTTTATTTTTCTTCAAGGATGAGAAGTGAGACTCAAGTTGCAAAAGAAAAACTCTAAGGGAGCTAGACTTACCCTAAGTAATTATGTTCAAACGGGAATCATATGGTTAGTGAAGCTTGAAAGGGGAAGCTACCTAAGCAGATATTAAACCTGAAAAATGAGAGTACAAAAAGTAGTAATGAACATGGTCCTCCTATGTCATGGTTGGTGAGAACGTATGATGAGTCATAAAAGGAATGGAATAATGGATCAGGTGGGTCGATTGCGCAGTGCTGAGACACACGACTTATGGTTCGTGAAATACAAGGGTGTGCTTTAGATTATTGGAATGGAACGATGGTGTAATCGAGGGAGGTCCTAAAAGCATATGAAGTTCATTTAATACTTTTTATATTATTCGACGTTAGATCGAATATCTCTTTTCTTCCTTTTTTTAAATTTGGTTTTCTAACGCTTCATTTTTTCTTTTTCTACCCTAATTACAAGTATCATACAAGCATAAAAAAAAATATCCTAAACTATTACATCATGAAAGCATAAAAACCAAAAAAAACAATCCAAGCATAATGGAAAAATAATCTGAATCCGTAGGCATAGTCCTCGAATAATACCTCGCACAACAAAAAAATTGTTAGTAAATGAATTTAATATGAGTATGGAAAAATATGAACAAATGAATCAATGTGTGAAATTGCAAAAAATATTAAAAGCATATAAAGCATAAAAATCAAAATAAATGCGAAAAAAGTCGGAAAAAAAAAATAATAAAAAAAACTCAACTATTTTTTATTATGCCAAAATATGATTTTTAATTTTTCTGTAATTTTTTTTATCAAGCACATCTATTTTTTAATATTGATTTTTGAAAAGAATTATAAAAAGAAACTAAAAGAACATATAAAAATTCAGTGGGGTGCCAGAAGTAATTTGTTAGTTAAAAATCACATGGGCCGGAAAAAGGGGTGCATATAGTGACTTTTCCTAAGCCCATTCGCACAGGGGCCTGGGTGTGCGTGTTATAGTCTCAGTCAACAGAGTTGACTTGATCTGAGCCTTCAGATCTAACGGATGGATGATGATGATACTAAGGGATTGTGATGCGCATGCACACGATTGTTACCGGACGGTGACACTTGTCACCGCCGGAATGGACCAAAAATGGAGATCTTATCTCTACCAATTTGAATTAGCGGTGGAAAAGATTTTTTTAATGATTCTTTATTGATTTTAACGGTGTTTTTATCAGGATCGTATGAGCTTTTATTCCTAATCAAAATCAATTCTCAAAAATTAACTTATAACTTAAAGAATAAAACGTGCAAATCACTTAACTATCCCTCTCTCTCACCACACGTGTTCTTGCTCTCTCTCAAAAAACCAACTTCATCTCCATGAAACCCTAGTTCCGCCGACGGCGGCTCACCACCACCATCAAACCTCTTCACCGTAAAAACAAACGGATCGCGATAACGGAAACAAACGTAAACACTAATTGATACGCAACAACAAACACGCTTTAACAATATTCAGATTTGCACCTGCGATGCGAAGAACGTGATTGAAACGATTCGTTCTCGGATCCGAATCGTTGATGATTACTGAAATCGAAAAATTGAAGACGCGGTCGGAGGTAATCCTGAGTTCTTCTCGCTCTCTTTTCTCTTTGCTATTGATGTTTCTTCTTTTGATTTCTTGAATTTTAACTGAAGTGAGTCACTATGTTGAATAAATGTTGTTTCTTGATTTGAATGTTGATGCAGATGATTCGATAGCAGAAGGTGTTGAAGACGCTGATAGATTGAAGAGATTGATGAAATATTGGTTGCAGATAAGTTGTTATTGAAGGTGATGTTTCTGCATATTGTTGAAGGGAGGTTGGTATTGATGATGAAGCTCGAGAATGATGAGTGAAGATGGTGATGAATGTGTGTCCAGAAATCGATGACAGAATGCGTTGTTGAAGGTGAAAAGAAGAAAATTGCATAGAGTTTTGTGGATATTTTTGGAGATTGATTGAAGGAAAAGAGGTTGAAGTTGCAGAAAAATGTGGAATGAATGAGGGAGAGCCTTTGAAGATCTGCAGAATATAGCTCTTTATAGAAGATGAAGATCATGAAGTTCATGAGGGTAGATTGGTATTTTCAATTGAATTATGTTAGAGTAGTTAGAGGTTGGTTAGGATCAGTTATGATTGATTTGTAGTTTGTAACTATTTTTTTTTGTATTGATTTTCTTCTCCCTTTTTTTCCTGAGATTTTCTATTGTATCTTTATTATGTCAAATGAAGGAATTTCTTTGAGAATTTTTCTGGTGTATTTATGTTTTTATTTTCTGTTATGAAGAGACCTTGTAAGAGGAACACCATTAGGGATGGCTTCATCGGCTTTCTCTTTTTCAGGGGCCTTTACTGATGATACATCAATATGTAATTGAGAAGACGGCCCTTTCAAATGAGATTCTCCAACTTCACTAGATTTTTGTGGACCAGCATCAGATTTCTCAGAATGTGCATTATTTGACCTCTTATGCAAAAGGAGACTGAATTTTTTTTTGCGGCTCCTCCATGAACAGGAGTTTTAGGTACATATCTTCTTCATTGAGGCAAACAACTTTTCGTTTCTTCTGTGCTTGTTTCTCCATTTTGTTTTTGTAACCTTCATGCTGAATTTTGTTGGACTTTGGAATTAAAAGATAATGGGCTTACCATGAATTGGACTTGTATCCACATTTGTGAGATAGAATCATAATAATTCTTGAGTAAATTTCCCATAAAAACCAAGTGATTATCTCTTAAAAGAATGACCAAAAGATCAACCAAACCTCACTAGACCTTAGGTTGATTTCACATGGTAATCTCGACTTGGAATTTGTGATTCGAATGAAGAGCTTCCGTGAATCAATCTTGTAGTTTTCTTTGCAAATTTGGACCAAGATTTTGCAAATATGTTCACTCTATTTATGGGCCTTAAAATGTAATGCTTTTGTTTTTTTTTCTCATTGACAATTTTGAAGAACTATTCACGCCTCCACATGCAAAATTTGAATGTTGAAGTAATTTCTTATTCTTGAATGAAACGATCACAACTAAATTTTGAATTCTCATGTTGATCTGAGAACCTCATTAGAACCATGTTCTAATCCTCTTAAACTCTCACTTGAAGAAAAAAAATCTTGGATAGGCCTTTGAGAAACGAAATCAAATATGAATCCATCTTGGACCTTTTTCCCCTTATTTTTTGAACAGATTAAAGTCTTGAACCACAAATGAGTCAACCTTGCACTTGTAGCCTTTTGAAACATGTTGAACCCAAAATCTTCATTATGAACACCTTGAAGATATAATTGTGGCTTGAAACATTAAACTCAACATACTTTATAAAACCCTAGTTGGAAATGATTTGGCTCAATGATAATCTTCAACCATGAAATTCCTGAATTCCATAGCCTGATAACCCTGACCTTTGAACCAAACTACCCATTAATTACTGCTTGGTATTTTGACCCCTCTCACGTAAGATAAGTTGACTTTAGACCCACAATGCTTGAGAAATACACCCATGACACAAACAACTTGTAGTGGAAATAGTCTCTTGATATTTTGACCAATATTAGGTCAAACTTCTATCTCGATCGGATCATAGCTGGATAACCACTTCTGAAGTGAAAACACTGTCATACTTTACGTTATTTTTTATTTTTCTATGCAAAGATGCAATGATATGTATGCAATATAATATGTTAAATGCTATGAAAATGAGAGGGAAACTTTTGGGGTGTTACAGCTGCCCCTATTCAATCACTGTAGACCTGAATGGATGATAGCAATTGCTTTCAGACGTTTGGGGTATGCAGCGATTGAATACCAGAAACAACCAGAAAATTTGAACTCTGTGGAAGAAGAACAGGGAAATAAACCCAACCATATGGACTCTGCTCGGATAGAATTATGATGGGAAGAATAGTAAACAGGGAATGCCTTTTGAATGATGCCAGAAGACTACTAACTTGCCACACTGCGGGTGGACTTTGAAAGTCTGTCTTTTTGAATCACGCCAGAAGATTACTGGTTTGCCACACTGCAGGTGGTCTTTTGATAAGCTGCAACAATGCCTTAATGATGTCATTCGGGTGGAGTCAGACGACTATCGACTTGTTACACTGCAGATGGACTTTCACCAATCTGCAGTTGGACTTCTGCCACACTACGGGGGAGTTTTGCTCACTACTGGAGACTTTTGTCCACTGCGGTAATTTTTTCTCACTACGGGAGACTTTTGCCCACTGCGGGGGACCTTTGCTCACTGCGGGAGACTTTTGCCCATTGTGGGGGACTTCTGCTCACTACGGGAGACTTCTGCCCACTGCTGGGGACTTTCTGCGCACTGCGGGGGACTTTTGCTCACTGCGGGGGGACTTTTGCTCACTGCAGGAGACTTTTTCTCACAACGGGACACTTTTGCCCAGTACGGGGGACTTTTGCTCACTGTATGAGACTTTTGACCACTGCGGGAGACTTTTTCCCACCGCGGGGGACTTTTGCTCACTACGGGAGACTTTTGCCCACAGCGGGAGACTTTTGCTCACTACGGGAGACTTTTGCTCATTGCGGGAGACTTTTTCCCACTACGGGGGACTTTTGCTCACTGTGGGAGACGTTTTCCCACTACGGGGGACTCTTGCTCACTGCGGAGACTTTTGCTCACTGCGGGAGACTTTTGCCCACTACAGGGAAATTTTGCTCACTGCGGGAGACTTTTGCCCACTGCGGGGGACTTTTGCATTCTCCACCCTGAGGATGGACTTTTGTCAATCTGCGGTTGGACTATAGGAATTCGCCACCCGAAGGATGGACTTTGGCCAGTCTACGACTGGAATTTAAGAATTTTCCACCCGGAGGATGGACTTTTGCCAATCTGCGGTTGGACTTTAATAATTTTCCACCCGGAGAGGATGGACTTTTGCCAATCTGCGGTTGGACTTTAAGATTTTGCCACCCAGAGGATGGACTTTTCCAGTCTACGGTTGGACTTTAGAAATTTTCCACCCAGTGGATGGACTTTTACCAATCTGCGGTTGGACATTAGAAATTCGCCACCCGGAGGATGGACTTTGGTCAGTCTACGACTGGACTTTAGAAATTTTCCCCCCAGTGGATGGACTTTAGAAATTCTCCATCTGAAGGATGGACTTTGGCTAGTCAACGGCTAGACTTTAGAAATTTGCCACCTGTTGCAGTGAGAATCGGATACCAAGCTATTGATTAAGCTTGAATCGCAATTATTAAATGTTCACCACCGACTTTAATTTAATCCAAAGGGAAAAGGGAAAAAGATCGTAAAAACCCTAAATGAGGAGAAACTAGGTTCAGGGGTTGGTTATACCTAGGGAAGGTGTTAGCATCCTAAGCATTTGCAGTATCCTACGGGAACCTCTTGTTAATATTTGTGTTATTGTTATTTATTGCTTGCTAAAATTATGGGAACCTAAGGTTTTATTTCTAATGGTGCTCGCACAACATCGTATCGATGCCTACGTATCGGGTATAGAATCAGAGCACTCGTAGTTCTCCTAAGGATTAACGAACACTTGGTTACGCTCAAGGTTCGCGGGGAAGGTAAGTGTTATGGCAAACACTCACGTGACTTTAGGAAAGTCACAAAAAGTTCTAAAATAAAAAGTCCTAATGGTTAAGGTTGAAAAGGAACTAGGGATGGCTAAACTTCCTATGACATTGAGCCAACTGCAGGAGTTCTTTCCCTTTTGGATTTAAATGCGAAAAAATAAAGTAAATAAATGAGGGTGCAAGCTCCTAAGTCTAAGGCATAGGTTGCTACTTGCAAAAAAAATGGATTGAATGAAGTAAATGGAAATATAAGATAAAAGGCTTAGTAACCGGGTTATGGCTCGATACATGGATCGAGAATGCGGGGGGTGGAAGACAAGCGTGGTGCGTCAATTTGCTTAAGTTGGAAAGTTGTGAAGTGTAAAGACTGTGCAGATGGCGATCGTAAAACGACCGACTTACGTGTGTGAGTGAAGTGTATATGAACTCGACTTGGCGTTGGACCAAGGATTATTATCTTGAAAAATTAAAGTCTCAAATGATGTGGCGCTTCAACTTTTATCTTAGCATTTTATGGTCTTAGTGCGAAATAAAATAAATACAAACATAGTATGCATACAATCAAGACATCGAAAGATTAAATTAAAAAAAAAAAACTCACACTAAGAGATAAACCTAAATCTAAACTTCCCATACTTAGACATTATCTAACTTAAACTACCTAACACCTATCTAAAACAAAAATGGCTCTAAACATAAGTTTTAGTTTTTTCTTTAATTAAGATTAAGTGAAAAAAGGTTAAAATAAAATCTAAAACCTAATTAGATTAACTAAATTTTTTTGGGTTTTTTTGATAAAATTAACAAATAGAAATTTACTAAAAAACAACTAAATATTGAAATAGAAATGCTTTTAAAATGAAAAGTTCAAATGACAATATTTTTTGTTTTGTTTTTTAGAAGTATTAAGAAAATGAAAAAACTGAGTAAAATAAATAAATCTTAAATGAAAATAAATAATCAAAGTAAAAGGAAATATTTTTGTTATTTTTTTTAAGAAATATTAATAATAATAATAAATTGAAAAAAAACAAATGCTAGAATTTAAGTAAATAAAAAAAGAGAAAAAGAGAAAAAAAAACTAGGTGGGCCAGAAAATAAGTAAAAAACAGGGGGTGTTAATAGTCATACACAGGGAAGGCCCATTAGGGCGCTAGGGGCTGGAAGACGGTCGGGTCGAACTTGACCCGGATCCGGTTTAATGAAAGGGGCAAAGGATCAGTTTAGGGTTAAACTAGCAGCCCTCATTCTATTTCCAGAAAGAAAATACGATAAAAGTACAGCCGCAGTAACATATCTCTCTGCAAACACGGTCCCTGGCTTCTCTCATCAATATCAAATTCTACCACTCGCATCCCTCTCAATCGTCCTTACCATCTCAATTTCTCACGATAAACTCAACCTCACAATCGTTCGTCTCTCTCTCAACCGCTCATGGCTTCTCACTCACTCTTCGTCTCTTGATTGCTACCTCACTCACTCACGTCTCTGATCTCGCGCATTCTCAGTCTCGAAATCTTTCTACATAACCAAAGCCAGGAATCCCGAATTGAGAAATCAAAACCCTAGACCTAAAATCAACGATTAACATCAAATACGACACCAACTCCCAACAAAAATCAAAGGGGTTCACAATCAACTCAAGCAAAGCAAGCGTAAAGATAAAGTAGAATGCGAGAAAGGGACCGAAAGAATACCAAATTGGAGCTAGTCTGATTGATCTTTCTGGTGACGATGCTCAGGTGACTCTCTCTTGTCTTCTCGGCTTCTGTCTCTCTCTGTGTGTGCTTATTGGTTGTGTGAGTTTTTGTTTCTATTGCAATCCCTTGTTCTCACTTCTTCTTCATCTGGACTCTATTTTGATTTTGTGTATGAGTTATGATGTTGAGGCTTTGTCTGTGATGGTGTATTTGTGAGTGTGAGTGTTCTGATAGGGAGTATGGAGTAGTGTTAGGTTTTAGCGGAGATGTGGTAATAGAGTCGAGACGGAGTCAGAAGGATGTGTTTATGTGCTCGTGCAACAAGACGGTTATGTGTCTAGAAGAGGTTGGAAACAAGAGCAAGATGGTTTGTTTAAGGTTGAGGAAATATGGAGTTACTGTGATGAAGGGTATGAAAACAAAGAAGGATCGTATGGAGTTATTCAAATGGCACTGCTGGTTTAGGTGGAAAACGGTTGTGAGCAGTGGTTGCTGAGTTTTTTGAAAGTATCTTCGTTGTAGATGAAGGACGGGTATGTTGTTTTATTGAAAGTTTTTTCTGTTGGAGGCTGGGGATATGTATGTTACTTCTGCTTCTTGATTCTTGTTATGGTGGCTGCTCTTAGGTTTTCATTTTTTTGTGGTGTTTGTTTTGAGCGAAAATGCAGGGTTATCTGATGTATAGTGGCTGTTTGGTTGAGTTTTTTTTTTTGATGTGCCGCCCCCTTCCTTTGTAATATAACAGTGTTTTTATAGGACTTCACTAGGTTTTTTTTTGAAAATGTACCAGGTAACTTGTAGGTGAATGGTTAGAGGAAATGGGACAAAAAATGAATGTTGTTGTAATGGGAGTAGTGGAGCAGTATTGGTGGTCTGCACTAGGCAGTGGTGAGTGTCCTTGTACAATTTCTGCAGCAGTCCTAAAATGTTTTGTCTGTTATGGAAACATGGTTCTCACGATTTTTCTTCCAAAATTTGATTTTTTCTGTTTAAACCATGTGGTCCCACTGAACTTGCTATACTACTTCTTACGATGAATGCATTTGGTGAATTTACAGTAGTGAAAATAGGCTTGTGTGAATGCTGATATGCTTGATTGAATTGGTATGCTTGAATGCATGACTTGATGAAATTGAATATTTTTTGTGAAATTGCTAAAAAATTAGACCATGATGAGCATGATTATGTAGAAATGATTATGTATGTATGATTTTGGTGAATGAATGATTTGATTGAGCTTATTGTGAATGAAGAATGATAATACCTTGTTTTTTTCTAATTTTCATATGCATTGGGCTTGTCATGAGGAAATTGGTAGACTTGGCCATGAAGGACGCGAATAACACACAAAAAGAGCATTGGATTTGAAATTTGGAATGGAAACTTGGAAGTCTTAGTGGAGCGAAGCTTGGCATGAAAGCAATAATCTAATTCAAGGACGTGCTTATTGAAATAAAATGACAAAAATGTATTATTTCTTTACCTGTAATTGCACCTTGTTTAAAACTTGTAACTTGTAACTAAGTTTGGACGTGGATTTTGGAATGATACTTGTGACTTTGATATTTGGAATAAGTTTTGTAATTTTGATATGAATTTTGAAAGAAGTTGAATGAAGAAACTTTGAACAAAATTGGAGTTTTTTGTTAAGAATGGTGATTTCACTTTGAGTAGAAAATGACACAAACAAACATGACTCTTGAATGAAACTAAAAATTGGATGAAGCTTGAAAATGAGAACTGAAACATGAAATCAGAAATTGAAATAGAGATTGAAACTTGGAAAATGGAAATCTAATTGAGAAACTTGAATTGGCATGAATTTAGGCTAGGAATGAAATTGGAAATTGAATTTAAACTTTGAAATCGGAATTGAAATGGGTATCGAACATTTGAAATAGAATTAAAATAGAAATTGAAACTTGGAATTGAGTTTAGAACATTTGACATGAATTTAGCACGAAGTTGAATGAAGGCAAATAAAATGAGACTTGAAAATAGATAGTGAAACTTGGCATCAAAACTTGAATAGAATAAAAATATGGAAAAAGATGAAAAAACAAACTTGGAATTATAAATTGAATTTTGAAGAAAAGTTCGGAATTTTGACAAAGAATTTTTTATTGGTGACTTGAAATGGATCTGTAAGGCATTTGGAATTTTGGCAATGACTTAGAAGGGAAGTTAAAAATGGAACAAAAACAAATCGAGGCTTAGGGTGGAAATGTGCACTTCAAACTTGGAATTAGACCAACAACAAACACCAGAGAAAGCCCTAATCCCCCAATTCATGAGAACAAACATCCAATATTTGTTTCAAAACTAAAGACTTCCTTGAGAATTCTCTTCCAAACCACATGTATGATATGAAATGTCAGGGGTAAAATTTAGGGTGTGACAGTTGCCCCTATTTAAATAACTTTACCAAATTACTTGAGTGATGGTAATCCTCAAGGAATCAGGGTGAAAGGTATTTAAATAAAAAAAACTCGAAATTTTTCCCCTAAATGCGATGTTATGCTGGACTACAGACTATCTAAATCTTTTTATGCAATGAATGATGATTATGGTATGAATGATTAGAATGAGACATATCGACAACCACAAGCCAAGACTCACTGGGGATGACATACATTGGGGATAAAGAAACGAAAACGGAAAGTATTCAAAGTGATAAATCAACAGGTTCAAGTGTAATTGTTGACACTAAGAATAACAAAAGACGGGAACAAAAGGAAATCCAACGCGTTGGATCAACGAACACAGGTAAAGTCAAGTTGACACTTAGGATGACAAGAAAAAATAAAATTCAAAGTGACTGCACAGTGGCTCGACACGACCAACTGACACCAAGAATAAAAATAAGACAAGGAAATATTCGAAGTGGTAGATCAACAGCTCTATGCGACCAATTGACTTTGAGAGATAAAAAGCAACAACATATTCGAAGTGAATGTGCAGCGGCTCGATGCGACCAACTGACACTAAGAATACAACAAAATAAACATTTAAAGTGAATGTCCAGCGTCTCTATGCGACTAACTGTCACTGGAAATGATACAATAATATTCAAAGTGGATGCGCAGCGGCTCGATGCGACCAACTGACACTAAGAATACAACAAAATAAACATTCAAGATGAATGTGCAGCGGCTCTATGCGACCATCTATCACTGGAAATGATAAACATAATATTCAAAGTGAATGCGTAGCGGCTCGATGCGACCAACTGACACTAAGAATATAACAAAATAAACATTCAAAGTGAATGCGCAGCGGCCATTGCCGGTCAACTGACACTAAGAATAGAAACGACACAATATTCAAAGTGAATGCGCAGCGGCTCAATGCGACCAACTGACACCAAGAATACAACAAAATAAACATTCAAAGCGAATGCGCAACGGTCATTGCCGGTTAACACTGAGAATGACAACAACAAACTTATTCAAAGTGAATGCACAGTGGCTCGATGCGACCAACTGACACCATGAATAACAACAAAAATATTCGAAGTGGAAGCGCAATAGGTTCGAAACCTATTGACACTAAGAATAGAAGCCAAGATACACTCAAAGTGAATGCGCAACAGGTTAAAAAAAACCGGTTGACACTAGGAATGATAAAGACAATGTAGTCAAAGTATTCATAATGGTAAATTAGCAGGTTCAAATGTAACTGCCGACACCGAGGATAAGGAAGGAAATCACAGTGATTTAGCAGCGGCTCTATGCGACCAGCTAGCATTGGGGATAGAATGCAAATCACCCAAAGATAGATCAACGGCTCTAGGCGACCGGCTAACGCAAAGAAGTAACAACAAAATATGTTGGAGTTTTCAAATAAGGTAAAACATCCAACCTCTGGAAATTCCTTCAGGAACCATCAGGAGAAAGGTACAAGTATGTGCCAAAATCAAATGGACTTGGATTTAAGCAACAGGTTTCATGACCTGCTTAAAAGATTTGTGCCAATGACAATTGGACTTCAAGGAGATATTGGTGGTCATAAAGACAAATACCAACCACAATTAGAATTTCACTAGGGACACCAGCAATTACTGGGGACAAAAATATTGGTAAACCAAACTTCGGGTACCAACAACAATGGAGTCTCAAATTGAACACTAATGATATCTGGACTTGGAGTTAGACAGACGACAACTGGGGAAAGACAAATGCTAATGTCAAATGCGCATGATTGAGCATGATGCGAATGATCATGATATGCAAATGTTGACTCTAAAGATACAAAGAGTTGACAAGACTCAATGAGGAGTAGGCTCTCAACACCAATACTTAGATGATTAATATGAAAAACACTGGGGAGATGTATTCGAACTTGGAAATCATGCTTGGTCCAAGGATCCATCCAAGAGTGTTATAAGTTTTGAACTTCTATGGGGATTTCTGTAATAATAGTATAAAAGTGTTGTTGCAAACCAGGACTTCTTGGGGAAACAAAAGGTTTTTCCAATTTTCCCAAAGTCAAAGAAACTTGAAAGTTTTTCAGTATGTTTTCGAAAAAAAACATTTCCTTAAAAAAACTTGTCATTTTCAGAGTTAAATTGTAATCAAGTGATGGCATTTTGCATAACAAAAGAAAATAAGAGGCTGAACAACAAAATTCATAAGCAAAGTTTGTATTTTATTCAAGAATGGTAGCTTGCCAATGGCAAAAACTCCATGGGAAATTACAATTTGAAAATGGCAATGGGAAAGGTCTACATTGAATCCAACGACCACTACAATCCCTAATAACTATGACTTCCCGACACCTTGCTTCTGACAAGATCAAATGGATTGGTCTTCCATTATGATTCTTCAGTAATGGTAAACACCATCTGCTACAGTCAAATGCCTTTGTCCCTAACTTTTGCCTGGACCGCCCTTTCGGGTTTTCAATCCACTGGGACGCTCTTTTTTGCCTAAGCCGCCCTTTCGGGTTTTCAGCTTAGTGAGCTCTTATTATTTTTTTTCATTTTTATCTCTAACTTTTGCCTGGATCTCCTTCATAGGTTTTGATCCACCAGGATACCCATTTTTTTCCTAGGTCGCCATTTCTGGTTTTCGACCTATCGGGTTTTATTTAGGCATAATATTTTTTGACTGTATCAGAATTCACCGGGTGCTTCAGTTGTTCACCATCCATAGTTGTAAGGATTAAGGAACCTCCGGAGAATGCCACCTTCACAACATATGGGCCTTCATAGTTAGGACTCCATTTTCCACGCATGTCTTTGTGGACTGGCAAGATTTTCTTGAGTACAAGATCTCCTTCTTTGAATTCTCGGAGACGGACTTTCTTGTCAAATGCTCTCTTGATGCGCTTCTGGTACAACTGGCCATGGCACATGGCGGTCATTCTCTTCTCATCAATGAGGTTCAGTTGGTCAAACTTGTTCTGGACTCATTCAGCTTCCTCCAGTTTGGTTTCCATCAAGATTCTCAAAGATGGTATCTCTACTTCAATAGGGAGAACTGCATCTATCCCATACACCAGAGAGAAAGGGGTTGCCCCTGTTGAAGTGCAAACTGATATTCTGTATCCGTGTAAAGCATATGGTAACATCTCGTGCCAATCTTTGTAAGTTTTTACCATCTTCTGCAGAATCTTTTTGATGTTCTTGTTTGCAGCTTCAACAGCTTCATTCATCTTCGGACGATACGGAGAAGAGTTATGATGTTCAATCTTGAATGTCTCACACAGCTCTTTCATTGTTTTATTATTCAAATTGGTCCCATTGTCTGTGATGATTCGGCTTGGGATCCCATAACGGCAGATAATTTGGTTCTTGATGAAGCGGGCAACCACTTGCTTTGTCACGTTGGCGTAGGAAGTTGCTTCTACCCACTTGGTAAAGTAATCGATCGCAACCAAGATAAATCGGTGACCATTGGAAGCTTTAGGCTCAATTGCTCCTATCATGTCAATGCCCCACATTGAGAAAGGCCAAGGCGATGACAGAACATTCAAAAGTGTTAGAGGTACGTGCACCTTGTCGGTATAAATCTGGCATTTATGACACTTCCTGGCATACTTGAAACAATCTGATTCCATGGTCAACCAGAAGTATCCAGCTCTCAAAATCTTCCTGGACATGGCATGTCCATTGGCATGTGTTCCAAATGATCCTTCATGGATTTCCCTGATCAATAAGTCTGCTTCGCGCTTGTCCACACATCTGAGCAGAACCATATCATGATTTCTCTTGTAAAGAACATTGTTGCTGAGGAAAAACTTGGACGCCAATCTTCTTAAAGTCTTCTTGTCTAGAGTTGTTGCATCCGCTGGGTACTCCTGATTTTGCAAGTAGTTCTTGATGTCATAGAACCACGGTTTCTCATCGGTTTCTTCTTCGACCAGTAGACAGTAGGCGGGTGCAGTTCTTCGCTCGATTGTAATGAGTGGAGCTTCATTAAGAAATCTGACTTGAAACATAGAGGCTAACATAGCCAAAGCGTCTGCAATCTGGTTCTCTACCCTCAGAACATGATGGAAAGTGACTTCATCAAAGTATTTGATTAATTCCACAATGTGGGCACGGTATGGGATCAACTTCTCATCACGTGTCTCCCATTCACCTTTGACTTGGTATATTACCAAAGCCAAGTCTCCATATACATCAAGAATCTTGATTCTGGTATCAATTGCAGCTTCGATACCCAAAACACATGCTTCGTACTCAGCGATGTTATTTGTACAATCAAAACATAATCTGGCCGTGAAGGGAGTATACCCACCATCAGGGTTCATCAAGACAGCCCCCACACCATGCCCCATGTAATTAGAGGAGCCATCAAACATCATCTTCCAACGAGAACCTGGCTCAGGACCTTCATCTGGACCGGGAACTTCACAATCCTTTATCAACATGATGTCCTCGTCTGGGAAATCAAATTTCAAACGTTCATAATCTTCAACAGGTTGATCAGCAAGGTAGTCAGACAAAACACTGCCCTTGATAGACTTCTGGGTTACATATTGGATGTCGTATTCGGATAACAACATGTGCCAACGGGCGAGTCTTCCAGTTAAGGCAGGCTTCTCAAAGATGTACTTTATTGGATCCATTTTCGAGATCAACAAAGTAGTGTGACAAATCATATACTGCCTGAGGCGTCTAGCAGCCCATGCCAAAGCACAACAAGTCTTCTCTAAGAGTGAATATCTGCTTTCGCAATCTGTGAACTTCTTGCTTAAGTAATAAATGGCATGCTCCTTACAACCAGTTTCGTCCCGTTGGCCTAAAACGCAACCCATAGAACCCTCAAGTACAGTTAGGTACATGAAGAGAGGCTTCCCTGGAGTAGGTGGGATCAAGATAGGAGGTTCCTGTAGATAAACCTTAATCTTATCAAATGCTTGTTGACAATAAGAATTCCACTCAATTGCTTGATCCTTTCGGAGCAACTTGAATAAGGGCTCACATGTAACAGTCATGTTGGAGATGAATCTGGAGATGTAGTTCAATCTTCCGAGGAAACCCCTGACTTGCTTTTCTGTTTTGGGAGCTGGCATCTCTTGAATTGCTCTGACCTTATCTGGATCTACTTCAATACCTTGTTGACTAACAATAAAACCAAGTAACTTTCCTGATCGGACACCAAAGGTACACTTAGCTAGATTCAGACGCAGTTGGAACTTTCTGAGGCGCTCAAATAACTTCAGGAGATGATTCAAATGATCCTCCTCACTCTGTGATTTGGCAATCATATCATCCACGTAAACTTCTATCTCTTTATGCATCATATCATGGAAAAGGGTGACCATTGCCCTCTGATAAGTGGCTCCTGCATTTCTGAGACCAAATGGCATAACCTTGTAACAATAAGTGCCACATGGTGTGATGAATGTAGTCTTTTCCATATCGTCAGGATCCATCTTGATCTGGTTGTATCCTGAAAACCCATCCATGAAGGAGAAAACAACAAATTTAGCAGTGTTGTCAACCAAAGTATCAATATGCGGAAGAGGGAAATCGTCCTTCGGACTGGCTTTGTTCAAATCCCTATAGTCCACACACATTCTGACTTTGCCATCCTTTTTAGGGACTGGCACAATATTAGCTACCAACTGCAAGGAATCCAGCATCAAACTGTCTTTTGACCTCTTCTCGAATCTTCAGAGCCATGTCTGGTCTTGTTCTTCGAAGCTTTTGCTTTACGGGAGGACAATCTGGTCGGAGAGGTAACTTGTGGACCACTATGTCTGTGTCTAAACCGGGCATATCTTGATACGACCACGCAAACACATCCGCATATTCTTTGAGAAGCTTGACCAATCTTTCTCTAACGTCTGCCCCAAGTGTTGTACCAATCTTGACTTCCTTCTTGTCTTCATCAGTGCCAAGATTGATGGTCTCTACTTGCTCCTTAAGTGGCTGAAAATTTGTGTGCTCATACTCAACTAATCTTGCCAGTTCTTCGGGAATGCCAAAATCTTCCTCGCTTTCATCTTCCGCTTGGTAGATGGGCGAATCAAAGTTAGGAGAGAATGTAGAGTCATTGGATTCAACAGGGTTTTCATTTATTCTGCATATGAGAATGATTTACTTTTATTAAAAGTGGAAAAATAGAGAAATGCAAGAGAAAAAGCTTTTTTATTGGTTTTGAAAGATTGCCATTTTCTTTTAAAAGTGAAAAGAGAGAGAGAGAGAGAGAGAGAGAGAGAGAGAAAAAAACAGTAAATGATCAAAATAAGAGTTTAACAAAATGCCTTCATTGATAATAAATTTGAAAATGAGAAGGGGCCCTACAAAATACTCCCATAGCCTTAAGCAGAGCTAGGGAACTTTGAAAACACTTAAGAAAAACAATAAATTACTTTGACAATGGAAAAATCTCTGGGATCTCGACTGCCTCCCAATTGCCCAAGGCTTCTTCACACTGATACACCAAATGATTCACATCTTCATCTTTAGAACCTCCATCAATTGCATTGACCTGATAACCAGCACTGGAAAACACTTCTTGAATGGTCTTTGGACGTCCTTTAACGGAGGTTGACGCTCCTTCCTTCACATGAGTTGGTTTGTAACCCAACCCAAAACGATCTAGCTTCTGTTTGACTTCAATGACATCACCCCAACCTTCATGGCTTCTTTCTTCAATGGTGGAAATGGTACTCTTCAGCGATGCAAAAGATGGGATACCCCTCCCTTTTGGTTCCTCTACTTCCAAAAGGACAGCATTGGCTATCTCAAGAGCTTTGAAAGAAGTTTCCAAAGCATCTTCATCAGCCTCAATATAGCTAAAGGATGAAAGGTTGCTAACCATGAGATATTCTTCCCCAGACACGGTTACCAGCTTATTATCGACCACAAACTTCATCTTCTGATGTAGGGTAGAAGTGACTGCCCCATCGGCATGGATCCAAGGTCTTCCCAGCAAGCAACTGTAATTAGGGTTAATGTCCATAACCTGGAAAGTGATTTTGAACACCTGTGGCCCAATCAAGATCGGTAGGTTTACTTCTCCAATAACAGTCCTCCTTGACCCATTAAAAGCTTTCACAATCAGTGCACTGGGCCTCATCTCTGCCCCCTTGATAAGATAACTTAGCAAGTGTTCTTTTCGGCAAAACATTCAATGAAGATCTTGTATCCACAAGAACTCTTGCTAGAGTATCCTCCTGACATTTTACAGATATGTGGAGAGCACGGTTATGGTCCAAGCCATCCTTTGGAAGATCCTCCGTACTGAAGCTGAGATTGTTACATGCAGTGATATTGGCAATGACTCCATCAAACTGATTCACAGTTATATCATGCGTAACATGAGCTTGGGCTAGTAATTTCTGGAGAGCACCTTGGTGGGCCGGCGAATGCATTAGAAGTGATAAGATAGATATTTTGGAAGGTGTTTGATGTAGCTGATCAATAACCTTATAATCACTCTTCTTAATGATTCTGAGAAATTATGCATCTTCTTCTCCCAAGACTACCCCTTTATCCTGGTTGACAACAGCTGGAATGACTTCTTTAGGCGGAACCGTATTGGCTTGCTGAGTATAAACACGACCACCGCGAGTTAAACGACCGGCACCCGATATGTCAGCACTTTCCACTTTTGAACCTTCCTTCTGACTAGCTTTATCAATCTTCTGATGAACTTTCCATGTATCATACTTCCATGGAACTGCTTTAGTGTCTTCATAAAGGAAAGGGTTACTCTTTTGTTCAAACCTTGGCTCAGGTATATTGAAAATGGGCATCACAGGCTCTGGCATATTAAAGATGGGTTGAACTCTTGAGGACTCAGGCAGGTTGAACACTGGCACCAAGGTAGAATCAGATTCAGGCAAGTTGAAAATGGGTTCAATCATTGCCACTTCATTCTTCTTCACACGACCGCTTACTTGTAAAACACCCAGATTAATCAAATCTTGAACATCTTTTAAGACCAATTCACATCCCTTTGGGTTATTCGCACAAGCTTCACAATTCTTATGACAGTTCTTCAACATACTCACTTCTACTAACTTCGCATGGAAGTCTCTAAGCGGGGTCTTGATCTCTGTGGCTTTGAAAATCAAATCTTCGTCAGACTCGTCAACAATGGCATTTATGGACCCATGCTTGGGTAAAGGATTATCTTTGACATTCGGACCAGTATTCCCAAATGACAGAATGTTTTTCTCTATCAAATCTTTCACGATGTACTTCAAAGCATAACAACCCTCCAAATCGTGCCCTGGGGCACCTTCATGGAATAAACAGTGGGCATTTGAGTTGTAATTTGGTGGGAGAGGATTTGGTGGAGGACCTAAAGGCCTTGGAGTAACCAAACCTTTTTTCAGCAATGAAGGATATAATTCAGTATAGGTCATAGGGATTCGAGGATTAGGAGGCCTTCCTCCTGGTCTTCTATTCTGAAAGTTGGGACTCGGATGAGGAGCTGGAGTCCTCTGCTGGTAGGATGAAGCATTGGGCGCTTGTTGATAGCCTGGATTGTTGAGCATTGGCTGATAAGCTGGAATCACTGGAGCCGCTTGCTGATACATCGGTACTGCTTGAGTTGGCCGATACATCGGGACTTGTGGATTATATGACGGTTGAACCGCCGCTACATAAGGATGTTGGACATACTGTGGTGGATGAGCATATTGTTGTTGAGCCATAGGTGGAGGTCTCTGCCAAAGCGGATTTCTTCTTTGACTTGTCATTATTGCATTCGTCTCGCCCTCTTTCTTCTTGTGGAAATTACTGGTAAATTTCTTGACAATATTTCCACTACCATTGCTGGAACTGCTAGATGCACCACTCATCTTTCCACTTTTTAGTCCAAGTTCCACCTTGATTCCCACGGCTACAAGGTCAGAGAAGCTAGCAGTTATGCTCCCCGCCATTCTCTCATAGAATTCTGGTCGCACAGTGTCAACGAACCAGTCAGCTAATTCTTTTTCAGTCAATGGGGCTCTACCTGAGAAGCGGTCCCTCTCCACCTCTGAGCATATTCTTTAAATGATTCGGAATCCTTTTGTGACATACTCAACAGTTGCCTCCTATCGGGAGCAAGGTCCATATTGTATTTGTACTGCTGGATGAAAGCATCTGTCAAGTCTTGAAAACTGCGAATCTTTGACTGATCTAGCGTTAGATACCACTTGGAGGAGATTCCCTTCAGACTGTCCTGGAAGCAGTGGATCATTAATTTATCATTGGCCACCTGCGCAGCCATTCTTCGATAGTACATCAAGAGATGATTCTTAGGACATGTTGCACCCTCGTACATATCAAAAGTGGGTATCTTGAACTTTGGAGGAATTACCAGACCAGACACCAGACACATCTCTCTAGCAGCAGCCCCGAAAATCTGGTCGCCTTCAATTGCTCTTAGCCTTTTCTTAAGGGTCTCAAAATTCTCTTGCATCTTCTCATGTTTCTCGTTTCCATTCTCAGACATATTTGGCACGTCATACACTTGATGGTCATTAAAGTATGGTTGGGCACGGGTGTGCACAATGTCTGGTGTAAAATTAGTAACCGCTTGGTTCTCTTCATTAGTCACAGGAATAGTCTGCTGAGCAGCAAATCCTTGAGGGGGAGGCACAAAACCTTGGGAAGGAAATGCAATACCCTGAGAAGGAGGTGCGAAACTTTGAGAAGCAAAGCCCTGGGAAGGAGGGAAGAAACCCTGAGCAGCAAGTCCTTAGGAAGAAGTAATAAAACTTTGAGAAGCAAAACCCTGTGGAGGAGGGACGAATCCATGAGGAAGCCCAAAAGGAGGCCAGGTCACAGGGGTAGTGACTGATGACGTAGGCTCAGTCGTTGCAGTGACAATTTCTGACACTACAGTCTGTAGGGTATCCATCTTTGCTCGAATGACCTGCAACATTTCCATCATCTGACCCATATTTCCACGAATATCAGTAAGCTCCTCGTTAACTCTGTCCATCTCTATGTCTCTTTCAGCCATCCTCTTTCTGGCTTGAACTCGAGTGTAGTATTTGCGTGAGAGCCTCAGTGTGAAAGCTGAGAGCAGATGACGGGAATGAGTTTTATATGAAAAATGCAAATGAAATGCCAAATGTATGAGTGCAGTGCGGAAAAAAAAATTTATTCAAGGAACTTAAGAAACAATTTGCAAATACCAAGGAAAACATAATAATCAAAAGGAAATGATTTCATTAAATTCAAAAAGTGATACAAAGTCTTGAGTACATCTTCAAAAATCCCAAACAAAGCTTAATAAAAACAAATACAAAGTCCTAAGGAGATTCTCCTAAAAGCCTCAAGTTGAGCTTCTCGATTTGTGCCTTCATCTGAGCCCTTTCAAGCATAAGTTGATCCACGATCGACTTCCAAGAAGTGTCCCCTTGAGTGCTGGAGGAAAATAAATCCTCTTGCGCTTTCCTTTTCTTGTTGGAGAGCTCTTCTTCTTCCTTCATCTTCAGCTGTCTTCTAAGTTCTTCATTCTCACTACTGATGGTCTGATGTCGATTCTTCCATGCGTTCTTCTCTCGAAGCTCTTTCTCCAAATCAATCTTCAGCTTCTCTGCATCGTCCATAAAGATTAGAATGGGTTTCTTGAAGGTCATAGGATCCTGACGAGGGTAAGGCATTTTCATACTGATTGCCCTATCTCGTACCCATTGGAGATAGGGTTCCATAGTGTCGCTCCCACCAAATGAGGCTAAGTCAGAAGGGGTACAGACGCGAACGGTTGGCGAAAGAAGAGAGTACACACAAGGGTGAACTCAGAAGACAAGAGTCGCCAGCTAGGCATTTTTATCCCGGAGGAAAGGTAATGCTGCATAGACCTAGAAAGATATGGATAAGACGGTCGCGAACCAGAGAGACTAAGAAAGGGGGTTGGTTACAACCTGGGAAGGTATTAGCACCCAGATTGTCCGTCGTACTCGACGGGATCCACGCTTAAAAGATTTGTGTTTAAAAGGGGTAATGTCAGTGCAGTCTGTGTATCAAAACTGGAAAAGAATGCAAGTGTCAGTGTAAAAGAAATGTGAAGTATATAAGAGAAGTGTCAGTGTAAGAACAAGAGTGAAGAGCTCAAGATAATGAGGCTAAAAGAATAATACTGGAAGGAGGGGGAATATACAGAGACTTTTGTTCGATAACTGTTAAGTTATGCCTACGTATCCTCTCGTGCAATGAGGAAGTCAGAACACCGTAGTTCGACTCAAAGGGACTGAAAATGAATTGACTTGTGAACTGCTTGTTTGTCTATGCTCAAGTGTATGACATGTCTGGCTCAAGTGCAAACTGTCTTGCATTAGACGGAAGAAGCGAGTTCTCGTTTGTGAGTGAATGAGATGAGAAAAGAATCCCGGAGGAGACGATTATTGTTTGTTTGTTGTGTTTTCAATATTTTATTGCTTTTGGATTTTTCATAAGCTAATGAGCTTAAGCCTAAACCAAGGGTTAGTAAACTCATCACATCCTCCCTCTGATTAGGGGTAATGAGAATACCTTAAATGTGAAGTAAGCACCTCACACTTAATCACCATGATATAGGATTAAGATCATTAACCTACTTGTGATTATTTAGTTGTTTTTGTTGTTTTTGTTTAGTGTTAAGTAATGAGTTTAAGCCATAATCAGGGATTTAATGGACTCATTACACCATCCTAATAGAAGGATAATAGATGAGAACATTTAAGCTGAGAAAAGCACCTCAACTTAATCCATGATTAGGGATTAACCTCATGACAAAACAAAGCCTTTATTAAAGTGGATTTTAGTTAATGATAAGATTAAGAAGTGAGTTTTATGGTTGGTAAGACAACTTGAGGGGGACTTGTCCATTAACACTAGGGTTAGTCCTTCTTAACCAATTAAGGAAGAATTAGAACCCTAATGCAAGGCCCAAGTTACAAGCTTGATGTCTTGATGATTATTCAGTGAATTGATTAAAGGATTTAAACACATTAAGGGTTTGACACTTGGGATTAAAGTTATACACCCCATCCTAATAGAAGGATGCAGGCATAAGCTTAATCACAAAGCCTTAAAACCTTTAGGGTTTAGTCCTTGATTATGAGATGCGAAGAGAAGACACAAAGATGACACAAAGGTAAAAGCTAAATGGGGGACTAATCAAACCCTAATTATTATCATACTTGGAGATCCTAGGGTTAGTGAGGCTTAAGAGAGAAAGAATCTTCAAATAGCCACCAAGGAGAGAAACAGATGAAAGAAGAAAGAAGCAGAGAGAAGCAAGACAACTTGCTTCACTTAAGAAGACAAGTTGCTTGAAGGAAGAAAGTGGGAGAGAACATGAATGAGAAAGATCACTCTAGTACAAAGATAAAATGCAGAAATGATGCATAAGAGAGATGAGAAGAGATTGTGAGAAGTGAAGGCAAATTCACTTCTCAAAACAACTTACCACCTGAAAAGTTAGCAAAAGAAAGGAAATGACATGAAAATGAAATAAATGCAAAGATGCAAACCAAAGTCAGAAGCACAAACATGATGTTAATGATGCTAAGAGATGATGCAAGTACATGGCAAGAGTTGTGGATGATCATACAAGGATGAGGATGCAAATGAAGCATGCTTTGTACCATAAAGAGTTCATGAAAGTTTATGTAATGAAATGAATGCACAACATGGCAAATGAATGATGTAATGATCAAACATGATTCTAATATGTCCTAAGATGTCTTATGAATCATGTGGATGCACAAAATGTCATGGCAAGTTCTTGTATGCAAGCAAATGAAAGATGGATGCAAAGGAAGACAAGAATAAGGGTTTATACACAACATGTAACAACAAATTCAAAACCAGAAGCAAATGACATGATAAAAAATTGAAAATGGGATTAAAGGGGCCCTAACCATACACAAGTTCACTGCCCAAAGGAGGGGACCTAACTCTAAACCTAATGGAAGTTATGATTTTTCTAAGTCAACTAGGGTTTTGCGATACCTCACAATGGAAAAATGCACATTAAATTGAAAATGAAAGATAAATTCCAACCAATTTTACCCTAAAAACTACATGTTATGAAGGATGCAATGCAAGAAGAACCATTATCAAACTCTTCATGGTTAGGCAGAATGAATTTTTCTAAGTTTGAACAAAAATATTGCCTTTAAATGAATTTAATTCCAATGAAAAAGGTCAAAATAGTTCAAGAACCAAAAAGAAATTTGTTTTGAGAGTTTGATAATGTTTCTAAATGTTTTGAAATGCAATGTGAATCTTTTGGTGATTTTTAAATACCTAAATGCATTTTTAATCAATTAATTTTCATTAACTAATTAAAAATAAACATTTAAATGATTTAAAAATAATTTTTAATGCAAAAAATAAAAATAAAAATATTTTTGGGTTCTGAAAATTAATGAAATGTTTGACAAAAAAAATCAGAATTTTTCAATGTATTTTCCTATTTTTAAAAATTCGTAGAAGTTAAATGAAAAAGAAATGAAATAAAAATTCAAATAAAAGAAAGTATGCAAATCCAATGGCTGGCATTCAAAGAGAAATGGAGGGAGTTGACCCGCGCGTATCTGGACGGTCTACATTTGAACTGACCTAATTAACTTAAACCCTAATTAATTAATTTAAATAATCAGGATTAATGGCTAATGAGAGGATCCTGACCCTAGGTTCACGCGCGCCAAGCTTCATCCAACGTTCCAAGTTTAAACTACACTAATCACGTGGCTAAACCCTAATTAGGGCTAAACAAGTTCAGGCGACCGGAACAGTGGTTCCGGTCGTCTTCTCCGGCGACCACTCAAGAACAAAAACTTCCCTGGACCATTTTAAGAGCTGTAAAGCTCCAGATCAAACCTCCTAACCTCCCTAAACACGAATCCACCCTCAAAATCTATTTCTCTTCACTCAAAACCTAGATACGAATCAAAACCTAAAAATGACCAAACTTTCAGAGAGACAGTACATGCTCAATAATCAATCATTTTCAAAAATAAAAAGTGCAAAGCATTCAGGGGAGCATGTAGATCATTTCAATGACTTAAAACAAGGTTTTTGGAAAAATGATTTTGCAAAGCTACCTGAGGTGAAGCTTTCAGTTTGGAGCTTTCAGACTGCCTCCTTGCTTCAAAGCTCCTTTAATGGTCTCCCTGAAGATGCTTTGAGGCTTAGTTGGAGTGTATGGTGGCTGGTTTGTGAGATTGATGAAGTTCTGTCCAAGGAAGTGGAAAATCGTATTTCTGTTTCAAGGACTTTCAAGGCAAGATGAAGGGTGGTTTATGTTCTATGAAGCTTTTCTGAATGAATGGTGAAGTTGGTTTTGAGGTTTGATGTTTGTGTGATGAGATTCGAAGGAAAATGCCAAGAGGAAAGTTTTTGGGAACTATGGCAATGTTGTGTATTCAGGCTTGCTTCTTGTGTGTTTTGAGTCTCTTTTAGTCCACATATCAAGCTGTGATAGGGCAGAGAGTTGTTGGTGGCACAGCTTGATTGGTATGGTCCATTTTGCCAAAAGTCAATGTGACTTGTACTTGAGGTATGGGCAAGTGGGAGGCTGAGATAGGGGCATGGCTTGGTTCAGCTGAGATCATGGAATGCCTATGGATCAGATTTTGTGGACTGTAACAAGTAGAGGCATGGTTACATGAGTTTTTGCAACTTAGTACAACTTTGGCCCCTTTGTGATTTTTTGAAGCATAAGTCATGAAACTTGGAGATTTTTTGGTGCATTCTGAACTTTAGGCCATGGTTTATGTTTGTGTAATGCATAGAAGTCAATTTGAAGTCATAATTGGCCTTGGCAAGAAGTTTTGCAACTTTCCTCTTTTGGTGCATAAGTGAAATTTCATGATTTTTCCCAAATTTGGCAAGCCATAACTTTTTATCCATGATGAATTAGAATGAGTTCTTGTACTTTTTGAAAATGGGAGGATCCATTCTACAACTTTCATGACCAAATTTTTCTCATTTGAAGCATTTTTGAATTAAAAAGAGGGGTTTGAAAAACTTTCCCAAAATGGCAAGTTTGCATTATAAGTCACTTTCCCAAAAAGGCAACTTTGCAAATTGTTTGAAATTTCCCAATTTTGTGAACTTATAACATCTTATATGATCAAATAAAGATCATACACATTCAAAATGATGGAGAATGCCCTTTGGTTGGGTCACTGGAGGCCTCAGATGCCCTGATTTTGCACTGACTTGCTCAAGAAGTCACATTTTGATCAGATGCCTTCCCCATTAAATTTCTTCATGAAAATTGATATGCATGACCCTCATAACATATAGAGACCAATAGAAACAAAAATGACCAAAAAATTTGGAGTTATGGCCTCTGAAACCAAAACCCTAATTTTAGGTCATCTGCACAGTTAAACTTGGCTCTACTTCCATGCCTTTCTCAGTTCTTGTGATTCTTTGACTTCCTTGACCTTGTGAGGGTATAATATGTTGCTTGAACATACATGGACCCCTTTGAAGTGATTGATGACCTTTGGAGTGGCCCAAATGGCTCAGGGATGGCTCAGATCACAAACCCTAGATGCAGATGACTTTGAATCAATGCAGTGAATCAAAAATGTGGTATGAGATGCTATGATTGAACTTATGCAAATGAAGAAAGTCACAAGCCATGGTGTGAATGGGTGATGGAAAATCTGCCCCTGTTCAAGCATGAGTTAGCTGTGCAGGATGTAAGCAACGACTTAACAGGCAAACAAGATAGCTTGTGGTTGAATACCAAAGACAGTCCAAAATTTGCACTCACATAATGAAGAAGAAAAGGGATATAGATTGTAAAAGAAAATAAAATAAAATATATTTATAAAGTGCGGGAGACGGAGGACGACCGTCGAGCAGAGGACGACTGCTGGGGATGAAACAATGACGGGGACGACCGATATGCTGGGGATAAAAGAGATTATGATGGGGACGGCCATCAAAAATAAGGTAAGAAAAATCCTCTGGGGATTAAAGGTAATAGTGAATGATGGGGACGACCATCAAGTTCAAAGCATAAATGAAATAAATGATGAGGTACGGTCATCAAAGGTGAAGGACGATCACCTAGCAGGGGACGACTACTCTGTTGGGGATAAGATGAGGGACGGTCATCTATTGGTGAAGGACGATCACCTGGAAGGGTACGGCTGCTCTCAGGGTTTATCATGACATAGGACGAATTCCAGATAATAAGATCAACGATGGGGACGGCCATCGGATAAAATGATGAAGGACGATCATCAGGAGGTGAAGGACGATCACCTAGCAGGGGACGGCTGCTAAGAATATCTTGACATAGGACGAATGTCGGATAGGAAGGGGTTCTAATGAATAGAGACTCCGCTGGGAATGATGAAGGACGATCATCAGAAAGGTGAAGGACGATCACCTGGCAGGGTACGGCTGCCGAAAGGTATCATGACATAGGACGAATGTCAGATAGAAAGGTAATAGCTTATCAAGATCTGCCGGGGACTCTTCTGGGGAACGGTAGACACAGGCGAGTGTCTAAAATCAAGAGGACATAAGTGTTTGACATGGTGTATAGATTAAAGATGCGGACGAGCATCCTTAAGATTATGATACGGACGAGTATCAATAGAAACAAACGCTTGACGCATGCTCAGAGATGATGATACGGACGAGTATCAACTGGTTAACAAAGAACACGGACGAGTGTTGATTCTGAGGGGATTTAAGTGGTATATACAAGATACGGACGAGTATCTGTATGAGTAAAAAGAGTGGGACACATGTGAGTGTTCAATTTGATGTGGAGAACACGGCACGGACGGGTGTCAGGAGAAGTGTATTATAAATAAGTATTTGATTCATAATCAGTGTTTAAGCATTTATACTGGAGAAGGTGACACGGACGGGTGTCAGGGAATTGTATATATATGTATCTGTGAGTGAAAAGGGGACGCTTTGGCTTTCTGCTGGGGAAATGACACAGACGAGTGCCAAAAGGAGTATGTATTTGTATTTGTGAGTGTAAGGGAAATGCTTTGGCTCTCTGGTGGGGAATTGGGAAATATTCTGTATATTGTTGATGGACTGTCAGTATTCACAAGCGCTCAGTTCGACCCATGGCTTATGATTATGCAATATGTTTGATTTTTGCCGTAATGCTCCGTATTAGACGGAATGCTACGCTCTGTGGGAAAAGTATGATGTGGATGCTATGATTATGCAAAGATACCGATCTGGGATCCGGATCCCGATGTTGTGGAGATCTCTGGTTAATCTGCTTGAAGTGGATATCCCAGCTGGGGGTGAGATCATTGGTAGATCTGACATATATGTCTCTGCATGGGGAAATAGATTACTGATAGACCTATCTCGGTAATGAGGGACCCAGCTGGGGTTTGTGGAAGCTTTCGTCACTCTGTTGTGAGATCTTCAGGCGTTGCTCTTCTGGATAGAGGTTGGAACTCTGAGGGGGCTGATTCCCTGTCTAGCACTCGGCTGGGGAAGAAGAAAGATCACTGAAAGATCCTCCTAGAGATTTCTGTGGGGATCCTGCTGAGGATGATTCTTGACAACTCAGTTGGGGATATGAGCACCTTCTGGTACATGCTCTGAAGGAAATGTTGGAGAAGTGATGCCTGGCAACTCTGATGAGGAGAAAGCACCTCTGGTGCTGTTTGGAAGGTGTGCTGAGGGAATAATGATTCGGGCAGCCTACTAGGGAGAAGCTTTCATGCCCCATGTTGTGCTTTGAACACCTGCAATCCTGTATGACAAAGAAACGTACAAGTTTCCCGAGGTATCCCTTACTGGATTCCGTCATAGGAGTTTAGACACTCCCGGGAGCAAATATATTTCCTGTAAGCACGTATTTTTAGAAGGGAAGCATTTGTACTTATGCAATCAATATCTCAAGGACATCGGACACTTTGCAAATGAAAAATAAAATGTACGAGACAAGACATGACTGGAAATCTGATTTTATTAATTTGTGTGCTCTGAACTGGCAAGATACAATCGAAGAAACGGATCCCCTGAAATGAGGAAATCGTTACAAATTGAGAAATAAAAAGGTGTTGGCAATGTTGATGACGCTTCAAGGAGCTTCCCCTTTGCTATGACTTGTATGACATTGACGTTCTTCTCGTCTTACTTTCTGGAGAAGGCTGATTCTGACCGATGCTCGAACCTTTCGAAGCTTGCCATGTTGTAAGTGATACAGATGAATTCAGGATGCAGTTGTTCACTTATTCCCTTATTTTGCGTGGATCGCCCTTTCGGGTTTTCAATCCACCGGGATACCCATTTTTGCCTGAGTCGTCCAATGCGGCCTTTCAACTCGGCGGGTGTACATCTTTTTATTTATTTTTTCCCTTATTTTTGCCCGAGTCTTTTATTCTGTTTTTGACTCGTCGGGATGCCCTATTTTTGCCTGGACTTGCATTCTGTTTTTATGTCCAGCGGGTCATTTTATGCGAAGTATTTTTTAACTGCATCTGAATTCACAGGGGACAGGAAGTCTTCACCATCCATAGTATTGAGCATCAGAGCTCCACCTGAGAAAACTTTCTTCACTATGAATGGACCATCGTAGTTCGGAGTCCACTTGCCCCTGTGGTCTGTATGAGGAGGGAGGAGTCTTTTCAGCACAAGATCTCCTACTTGGTACTCTCGGAGCCTGACTTTCTGATCGAAGACTTTCTTCATTCTTTTCTGATACAGCTACCCATGACAAATTGCAGCCAACCTCTTTTCTTCAATCAGACTTAGTTGTTCGTATCGGGATCGGACCCATTCTGCTTCATTCAGCTTAACATCCATTAGTACTCGCAAGGAGGGTAATTCAACTTCAACAGGTAGGACTGCCTCCATACCGTACACAAGCTGATATGGTGTTGCCCCAGTGGATGTTCTGATTGACGTACGGTACCCATGCAAGGCAAATGGTAGCATTTCATGCCAGTCTTTGTAGGTAACTACCATCTTCTGCACAATCTTCTTGATATTCTTATTAGCTGCCTCAACAGCGCCATTCATCTTTGGCCTGTAAGGAGAAGAATTGTGGTGTTGGATCTTGAAGTCCCGGCACAGTTCTGCCATCATTTTGTTGTTCAAGTTGGAACCATTATCAGTAATGATTCGTTCGGGCACTCCATACCGACAGATGATATCTCTCTTCAGAAATCGGGCTACCACTTGCCTTATAACATTTGCATAAGAAGTCGCTTCAACCCACTTGGTAAAATAGTCAATAGCTACCAGGATGAATCTGTGGCCATTTGAAGCAGTTGGTTTAATCTTGCCAATCATATCAATGCCCCACATGGCAAAGGGCCAGGGTGAAGACATCACATTCAGAGGATTTGGAGGCACATGCACTTTATCCGCATAAATCTGGCATTTATGGCATTTCCTGGCATAGGCACAACAGTCTGCATCCATTGTGATCCAGTAGTAGCCTGATCTTAGCAACTTTTTAGTCATTGCATGCCCTCCAGCATGGGTACCAAAAGATCCTTCGTGCACCTCGTGCATTAACAAGTCCGCTTCTGCCCTATCAACGCATCTGAGGAGTACCATATCAAAGTTTCTCTTGTAAAGGGAACCGTCAGTATTCAGGAAGAAACTACCGGCTAGCCTTCTTAATGTCTTCTTATCATTGGAAGATGCCCCAGGTGGGTATGTCTAATCCTCCAAGAAGCACTTAATGTCATAGAACCAAGGCTTATCATCTTTAACAACATCTGCTGAGAACACGTATGCTGGCCTGTCAAGTCTGGACACTGAAATCCGAGGCACAAAGTTGGCAGCTTGAACTTTGATCATGGATGAAATGGTAGCTAGAGCATCTGCAAACTGATTTTCGTCTCGTGGGATATACTCAAGCTTGACCGTTGTGAAGAAAGTCAATAACCTTCTTGTATAATACCGGTAAGGTATCAGATGATCTTGGTGGGTGTACCATTTGCCGTTGGTTTGATTGATTACCAGAGCTGAATCTCCGAACACAGTCAAAGTCTTGATCCGGAGGTCAATGGCTTCCTCGAGACCCATAATACAAGCTTCGTATTCAGCTTCGTTGTTAGTGTAGTTAAAGGTGAGTTTTGCCGAGAAAGGCATGTGAACTCCCTTAGGTGTAATGAGTACTGCACCAACACCACGACCATTCATATTAACAGCCCCATCAAACATCATCGTCCATTCTTATTCCGAGTCAGGCCCTTTAGTGTGAATAGGCTCTTCATGATCTTTTTCTTTGATGAACATGATGTCTTCATCAGGGAAGTCAAATCTCATGGGCTGGTAATCATCAATGGGTTGCTCAGCGAGATAATCAGACAATACACTACCCTTGATGGCTTTTTGAGATGTGTACTGAATATCATATTCTGTGAGGATCATTTGCCATCTTGCAACCCGTCCGGTAAGTGCTGGCTTCTCAAAAATGTACTTGATTGGGTCCATCTTTGATATCAACAAAGTGGTGTGGGTCAACATATACTGCCTTAGTCGGCGAGCAGCCCACGCTAAAGCACATCAAGTTTTCTCGAGCAGTGAATAACGTTGTTCACAGTCGGTAAACTTTTTGCTTAGGTAGTATATTGCATACTCTTTTCGACCAGACTCGTCATGCTGGCCCAGCACACACCCCATTTACTCTTCTAGTACTGTCAAGTACATGATCAGATGTCTTCCTTCAACTGGAGGCATAAGGATTGGAGGTTCTTGCAAGTACTCCTTGATTTTATCAAAAGCCCTCTGGCAATCTTCATTCCACCTGACCGTTTGTTATTTTCTTAACAGCTTGAACAAAGGCTCACAGGTTGCTGTAAGGTGAGATATGAACCTTGAAATGTAGTTCAATCTACCTAGAAACCCCCGAACTTCTTTTTCAGTCTTCGGTGCAGGCATTTCTTGAATGGCTTTGACTTTATCAGGGTCAACTTCAATCCCTTTTTCACTTACAATAAATCCCAGCAGCTTACCGGACCGCACCCCGAATGTACATTTGTTGGGGTTTAACTTCAGCTGATATTTCCTCAGACGCTTGAATAACTTCAACAGATTCACCAGGTGGTCTTCTTCTGTGAGGGACTTGGCAATCATGTCATCCACATAACATTCGATTTCTTTATGGATCATGTCATGGAATAATGTTACCATAGCCCGTTGATAAGTGGCCCCCGCATTCTTCAGTCCGAATGGCATCACCTTATAACTGAATGTGCCCCATGGTGTGATGAAAGTTGTCTTCTCCATGTCTTCAGGTGACATTTTGATCTGATTGTATCCTGAAAATCCATCCATGAAGGAGAACACCGAGAACTGAGCCGTATTGTCGACCAATACATCAATGTGAGGTAAAGGGAAGTCATCTTTCGGGCTGGCTCTGTTCAGATCCCGGTAGTCCACACACATCCTCACCTTTCCGTCTTTCTTAGGCACAGGTACAATATTAGCAACCCACGGCGGATAGCTAGTCACAGCAAGGAAACCGGCGTCCCACTGTTTTTGTACCTCTTCCTTTATCTTCATTTCCATATCTGGGCGAGTACGGCGCAACTTCTGTTTTACTGGTGGGCAATCTTCCTTTAGAGGCAGCTTGTGCATAACAATATCGGTGTCCAACCCTGGCATATCCTGATAAGACCAAGCGAAAACATCCACATACTCCCGAAGCATATCAATCAGTTGTTCTTTCACTGAATCTTGTAAGCAAGCCCCGATCTTAATTTCTTTCACGTCTTCTTCCGTACCAAGATTAACCGTTTCAATCTCCTCCTGATGAGGAGTGATAACCTTCTCCTCTTTCCTTAACAACCTGGCTAGCTCTTCAGGTAGCTCATAATCTTCTTCAACCCCTTCATCAGCTTGATTGATTGGATTGTCAAAGTCATACAAAGTCATAGCAGTGTTGTTGTCGGTGCAGTCTGGAGGGCACTCTCTGCAAGGGTTTAGATTGTTTATTTTAGTGATCAATTTTATCTTATTTAGGAAAAAAGTGAAAATGAAGTTATTTATTTTGAAAAACATCGCCATTTTATTTTTGTACAAAAAGAAAAATGAAAAGACAGTGAGCGAAAAAAGAGACTTGTTTGCAAAAGACGGCTGATATTCATTGATTGATCTATTTGCACAAAATTACAAGATGGCCCGATTACAAAATGAGTCTTGACATCTTGGGCAAGATGCAAGACTTTATGCATGCTTAAAAATACAGGAAATAATAATTACTCTGCAGGAGTAACCCTTATAATTTCCTGGGAATACCAGTTAAGGACTTGGCTCCCCGGGATTCTTTGACGTATCCAACTCTCCAGGTTGCGGTCGCTTTCCTCCTCTTCTTCCAAGTTGTTCACAGCATTCGGGGTGAGCATCCCCCCGTTGACAAAATTGGGCTCTTTGGCAGCCTCTGATTGATCTTGTTGAGTTGGTTTGTAACCCAACCCAAATATGTCTTCTTTCTTTTCTACGGGCAACAACTTGCCCCAGCCTTGGACAGTACCCTCTTCAACAACCTTCCGGGCTTGTTGATAAGACGTCATGGAAGTTCCCAGTACAGCAGATGCTTCATTAATGTTCAGGGCCTCAAACCCCTGGCTCATGGTTTCATGGATTTCTCCATCCATCTCTATGTACTTATACATAGCCAGATGGCTAACAAAGATGTCTTCTTCCCCACAGATGGTGATGATCTGGCCTTCCCACTCGAATTTCAACTTCTGGTGAAGGGTAGACGTAACAGCGCCAGCGGTGTGGATCCAGGGTCTACCCAACAAACAGTTGTAGGCCGGCTGAATGTCCATCACATAGAAGGTAGTTTTAAAAGTCTGCGGGCCAATCATCACAGGAAGATCAATCTCCCCAAGCACTGATCTTTTAGAGCCATCAAATGCTCTCACCACCAAATTACTCGGACGCAATGCCAAGCCATCATACTCCAGCTTCACCAAGGCTTTCTTTGGTAGAACATTGAGCGATGACCCAGTGTCCACCAGTACATGAGACAGAACAGCACCCTTGCATTCCAATGTGATATGCAAAGCCTTGTTGTGGTTACGTCCCTCAGTTGTTAAGTCAGCATTGGTAAAACCCAGTCCATGACTGGTGTTGACATTTGCCACCACAGTTTCTAGCTGATTAACGGTAATCTCCTCTGGCACGTATGTTGCGTGCAGGACTTTCAATAATGCATTCCTGTGAGCTTCAGAACACATCAACAATGATAATATGGAGATTTTTGAGGGAGTTTGGTGAAGCTGATCCACCACCTTGTAATCACTCCTCTTTATGATTCTCATGAACTCATCTACATCCTGTTCAAAAGATGTCTTCTGAGTTTCCTTGACAATTGGCTCTTCAGGTACCACACTCTTTCCCTTTGCTTTGGCAGCAGCTTCTGCTTCAACATTAGGTCTTTGCACTTGTGAGGCAAAAAGGCGTCCGCTTCTGGTGAAGCCTCCGCCTCCCCCAACATTATCAATTTGTGGAAAAGAGGTTGATGAATCCAGAGTGATTTTCTCCCCGTTGCAGTAGAGATCAGAGCCATAATGCCAAGGTATGGCATTACTGCTTTCATAAGGAATAGGTCCAGGCACCGTGATAGTAACTGGACTGACTGCTGCAGATGAGGGTACTGTAATGGTGTGCGGATCGTAGTAAAGTGTGACTGGTGACCTGGCAGGAGGTGCCACTATTTGTTGCTGGAAACTGTTGTTGGGAGGAACTTCTGATGGGTCATAGTAGATTGTAACCGCTGAGACATCTTCGTTAATTTTTGTTGGCGTTGTAGAAGATTCTGCTGATAAAATGGATGCTGACGTTGTAGAAGAGATGGTTGCTGAAATTTGATTTGTTGAAGTGATGGGTGGAGCCATTGCTGATGATATTGATGAATCGGTAGGAATGATTGTTGTTGCTGTTGTAGAAGAATCAGGAATTGTTGTTAAAGGAATTGCTGGATTTGTAGGCGCCGTTGTTGAGATCTGAAGGATACCATCCTTGATAAGACCATCTATGCCATTTCTCAAATTTTCACACCCGTTGACTGCAATGTTGCAATACCCACAACCGAGCTCACACCCGGGGAACACTTGGCACTCTAGAAGCTGAGCTTTAATTTCGACCAAAGGTGTTCGAATTTGTGCAACACTGGTGATCAAAGTAGATGGTTTGTCTTCCTCAATGGCATTAATCCTCGGCCCGCCATGATTAGACATAGGATTCTTGTTGACATTTGGAGGGGGTGCAAAGTTGAGGGCTTTAGAATCCACCAGATCTTGGACTTTCATTTGTAAGGCCCTGCATTTCTCAGTATTGTGACCAGGTGCATTGGAGTGGAAAGCACACCTGGCGTTGACATCATAATTCCTTGGGAGATTGGAGGGATCTGGTGGTGCCAATGTCCTTAACTCAACCAAGTTGAGCTTCAGGAGTTGTGGCAATAAGGCAGCATAAGGCATAGGGATAGGGTCAATCACCCTGTTTGCCTGTGATGGTCTTTGTTGAAAGGGTCATTGTTGTTGATTGCTATTGTTGTTGTTGTAGGTTCGCTGTGGCGGATACTGAACTTGTTGTTGATATTGTGGTTGTTGTTATTGTTGATATGCTGATTGCTGAGGAATCGGAGCTGGAATAGTGACAGCTGCTACTGATCTGTGGACATACTGAGGTCTGCCCCTGCTGGCATGAATGGCATTTGTCTCTCCGGTCCTCCGGGGTCCCACAAAAGGCTTCCTGGAATTACTGGACGAACCTGCACCATTATCATAAATTTTGCCCATTTTTAGCAGACTTTCAATCCTTTCCCCGGCTATAACTACGTCTGCGAAGGTGGTAGAAAAAAAGGCAGCCAATCTATCAATATATGTTCCTTGCAAAGTATTCATGAACATGTCGGCCATTTCTCTTTCCGACATGGGTGGCTGGACAGCAGCAGCAAGCTGTCTCAACCTTTGGGCATATTCCCTGAAGCTTTCTCTGGAGGATTGAGACATTCTCATTAGGAGGGTCATCTTGGGAGCCATGTCCAGATTGTATTGATACTGTCTGATGAAGGCTTCAGCTAGGTCCTTCCAGCATCTGATAGTAGCTCTGGTCAGGTGTGAATACCACTCTCTTGAAGCCCCAGTCAGACTGTCTTCAAAGTAGAACATCCACAGCTTTTCATCCATAGTATAAGCTTTAAGTCTTCCCAAGAAAGACTGCAGGTGAGTTCGGGGACAAGAAGTTCCATTGTATTTCTCAAAGCACGGGGGTTTGAATTTGTGGGGAATTCTCACCCCGTCTACTAACCCCATATCCATTACATCGAAGCCCAAGGAATTTTGAGACTCCAAAGATCTCAACTTCTCAGCAATTTCATCAAACCTCCTATCATAAACTTCGTCTCCAGCTCCCATTACAGTGAACTGCTCTTCTTGAGGATCTTCTTGCAAGATCCTGCCTGCAGCAGTGTTGCCCTGCACATTCCTTGGGATGTTGACTTCCGGAGCTAGATAAGGTCCAAATACTGGTGGATTAACATGAGGCTGACCTCCCTCATTATTACTAGTTCCTCCAGTTCCAGGATGAGGTTCCTCGGGAGTATGCCTTTCCACCAACGCCCTTAACCTTTCTTGACTCTGGGCCAAGCCAGTCATCACAGTCATGAATTGAGCCATTTGGTTCCTCATCTCTACTCTTTCATTAGCCATCTGAGTTCTGACCTCAGTCAGGTCCAAGGTTGTTGCGAGTAGGGTACCGGTGCATACGGTTGACAGGGGACACCCGGCGACGAGCAATATTTCCTGAGATCACAACAGAGTTAGAAACAAATAATAACAAAACCTACAAAACAAAACAAGGTTAGTATGCAATGCAGTATGCTTATTGGTTTTCCAAGGTATTCGGCTTGGTTCTTGGTTTTGACCTTTCCAGACCTCGAGGCAGATGCTTTTGACTTTGTTGATAAAAGAAAACCCAAAAAAATGGAAACAAACTACAATATATTACAAATGGTGAATCATACATAGTTTGTTTTACAACACATGCCCCTAGAGGGTCAAAGTTACAAAAAGAAAAAGTACATCAAATGAAAATGAACAACAAGCAAAGAAGTCAAACATCCAATCCGAACTCATCCTCCTTAACCTCCTTCAGAAGTGCCTCAGTCACAGGACCAGCTGGATGCTCTGTAATGGTCCTGATGAGCAGGTTCCTGGTGGCAATGGCAGTGGTCAGCTTCTTGTGTCTGTCCTGGTCCTTTGATCTTTTCAATCCAGCCCTAAGCTTCAACTCTGAAATCTCCTTCTGGGCTGTCAGCAAAGCTTCCTGCTACTTCTTTTCATTGGCCTCTAACTGTTCAATCTTGGCTTGAATTCTCTGATCTTCTTGTGTCCGGACTTCAGTGATCCTAACCCACCTAGCCTGACTCTCCTGCAGATAAAGCTCAGTCCTAGCCTTTTGAAGCTTGGCCTCCTTACAGGCATTCTTCAATATTTGCTCCCCAGCTCTTGCTTTCCTGATGTAGTCATCTGTCTTCTCAATTTTGGCCAGATGCTCCACCCTAAGCTTCTCCAACCTTTCAATGTCCAGACGACCATCACTCCTTTCCCAAAGGGTCTTCTTCAGGGCTTGAGACAGATTCTCATTCCTTTCCTTTAGCTTCTCAAATTCTTCCAGGCTGACAGTTGCTGCTGGCTGTGCCGTAGATGGTCCAGGTATATCCTCAATGGTGAAAGGCATTCCAGTAATCTGAGCTCTGGCATGGGACCAGTCATAGTACTGAGCTGAGGCTACATTATTACACCTCCCCAGAATAGTCATCCCTTTTGTCTGTATGTTGTCCCAAGCCCAGGATGCTCGTCTGACAGCAGCTAGATTAGGTTTTATTTCACAATACAGGGTCTCAGCTAAATCTTGCACTTTGGGAGGGTGAACCAAAGCATAGCCCAGTTGTCTCTTAAACAGCAAAGGATTGTAGTTGATGCTCTGGGTGCACCACCTAATATCATCTGAAGTCAAAGCAATGAGCCTCTTAGCCCAATTCTTCTGCTGGTGAGGATTTAAGAAGGCATCTGACTTGGGTAGGTGTCTGAGTAGCCAGGTGTGAAACAAAGGAGCATAACATCTCACTAACTTCCCCCTTTGTTTCTCGTTCCTCTGATGAATGGAGTAATAGAAATCTCCCAGCAATGTGGGTATTGGGTTCCTCAGAAGAAACAGATGAATGGAATTCTTACTGACAAATTTGGGCTCATCTGCAAACAGTATAACCCCATATATGTTGAGGGCTAACAGTGCACAGACTGCCTTCCACTCTCCTAAGGAGGCCTTCAGGATGGCCTGAGAAATCAAGAAGTCCAAGTGCAAACCAGGGATCCCAGCTTTTGTTGTCATACTTTGCTCAATCAAGGTAGGCTCCAGGTACAGTGCTTTTGCTACTTCTCCATTGCTGGGAAAAGTCATCTCTGGTTTGAAAGGGAGTCCACCTCTAATGGGTACTCCAATCAGTGAGGAAAACTCTTCCAGTAGAGGCCCTAGCTGAAAGTCTGGGAATGTGAAGCATCTCAAGGGAGGGTCATAAAACTGTAGGCAGGTGTGGATCATACTCCTCTGAGAAGGGTCCAGGTCCATAACCATGTCCAGGATACCCCCATAATGCTCTCTGAATAATGGGATGTGATCAGGGGTGATAAGTGATTGGACCTGCCTGATACCGGTCAACACAGGCTCAAAGAAATGGTAAGATATGTTGCTCTTCTTGGGAGTGGTCATGAGTACTGATGAAGAGCTGAAGACAAATGCTGATGAGGATCAAGACTGATACTGGAGATGAGCCACTGATAGGCTGATGCTGGTGATGATGAAGATGACTGAAGCAGACAACTGATAAAGATAGCTGAAGCAGATAACTGATGAAACAGAGGTCTATGCAGATGAAGGGGTCAAAACCAAGCCAGATATAATGTGGATACCCTGAAAAACAAATAAACAAATGTTAAATGATGCAATGATGATGTATGCAAATGATATGCAAGGGTTTGTGATCAAGCTGGATCTGATTATGTGTCTTGATATAGGCTCATATATGTTCAAGAAGTCCAGATGGAGGTTTAGAAATCCAGTAACCAAGGTGGGGGACTCAAATAAAGAGTCACATGTCCAGGGTTAATTACAAGAACTGTCCAAAATGAGGTATTCTTAAATCAAATAGTAATAGGGTATGAGGTGGCAAAGGGTACCTGCAAACCTGTAAACAGCTCAACCCCCTCACAGGTGGTGTTCTAAAACAAGGATCCTCAGACTTGGATCAGTTATGAGAAGTGTAAATACTTCTAACCCGGAGGTACAGTGTTTACAATAACCATAAAAGATCCTCCCCTAATTCACCCCAGATTCTGAAGGTCATAATAAAGGTCATCCAGACTTAGCAGGCTTCCCAGATAGCCCTAGCGCTACAGGAAATCTGTAGCACAGAGTTCTCAAGAAGAAACCCACATCTGAACCGTGCTTCATATTCCCGCACCAGACCGAAATGGAATGGGAAAGAACATGAACCACTCTAGCCTAGGTGTCACTCAGGTCCCAGGTATAGGACCTCAAACTCTCAATGGAACCCCACCCACCAAAACAGAAAACCAGATCCAACAGATGATAGTATGACAGTATGATGTATAAAACTGTAAAGAAAGCAATAAATAACTGTACAAAAAGCAGTAAATAAAGCAAGTAAACAAACACATATAACACATAACACCCCAATAAACACAAATCAAACAAGCGCTAGGAGGAACCCACAAAAAGAACCAGAAGCCCTGGTTACAGTATAAGGGTCCCCAGCAGAGTCGCCAAGCTGTCGCTCCCACCAAATGAGGCTAAGTCAGAAGGGGTACAGACGCGAACGGTCAGCGAAAGAAGAGAGTACACACAAGGGTGAACTCAGAAGACAAGAGTCGCCAGCTAGGCATTTTTATCCCGGAGGAAAGGTAATGATGCATAGACCTAGAAAGATATGGATAAGACGGTCGCGAACCAGAGAGACTGAGAAAGGGGGTTGGTTACAACCTGGGAAGGTATTAGCACCCAGATTGTCCGTCGTACTCGACGGGATCCACGCTTAAAAGATTTGTGTTTAAAAGGGGTAATGTCAGTGCAGTCTGTGTATCAAAACTGGAAAAGAATGCAAGTGTCAGTGTAAAAGAAATGTGAAGTGTATAAGAGAAGTGTCAGTGTAAGAACAAGAGTGAAGAGCTCAAGATAATGAGGCTAAAAGAATAATACTGGAAGGAGGGGGAATATACAGAGACTTTTGTTCGATAACTGTTAAGTTATGCCTACGTATCCTCTCGTGCAATGAGGAAGTCAGAACACCGTAGTTCGACTCAAAGGAACTGAAAATGAATTGACTTGTGAACTGCTTGTTTGTCTATGCTCAAGTGTATGACCTGTCTGGCTCAAGTACAAACTGTCTTGCATTAGACGGAAGAAGCGAGTTCTCGTTTGTGAGTGAATGAGATGAGAAAAGAATCCCGGAGGAGACGATTATTGTTTGTTTGTTGTGTTTTCAATCTTTTATTGCTTTTGGATTTGTCATAAGCTAATGAGCTTAAGCCTAAACCAAGGGTTAGTAAACTCATCACATCCTCCCTCTGATTAGGGGTAATGAGAATACCTTAAATGTGAAGTAAGCACCTCACACTTAATCACCATGATATAGGATTAAGATCATTAACCTATTTGTGATTATTTAGTTGTTTTTGTTGTTTTTGTTTAGTGTTAAGTAATGATTTTAAGCCATAATCAGGGATTTAATGGACTCATTACACCATCCTAATAGAAGGATAATAGATGAGAACATTTAACCTGAGAAAAGCTCCTCAACTTAATCCATGATTAGGGATTAACCTCATGACAAAATAAAGCCTTTATTAAAGTGGATTTTAGTTAATGATAAGATTAAGAAGTGAGTTTTATGGTTGGTAAGACAACTTGAGGGGGACTTGTCCATTAACACTAGGGTTAGTCCTTCTTAACCAATTAAGGAAGAATTAGAACCCTAATGCAAGGCCCAAGTTACAAGCTTGATGTCTTGATGATTATTGAGTGAATTGATTAAAGGATTTAAACACATTAAGGGTTTGACACTTAGGATTAAATTTATACACTCCATCCTAATAGAAGGATGCAGACATAAGCTTAATCACAAAGCCTTAAAACCTTTAGGGTTTAGTCCTTGATTATGAGATGAGAAGAGAAGACACAAAGATGACACAAAGGTAAAAGCTAAATGGGGGACTAATCAAACCCTAATTATTATCATACTTGGAGATCCTAGGGTTAGTGAGGCTTAAGAGAGAAAGAATCTTCAAAGAGCCACCAAGCAGAGAAACAGATGAAAGGAGAAAGAAGCAGAGAGAAGCAAGACAACTTGCTTCACTTAAGAAGACAAGTTGCTTGAAGGAAGAAAGTGGGAGAGAACATGAATGAGCAAGCTCACTCTAATACAAATATAAAATGCAGCAATGATGCATAAGAGAGATGAGAAGAGATTGTGAGAAGTGAAGGCAAATTCACTTCTCAAAACAACTTACCACCTGAAAAGTTAGCAAAAGAAAGGAAATGACATGAAAATGAAATGAATGCAAAGATGCAAACCAAAGTCAGAAGCACAAACATGATGTTAATGATGCTAAGAGATGATGCAAGCACATGGCAAGAGTTGTGGATGATCATACAAGGATGAGGATGCAAATGAAGCATGCTTTGTACCATAAAGAGTTCATGAAAGTTTATGTAATGAAATGAATGCACAACATGGCAAATGAATGATGTAATGATCAAACATGATTCTAATATGTCCTAAGATGTCTTATGAATCATGTGGATGCACAAAATGTCATGGCAAGTTCTTGTATGCAAGCAAATGAATGATGGATGCAAAGGAAGACAAGAATTATGGTTTATACACAACATGTAACAACAAATTCAAAACCAGAAGCAAATGACATGATAAAAAATTGAAAATGGGATTAAAGGGACCCTAACCCTACACAAGTTCACTGCCCAAAGGAGGGGACCTAACTCTAAACCTAATGGAAGTTATGATTTTTCTAAGTCAACTAGGGTTTTGGGATACCTCACAATGGAAAAATGCACATTAAATTGAAAATGAAAGATAAATTCCAACCAATTTTACCCTAAAAACTACATGTTATGAAGGATGCAATGCAAGAAGAACCATTATCAAACTCTTCATGGTTAGGCAGAATGAATTTTTCTAAGTTTGAACAAAAATATTGCCTTTAAATGAATTTAATTCCAATGAAAAAGGTCAAAATAGTTCAAGAACCAAAAAGAAATTTGTTTTGAGAGTTTGATAATGTTTCTAAATGTTTTGAAATGCAATGTGAATTTTTGTGTGATTTTTAAATACCTAAATGCATTTTTAATCAATTAATTTTCATTAACTAATTAAAAATAAACATTTAAATGATTTAAAAATAATTGTTAATGCAAAAAATAAAAATAAAAATATTTTTGGGTTCTGAAAATTAATGAAATGTTTGACAAAAAAAATCAGAATTTTTCAATGTATTTTCCTATTTTTAAAAATTCGTAGAAGTTAAATGAAAAAGAAATGAAATAAAAATTCAAATAAAAGAAAGTATGCAAATCCAATGGCTGGCATTCAAAGAGAAATGGAGGGAGTTGACCCGCGCGTATCTGGACGGTCTACATTTGAACTGACCTAATTAACTTAAACCCTAATTAATTAATTTAAATAATCAAGATTAATGGCTAATGAGAGGATCCTGACCCTAGGTTCACGCACGCCAAGCTTCATCCAACGTTCCAAGTTTAAACTACACTAATCACGTGGCTAAACCCTAATTAGGGCTAAACAAGTCCAGGCGATCGGAACAGTGGTTCCGGTCGTCTTCTCCGGCGACCACTCAAGAACAAAAACTTCCCTGGACCATTTTAGGAGCTGTAAAGCTCCAGATCAAACCTCCTAACCTCCCTAAACACGAATCCACCCTCAAAATCTATTTCTCTTCACTCAAAACCTAGATACGAATCAAAACCTAAAAATGACCAAACTTTCAGAGAGACAGTACATGCTCAATAATCAATCATTTTCAAAAATAAAAAGTGCAAAGCATTCAGGGGAGCATGTAGATCATTTCAATGACTTAAAACAAGGTTTTTGGAAAAATGATTTTGCAAAGCTACCTGAGGTGAAGCTTTCAGTTTGGAGCTTTCAGACTGCCTCCTTGCTTCAAAGCTCCTCTAATGGTCTCCCTGAAGATGCTTTGAGGCTTAGTTGGAGTGTATGGTGGCTGGTTTGTGAGATTGATGAAGTTCTGTCCAAGGAAGTGGAAAATCGTATTTCTGTTTCAAGGACTTTCAAGGCAAGATGAAGGGTGGTTTATGTTCTATGAAGCTTTTCTGAATGAATGGTGAAGTTGGTTTTGAGGTTTGATGTTTGTGTGATGAGATTCGAAGGAAAATGCCAAGAGGAAAGTTTTTGGGAACTATGGCAATGTTGTGTATTCAGGCTTGCTTCTTGTGTGTTTTGAGTCTCTTTTAGTCCACATATCAAGCTATGATAGGGCAGAGAGTTGTTGGTGGCACAGCTTGATTGGTATGGTCCATTATGCCAAAAGTCAATGTGACTTGTACTTGAGGTATGGGCAAGTGGGAGGCTGAGATAGGGGCATGGCTTGGTTCAGCTGAGATCATGGAATGCCTATGGATCAGATTTTGTGGACTGTAACAAGTAGAGGCATGGTTACATGAGTTTTTGCAACTTGGTACAACTTTGGCCCCTTTGTGATTTTTTGAAGCATAAGTCATGAAACTTGGAGATTTTTTGGTGCATTCTGAACTTTAGGCCATGGTTTATGTTTGTGTAATGCATAGAAGTCAATTTGAAGTCATAATTGGCCTTGGCAAGAAGTTTTGCAACTTTCCTCTTTTGGTGCATAAGTGAAATTTCATGATTTTTCCCAACTTTAGCAAGCCATAACTTTTGATCCATGATGAATTAGAATGAGTTCTTGTACTTTTTGAAAATGGGAGGATCCATTCTACAACTTTCATGACCAAATTTTTCTCATTTGAAGCATTTTTGAATTAAAAAGAGGGGTTTGAAAAACTTTCCCAAAATGGCAAGTTTGCATTACAAGTCACTTTCCCAAAAAGGCAACTTTGCAAATTGTTTGAAATTTCCCAATTTTGTGAACTTCTAACATCTTCTATGATCAAATAAAGATCATACACATTCAAAATGATGGAGAATGCCCTTTGGTTGGGTCACTGGAGGCCTCAGATGCCCTGATTTTGCACTGACTTGCTCAAGAAGTCACCTTTTGATCAGATGTCTTCCCCATTAAATTTCTTCATGAAAATTGATATGCATGACCCTCATAACATATAGAGACCAATAGAAACAAAAATGACCAAAAAATTTGGAGTTATGGCCTCTGAAACCAAAACCCTAATTTTAGGTCATCTGCACAGTTAAACCTGGCTCTGCTTCCATGCCTTTCTCAGTTCTTGTGATTCTTTGACTTCCTTGACCTTGTGAGGGTATAATATGATGCTTGAACACACATGGACCCCTTTGAAGTGATTGATGACCTTTGGAGTGGCCCAAATGGCTCAGGGATGGCTCAGATCACAAACCCTAGATGCAGATGACTTTGAATCAATGCAGTGAATCAAAAATGTGGTATGAGATGCTATGATTGAACTTATGCAAATGAAGAAAGTCACAAGCCATGGTGTGAATGGGTGAGGGCAAATTTGGGGTGTTTACACATAGAAACACAATTCGGCTTTCCCAAGCTACTCTTCCCCTTCCTATGGATGTACTTCCAAGCTTGCATAATCTGTTTCTTGAGCTCTGGTTCTTCGTCATCCTTAAAGAAAATTCCTTCCACTTCAACACTCTTAGGTTTGTCCTTCAACGGATACCCGAGTTGGCGGCGAGGCAAAACTGGATTATAGTTGATTCCTCCCTTAGTGCCAAGAAGAGGTACATTAGCAAAATCACCACAGCTATCAATAATTAATGCTCCATCATAAACATGATTGTACCAACTAATGTCAGAGTGGGTAAGAGACATGATCCTTTGTGACCACCACAAACCATCCTTAAGATTCCAAAATGAAGCTGACTTAGGCAAGTGCGAAATAAACCACTCGTACAACAATGATGCACAACAAGTAATCATCCCTCCCTTATGGTGATTCCTCAGATGGATGGAATGGTAAGCGTCTCCGAGCAAAGTAGGGATCGGGTTCTTCTTCAGAAAGATTTTGATGGCGTTCAGGTCTATAAAGTCTTCAAAGTTTGGGAAAAGTAACACTCCATATATTAGCAGAATAAAGGTCGCCTCAAAAGCTTTCATATCCTTCACACCAACAAAATTCTTGGCCTTTTCTACCAAAAATTTTGTAGGGAATCCAAAAACCTTTCCTTTATAGGTCATATTTGCCTTGACCTCAGGAACACTCAAATAGGTCGCCTTTGCAATCTCCGCTTCTTCAGGGTCCTTATCTAGAACAGGGAATGGAAACTCATCCTTAACACGTGATCCTACCAGAAATGAATACTCTTCCAAAGTAGGCACCAATTGGTAATCAGGGAACGTAAAACAATGGTAGAGAGGATCATAAAACTGGAGCATCACAGAGAGCAACCTTCCATCCCACTCAGTCTTAAGTAAAGCTAAAAGTCTCCCATACTTCTCCATGAAGGCTTCTTGATCCATAACCAAATCTCTTAATTTCCTTAGGTCTTCGAGTTTGGGAGTTTTGAATGTGTACTTGACAGTCTTTCTTCTTCCAAAGTCCATGATGATACCTATGATATTTGCAAAGATAGAGTTTCTGAGTTCCTTGAATAAATTGGTAAAAATGATGCTTCATGATGTGTGAATGCATGAATACACAAACACACACAAGGCTTAGGTTCAAAGCTTGCATGAGGTCGAAGGTTCAACCATCCCAAAAGGTATGTACTATGAGTTTATTTGTACCTGTACAACGGGTTCTAAAAGTTCCCAGAATCATTGTCTCATCTTTCGGATATTACCGACTTCCCAACTCAACTTGGTAATCAATAATATTCTCAAGAGAGTCTCATCCGGGTGTAGTATCGCGTATCAACTATTTCGGATTTGCACCCTCATAGTCATCGCACTACATCCCTAAAAGGCCAAGTGGGGGTAAATGTTCTACGGTCCTCAACATTAACGGCTCTCAGGTCGAATATAGTAATGCTTTCACGACTGAACTCGATCAACAAAACTACATCCGAGGAGGCCTCCGCTGAGTGGTGGTGTCTCAAGTCAGCTTGATCGGGACTCAACTCCCTACAAGCCTTCTTGAATATACCACCGTCCTATTTTATTTTGCACTCAAGTCCGGGTTATGACTTATCTCACCACACATGGAACACCCAACAAAAATCCCAAATAATAACAAGCAATACAACAACAAATATACAAATATACAAGGTGGGCTTAACCCTCAAAAATAGAGTCCCCAATGAAGTCGCCATTTCTGTTGCGGTGAGAATCGGATACCAAGCTATTGATTAAGCTTGAATCGCAATTATTAAATGTTCACCACCAACTTTAATTTAATCCAAAGGGAAAAGGGAAAAAGATCGTAAAAACCCTAAATGAGGAGAAACTAGGTTCGGGGGTTGGTTATACATAGGGAAGGTGTTAGCATCCTAAGCATCCGCAGTATCCTACGAGAACCTCTTGTTAATATTTGTGTTATTGTTATTTATTGCTTGCTAAAATTATGGGAACCTAAGGTTTTATTTCTAATGGTGCTCGCACAACATCGCATCGATGCCTACGTATCGGGTATAGAATCAGAGCACTCGTAGTTCTCCTAAGGATTAACGAACACTTGGTTACGCTCAAGGTTCGCGGGGGAAGGTAAGTGTTATGGCAAACACTCACGTGACTTTAGGAAAGTCACAAAAAGTTCTAAAATAAAAAGTCCTAATGGTTAAGGTTGAAAAGGAACTAGGGATGGCTAAACTTCCTATGACATTGAGCCAACTGCAAGAGTTCTTTCCCTTTTGGATTTAAATGCGAAAAAATAAAGTAAATAAATGAGGGTGCAAGCTCCTAAGTCTAAGGCATAGGTTGCTACTTGCAAAAAAAATGGATTGAATGAAGTAAATGGAAATATAAGATAAAAGGCTTAGTAACCGGGTTATGGCTCGATACATGGATCGAGAATGCGGGGGGTGGAAGACAAGCGTGGTGCGTCAATTTGCTTAAGTTGGAAAGCTGTGAAGTGTAAAGACTGTGCAGATGGCGATCGTAAAACGACCGACTTACGTGTGTGAGTGAAGTGTATATGAACTCGACTTGGCGTTGGACCAAGGATTATTATCTTGAAAAATTAAAGTCTCAAATGATGTGGCGCTTCAACTTTTATCTTAGCATTTTATGGTCTTAGTGCGAAATAAAATAAATACAAACATAGTATGCATACAATCAAGACATCGAAAGATTAAATTAAAAAAAAACTCACACTAAGAGATAAACCTAAATCTAAACTTCCCATACTTAGACATTATCTAACTTAAACTACCTAACACCTATCTAAAACAAAAATGGCTCTAAACATAAGTTTTAGTTTTTTCTTTAATTAAGATTAAGTGAAAAAAGGTTAAAATAAAATCTAAAACCTAAATAGATTAACTAATTTTTTTTGGATTTTTTTGATAAAATTAACAAATAGAAATTTACTAAAAAAAACTAAATATTGAAATAGAAATGCTTTTAAAATGAAAAGTTCAAATGGCAATATTTTTTGTTTTGTTTTTTAGAAGTATTAAGAAAATGAAAAAACTGAGTAAAATAAATAAATCTTAAATGAAAATAAATAATCAAAGTAAAAGGAAATATTTTTGTTATTTTTTTTAAGAAATATTAATAATAATAATAAATTGAAAAAAACAAATGCTAGAATTTAAGTAAATAAAAAAAAGAGAAAAAGAGAAGAAAAAAACTAGGTGGGCCAGAAAATAAGTAAAAAACAGGGTGTGTTAATAGTCATACACAGGGAAGGCCCATTAGGGCGCTGGAGCTGGAAGACGGTCGGGTCGAACTTGACCCGGATCCGGTTTAATGAGAGGGGCAAAGGATCAGTTTAGGGTTAAACTAGCAGCCCTCATTCTATTTCCAGAAAGAAAATACGATAAAAGTACAGCCGCAATAACATATCTCTCTGCAAACACGGTCCCTGGCTTCTCTCATCAATATCAAATTCTACCACTCGCATCCCTCTCAATCGTCCTTACCATCTCAATTTCTCACGATAAACGCAACCTCACAATCGTTCGTCTCTCTCTCAACCGCTCATGGCTTCTCACTCACTCTTCGTCTCTCGATTGCTACCTCACTCACTCACGTCTCTGATCTCGCGCATTCTCAGTCTCGAAATCTTTCTACATAACCAAAGCCAGGAATCCCGAATTGAGAAATCAAAACCCTAGACCTAAAATCAACGATTAACATCAAATACGACACCAACTCCCAACAAAAATCAAAGGGGTTCACAATCAACTCAAGCAAAGCAAGCGTAAAGATAAAGTAGAATGCGAGAAAGGGACCGAAAGAATACCAAATTGGAGCTAGTCTGATTGATCTTTCTGGTGACGATGCTCAGGTGACTCTCTCTTGTCTTCTCGGCTTCTGTCTCTCTCTGTGTGTGCTTATTGGTTGTGTGAGTTTTTGTTTCTATTGCAATCCCTTGTTCTCACTTCTTCTTCATCTGGACTCTATTTTGATTTTGTGTATGAGTTATGATATTGAGGCTTTGTCTGTGATGGTGTATTTGTGAGTGTGAGTGTTCTGATAGGGAGTATGGAGTAGTGTTAGGTTTTAGCGGAGATGTGGTAATAGAGTAGAGACGGAGTCAGAAGGATGTGTTTATGTGCTCGTGCAACAAGACGGTTATGTGTCTAGAAGAGGTTGGAAACAAGAGCAAGATGGTTTGTTTAAGGTTGAGGAAATATGGAGTTACTGTGATGAAGGGTATGAAAACAAATAAGGATCGTATGGAGTTATTCAAATGGCGCTGCTGGTTTAGGTGGAAAACGGTTGTGAGCAGTGGTTGCTGAGTTTTTTGAAAGTATCTTCGTTGTAGATGAAGGACGGGTATGTTGTTTTATTGAAAGTTTTTTCTGTTGGAGGCTGGGGATATGTATGTTACTTCTGCTTCTTGATTCTTGTTATGGTGGCTGCTCTTAGGTTTTCATTTTTTTGTGGTGTTTGTTTTGAGCGAAAATGCAGGGTTATCTGATGTATAATGGCTGTTTGGTTGAGTTTTTTTTTTGATGTGTCGCCCCCTTCCTTTGTAATATAACAGTGTTTTTATAGGACTTCACTAGGGTTTTTTTTGAAAATGTACCAGGTAACTTGTAGGTGAAGGGTTGGAGGAAATGGGACAAAAACTGAATGCTGCTGTAATGGGAGTAGTGGAGCAGTATTGGTGGTCTGCACTAGGCAGTGGTGAGTGTCCTTGTACAATTTCTGCAGCAGTCCTAAAATGTTTTGTCTGTTAAGGAAACATGGTTCTCACGATTTTGCTTCCAAAATTTGATTTTTTCTGTTTAAACCATGTGGTCCCACTGAACTTGCTATACTACTTCTTACGAGGAATGCATTTGGTGAATTTACAGTAGTGAAAATAGGCTTGTGTGAATGCTGATATGCTTGATTGAATTGGTATGCTTGAATGCATGACTTGATGAAATTGAATATTTTTTGTGAAATTGCTAAAAAATTAGACCATGATGAGCATGATTATGTAGAAATGATTATGTATGTATGATTTTGGTGAATGAATGATTTGATTGAGCTTATTGTGAATGAAGAATGATAATACCTTGTTTTTTCCTAATTTTCATATGCATTGGGCTTGTCATGAGGAAATTGGTAGACTTGGCCATGAAGGACGTGAATAACACACAAAAAGAGCATTGGATTTGAAATTTGGAATGGAAACTTGGGAGTCTTAGTGGAGCGAAGCTTGGCATGAAAGCAATAGTCTAATTCAAGGACGTGCTTATTGAAATAAAATGACAAAAATGTATTATTTCTTTACTTGTAATTGCACCTTGTTTAAAACTTGTAACTTGTAACTAAGTTTGGACGTGGATTTTGGAATGATACTTGTGACTTTGATATTTGGAATAAGTTTTGTAATTTTGATATGAATTTTGAAAGAAGTTGAATGAAGAAACTTTGAACAAAATTGGAGTTTTTTGTTAAGAATGGTGATTTCACTTTGAGTAGAAATGACACAAACAAACATGACTCTTGAATGAAACTAAAAATTGGATGAAGCTTGAAAATGAGAACTGAAACATGAAATCAGAAATTGAAATAGAGAATGAAACTTGGAAAATGAAAATCTAATTGAGAAACTTGAATTGGCATGAATTTAGGCTAGGAATGAAATTGGAAATTGAATTTAAACTTTGAAATCGGAATTGAAATGGGTATCGAACATTTGAAATAGAATTAAAATAGAAATTGAAACTTGGAATTGAGTTTAGAACATTTGACATGAATTTAGCACGAAGTTGAATGAAGGCAAATAAAATGAGACTTGAAAATAGATAGTGAAACTTGGCATCAAAACTTGAATAGAATAAAAATATGGAAAAAGATGAAAAAACAAACTTGGAATTATAAATTGAATTTTGAAGAAAAGTTCGGAATTTTGACAAAGAATTTTTTATTGGTGACTTTAAATGGATCTGTAAGGCATTTGGAATTTTGGCAATGACTTAGAAGGGAAGTTAAAAATGGAACAAAAACAAATCGAGGCTTAGGGTGGAAATGTGCACTTCAAACTTGGAATTAGACCAACAACAAACACCAGAGAAAGCCCTAATCCCCCAATTCATGAGAACAAACATCCAATATTTGTTTCAAAACTAAAGACTTACTTGAGAATTCTCTTCCAAACCACATGTATGATATGAAATGTCAGGGGTAAAATTTAGGGTGTGACACCACCCAGTGAATGGACTTTTGCCAATCTGTGATTGGACTTTAGAAATTCGCCACCCGGAGGATGGACTTTGGCCAGTCTACGGATGGACTTTAGAAATTTGCCACCCAGTGGATGGACTTTTGCCAATCTGCGATTGGTCTTTAGAAATTTGTCACCTGAAGGATGGACTTTGGCTAGTCTACGGCTGGACTTTAGAAATTTGCCACCTAGTGGATAGACTTTGGTCAGTCTACGGCTGGAATTTAGAAATTCTCCAATCGGAGGATGGACTTTGGTCAGTCTACGGCTGGACTTTAGAAATTTGCCACCTAGAGGATGGACTTTGGTCAGTCTACGGCTGGACTTTGCAAGATATCAAACATGGATTATGTTGGGTATGAATATGTTGAATTGCATGGCGTGATGCCCCATGACACTGGGGATGCTATGTTTTGAGCATGTCAATGAAATGACGCAGATGCAAAGGGAATTCCTGATGAGGAAGTAATAAGTCTCTGTTGACTCTACTGAGAATGCAAATGATCGCCGATTCGATCTCGAGAAGCCCTGCAGGGATAACATCTCTGGTGGAGAAGGAATTATGGAACCTAAGGTATGGGGAGTATTTTCCTTTCAGTATTATAATGTGGGAAATAGAATTGGGGTTTTGAGGTATAGGTTTTAGGGTATGGGGTTTTGTGATGAATTGATCTTGTTGATGATAATTTTATATGAATTGTGATGTTTTTAATGATGAGTATGATGTTATAAAGAGGAATATTGAGGTTGATGGTGTTTTTCTGCTATGCTGCTGTCAAATGTGGGTATTTACTGAATTTATCGCAGAAGGAAAAGGCTGGAAATCGAAGAAAAATTCTGCAGAATCGCGAAGTTCGCTTAGCAAGCACAGACAGTTAGTTGGACGCACAGCGAGCAGAATGTCTCGCTTAGCGAGTCCTGAGAAACCTTGAAAAATGTCTTTTCGAAAACTGTTTTTGAGGTGGTATGCCCTGGATTTCTATGATGTTGTAGAGTTGTCACATGATGTGTTTTGGAGGCTATACGAGTAGAATTAGTAATTAATGATGTATGATGAATTATTTGATTTTCTTTGAATTATGAGGTATTATTTCATGATGTAGGAGTCTGATGTTAAATGAGTAAGTGGTATGATGTTCCATGAGTGTGTGTATATATATATATATATATATATATATATATATATATATATATATATATATATATATATATATATATATATGTGTGTGTGTGTGTGTGTATGTATGTATGTATGAAGGTATGAATGAGTATGAGGAATGATTGATTAATAGTGAATGCGGATGCAATGTTATGATGATTTGAGGATGATGTATGTATATTATGTCTTGCATTCATGGCATTGAATTATGATGGGGCTTCGGTCCATTAGTAGCTTCAATCTCATTGTGTGGATTGAAGTGATATGATGTTATGATGTGCTCCCTTAAGGGAGAGTTGATGGCTCAGTGCCCATCCATGAGGATGTTTCGGTACCGCATGCTTTAGTAAGAGGTTGCATTTCATTCTAAATGTCATAGCATGAGTTGCATTGATTTTTGTGTAATGATGAGATGTATTTGATGTTGTGTATACATGAGTATGGTGGATGTTATTATGATGTAATGAAAATGAAGATTAGTATAATTGAGCTAGGGATGATAGATTGATGTGGTTGTTATGTTTAAATTCTTATTTCTATATTATTTTATTGAATGTGAATTTACTCACTTTGCCTGCCTTCTGGTGATGGTCTATTATGTCATCCTGCAGATAATCAAGGTTAGCTCGGTGCGTTCTTAGCTCGGAGTTAGTGAGTTTATCGTGTTAGTTAGAAGTGGAGTCCTGCTCTGTGTCCAGTAACATCGGGATGGGTTCTCGCTTGAGTTGTTTATGTTTATTTGGATTAAGATGTTATTTATTTCGATTATTTTTTATTTCAATGATGTTTGGATTAAATATGAAGTTTCCTTTTTATAAAAGATGTTTATGATGTTTTGGTTGTTTTTCCGCTGCGTATTGTTTCAAAAAGAAAGACAAACGAGTTTGATGATTTTATTAACCCGTGTTACGGGACAGGACTCAATCTGATGTTTTATGATTTTTGATTTAAGAAGTAATGTGATATCTTTTATTGAGTTTTACTCTGATAAATGATTAAAATGTACATTATTGTGATGGGGTAGAAAGGGTGTTACAGACTTCAAAGGTGTATATGAACTTCTTGAATAATATCTTGAGGTATTGGCTCATGCCCAGATGAAAATTCCTCTTTGGAAGCTCTAATAAACCAAAACCCTAATTTGGTGCCTCAGATGATCTTGGGGCTTGAGTGACTTGCAATGATGTGAACTTGTGCTTGATCCTTAATGAGGGAGATCCCTTGATCTTTATAAATGATTTATATGCTTGAGAAGTTGAAGATCATGCTAATGCTTGATTGATCTTTTGCATGTGTCATACCCTAAATTTTGACCTCGAGATTTCACATCATTTGCATACCATCAACATCATCTGAATATATTTTTGGGCATCACTAATCCATTAAAGAAAACAAAGTTTGTTGTGTTGTTTCATCTTTGATACCAAATTAGGGTTTTGAGCCTTGTAGGAGATTCAGACAAAGGATCAATAAAGAATTGGCATGATCTTCAACTTCTCAAGCTCCTCAATCTTTCATAGAAGTCAAGAGGTCCTCAACATCAAAGATCAAGCATAAGATTGCACAATCTCAAAGCCCCAAGATCATCAGTGTCACCAAATTAGGGTTTTGACTAATCAAGACCTCCAAAGTGAAATTTTCATCTGGACATTGTCGCTCCCACCTGATGACACAGGGCCAAGAGGGGGTACAGACGCGAACGGTCGGCGAAAGAGAGCGAAAAGAATAGAGTCGCCAGCTAGGCATTTTTATCCCGAAGGAAAGGTAATGCTGCATAAACCTGAGGAAAGATGGATAAGACGGTTGCGAACCAGAGATACTGAGAAAGGGGGTTGGTTACAACCTGGGAAGGTATTAGCACCCAGATTGTCCGCCGTACTCGACGGGATCCACGCTTAAAAGATTTGTGTTTAAAGGGGTAGTGTCAGTGATATCTGTGTATCAAAGCTGGAAAGAATACAAGTGTCAATGTAAAAGGAATGTGAAGTGGAATATGAGAAGTGTCAGTGTAAGGAAAGAGTGAAGCTCAAGATATTGAGGCTTAAAGAATAATGCTGGAAGAGGGGGGAATATACAGAGACTTTTGTTCGATAACTGTTAAGTTATGTCTACGTATCCTCTTGTGCAATGAGGAAGTCAGAACACCGTAGTTCGACTCAAAGAGACTGAAAGATAAATTGACTTGTGAACTGCTTACCTGTCTATGCTCAAGTGTATGACCTGTCTGGCTCAGGTGCAAACTGTCTTGCATTAGACGGAAGAAGCGAGTCCTCGTTTGTGAGTGAATGAGGTGAGAAAAGAATCCCGGAGGAGACGATTATTGTTTGTTTTTGGGTTTTCAATCTTTTATTGCTTTTTGAAGTTTGTCATAAATTAATGAGCTTAAGCCTAAACCAAGGGTTAGTAAACTCATCACATCTTCCCTCTGGTTAGGGGTAATGAGAATACCTTAAGTATGAAGTAAGCACCTCATACTTAATCACCATGATGTAGGATTAAGATCATTAACCTACTTGTATTTATTTAGATGTTTTTGTTGTTTTGTTTAGTGTTAAGTAATGAGTTTAAGCCATAATCAGAGATTTAATGGACCCATTACACCATCCTAATAGAAGGATGATAGATGAGAACATTTAAGCTGAGGAAGGCTCCTCAACTTAATCCATGATTAGGGATTAACCTCATGACGAAACAAAGCCTTTATTAATGGATTTTAGTTAATGGTAAGGTTAAGAAGTGGATTTTAGGGTTTGTAAGACAACTTGAGGGGGACTTGTCCATTAACACAAGGGTTAGTCCTTCTTAACCAATTAAGGAAGAATTAGAACCCTAATGCAAGGCCCAAGTTACAAGCTTGATGTCTTAGTGATTATTAAGTGAATTGATTAAAGGATTTAAACACATTAAGGGTTTAACACTTAGGATTAAAGTTATACACTCCATCCTAATAGAAGGATGCAGGCATAAGATTAATCACAAAGCCTTAAAACCTTTAAGGTTTAGTCCTTGATTATGAGATGAGAAAAGAAGACTCAAGGATGACACAAAGGCAAAACTAAATGGGGGACTAATCAAACCCTAATTGTGATCATGCTTAGTTATACCTAGGGTTTATGAGGCTTAAGAAAGAAAGAGATCTTCAAAGGCCACCAAGGAGGAACAAGATGAAAGGGGGAGGAAGCAGAGAGAAGCAAGGCAACTTGCTTCACTTAAGAAGACAAGTTGCTTGATGAAAGAAAGTAAGAGATGAACATGAATGAGCAAGCTCACTCCAATACACAAGATAAAATGCAGTAATGGTGCATAAAAGAGATGAGAAGAGATTGTGAGAAGTGAAGGCAAATTCACTTCTCTAAACAACTTACCACCTGAAAAGTTAGCAAAAGAAATGAAATGCAATGAAAATGAGATGAAATGCCATGATGCAAGACAGAGTCAGAAACAAGATCATGATGTTAATGATGCCAAGAGAATATGCAAACACATGTCAAGAGTTGTGGATGATCATACAAGGATGAGGATGCAAATGAAGCACGTTTTGATCCATGAAAGTTCATGAAAGTTTATGTAATGCAAAGGATACAAAACATGGCAAAGGGATGATGCAATGATCAAACATGATTCTAATATGTCCTAAGATGTATTATATGTCATATGGATGCACAAAATGTCATGGCAAGTTCTTGAATGCAAACATATGAGAGATGGATACAAAGGAAGGCAAGAATTAGGGTTTACATACAATATGCAATACAAAATTCAAAATCAGAAGCAAATGACAAGATAAAAAAAATTGAAAATGGGATCAAAGGAACCCTAACCCTACACAAGTTCACTGCCCAAAGGAGGGGACCTAACTCTTAACCTAATGGGGGTTATGATTTTCTCAAGTTGGCTAGGGTTTTAAGGCACCTCAAAAGGAAAAATGCACATTAAATTGAAAATGAAAGATAAATTCAAACCAATTTTACCCTAAAAACTACATGATATGAAGGATGCAATGCAAGAAGAACCATCATCAAACTCTTCATGGTTAGGCAGAATGAATTTTTCTAAGGTTGGACCAAAATATTGCCTTTAAACCACTTTAATTCCAATGAAAATTGTCAAAATACATCAAGGACCAAAAAGAAATTTGTTTTGAGAGCTTGATAATGTTTCTAAATGTTCTAAAATGCAATGTGAATTTTTTTGTGATTTTTAAATACCTAAATGCATTTTTAGTTAATTAATTTCCATTAACTAATTAAAAATAAACATTTAAATGATTTAAAAATAATTTTTAATGCAAAAAATGAAAATAAAAATATTTTTGGGTTCTGAAAATTAATAAAAGGTTTGACAAAAAATTTCAGAATTTTTCAATGCATTTTTCTATTTTTAAAAATTCGTGTAAATAAAATACAAACAAAATGAATTAAAATTAATTAAATGGAGAAGTATGCAAATCCTGTGGCTGGAATTCAAATAGAATTGGAGGGAGTTGACTGGTGTCAGATCCTATGGTCCAGATTCAAACTGGCTAATTTAACCTAACCCTAATTAATTAATTTAAATAATCAGGATTAAAACTTAATTGGGAGATCCTGGCCCTAGGTTCACGCGCATTAAGCCTCATCCAACGCTCCAAGTTCAAACTGACTTAATTACATGGCTAAACCCTAATTAGGGCTAAACAAGTTCAGGCGACCGGAACAGTGGTTCCGATCGTCTTCTCCGGCGACCTCTCAAGAACAAAAACCTCCCTGGACCATTTTAAGAGCTGTAAAGCTCTAGATCAAACCTCTCAACCTCCCTAAACACGAATCCACCCTCAAAATCCATTTCTTTTCACTCAAAATCTATATACGAATCAAAACCTAAAAACGGCCAAACTTTCAAAGATGCAGTACATGCTCAATAATCAATCATTTTCAAAAATAAAAAGTGCAAAACATTCAGGGGAGCATGTAGATTATTTCAATAACTTAAAAAAAGGTTTCTGGAAAAATGATTTTGCGAAGCTACCTGAAGTGAAGCTTTCAACTTGGAGCTTTCAGACTGCTTCTCTGCTTCAAAACCCCTCCAATGATACCCCTGAAGAAGCTTTGAGACTAAATTGAAGTTTTTTGTGGCTAGTTTGTGAGATTGATGAAGTTCTGTCCAAAGGGGGTGAAAAATCGTATTTCTGCTTGGGGTGATTTCAGGGCCAGATGATGATTGGGAAATGGTCAGTGGATCATGGTGAATGGTTTTGTGAAGTTTGCTTTGAGGTTTTAGGCTTGTGTATTGAGATTCGAAGAAAAATGCATAAAGGGGGATTTTTTGTGAATGCTGACTTGTGGGAAGTTTCTGGCTTGTGTGTGGTGTGTTTTGGGATGCTTGAGGTCCACATATTAGACTCTCATTAGGCAGAGAGTTGGTAGTGGCACAGTTTGATTGGCATGGGCAAAAATGCAAAAAGTCAAAAGTATGCGTACTATAAGCATGGGCCATGGCAGAAAAGATCTAAAGGGGTGTCTTGCCTCAGCATGATTTATGGTGAGCCCTAGGATCAACAAGATGCAGCTGGATGGCTTGGATAGCAAGATGGCATGAGTTTTGCATTTTGCCCTCTTTGAAGTTTCTTGTGAACCAATGCATGAAATCTCATGATTTCTTGGGCAATTTGTAGCAAAATGAGTTATGTGATGTTGTTATGGTGTTTTGATACCAATTAGAAGTCAAACCAATCCTTGGACATAATTCTTGCAAGAATTCCTTTTTGGAGAATTTCATGGAAAATGGCTTATGAAAGTTTGTGATCCAAGGCATGAACCTTGTAAACTCTTGGGCAATTCTGATTTTGCTAAGTTGCAATATGTTTTAATGATGCCAAGAAGTCATTTAGAGGTCTTGAAAGTGCTTAGAACTTGAATTTGCAAAAATCTCTCTTTGGTGTCAAAAGTGGAAATTTAGTGATTTTGTCCAACTTTGACAAGCCATAACTTTTGATTCAAAATGAATTAGAATGAGTTCTTGTACTTTTTGAAAAGGGAATGATCCAATCTACAACTTTCATGACCAAAGTTTTTCCATTTGAAGCATTTTTGAATCAAAAAGAGGAGGTTGAAAAACTTTCCCAAAGTGGCAAGTTTACATTACAAGTCACTTTTCCAAAAAGGCAATTTTGCAAATGGCTTGAAATTCCTCAATTTTGTGAACTTCTAACATCTTCTATGATCAAATAAAGATCATACACATTCAAAATGATGGAGAACACCCTTTGGTTGGGTCATTGGGGGCCTCAGATGCCCTGATTTTGCACTGACTTGCTCAAGAAGTCATCTTGTGATCAGATGCCTTCCCCAGTGAATTTCTTCATAAAAATTGATATGCATGATCCTCATAACATATAGAGACCAATAGAAACAAGAATGACCAAAAAATTTGAAGTTATGGCCTCTGAAACCAAAACCCTAATTCTAGGTCATCTGTGCAGTTAAACCTGACTCTACTTCCATGCCTTTCTCAGTTCTTGTGATTCTTTGACTTCCTTGACTTTGTGAGGATATGATATGATGCTAGAACATACATGGACCCTCTTGAGATGATTGAAGACCTTTGGAGTGGCTCAAATAGCTCTTGGATTGCTCAGGTCACAAACCCTAGATGCAGATGCCTTTGAATTAATGCAGTGAAACAAAAATGCAATATGAGATGCTATGGTTGAACTTATGCAAATGAAAAGAGTTACAAGCCATGGTGTGAATGGGTGAGGGAAAATTTGGGGTGTTTACAGACATGAGTCAATACCTTAAGATATGGATCAAGTAGCTCATACGCACATTTATAGTCCATTCACAAGTTTAAAATAGCCTTAAGGGATGCATTTATCAAAAATCGGGAATTAGGGGCAATCTTAAGGGATGAGTGGACTTGCAAAAGGGGTAATCTTAAGAAAAGTGAAAATTTCACAAGTTATGAAAAAAATGTTCAAGTACCTAACTTCCAAAGGCCATAACTTGTAAATCTGGCAACCAAAGATTTTACTCCAATGCTCAAATGGTAGATCCCACTCCATACAACAAAGTTGTTGGGCAACAAACCCCCAAAAACCTCATGGATTTGAAGTTATGGATAGATCAAAATCAAGGAAATTAAGAATTGAATTTCAACACTTAGGCAAATTTTGCCTAAGTAAAAATCAGTCAAAACACCAAAATGTGGAGGAATTTTTCACAATGATCCAAAGTGAATTAAGTCCAATGGTGGACATCAAAGTTAGAGTACATCATCCCTCCTTTCCAAAGAGTCCAAAAGCACAATAAAACTCCACTTGAACAAAGAGTTATGGTGATTGCAAGACACCTTGCTGCAATTGTTTTTCAAAACCAGACTTGACCATTACTTGCCACACACGATTTTTCTTGTCAAGTTGCAATGAACAATGCCAAACTCATTCAATGCATAACAGAATGACTCACAACAAACCTACAAAGTTGGACCAAAGAGTCAAGAATTGGACTTAGCATGTGAAGAATCATCATTGAAAAAACATTGAAATTTAACTTTGGCATTTGGCATTTATGTGAGACATCAAGGTTGCATGACTGAAGCACAAAATATTCAGAGCAAAACCACCACAAGAAGTATTCCAACCTGCAAATGCAGTTGAGTCAAGATGCTTAGAGGACTTTGGTACCTTGGCATTTAAGTAAAGTGAAGTATGACAAAAACCATTGGATAATAGAGTGATCCCTTATCATACATTATTTCTTCAAAAACAAACTTATTCTCCTATAAACAGAGGTCATGTCTCATCTAAAACACACCAAAACATCATAACACATGTTTTCTCTCATTTCACTCTTCATCCCAAATTTCCAAACTCTTAAGAAGTGAGAATCGAATTTCCAAACAGAGAGCTTTTCAACCCAAACCAATGATGTAAACACGTCATATACATCATATATGAGTGATCCAAACACTTAGATAACATTTGTAACATCAGATTCATCAAGTTCATATCTCACTCAAAGGAAAGTTACACTTGGATTCGAGCTACACAATTCAGAAGGTTGCAATCCATTCCAAGCATATCAACACACTCCTTGAGGTCCAAGGAAGTTGTCCAGATCATCAAAACACTTATGTAACACCTACAACTGAGAATTCAAATTCCTCTTGCACGAGTAAGCCTAAACCTCGCAAAATTCTATGAATCATGCATCATAAATTTATTTTCAAGTTACCAACATACTTCTGATAGTTCATAGAATGTTTTCCCTCAATCAATTGATATGTTTATTACGTGTGTAAGATTGCATGATAGTTTTTTCAAAAACTAGGATTCATATGTTCATCACATGATAATTCACTCCACACTTAAAATAAATGAAATTAATTGGTATCATCATATTTCTTAATTAGAATAGATTTTAATTCTATCCTTTTTCAAATAACTGAACAAAACAACTCAAATTAAAAATAATCTCTCACTTCACTTCTATTTTCCTCCAACCAAACACACAATAAAGTATCAAAAATAATCTCTTCTCTCTCTTCACTTCTATTTTCCTCCAACCAAACACACCATAAAGTATCATTGGGAGGGTAGATTTACATAGGGGAGACATAGAGACAAGATTGTGTGAGAATGCGTGTATATTTTCATTTCAACAAATTTGAAAAACGGGTTAAATTGGTGTTTTTCTTTTGCACTAAGAAATTAATCACTCGCATCAAAGAGGACTACAATAAACCACAAAGCTCTCTTTCAAGAAAATTTAACACAGTTGTGTGTGGCCAGAACTGAGTTTGAGATTTCTAACCATATCATCAAAGTGCTTTTGGATAGTGAGAGATTTAGTGTGTTTGGAAACAAGATGAGTCACCGCCACCTCACAATTCACATCCCTTCAACCATGATTTTTAAGAAGCTACTATTGTTAATTTTTGCTAAACATGTCGCGTTTTTTCAAAATTCCAAACATAGTTTATGTTTGGAATTCTGGAAGAAAAAAAAACACGGTGCGTTTACTGCTAGTAAATGCTAATAGTAGCTTCTTAAAAATCATGGTGGAAGGGGTGTGAATTTGTGAAACGTTAGGTGGCGGTGACTCGCCTTGTTTCCAAACATACATAGGCTTAATTGAATCATATCATTTTAGAAGCCACCACTTAAATGAGTCTAACTAAATCTTTAAATTTGACTTAATAAAAAATATTAAAGTTTGATGCCATCCATCATACTACATCGCACCTTATATTTACAGTGCTCAGCAAAATGAATATGCATCATGGTTCTTGCGAGACGCTTTTATAATGAACCACAAAAAATGACAAGAGGTGTGGACGTTAAAAGTTAAAAACCAATGACCTCTTTCTAAAACTATCTATTTTCTCCCAACTACAAACAAAACCTTGCCCATACGTGGAAGATAGACATCAAAAACACTAAGCTCAAAATTAAATAGACATACTAGATGGTATTAGAAGACACTCAATCCAATTGCTGATATTTCTTGTGTGCTTGTGTCCTCTCTTGTTCATATTGATAATTTGGAAGTTCATAGCAAACCATTATCTTCAATTGATATGCACCCTACATCAGCCTACAATAATATTAGGTCACTCTACAAATGTCAAACACAATTTCAATATTATTAAGCATAAAAATCTATAAGAATGTGATGACATTAACTACTATTAAGTAAGGGTGGCAAACAGACATGTCCTCCCCGCAAAAGCCCGAAAGAAACGGGGCAGGACGGCATAGTTGAGGGTGCGGATCTAAAACTTTGACCAGCCCCATGAAAAAATGAAGACAGGGCAGGGTGGGCATGCGGGTCTGGCGCCCCTAAAGGCTAAAAATTGCAAATATTCTTGTTAACGTCTGCCCGCAAAAAATAGGACGGGGAGGAACAAGCATATATCAATTAAAATTTAAGATCCTTAGTTTGATTCAGTTACTTTAGGCGTATATCTATAAATGTTTTAATCGATGATTACAAACAGTCAAGATGGAAATTATCAGCTAACCTTGTTATATACATCTGGCAGTTATGGCCTGAACTAGAATGCATCATCTATCTACTCTTAAAATGTTGTTGCATATGTGACCCCTTCCTACTGATTCCCGTTGAGGATCTGTTGTCCAGTGGCCATCAACAACAAATTTTATCTACAACAAACAAGTAGTTATTAAATCTTCAAGTATTTTGTAAATTCAATTAAACTTTAGGGGAAGATACACACACCTCATATACACCTGGATATAGCCACAGCATCGCTGACCAAAATCTGGATTTTCTGGATATAATCACAAAGAATTAAAGATATCAATATTTTACTAAGACATCTTAATCAGACAATTGTTGCTAATTGAAATTTGAATTGAATTTGAAGCCTCAACAAATTCAAGAATCATATGATGTTAAAATATTTAGAACCTTGATCCACCATGGTCTATAACACTAGTTAATGGCTGAGGTTGAGGGTCCATCTTTATTGGGTGATGCCAGCCGTTGAAGCTTCCAGCTACCTCCACGACATCACCCTCACTGGAGAACTCAATAAGAACCTGGAAATACAAGGAACACGGTGCTATCAGTAGCTCAAGAAATTTTAATCAGAAACTTTTCTAGAAAAGCTAACCACTAGGACTAGAAAATGCAAGACCCTCCTAATACATTAGTGGACTAAAAGTTCACAAGAACACAGATGCAATACCTCCTTGAGTCCTGAAAGACTTTCTTCAGCTTCAAGCAGCTCTGCATCTTTTTCAGATAGAAGTTTTTTGGCTTTGCTGATTTCCTCCTCCGCCTTGGTATGCAAGACAGACAAAGCATGCTGAAAGCAAATACAATATGTGGCTAAGCAAGTTGAATGGAATTACTCATAAATTACGGAGAGGGATGGGAGAAGAGCTTAACACAATATCTTTAATTAAAAAACATTTTCCTTCCTCTGAGCTATAGATCCGCAAGATATTTTTTTTTAAAACATTCATGTGCTAATAAGACTCACGAATAACTCAGCTTTCTTTAACAAGCTAGATCTTGTTAACACAAAAACAAATATGTACAACGTTATTAGATTTGGGTCACATACTTGACTTGGTACACTTAATTTCTGAAATCCTAGAAAAATAAAACAAGTTCAATGCAATAACATAAAGTCTCCCAACACTGTTTCCGGACAACAAGCTTCATACAAACTTGAAACAATCGTGTACAATTTCTTACAATCAAAGTGTATAAGTTGTGAGTCAAAGATCTTTTGAAAAACAGAGTGACTACCCATTAGGTTTCAAGTTTTAATAAATTTTCACACTTGTCAATCTATAATTGTCGGCCTTAAAAATGACTTGCATGTATGACACAAATTTGAGGAGTTTCAAATGCTGTCATTAGTAATTACAGGAAGTAGAGAGACCCTTTACAAAAGTTCTCTCAAGATGGAGAACGTCATACATACACATCAAGCAAATAGGATTCATATTTGGCACATATTTCCCGTTCGCACTTACGTCCCGTCCATAAAAAAAAGTAAAATCAAACACCGGGCACCCAAAAAGTAGTTCTTAAAGAAAAAGAAATTGAAAATTATAGTATAGTAACTTTTGCTGATAAATGAAAACTAAGCTACATTCATTTATTTCTCCACTACATATTTGATGTTGCCTCTTTCTTTTTCTTTTTCACTCATGCTCACTTGTTTCTATCTTTCTAGCATCTTTAGTCTTAGGCATAACGACTTTAGAAATGTTCTTCTTTTTTCCTTGGTAAATAAAAGGTGCCAAAGCACAGTGATGTGAAATGTTTATAACAAGTGCTTTGGCCATACAGCCAATGTGGTTAACAATATTTATACACACACGTCTTGTAGGGTCAATTTTCAGAATTAGATCAGTTACCTTTTCCTTCTCAATCTGCTCCTTCAGCCGAGTCAACTCCAACTCCTTCTGGTACTATGCAACAAATAGCATTTGCAAAAGGAAGAGAGAGGGGGGAAAAGAGAGAGAATGATAACAAGTTATATTCATAAATTAAACCAGTCTAAACAAAAAAAAAAACTCGTAAATATCTAAATCACAACAAAAAAAAAAACTTCATAATTACTACCAGCATGAACTTGAGATGATTTATCTCACTTTGATTTTGTACATTTGGAGCCTGCATAATGAGATTATGTAAAAAAAAAAAAAGCAAACAATTTAAATCTCAATTTAAGTTATCAGTGAAGATCGAATTTATAATGACCTCGGCATCCAAATCCTTGTCAAAATGAGTTATTGGATCCTCATATGGCATGTGATCATCCCTGTATATATTTTGAATACAAGTAAAAAAGAGGATCACAGTTCAGATTCAAACATCAATTAACCTCCAACAGTGGTAGTTGGCAATTAGCATCCATATAATACAGAAAACTTACCAAAGAGGTTGGTTCAATTTTCCAGGCGGAATAACTTGATTGGATGTTGGTGAGTTCCCATTAGGTACAATGGCATTATTCTCTTTAGGTGGACGTGCACCTAGTGGCATATCAAAAATAGATTCTGATTCAACATACACTTTGCTATCCTAAAAATATGAGACATGTTCTAAGAATCAAACAACTAGACTTATGTATGCATTATCAAAAAGTAACAGAAGGGAAGTTCCATAAAATGTATACTAAAGAGAGAGAGTATTCTTGAACTGTCTTACTTGAATGGTCCATTACAATGGCTAAAGCCCAGGCACTTGTTGGCAACGTAACCCAACATTAAAGTGAAAAATTGAAGTGAAGCAGAGTAGATAGATATCTTATGCATTGCGTTATAAAATTTACTAATGGAGAAATCTGGCAATCATAGTATCAAATAACTATAGGACTCACACTGCAAGAAATAAAAGAAAATAGAACACGGCTTCTTTTTCCACATTTTTTATTTTTTTCTTTTTACTCGGTATACCAAAACTCATTTCATAAGCTTTTGTTATCAAAGGCAAAATTGTTGGCATTCATCACAATGATATGAATATTAGACTTACCTTCAACTGCATCTAAATCTCCATTCTGAATAAAATTTGCAACCCTTTCCTCCAAAGATAAGCTGGACGAAGTTTCAAGATTTACATCACCGATGTCTGCAGAACAAATAACCGAATCAATCTTGCTCTCAAAAAAATCAGAGGTTTAGTAAACATCTTCAGTAATATAGTTATTGTAGATAACTACACCTTCTAAAACACCCCAGTCCTTTTGCTCCATGGACACTTTGTTTCCAGTGTCAAGATCAGGATCCTTAAATGAAGTGTTGGAATGGTTTTCCTTGGAAGGAACTGACAATGGAAACGTAATATCTCCAACCATTTTTGCCGTTAAAGTGTCCTCACGCTCTGAATTTCCAAACAACGTTGTCTCAAATGGGGATTCACCAGAAATTTCAGTTGGCATGGAACTTAATCTATTAAAATTGGGATAAAAACCTTCTGTTGAACTACTGCAATCATTATCCACGGTTGTCACTTCAGTTGGACGGAAATTCCCCTCTGCAACGTTGTTAACCACTTCAGCATAATCTTTGAGTTCCCCTACCCCATCCTCATTCTGACCTTTAAATTGTATTATGTTCAATCATTAGTCATGATTGTGAATAATAAGAAAAAGAAATCATTAAGAAAGAAGAAATCTATTTGACCTGTTAATACATCCACACTATCATTTGCAGAATCCAGTCTTTCATCTAAAATTTCTCCCGTGTTTAAAGAATCAATGTCACCACATAACGAGCTTGTGAGAAGATCCTCAATCTTTTTATGACCCCTCCGTCTAACAATGTTTGCCAGGTCATTCCTATAAACACGAGTTAAATAGACAAAATAATTACAAACTAGTTTAAAACACACATACCCTCGAGGTCATTAGTCCTATACAAAGTTTTCATTCCCTACAAATAACAAAATTACGAACTTATAGTGTCTACAGAGGGACTATTTCAAAGCAAAAATGGTATTCAAATTTTAAATGCATCATTATAGAGAAAAAGACATTCCAACTATGTCGGTACCTACCTCACACTTTACCAATCATTTGCAGCATACCAAAATTTATTAAGAATAATAAACCCTAAAGAGTAACTAATAACATGCAATTTAGTACTAATTTGCAGAGACTGAAAAGTAGGTATGAATACTAAATAAAATTCAAGATAATCAATTATAGAGAATAAAAAAAACATATTTAACCCTATTTTTCTTCTATAATCTTACTGCTGTTTATTTATATCCTGCTTTCTCTGTTTTCTACCAATTGCATTAACTGCATCAGCTTCTATAATTCTATTATAAGAACAGTCCAGAATAGAAGTTCTCTCTCTTTTATTTAAAAATAAAATATCAAAAAATTGATAAAATTGAAAAACTGAAAGGACCTTCCATGGAGTATAAGCTCTTTGGTAGAGGGAATGTGATCGTGAGGGAGTCCAACTTCAGCGAGAAATTGCCGAATCTCGGAGCAGATCTCATCATCGGTTTTCAGCTTTCGAGTTTTCCTGAATTCATCCAAATTAAGAATTCAAAATCACTTCACTAGTTACTGTTATAATAAAATAAAAAGAAGAAGAGAACGGCGAAGAAAGAAGGTTCACCGTGCGGTTGTGGTGTTGCTGGTTTGCGAAGCGAGGAGGTGGAAGTGAGTGGAGGAACTGAGAGGGAGAGAGATGGTGGTTTGGTGTTGCGTTGAAGAGAACATGCACTTGTTGCCGCTGCTACATGGATGCGTGATGAAGCAGTTTGGGAAGTAACAGAGGCGCAGTGTTGTTGTGGTGCCCATTTACACCCTTTTCTCTGCTTTTCCTTTCTCAGCTGAACTGAAAAAGGAACCTTGAACAGAGACGGGTGAATAGTAGTGATACTGACACTGTTATTTCTTTTTATTTGTGCTAATTAATTACTGTAATAATCTATTTAGTTGCTGTCTCTTCATCATTTTGATTGTTAATTTGAATGTGAATTTATTGTCTTTTGGTACTGCTAAATTTATTTTTATTTTTTTTAAAAGTCATTGAATTAATAAGAATACCGAGGGTATTCAAATCTTTACCTATAAAAGAAATTTTCCACCAATTCTCATTCTATAAGGGATTCATGCAAAAATAATAGAAAGATGAGTTGGAGTAAGGAATGTCTCCAATACAACCTCATTTTCACACATTAAATTTTACATTTCAATATAAATTATTCACACTAACAACATGATCCTTGAAGATGATTTTGTTTCTTTCTAACCAAATTGCCCAAAGAACTGCAAGCCAAATAGCCCCTTTGGAACAATTAGAAGCAGAATTTCTAAAACTAGAATTTCAATCCAACCAATAGCTCAAAACGTCACCATTGAAAGACGAAGGTATACCACTCCATAAGCTAATATTCTTCCACATCAGGCCAGCAAATTCTTTCACATCAGGCCAGTAATGTCACAGTTAAAGAACAAATGAATTAAGTCTTCTTCTTGTATTTCACACAAACTACATTGAGTGTTTTGAATAATGTTTCTCTTCTTCAAAGAATCCTTTGTAGATAATCTATTCCACAACACCCTCCATCCGAATTGAATGACTTTCGGCGGAATTTTGCAATGTCATAAACACATGAAACCGAAAGATTTCTTATTTGATATAGTATAAACAATTTAATGTATAGGTAAATTTAAAATATTTTAATTGGTTATAAATTAAAATAAATAAGAATTATATAAACTAAATTGTAGTATTAAACAATAATACTAAAAATGAAAAAAAAAATGTGAAATAAAGAAAGAAATAAAAATGAGAAAATTTAACTTTTTAGAATAACAATTTTATCTATCAAATTAAGATAATTGTTAATTAAAAATATAAATATTTTTATGAGAATGACCCATAAAATTGAGCATTTAATATGATTATAAAACAATATATATAAAATTGAATTTTTTTAAATAACCTACTTTATTAAATTTATTTATGAAATAACGTAGTGTTCAAATTAATTACCAAACTAATGTAGTTTGAAAGCTCATTCGTTAAATTGTTTGGCGAAATAGTGCAAATGTGTTTTTTTTTAGAAAACACACACATGCATCAAATGAATTGGCTCATGAGTGTTTTTTTTTTGTTTGTTTCACACTAAGTCGCCAAACGAATTGGTGTATTAGGTCTATTTCATTTTTTTTGTTTTTAAACTGTGTCGTCATTTCAATTGGCTCATCACTATCATTTTTTTAAAATATTTTTAATATTTGATTAAATTAAATTAAAAAAAATCAACGAAGAAAAGTATAATAGAAAATCAATAAATAAAGAAATAGTAGAAAAGAAATAAATATGATATTACTTAAAAGTAACTATTACAAATGATCAATTTCCCGCCCGATCTAGACGTCCCCAGTTCCACATGCACGTGGATGACCCCGCCTTCGAACTCTATTACAAGCTTGTTGAGGTGTCTCTAGTCTTTGCGTGTTTGGTGGAGGATGTTGTTGTTGGTCTGAGGATCCCTGAGTGTTTGATATGTTCGCAATCATTTATCCCAAAAACCTATTGGGTTGATGCCAACGGCGCTGCCGTAATCCAATTGAGTGTCCATGTTTTCAAAGTTGGGACGTAGTGATTGGGTTGGGTTGGGTGAGGACGGTACGATCGACCGAATGGGAATATTGCCTCGTTTTGAGAATGATACAATGGTGGATGGCTATAGTGGGTTGGGGTTGAGTGGAAGGAGTTATCGGGGGTATATTTGGGTAGGTTAGGCTCGTGTTGCTGTGATTGTGTGTGTGGAAAGAATGGGTTGTGGGTTTGGATGAATGGTTGATGAGTGTTTGATGTTGATGGTTGGAATTGGGTGGGTATATCATGGTGTGGGGTTGGTGGTTGAGCGTATCATACTGCTTGCGAGCACGGGTCAATCAAATATGGGTTATCAGACACCCACTGTTGCGTTGGAACTGACCTAAACCAAATCAAATATTCTCTAGTTGGTCTAACATTTTTCCTGACTGGGTCGTTTAAGACGTGTTGACAGAGATATCTCCATTGTTGATGCAACTCACTGGCAAAATCTTTCCAATCATTCAAATTCCACTGGGCATCTACTCATCTTAGATGCCAGTCTCCCAAACACGTCGGAGGGCTTGGAATATCTTGTTGCATTTCGAACTGCATTTTCACCCTATCAGTCTGGTGCATTTCAATTATAGTGAACTGAATGATTGGTGTCTTTGTTGTCCATATTTCAACAACCTCGGGGTTAGGTTTATGGCCCATGCCTAGATATGGTCTCCTGTAGACAAGGATTTTCGACGCCATGAAATAAATACTAAATTGATATATTTCGACTAAAAAGGAGAAGACATTAAAGGGATCAAGTTTCAACCAAGCAAGTGAAGATATTGTTTTCTGACGTTTTAGGCAGATGAAGAAGGCATGGTTTCTACAAGATCAAATTAGAAATTTTCGACAGTTCGTCAGCGTTAGTTTCGTTTCGACAAATTCGACAACTTTGAAGAAATGCGTCATTTCGACGTAGGAGAAAATATTCAAATTTTAATAGTTGACACGTTTGGGAGAAGGACGTGTGGAAGCGTTTGGTAAAAAATGACATGCCGAAGGCCAAGTGACGTATTTGTAGGATTTGTCCGTTAGTTAACAGTCATTTCGTTTATGTATAAATAGAGTAGTTTCTTGTCAGAATCTGTGTTTGAAAATATTGTACAAACTTCCTATAAAAATACTCAAAGTACCTGTGTGTGAAAAAAGAGTCTTGTTCTGGAAAATGTACGTGCGTAACACCAATTTACTTTATCCAATTTAATAAAATTCTAAGTTATTTAACATTCATTTACACTTTGCAAGTCGTTTACTTGTTCTTCGCCATTTAACTTTCTACATTGTCAAATTCTCCATACTTTTATGTTTCCTTTAAGAACTTTACTTTGCAATTTACCTTACGCATTGTCAGAATTCACTTTCTTTAAGTTTTCGCCAATAATTTTACCTTTTTACTCCACCATAAGAATCATACATAAAAAACCTAATAGAAGTGAAATCATAAAGAGTATTAAAGTTATATTTTTCGACAAACTTCGTGCTTATGACCTAGGATTTGTATGGTTGATCCTGCAAGTGAACCAATTTTAACATAAATTGGAAACCAGAGGTTGTTCGCCAAAATCAACTACGAACAAATTGGCATGCCTAGTGGGACATTGGTGCAAAATTAAGAAAATATCACAATCACTCTGAATAAAAAAGGTTATACTTCATTGTATGATTCTAAGAAGCGGTAAATTAGTCGTAACTAACGCAAAAAGACCTAAGAGAACAAGAGTGAGAAGAATGGTGGATCCGTCAAATAGTCAAAACGAAAACACTACGATGCTTAACCCTACCCCTTCGATAGGAGGAAATACGAGGTCAATCTCTGTATCAGAGGCCATACCTTCGTCATCAGGGTCAACACCAGCATTTGTAGCATCTTAAAATGCGCCCAGCTTCTCCACTATGGGCCACCAAATGCCCATAGGGGCACCTCCTCCTATAGGGAGTATCCATAGGCCTTTTGCGACGAATTTTACAATGCCTCCATATGGTAGAGAACAACCTTATGGAATGCCAACTACAACGATGGTAAGTTTGCAAAATGCATCCTCACTATATTCTGATTCCTTGGTCAATAGGTCTTCACCATTACAAGGATCAGGATCTGGGGGAAACTTAGGCAAATTGAATCAGCCCCCACCAGGATTCCAAACTTATATGCCAGCAATCATAAATAATTTTGCGCAGATAATTAGACAACAAATCGATGAAAGCAATCACGACATGGTCCAAATGTTGACAAAACAGATGGGAACAGTGTTCAATCCTTTAATACAAAACACCACCCAGACAAACCAATTATTGACATAACAAATGATACGCATTAATGATTTCTTTGGTGTTCCTCAGACTTGACAACCAGAACAAATAGTTCAGAACCCTAGGTTAGGTATCGAAGAAGAACCCACAATAAATCAAAGACTTGCAGACATTCCCCGGGCGAACCTTAGGAACCAGGAGGAAATAGTCGAACAACCTCGTGTAGAAATTCCTGCCCAGCAAGAGCCTAAGAGGATATTAGTCTAGAGGGGTCAAAATGCTGATAATATAGTGCAACAAATGCGACATAATAATTTGCCCGCCGAAAATAATCTAGCAGCCATGGTCGAAAGGGTAATGGCGCATAATGGGGTAAATGTAGGATTACAAAGACCCATTTATATATCTCCATTATCAGAATATATTCCGCAACAGGAATTGCCCCAAAGATGGAAAGTCCCTAAGTTCACCAAATTCTCAAGGGACACTAGTGAATCCACCATAGAACACGTTGCACGTTACCTGATCGAAGCAGGGGAAATAGCCCAAAATGAGAATTTGAGAATAAAATACTTTCAAAGTTCTTTGACGAAAAATATGTTTACTTGGTTCACGTCCTTGCCTGCAAGTTCAGTATATACATGGACTCAATTAGAAAGGTTATTCCATGAACAATTCTATATGGGACAAACCAAAATAAGCCTAAAAGAGTTGGCCAGTGTTAAAAGGAAATTCTTTGAACCAATAGATGATTACCTGAACAAATTTAGATTACTAAAGGCAAGATGTTTTACCCAAGTGCCTGAACATGAGCTAGTCGAAATGGCCGCAGGGGGATTAGATTATTCTATAAGAAAGAAACTAGACACCCGATATTTGAGAGATATGGCACAACTAGCAGACAGGGTGAGACAAGTCGAAAGACTAAAAGCTGAAAAATTTAAAGCAAATAAAAATAAGAAGGAAATAGTGGCTTATGTGGGAGTCTGCCAAGATGACGAAAATAATATAGACGAATTAGTTAGTTTCGAAGGACAGGAAATTGACTTAGAAGAATTAAAACAAGGGCCACCTTGTTCATGTAAAGGATTGGTTCCATCGAACGAAAAGAATTCAGTCGAACCTAAAAAGAATGAAATGTTTCCTAAAAAAACATATACGTTCGACGTCACCAAGTGTGATGAAATCTTCGACTTGCTAGTTAAAGATGGTCAAATGATAGTACCACTAGGCACAAAAGTGCCTCCTGTGGAACAACAGAAAAAGAGAGGTTTTTGTAAGTACCACGGTTTTTTAGGTCATAAAACATCTCAATGTTTCCTTTTCAGGGATCTTGTAAAGAATGTTATCCGCGACGAAAGGCTGGAGTTCGGTGACAAGCAGAAACAACAAATGAAATTGATTTAAATTCTATGCAGAATGTCGAAATCCACTATGTTGAGCCATCCATCATAAACATGGTAGAAGTCGAAGAAGGTTCTGAATATAGTTTTGAGATGGTGGAAGCCATTGAAGGTTTCGACAACAACATCAACATGGTGGAGATTGCTGATAATCTTATAATCCATGACAAAGTCACTGAGTGGAAGAACGTTGAACACCTTGTGCAAGGGATTCAACTGGTTGCGCCAACAAGGAGGCTACTGAAGGCCTGAATGACACAAAAGATGCTGAAATCACTGAGGATTCTGGAGAAATCAAAAATGGCGAAATCATTGAAGGTTCCGTCTCAAAGAACATGAAGGCTGCTGAAGGCCTCAACGACTCGAGCAAGGTTGAAGCCACTGAAGGTTACAACAAAACAAGCAACGGCGAAGTCACTGGGGATTCTATCGAAGAAAGAATGAAGGCTATCGAGAGCCTCAAGATAGCAGAAAATCAAGTAGCTACTGATAATCTGATTAACATTGAAAGGGAGGCCACTGAAGGCAACAGTGTCGAAAAGATGGTTACTGGAGGCCTCACTATTAACACTGAGTTTGATAAAGATGCTACCAAGGTGAAGGCAAGGATTGTTGAAGGTCCTGAGAAGTCAGTCGTGTATGAAATCTTGCGTAGAACTATGGAAGACCCCAGAGGAAAGTCATTCGAAAATTGTTGCCAAGATGTCAATGGAGAGTTATCCCCAAATAAAGAGCAGGGAGAAACAAAGTAAATAGGTGAAACTGAGCAAGCGCTTGTTGAAAAGATGAACCAACTAACTATTGGCGGTGAAAAAATGGGCAGTATCAACATGGTGGAAACATCCCAGAAAAATCAAGCACAGACTCCTGAAGAACGCCATCGAGAGGAGTACCAGAGATTGGCATATCCAAAAGAAGACGAAAGCTTGATTAAGTTCATCCAAAAATGCCAAAGGAAAAAGGCTGAAGTGATGTTGTGCCTATGGTGCAGCGTTATCTTCGATAGGAAGGTAGCAAGCGATCTGGAGGTAATAGAGAAGTCCAAGAGGAAAGGAAACTGGGGGGCAATCCCAGCTGCCAAAACATAGAGATACGATCCAAGAAGGAGTGAATACCACTACCTGAAAATTGGAGGTCGAAATTATAGTTCATACAAACCAACAAACACAGTTGCTGATGATAGATGGGTGTAACCAATTAGGGACGCTCAGGGACGAAAAGACTGGAGAAGCTTCGACGTACAAAGAGGCCCTTCGGTAGCGGAAAGAAATGAGATCGAAAAGCGCAAACCAAGAACCTATCCTTCTGAAAAATATAAGGGTAAGAACCCCATGACGGAGTCCTAGTGGAGAAGGTTCCAAAGGCAGAAGAGAGCAGACAAAGAGGTTGCGGGGAAAAGCATGGTCGAAAAAGATGTCATCAAGGAAAACGAAGATGCGTCCAACAATAACATCCAAGGGATGGACAGAAAAGAATCATCCTACAACAATGATTCAGGAAACAAGGTTGAACAAATCAAACCCAAAAAAAAAGCCCAAGAGGATGAAAAGATGATTAATGATTTCCAATCCGACTCAGAGGCATCTTTTGACGTCGTCTGCAACGTGGTGTCAGTCCTGCCCAGAGACTATGACAGGGTAATGGAGATTGAAGAGAAAGACGACAGTATGGAAGAAGAACAAATGGCACATATACCTGTTTGCTATTATATAATGAACAATGGCTACGTAGAAGGAAAAAAATGTGTTCTTTGAAAATCCAGATGACTCGATGAAAGGGCACTTGAAGCCCTTGTTCAAAAAAGGGAAAGTTGAGAATGTCAGAGTGAACAAGATACTGATAGATGGAGGAGCAACAGTTAATCTGATGCCTCATTTCATGTTAAAGAAGATTGGTAAGGATGCCTCCGATGTTAAACCTCATAATATGGTGTTATCAAATTATGAAGGAAAAATAATATAACACCTCAAAATTTGCCCTCTTATTTATTATCAACCTCGAGTGATTTACGCTTCATTCCTGCATCATTCCGCATATCATTGCATCACATTTGAAAAATAAATAAATAAATAAATCATCATCCTTTGCATATGCATGAGGTGTGTGGTCGATCGAGGCTTGCCAAACGTTGGAGTTCAAGAGAAAAATAATATACCAAAAATAATCCAAACCACTTCCAAGTTAACCAACCAAAAAAAGGGAGATTTCACCTTTCCCTCCATTTTCCTTCCGTTTTCCTTCCACTTTCCTTCCACATTTCCTTTCATTTCTCCCCCTCTTATTTTTTCCACTTCAATTCCACTCATTTTCCCTTGGATGCTTCTACCATGTTCTACAACCTTCTAGAGTATTCCATGGAATATTCCAAGGAATATTCCCTCTCCAACCCTAACCCTAACTAACTACAAACCTAACTACATTCCTAAACCTAATTCCATTCCCAAACCTAGCTCCAAGCCTAGCCTCTATATAATCATTAATCACTTCAATGCAAAAGGTTCCCAAGTTTTGTTCCCAATTTTTCCACTTTCTCACAATTTCTAGAATCACTTTTCTCTCTCACTTTTCCTCCATTTCCCTTTTCATCAAAGCTTTTTTTGAAGAAGCTTTTCAAGTTTCACATTGAAACTTGAAGATCTTAAAGCTTAGCCTCCAACCCCCATTGAATTGTGGATTACAGAAGAAGAAGCTACTGATTTTTGTGAAGATTTTGACTTATCAGAAGTGTAAGAAGGCTCAAGCATCAAGAACACATTTATTTTGCGAATTCGCGGTTTTCTTGGTTTTCTCTTCGATCAAGCTCCGATTCTTGCAACATTTACCGAAGCATTTCTCCGCTTCGGAGGTTGGTGAACTAAAACCATGCTAGCTTTAAATTATTCCCTCCATCTCGCCATTTTGGTATTCTTTAAGTGCTTTTCGTATTGCTTGTGATCTATTACGTTTTCGTTATGTGTTGCTTGCGATTTATGGATGTTTTATGGATTAGAAGTTAGGGTGTAGCTTGTTATAGGTTCTAGCATCTGTAAATAAGCCCTAATTGATTAGAAATTTGTGTTAACATGATTAGATGTGTGTTAGGGTTGTTTAGAAGTAAGTTTGTGGTCAAAAACACTTATTTCAAAATAATTTTTCACTTTCTGTTCAGCGTTAACCGGTTAACGCATGCATTTTGGCCACAAATTGGTGTTGTCTGGGGTGCGTTAACCGGTTAATTGTTTGGTTAATCGGTTAACGCTATAGAAATTCAAAATTTTAGCTTATTTGCTTGCTTTTTCTTGCTTCTTTGTGCCTCTAATGTTCATACATGTTTAGGTACTAATTTTAGGGAATTTTCTTGGTTGGTTTCGACATCTCATTCCCCCATTTCGAGTCGTTTCGACGCGTTTCCGTTCATGTTGCATATTATGCGTTTATGTTTTCATTTGTGTATAATTTGACTCATTGCATTTTGTTGCTTTGTCTATGCACCATTTGGCATGTGAATAATCATGTTGCATTCTGTTTTGCATCTTTTGCACAATTCGTTAACTCATTTGCATTCTATTGTATCTATATATATGTTGCATTTCACATAACCATGTATGTATGTGCATTTGATTGCATTTGGTTACATGTTTGATCATATCATTCACATCAATTCAATTCTGAAATTTGCATTGAGCTTGGCATTCTTGTTGATTTATCATGTTGCATATTCATGATCAATGCTCATTATGTTCATATGTCATGTTCATGTGCCATATTTTGCATACTTGTTGCATAATCAATCATGTGGGGCATTCTTGCATAATCCTCCCAAAATAATTATGTCACTCATTTGTGTATGTTGATCTATGTTCAAATGTATATTCATGATTAATTGGTACATTTTTCATTAAGTTTGTGCATTAAAAAATGAAAATAATCAAATCCGCATTTTACATTTCATAGGTGACTTTGCATATAGGTGTTGTAAAATACATGTTGTTTGTTATGTTGTTCATGCTGTATGTAACTTTCTACACCTATCTTTTCATGTTGTATGCTGGCTGTAGAAAGTTGCCTTGTGTTGTGCATTGTTTTCATAGTTGTTTGTTACTTTAGGGGCTGTAATAGGTGCTGAATTTTGTTTTTAGCATTCTTTTAGTCTTTCGAATTAAGTTGAAATCTAGAAGTTAGGTCCTAGAATTAGTAGGATTTAATTGTTGTGTGTTTGCCTTATTATCTTTAATAAAATGCACATTAATCCTTGTTTTGTAGGGAGGGAAAGTTATGTTTCCTTACGCCTTATCCTTTTAATTTTTTATGCATTTCCTTTATGCATTTAATTCACCTTTTTCCTTCCATATTTGTTGTTGGTAGGATTCCCCCCTTTGTTAGGATCAACTTATCTTCCTTAGGAAGTAAGTTGCATCCTTTTTCTTCTTTCTTTTCCTTTTGTTTCTTTAGGATTAGAAAACCTCACTAACCATTAGGATCTCCCTTTTGTATATAATAAATAACTTAGGGTTGGTCTTAGTCCCCCTTAGTGTTTGTCATTTTCCGATTTGAGTCTTCTTCTCGCATCTTCAAACAAAGTCTAAAAGAGACTTAATAAAAGATTGAAATAGTCTCTTGCGCATAGCCTTATTCCATGGGGCACTCATATTCATTCCATCTTGGAATAGTCTGGGCTTGTCTAGCATGATGTACAAGTCTAATCATGAGACTATCTTCACAAACAATAAACTCAAAACACTTATCATAAAAGACAATCAACAAAGACATCGTGTCTTCTCTTTTCATCTCCTACTCTTTGCGGACGAATACGACTTGCCTCGACAGTTCAAACAGCGATACGCCAAACACCCTCGAGTCAGAGCCGGTAACACCTGAGCTAGAGATATGGCAACGCCATCCTAAAAAATACAAACAAAGTTCCCGCCTTAGTTAGGCGAACTACGTCGAATCTGATCCTCATTTTCCCGATGAGGTACGTAGGCAGTGAGGTAGGGCCCATTCGAGCACATTCTTTATTTTCCCTACATTTCCCTCTTTCTTTCGATCCCTTTTCCAATTCCCTTTCTCATTTCTATTCCAGTCAGCAGTTTTTATTCAACGTCATCTTATTTCTCACCCTTTGAAACAAACAATCAAGCGTTGATCCCGTCGGGTACGACGAACGATCTGGGGTGCTAATACCTTCCCAGGTCGTAACCGACTCCCGAACCCAGATCTTTGGTTCGCAAGGCCTTGTCCTTTCCTTCTTCCTCGGGTTTGTGCAACATTACCTTTCCCATTCATTCGGGATAAAAATGTCTGGCTGGCGACTCTACCTTTTCCGCGCCACTTTTGCGTTTGTACTAGGATGAAAATCCTGGGAGCGACAGATAGGAACCACCATGGGTGTAATCCAGGTGGATTTAACTGTCGGAACAATAACAAGACCGACGATGTTCATGGTGATCGCTTCAAAAGCAAACAATAATTTGCTTCTTGGAAGAGAATGGATATATGGTGTGGGGTTGTACCTTTATTAATGCCCCAACGAATAGATATTTGGCGACCAGATGGCATAGTCGAGAACATTGTAGCAGACCAAAGTTACTTTATGTCTAAAGTGAATAATGTGGACCGACTAAGTTTTGAAAAGAATTTGGCCCACATACCCCCATGTAGCCTAACATATTCCGACCTCAAAGAAACTGATATCGTTTACTGCTCGATGTATCTCCACCAAACATATGGTTTTTAGTGGGATAAAGAAGTGGTTTATGAGTCAAATTGTATATGGGGTACTTCCCATATAGAACCAATTGGTTGGGGAAGTGAATTCGACGACAATGACTGAAGTATCAACGCTCGAAAGAATTACGGCTTACATAGCCGAGAACAAATTAAAAGCGGCATTCGAAGCCGAAGTAAAATATATGGCTGTCAAAGCCAACCAAGAAGATTCCAACAATTAATGTCCTCAGAGAAATGTTGAAGAAGATTGTGAAAACAGTCAGATGGGTGAATGACAACATCAAAAGCTCGATGACATTTACGACGACGAACTGTTAGAGGAAATAGATCCGTTAGAGGAAATAGATTGTGAAAATGGTCAGATGGGTGAATGACAGCATGAAGATGGTAGCACAAGATCCGCTAAAGGAAATAGATCTAGGACTGGGGGCAAAAAAGAGGCCAACTTACATAAGTGCCAAGATGGACCCACAGTTCAAAATCGAAATGGTCCAGTTGCTACTTGAATATAAAGATTGCTTTGCATGGGACTACGGCCAAATGCCTAGTTTAGACATAAGTTTGGTTGAATTGAAGTTGCCCATAATGGAAGGAAAGAAGCCAGTAAAGCAGGCTCCAAGACGCTTCGCACGATAAATTCTGTCAAAGATAAAAGAAGAGGTCGAAAGGCTTCTAAAATGCAAATTCATCCGCACAGCCAGGTATATTGATTAGATTGCAAACATAGTTCCTGTAATCAAGAAAAATGGAAATTTAAGGGTTTGCATTGATTTTCGAGACTTAAACTCAGCCACTCCAAAATATGAATACCCTATGCCAGTAGCAGAAATGCTTATAGATTCGGCAGCAGGCCACGGGTACTTAAGCATGTTAGATGGGTACTCTGGTTATAATCAAATTTGTATTGTCGGAGAAGATGTTTCTAAGACATCATTTTGTTGTCCATGGGAAATAGGAACTTACGAATGGGTAGTAATTCCTTCCGGTCTTAAAAATGCTGGAGCGACTTATCAACGTGCTATGAATTCAATTTTTCATGATTACATTGAAACTTTCATGCAAATTTATATTGATGATATTGTGATTAAGTCTATTTCAGGAAAAAAATCATATAGACCACCTTCGATAATCCTTTGAAAGGATGGGGAAGTTCGGTCTGAAAATGAACCCCCTAAAATATGCTTTCGGTGTGCAGGAGGGTGATTTCTTAGGCTTTGTGGTTCATAAGAAGGGGATCGAAATAAATGAAAACAAAGCCAAGGCTATAATGGTGGCGAAAGCATCATCAACAAAAAAGAAACTGCATTCTCTGCTGGGGAAAATCAACTTTCTCAAAAGATTCATCTTCAACCTTAGTGGGAAGACGTGAGCCTTTTCACCTCTGCTTCGACTGAAGAAGGGAGACTTCACATGGGGGCAAGAACAACAAGTGGCGTTCGACAAATCAAAGAATACCTGTCAAGTCCTCCACTTCTAATGTCCCCTTGTATAAAGAAAAGCATGAGGTTTTATATCTCGGCATCAGATAAAAAACTAGGAAGCATGTTGTGTCAAGAAGATGAAAATGGCGTCGAAAGGGCCATTTACTATCTCAGCAGAGTCCTGAATGATGTTGAAACTAGATATAGTGTTATAAATTGTGCTTATGTGTATATTTTTCTTGTATAAAGTTAAAGCACTATATAAAACATGTTGATGTATATATCGCTTCTCATTTCGACGTAATAAAACATATGTTATCTAAGTCTATTTTACATAGTAGAATTAGGAAATGGGTTTTAGCATTGACAAAATATTCCCTGAAATATTTGCCTTTAAAAGCTGTTAAGGGACAAGTGGTTGCTGATTTCATAGCATACCACTCAATAAGCGAAAATGGCGTGGAATATGTCGAAGTAGAAGCATGGAAATTATATTTCGACAGTTCCAGTCATAAGAATGGAATGGTGTTGGAATGTTAATAATTTATCCTAATAAAAATTCCAACAAAATTCAAGTACAAAGTCGAAGGTCTGTGTTCGAATAATGAAGTAGAATACAAAGCGTTGATTGTTGGACTTGAGATCTTGTTGGAATTGGGGGCAACGAGAGTCGAAATAATGGGTGACTCCGAATTGGTAGTGAAGCAATTAACCAAAGAATATAAATGTGTAAAAGAGAATATAATTATGTACTTTGTAATAGCCAATAAACTTCTTAAAAGATTCGACAGTGTGACCATCAGGCATATACCCAGGATGGAGAATCAAGAGGCGAATGACGTTGCTCAGATTGCATCTGGATATAAGGTGTCGAAGGAGAATCTAGAAAAAGCTATTGAAGTCAGAGGAAGAGTTATATCCACCAAATTGTCTCCATCAGATCTAGAAACAAAAAAGTTAGGATATGGTGACGAAGAAAATTTTGAAATTTTCAATGTAGATGATTCAAGAACCAAAGATTGGAGAAAACCCATCAAGAATTATCTACAAGACCCAAACACGAAAGTCGAAAGAAAAGTTAAGTACAGAGCTTTAAGTTATGTACTTTTTGGAAATGAACTATTCAAAAAGACTACAGAAGGAGTGTTGTTAAAATTATTGGGCGAAGAAGAAGCTTACATAGCTTTGTCGAATGTACATAGTGGGGCTTGTGGTGCACATCAAGCAGGCCACAAAATGAAATGCTTTTGTTTCAACAAGGAATGTATTGGCCAACAATGTTGAAAGACTGTATCGATTTCGCCAAAGGATGTCAGGAATGCCAATTACATGCAGGCATACCACACGATCCTGCAAGCGAGTTGTATTCAATTGTAAAGCCTTGGCCATTCAGAGGATGAGCTTTGGACTTGATTGGCGAAATTCGACCAGCTTCTTCAAAAGGGAAAAAGTACATTCTAGTCGGAATAGATTATTTCACTAAGTGGATTGAAGTTATACCTTTAGTGAATGTGGATCAAGAAGCAGTCATCAAATTTATTCGACGACATATAATTTATAGATTTGGAATTCCATAAACAAGAACAATAGATCAAGGGTCTGTGTTCACTGGAAAGAATATGCAAACTTTTGCAAAGGAAGTAGGATTTAAACTCCTTACTTCGACGCCTTATTATGCCCAGGCGAATGGACAAGTTGAAGCAGCTAATAAAGTTGTGATTAATTTGATAAAAAAACATGTGGGTAAAAAACCCAGGAATTGGCATTAGACCTTAGATCAGGCTTTGTAGGCTTGTCGAACGTCTCCTAAAGAAGCCACAAATGCTACTCCATTCAGGTTGACTTATGGTCATGATGCAGTCTTACCAATGGAAATATACTTACAATCAATTTGAATTCAGAGACATCTTGAAATCCCATCAGACGTATATTGGAATATGATGATGGATGAATTAGTTGATTTATATGAAGAAAGGTTGCATGCGCTAGATTTGTTAAAAAGGCAAAAAGAAAGAGTCGAAAAGTTTTACAATAAGAAAGTAAAATGTAAAACTCTTTTAGTTGGTGACTTAGTGTGGAAGGTAATTCTTCCTATGAATCGAAAAGATAAGTTAATGGGAAAATGGTCTCCTAAGTGGGAAGGGCCTTTTCAGGTTTTAAAAATCTTTTCAAACGACGCATACGAAATTGAAGAAATAGGAAAGGATGAAATAATATTAAAGATAAATGGAAAGTACTTGAAAAAGTATAAACCAATATTGCAAGAAGTGAAGATAACCGAAGAATAAAATTGAATATAAGATTGTACTTAGCCTAATAAACGACATTAAAATCATTACAAAACAAACTTCAAGTAAACATTAAAAGAAAACTAATACATCAGACTACCCCTATTACAACTTAATGCTAACAAAAGACTTCTTCAGTTATTCAAATTTCTTCTTTTGGATTTCAAGTCGACGATCGCAGAAAATTTTGTTGGTTAAAAGGTTTTCAATCTCCTGGGTGAGTGTATAGGCCCTTTCGACATGATGAATGCCTACCTTCAATTATTCTTCGATCTCTTTTTGATTAGGTTGTTGAAGGGATTCCTTACGCCTCTCTTCTTGAGAAATCTTCTTGTTAAGGGTGTCTATCTGTTTCTTCCACTTTTGGATGTTGCCATCACATTCGGCTATTTCGTTGGCATAAGTCTCAAAATAGTTGTTGCAACTCTGTGACTTTGTTGGTCGAAGTAGCTGCAGCATCCCATTCAGCAAGTTGGGTCTCAGATTTATTAGATATTTGTTTGGAAAAATCTTTGAGACGGTTCAGATCAACGCTTGCCAAGTCGATTAGAGTAGTCAGGTCCATCATAAAACTGCTCACTTCAGCAGGGGATTCCATGATATTTACCTGCTTTAAGATCCTTTTAAAATCGAAGCAGGCGGTTGAATTTTCCTATAAAATCTTAAACAAATCCACATCAAGAATTTTTGCCTTGATCTCATCCATTGTGGCATCAAAAGAGTGCACACTGGAAGATGCTCCTGAAGTAGTCGAAGTACTCTGAGAAGAATCTTGAAAATTGTAACGAGCACTGAGCACAACTTTTACGTACTCCAAGGGTTTCTGCACTTTGAGATTTTCAAGTTCTTCACGAGAATAACTTGTTGAACCAGTTGATGCTGGGCCTCCTTTCAGCAAGTCAGGATTTGGTTGACTGCTTTGTACTTGTGTCAAGCCATCATTTTGTTGTTTCGACTTGCCCTCGTCGCCACCAGTCTCTCCATATGCCAACTTATTAAAGAATTTGAAAACAGATGACATGTGCCACTAGTGCTTTTCCTATCTGATTTGCAGCCAGCAAAATCAGAATCAGAATAACCTACTAAGTTGCAATCGCTTCCTTTGGAATACCAAAGCCCATATTTAGGTGTTCCATTAAGATACCTAAATATACGCTTGACTGATTTTAAGTGAGATTCCTTAGGATTTGATTGATATCTTGCACACATACACACACTAAACATGATGTCCGGTCTAGAAGCAGTAAGATACAAGAGAGACCCAATCATACCTCTATACCTTTTGACATCAACACACTTACCATGTTCATCTTTGTCCAAGTTTCCGTTGGTAGGCATAGGAGTTTCAATTGATTTAGAATTATTCATTCCAAAACGCTTGAGCAGCTCTCTGCAGTATTTTGTTTGACATACTATTGTACCTTCATCAAGTTGCTTTATTTGGAGGCCTAAGAAGTAGTTCAACTCCCCCATAAGACTCATCTCAAACTCACCCTGCATAACATTAGAAAATTCTTCGACCAAGTGTATGTTAGTTGAACCAAAAATTATATCGTCTACATAAACTTGAACTAAAAGAATGTGCTTTCCTTTGTGTTTAATGAAGAGTGTATTATCCACTTTACCTCTAGAATATCCATGATCAAGTAAAAATTTGCTAAGTCTTTCGTACCACACACGGGGTGCTTGCTTAAGACCATATAAAGCACGTTTTAATTTGTAAACATGATCTAGATATTCAGAATTTTCAAAACCAGGAGGTTGTGAAACATATACTTCTTCATTTATAACACCATTTAAAACGCACTCTTTACGTCCATTTGGTAATGCTTGAAATTCATAGAACACGCATAGGCAAGCAAAAGGCGTATAGCTTCAAGGCGAGCCACCGGAGCATAAGTATCCTCATAATCTATGCCCTCCTCTTGGTTATACCCTTGTGCTACCAAGCGTGCCTTGTTTCTAGTTATCACTCCGCTTTCATCAAGTTTATTCCTAAAAACCCATTTAGTACCTATGATGTGATGATCTCGCGGACGAGGGACAAGTTCCCAAACGTCATTTCTTTTAAATTAATTAAGCTCTTCTTGCATGGCCATTAGCCAAAATTCATCAACCAAGGCCACTTTAGCATTTTTAGGTTCCACTTGTGATACAAAAGCGAAGTGAGAACAAAAATTACTTATCTTAGAACGAGTCAACACTCCCTTTGAAATATCTCCCAATATATTGTCTATAGGGTGGTCTTTAGAGGATTTCCAAGCTGGTGGAAGGTCCTTCACTTCAGATGTTCCTTCCTCTTTTTCTTTTTCATGACAAGTATCTTCCTCCTTCTCAATAGCAACCGCTTCAGATTGATTAATTTCCGAAACAGCTTCTTTGAGTATGTCTTCTGTAGATACACCTGCGTCATCAAAAGAGATACCTTTTCCGACAATTTTTGGGTAAGACTCATCAAAAGAAACATGGACAGATTCTTCAACAGAAAGTAAACGCCTATTATACACTCTATATGCTTTGCTTGATTGAGAGTATCCAAGAAAAATACCTTCATCAGCTTTTGCATCAAACTTCCCAAGATTTTCTTTACCGTTATTCAAAACAAAACATTTACAACCGAACACATGAAGATGAGACAAGTTTGGCTTTCTACCTTTTAAAATTTCATAAGGGGTTTTATTCAAAATAGGACGAATTAAAATCCTATTTAGAACATAACAAGCTGTGCTAATTGCATCAGCCCAAAAATATTTTGGTAATCCACCCTCATTGAGCATTGTTCTTGCCAATTCCTCTAAAACTCGATTTTTGCGTTCCACAACACCGTTTTGTTGTGGAGTTCGAGGAGCTGAAAATTTGTGCTCAATGCCATACTTGTCACAAAACTTATCAAAGAGATGGTTTTGAAATTCACCTCCATGATCACTTCGGATTGTAACTATTTTAGAATTCATTTTATTTTGGGACAGCTTTGCAAAACTTTTAAAAGCAGAAAAAGTTTCATCTTTGCTATGAAGGAATATAGTCCAAGTGAATCTAGAGTAGTCATCTACTATTACGAAACCATAATAGTTTCCACCTAAGCTCTTTGTCCTAGATGGTCCAAAGAGATCCATATGGAGAAGCTCAAGGGGTCTTGAAGTTGAAATTATATTTTTAGATTTAAAAGAGACCCTTGTTTGTTTCCCCATTTGGCAAGCATCACATAGGTGGTCTTTTGAAAATTTTATTTTTGGAAGACCTACTACTAGATCCTTGGATGCAACCTTATTAAGCAAATCGAAATTAACATGCGCTAAGCGTCTATGCCATAGCCATGAATCATCATTTAAGGCTACTAGACATTTAGTGCTTGTTAAGGATACACTCAAAAGATCAAGCATATATATGTTGTTTACTCTTACACCCTTAAACACAACATTTTGTTCGGTATGTTCAATTTTGCAACAAGTTTTTGTGAAAGAAACTTTATAACCTTTGTCACATAGTTGACTTATACTTAACAAATTGTGTTTAAGTCCCCCTACAAGATGGACATCAGAAATAGTAGTGGTAGAGGGATTACCTACACTACCTTTACCAAGTATAGCTCCTTTGTTATTGTCTCCATAAGTAACATACCCCTTCTTCTTTGCTTTGAAGTCAATAAAAAGCGATATGTCACCCGTCATGTGCCTTGAACACCCGCTGTCCAGAAACCATCTTCTTTCCATGGATGCAAGACACTCATCCTACAATATCAAAAGAGAGAGGTAGGTACCTAATTTTTATTGGGTCCAAGTGGGTAAGTGGTAACATGGTTGTCTTTAGGCATCCATTGATAAATGCCTTTAGGCACTAGAAATCTTCTAAATTTGCATTTCTCAATGGTATGGCCAGCATGACAACAATAATGACAAACACTACGATAATGATGTTGTTTACGATTGGTCCTTAAATCCTTTGGAACAAAAGAATATTTTGCATATGGAGGATTTAATGACTTTTTGAACAACCTAGTATCAACGGCATAAGTAATCTTAGGTTGCAAGGCTTTTTCCAATTTGACTTTAAGAGAGATGACCTCTTGTTGCCAAATGTGACACCTTTCACAATGCCTTATTTTACTACAACCATCAATATCAATAGTTTTTGAATTTTCTGCAATACTAGCTTTCAAGTATTCTAAATCTTTTTCAGCATGTTGTACTTTACCTTCCAAGTATGAATTTTTTTTATCGAAAGATAATCTTTTGAATGCTTCTATAGCTTCATTATGTGGTTTTTAAAAAGCTACTTTCAATTCAGAAAAGAACATAGAAGAGAAATTGTTATAATAAGCTTGTTTTAACTTTTTATCATCACTTTTCTTCTTGTGGTGGGACTGATTTTTGGTGTGAGCCATAAGACACAAATTTGTGGTTTCATCGCTATCACTTGAGCATTGTGTACTTGATGAATCACTATCACTTTTCCAAGCAATGTAAGCTCTTCTTTGCTTATTATACCTTTTTGGTGGAGCTTTTCCTTTATCCTTTTTCTTTAAAGGACAATCCGTTTTATAATGTCCGGACTTGCCACAATTAAAGCAAGACCCTCTTTCTTTATTCTTCTTAATCTCTTCCTGTTTTGAATCCATAGATTGTCTTCTAAACTTTATGAGATTTTTGTCGGAATGCTTGATTCCATTCTTTCGAATGAATCTATTATATCTCCTAACAAAAAGTCCCATTTCTTCGTCACCGGAGTCTTCGTCACTACTTGACTCATTGTTGCTTAGCTCTTTTTGTGAGGACTTTGAGTTTGAAGCCATAAGAGCTATAGGCCTCTTCTCACCCTCTTTGTCTTTATTCTTCTCTTTTCCCTTTTTACTTTTGTTCTCAAACTTTTCTAGAATTTCTAGTTCTTGCTGATGTTCCTCCAGCTTTCCAAACAAAGTAGTCATTGTGAGTGTTGTTAGATCATTGGCTTCCTTGATAGCTGTTACTTTAGGTTGCCATTCCCTCCTAAGACATCTCAGAATTTTATTAGTAGAAATATCATTGGAAACAGGTTTTCCAAGTGCATTCAAACGATTAATGAGATGAACAAATCTCTTTTTCATGTCAGGAATAGATTCTCCTTGTTTCATGCGAAAGAGTTCGAACTCTTGATTAAGTGTGTTAATGCGGGACTGTTTTACTTCAGTTGTACCTTCATGTGCAATTTCTAAAGCATCCCACATTTCTTTAGCTGTCGAGCAATGGGAAACTCAATAATACTCATCTGCACTAAGTGATGAAATTAGCATATTTCGAGCTCTCCAATCACTTGACCACTTTTTCTCATCTTTTTCATCCCAATCATCTTCTAGTTTAGGTACTATGGCACCTGCCTCATTCATCATGGTTATTTGAAAAGGACCATTTTGAATGGCAACCCATACGCGCCTATCAACAGAATTTATGTGAACTCGCATGCAGTCTTTCAAGTAGCCATAATTTTCACCATTGAAAACAGGAGCTCTATTGTACGCCCCATTTGGTTCAGAATCCATAACGTTACAGGCAGCCACAAAGCACCAGCGAACCGGTGCTCTGATACCACTTGTTAGACGCTGTGGCTAGTGATCTAGAGGGGGGGGGGGGTGAATGGATCACCTCCTTTTTTACAAGGATTTAAAAGATTTTTCAGAGTTTTCGAAAGTTAACGGAAACAACAGTCCCAAATATACAAGCGTCTATTCTGGACCAGCCACTAGAAGACCAGACATGTGATAACATGCTGGATTTACGATTGAGATGATAAAGGATTAAACACACAATATGTAACACAGTTGAATGCACCTATCACAAAAGCTATTTCCAATGAATCAAAAACAATTGAAAACGTAAATAGAGATAGAGAAGAGATACAATACGCAGAGATTTGGTGAGGAAATTCCCCACGTTCTTCCTCGCGTGTGGGTACGTCTCCCTCTCAATTTCAAACCGAAATTGAGAACTTTTATATCAATATTGCTGAATTCGTCGATTACAAGGTTGCTGTACAAATACCAGAAATCTATACACCTAGATCTTCCTATTGTATCAACCTTCACTTGATCTGAGCCCAATCAAGATTCCCTGCAAGTAATACAAGCAATTCACCGGTTCCACGACTTATTTGCAAAATCCCCCGATTTCCAAATCTTACGCTGCGGCTGAATCTGTCTTGTAAACGTGACTAACAAACCCTCAAGAACACGCCCGTTCTTGAAGGAAAACCCAACTGGTTTTTCCTTGAAACCTTCTATCAAACTTCAACTCAGCTGGATCTCCGATCGTACCACTGAACGTTATCTCGAAAGCCTTCAATTCACAGAACAGCACACACTTCCTTGTTGATGTTCTTGAATTAAGGTCTTTGAGAAGATGATGAAGATGAATTGATTCTAGGTTTCAATCCTGCTCAACATTGAATTGTCCACACTCCAAAATCCTTTTCTTGATGTGTTCTTCAATGATCTATCACTGTAAAATTCGTCTACAATTTTCTGTGATCTGTTCTTTAACTAAATGAAACACTCCACATATATATGCAGATTCTGTTAGAAGAAAAACAGACAAATGAATCGATTCAAGACATGATGAATCGATACATACTGAACAGATTTATAAAAACAGAGAATAGAACAAGCAATGAATCGATGCATGTATGTATGTGTCGATTCATAGAAGAAAATCCAGAACCATTCAAACAGCATGAATCGATACATGATAAGATGAATCGATTCATTTTGCGAATTTCCAGAATCCTTCAAACAGCATGAATCGATACATATTGGAATGAATCGATTCATTTTGCGTATTTTTTCCAGAAAAACAAAACATTGATAGAAAATGAAACAAAAGATCTAAAGGCAAGCATTTTTCTTAATATGAAGAAAACACAAACACTTAAAAATGATAATCAATCAAAACTAGAGTTGCTCACAAACTCCCCCTTTTTGATGATGACAAAATTTTTGAAGTGTGAGAATTACTCCCCCTGAGTTTGTGCCTTGCCTTTTTAACTTGCCTTTTCTCCCCCTTTGTCAACATCAAGAAAGAATGCATAGGTGAGGAAACAGAAACAACAATACAAAGATATATAAGCATAGTTCACTCACAAAGAATGAAACATAAAGTGCAAACAATTTAGACAAAAGCAAATAATTATAGGCGGTGAAATTGTCAAATAGAGTTGCGAATTACATAACCAAACCAAACCATAAACTGTTTAAACAAGAAAAACAAAGAAACTTAAGCAAGAAACAATGATGATATGCAAAATGAAATGCAGCTTCAATAAGGGAAATGGCCACCACACGACTCCGCATCATCTCGATCAGGGTCACAGAAACTTGGAGGAGGAGGTGGAGGAGGCATTTCATCTGGATTCTGCCCCATTAAGGCGTAACGCCTGAAACGCATCTGAACCTTTGTGCTTTGAAACCTTTCCATAATCCCCGGGTGCGAACGACAATCATCCATAAATCCAGACATCTCATTATAGAACACTTGATGCCATTTAACCAATTCAGTATGCCATGAATGTTGATTATGATACATTCGAGTATGCTCATCATGCCATTCTCGATGCTCTTTATGCCATTCCGTTTGCTGGACATGCCACACACGAGCTTCTTCATGCCGGGCATTGTTTGCAACTTCCAACCGTGCAAACATCTGAGTAAGATAGGCCGAAGCAGCAGTAGAGGAAGTCGGTGGAGCCGATGAAGGAGCCGGATCATAATTTGTAGGAGACCACCTTTGTGGTACCCACTCTCCCCAACCGGTGTTGGTATTAGCATCAGGAGGATTTTCTGCATCTTCCATATCTTCATCCCTTTGTTCTTCAACATAAATGTGTTCAGACGAAATGTCAAAGTTGTAGATGCGGGTTCGAGTGCTGCGTTCAAAGAAGTAGTAGCAGCGACGCTCGATGTCCCACCGATAACCCATATGAGAGAGTGTGGCATTGTTGAATTCTTGCACACTAGAGGATGATAAGAGAGGCACAAGAGGGAAAGCCACTTTCCAAAACTTGAGAATCCGCATGATCTGGGCAGCATATGCAAGAGTGATGTTTTTGGAGCTGTTCCGCGTAAGAAAGATACGCTTGACAAAGTAATTGGCCCAGTTTAATGGTATCTTCTTCTGCAAAATGTACAATAAATGGATATCCGGCTTGTCCAATCGAGAATGCCCACCGGACCTTGGACGCAAGGTATGTGAAAGTATCCAGTGCAAAATTCTTGGAACACTTTTAATCATACCAGAAGTCAGAGGCTCATCATCAGCAAGAGGTCTCTCCAATTTAGAAATGGATGTACAATATTCCTTCAACTTAAACTGTGTTTCAAAGTTCTGGTCATGCCACATCTGCACAGGCAACAGAGATGGCAGATTGAACACTGCGGACCAGTCATCAGCCTCAAAACGGTAAGTTCTGGTTCCAATCGAACACTTGAACATGTAGCCTTTTCCAGTTTTCACACCCGCATAGATAGCACGAATAAAGTCTTCATGATACTCATCTTTAACAGATAAAAAGGAACCAAGATTTTGTGCTTCGATTAAATCCGCAACTTCTTCTAAACAGAGAGTACGTACATCACTAGTATCGAAAACATGTGCTTCATAACTAACCTTGTTTTAAAAGAAGCTTCAAATTCTTCAACAATGGCAGGATGAAGAATTGCAGTCCCGGATGGAGGAATTTCAGGAACAGAAGGAGCCTGATGAGAAGACCCAACACGTTCTTTGCCTTTACGTTTTCCTTTTTCTCTTGGAAGCAAGACTCTTGGAGGCATGGTGATGAGATTAGGGTTTTGAGAGAAGAGGGTTTTTTTTTGTGACAGTTAGGGTTTGATGCAAATGATGCAAATGAGATGATGAGAAAGACATAATGGAGTTTTATAACTGATAGACATGTCATGGCAGTTGCTGATGTGTCGATTCATTAAAAAATAAACTGAATTTACAACAGGATGCGTCGATTCATGACTGTATGTATCGATTCATTTCACGAAAAATTTTAAAAATCAGAATGCTATGTATCGATACAAGCCATTTTGTATCAATACATACTGTAACCATTTAGACAGAAATTAAAAGAAAATCAACATGAATCGATTCAAGATTGTTGTGATCGATTCATAATGCGAATTTTTGAAATACAAATGACAATGTATCGATACAAGTCACTATGAATCAATACATACTGTAACTATTTTGATAGAAATTAAAAGAAAATCAACATGAATGTATTCAAGCTTGTTGTGATCGATTCATAATACGAAAATTTTGAAATTCCAGTGGATATGCAAGAATTGACACAACAATGAATATGCAAAACAAACATTATGCTGCAGAATGAATCACAACATTGTAAAAATGCTTAAGAATACTTTACAAATAAAAACATCAATGTTCAAACATTCATATGAAAAGAAGTTCATGAAAACAAGAAATCATTGCTCAAACATACATTGATCATACAATATCAACAAAGTGAAGAGAGGAATAATATTACCTCCGTCGTAGTATTCTCATGAGGTACGAGTGAAGACTACAATCAGAAATTAGCAAATACGATGAGATAAATAGAAACTACATCAATCAAACTTAAGACACCAATGCGGAGAGATCAAGAATCCCCAATTCGCGACGAATGTTGAAGAATGTTTCAGTTGCCAAAGGTTTAGTGAAAATGTCAGTGTAACACGGTGGGAGAACTGACTTTAGTTATCTTACGGATAGCAAGAGTCGCCACCGACTTTTATTTTATCCAAAGGAAAGGCATAAAAGAACAGGAAAGACCTTTTAAAAGATTTTTGGGTCCGGGGGGTAGGTTATGTAAAGGGAAGGTGTTAGCACCCTTTACATCCATGGTTATCCATGGGCTCTTAGTTACTTAGCTCACTTTAAAATGTTTTTGAAATGTGAAGTGTGTGAATAGAAATTTTCTTAAGTGTTTTATAATGATCCATGTACGGATGCGTATAAAACCTTTGTTTTGAAAATTTGTTTGAAAATATGAAGTGTTTGAAATGTTTTGAAGAGTGAGCAAGTATCTAAGAGGAACCTACCCTAAGTTTAAGTCTTTTCTGTTCTTGAATCCTTTAAATGGTAAAACTATCCCTATTATTAAGGAATAGGTAGTCATTACCTTGGATGTGAGGGACAAGTAAAGGGTCATCTATTATTTAGGCAACTGTGGGGTGTATAAGCAATTCGAGGGAACTTATCATCTTTATTCGGAAGGGACAAGATCGTTACGAAGGCAACATTCGAAGGGACTTGATCTTTTTATCTGTTAAGGGACTAGATGATGTGAAATGAGGGACTTTGCTTTATACACCCTACTTGACCTTTTGTTTAGGCAACATGAGAGGTAACCCTTAGAAAGTGAGATGGCGATCAAAGATCGACTTACGTGTGTGAGTGTACAATTTTAAATATTTATCTTTTAAATTAGTGATCTAAATTGATTTTAAAATACAACAGGACCTTTTCCCCGAGCATCAGTGGTGGAGGTAGCAGCTGGAGTAACTACATTCTTGGAAGTAATTGGAGGAGAGAAAACTCTTCCGCTTCGTGTGATCTTACTAGATCCAGCAATATTGTCAACATCAACAGGCATATCAGCTAAGGGTTCCTGCTTAACACCATGGATATAAACATCAGACCCATAATGCCAAGGCACAGCTTTATCAGAAGTATACGGAATAGGACCAGGAGTGGTAATGACCACAGGAGCCACTCTAGCTTCAGCAACAATCTTCACAGGGCCTTCAGCAGTAATCTTAATTGGACCCTTATGAGTGATTTTAACAGGTCCATTGGAAGTAATCCTTACCGGCACTTTATCAATCATATCCACCTCTTCAATCTTCTTACCTTTAGTTATATGATCCACCATACTCTCCATAGAAGGTGGTGTCCTCTCGAATACTATGGTGTAATTATTCATGAGGCGTTGAATTTCGTCCTTCAGCCTCCAGCAACTATCCGGTCTATAAGCACAATAGACACAATCTTCACGACAACCTGGAAAGAACCTAGCTTGTACTAACTTCTTCTTGATAACAGGCAATGGTGTAGTCAAATCTGCAACTGAGGAAATATGTGAATCTTCATCAATGGCATTGACAGTCTTCTCATGATTTGGCATGGGAGCAGTAATCACATTTGGAGTACCCGGAGGGTCAAACTCAATTTCTCCTGCCTCAATCATATCTTGAATTTTGTTCTTCAATACCCAGCAACTATTAGTATCATGTCCCTGACAATTCGAATGATATGCACATCATGCATTGGGATTGTACCTGGGAGAGGTAACATTAGGATTCTGAGGAGCATCCTTCAAAGTGATAAGTTCAGCCTTCAACAAGTGTTGCAAGGCTTGGGCCATTGACATGTTGATCTTAGTGAACTGCCTTCTAGCTCTCTGTTGATTTCTCTGTGGCTGCTCTGGTGTTGTAGGAGTTGGATTGGAGATATGGACTGCACTCACAGACTGATGCCTTCTACTACGATCAGGTTGACCATAAACAGCATTTGATTCTTTCTTTCCACTGGGAGGCTTCTTTGCAGCACCTGATGAAGAAGCACCCACTTGAATCTTGCCACTCCTTATACCACTTTCTACGCGTTCTCCTGTCATTATCAACTCAGTGAAGCCAAATGATGAGCTTCCAATGAGATGACTGTAAAATGGGCCATTCAACGTACACATGAATATATCAACCAACTCCCTGTCAGTTAGAGGTGGTTGCACTCTTCCAGCCAAATCTCTCCACTTCTGAGCATACTCCTTGAAGCTCTCTTTAGGACCCATAGACATGCTCTGAAGCTGCATGCGAGTAGGGGCTAAATCATCATTGTATTGATATTGCTTATAGAAGGCTTCAGCAAGATCATTCCAATCACGGATCTTGACACTCTCCAACTGATAATACCATTCCAATTGAGCTCCAAATAAGCTCTCTCGGAAGAAATGGATCCACAACTTCTTATCAGCAGTATGGGGTTGGATCCTCCGGACGTAAGATCTCAGATGCAGCTTGGGACAAGAGACATCATCATAAACAACGAAAGTAGGAACCTTGAAACCAATGGGTATAACCACCCCAGAAATCAAACTCAGGTCTTCAAAATCCAGCCCAGAAGACTTTTGCAATTCCATAGCATCCATTCTATCCACCAGCATCTTGAACTTATCTTCATTGGGCTCATGATAGTAGTTAGCTTCAGAATCAGAGTCCCCCATTGTGTTGTGGAGACTGCCTCCCTCTTTCTCAGACTCTTCAGACTCATAATCTTCAACCGGTTCTTTGGTCCTGACAGGACCTCTGAACCTTCTTCCCATGTTGATCAGGCCACCTGACCTTCTAGTCTTCTTAGTCTTCTTGGCCAGCAGTGTCTTCAATTCATCCTGCCCCTTGGACAAGTTCAGGATCAGCTCTTGGAACTGTGCATTTTGTGCCTGGAGATCCTTAACTGTTTGTTCAAGAGCCATTGCTGAAATAAACAGCGAGAAGATAAGAAACCTGTGTACAATAAACCTGTGATGCAGTGATATGATATGTGAATGCGTATGCAATGTTTTCAAGGACCGCAGGATTTAAATTTGCTTAAACAAATAAGAAGGTAACTTTTATTAGTAATAAATTTGTTTTGCCCCTTGGGCTTACAGAAAATGAAATGAAATAAATACAAGAGATGGGGTTTTAAGTCTCCCATGGACGCTTCCTCTTTGTGTTGAGGTATGAGTTGAGATTCCGTTCCTCGTGAAGTTGCTTTGTTAGTTCTAGGATTCTTTCTTGGCTTGCTTTGTAATGAGCCTCGAAAGTATCCCTTTGCTCCTTCAACTGGATCCAGGACCTCTGTAAATCTTCCATGTCAGTAGGCATGTCTGGGTGAAGGATGGTATAAGAAGTATCTCCTTCAGCAACAGGTTCCATGGTAACTGGCAGTATAGCAAGATATGGCATTATAAGAGTCTGAGCACGAGATCGCACCCATCTGAGGTAAGCTTCCATAGGAATAGTGTACTTGGGCTCCAGAGTCTTGCTGTCAACCTTGTTCACTTTTCCCCATGCTCGTATGAATCTCTGACGGTAACCTTGCAGATCGTTGTCGTAATCAAACACAATACCCTGAATCAACAGGTCATGTGGACCATCACTCCGAGCGTAACCAAACTGTCGTAGAGCTAAGGAAGGGTTGTAAGTAATGCCCCCTCTTATGCCTAGAAGTGGCACATTAGGAAACTCCCCACAACGGTCAATGATAGTGACATTCTCCATAGATCTGGAGCACCAATGGATATCTGAATGAGAGAGTGACATGATCCTTTTAGACCACTTGAACCCTTGTTCATTCTTCATCACCGAGCGAGGAAGGTGAGAAATAAACCACCTAGATAGCAAAGGTATGCAACACATCAAAGTTCCTCGTGCCTTTGTAGTACGGGTATGAAGAGAATGTAGGATGTCTCCAAGCAATGTAGGCACTGGATTGTGACTCAGAAATATGTTGATGGCATGCACGTCTATGAACTGATCAGGATTGGGGAACAACACTAAGCCATAAATCAACAAGGCTAAGATCTCCTCAAAAGCATCATAGCTCATAGCCTTTAAGAACACTTGAGCCTTCTCTATCAACACCTTAGCAAGAATACCTTTAACTCCGCTTCTTGTTTCTAGAACAATGTCAGACTTCTTCAGATGTAGAGCTGCAGCAATAACCTCAGGTTTAGGCTCTTATTCCAAGCCTGTGAAGGGTCTTTGATCAAAAACAGGTATACCCAGAAGTTTAGAGAACTCTTCCATTGTAAGAACCAGCTGATAGTCGGGGAATGTGAAGCAATGGTGCTTAGGATCAAAGAACTGAAACAGAACGCTCATCATGTCTTCATTGAACCCTGAAGTGACTAAATCCAGTAAGTGACCATGTCTCTTGATGAACTGGGAGTGTTCAGACACCTGAGAAACCAACTCTTTAAGCTTAGCTGGTATCCCTACAAAGTTGATCCTGATAGTGTTTCTACGAGCAGAAGCCATGACCTGCAACAAAGAACAAAGATAAATCCTTTGGTCCTTGAAATGGTTAGTGAAAATGCTATGCTTATGATGCATGATGATGTCATGATATTATGCTCAATCACAAACATGTGGCACACACAAACAAGTCACACCATAGCCCTAAGTTTAAAGGCTTGCATGAGGTTTAAAGGTATGTACCCTCCCCTGAAGTTAGTTGGTTCATCCTGTCCTATAAAGTAACCAGGTTCTAAGGGATCTCAATATCATTGATCCTTCACAAGGGTGGTTGTTCAGTAGGTAACTTACTTGCCAACCAAAACCCTCCAAGTTTAGAATCTCAATGAGCGTAGCATCGAGTATCAACCAACTTCAGTCTTCACCAAAGCCGGCTATCTCACTACTTTCTAAAGGCCAAGATGGGATAACTAGGGTTCTAAAAGTTAGTTACTGCATTGACAACATATGGCAGCCTCATATTATCCTCAACTTGACTTAAGGAACATAAGCACCAACCAAGAAGTCACACTAACTATGGCCACCAGATCAACCATATCGGTATACGTCATACAGTTTCCTTGGTCTATTGCCATTTACCTAAGGTACATTAGATCCGGGTTAGGATCTTTCACACATAAGAGCACCCCAACAGATAAGTATAAAGCAAACAAGGCAAACAATTTTAAAGTGATCTAATTCCTAAGGGTACCCCTCTTTAATATTAAGTCCCCAGCAGAGTCGCCAGTTCTGTAACACGGTGGGAGAACTGACTTTAGTTATGTTGCGGATAGCAAGAGTCGCCACCGACTTTTATTTTATCCAAAGGAAAGGCATAAAAGAACAGGAAAGACCTTTTAAAATATTTTTGGGTCCGGGGGGTAGGTTATGTAAAGGGAAGGTGTTAGCACCCTTTACATCCATGGTTATCCATGGGCTCTTAGTTACTTAGCTCACTTTAAAATGTTTTTGAAATGTGAAGTGTGTGAATAGAAATTTTCTTAAGTGTTTTATAATGATCCATGTACGGATGCGTATAAAACCTTTGTTTTGAAAATTTGTTTGAAAATATGAAGTGTTTGAAATGTTTTGAAGAGTGAGTAAGTATCTAAGAGGAACCTACCCTAAGTTTAAGTCTTTTCTGTTCTTGAATCCTTTAAATGGTAAAACTATCCCTATTATTAAGGAATAAGTAGTCATTACCTTGGATGTGAGGGACAAGTGAAGGGTCATCTATTATTTAGGCAACTGTGGGGTGTATAAGCAATTCGAGGGGACTTATCATCTTTATTCGGAAGGGACAAGATCGTTACGAAGGCAACATTCGAAGGGACTTGATCTTTTTATCTGTTAAGGGACTAGATGATGTGAAATGAGGGACTTTGCTTTATACACCCTACTTGACCTTTTGTTTAGGCAACATGAGAGGTAACCCTTAGAAAGTGAGATGGCGATCAAAGATCGACTTACGTGTGTGAGTGTACAATTTTAAATATTTATCTTTTAAATTAGTGATCTAAATTGATTTTAAAATACAAACATGTTTCACTCCCTACTTTACTAACCATGGCATTTACAATAAATATTAAACATTATTACTAAAATATTACATAAAGGAAACAATTACATAATAATAATAATTAAAGCAAATTAAATAAATAAGCAAAAATAAATAATAATAATATAATTGGGTTAGTAAAAAAAAAATAATAATAATAAATCACAATATATAAATGGGGTTAGTAATAATAAAATAAATATAAAAATAAATAGCATCTAATAAAATAAATAAGAATATTAGCATAATAATTAAAAGATCAAATTTTTTTTATATAAGCAATTATTATTTAAGATTAAGAAGAAAATATAAACAATTATATACTAATTATTATAAAATATTAAATTATATATAAGTTATAGAAATTAGGTTAATTATAAACATATTATGAAAATAAACTATATTTACAAAATTAAATTGGCAAGTTTTAATTATTTTTAAGCATATACTAAAAACTATTTACATACAAAAATTAAATTATAAACAAATTATAAAATGTATACATATTGAATAACCATATTATTATATTTATTAAATTAAGAATTTTACTTATTTTAAGCATATTTATACACAAGAATTAAATTATAAACAAATTATAGAAATATGTACATGATTAAGGTTTATAAATAATAAATTAAAAAATTATAATAGAATTAAATTTTAGGTAAAAGAAAATTAGGGTTTGTGAAAATTATTAGGGTTTTATAAATTTTAGGGTTTATATATACATTTTTAGAATAACAAAATAACTATATATAATTTTACAATATTAATAATTTACAAAAATAAATAATTTTTCTTATAAGATTAAAATTAAAAAGAATGAATTCTAAAATAATATAAACATCCTATTTATTTTATTATTTGAATTTTTTAAATAGAAAATTAATTAAATAACAAAAATCAGAAAAAGAATGAAAAATCCAAAACCTGCCTGGGCTGGGAGTTGAACCCAGTCCCTAAGCTTTCAACCTCCAGGACCAGCAATCCAACCACTGGGCCATGCGCGCGCATGTGATATAGAGTAGGCACCATCAAGTTTTGTTGTTTATCCTGAAAAATCATGAAAAAAACAAAACAAATAACACAAAAGGCCTGGGGGGGATTCGAACCCAGGACCTTCTCATAACACGCATGCGTACTTACCATCTAGCCGGGAGGGCGCAACTGGTAGTTAATCCACAACTTTGAATAATATATTAAGTTTAACAATTAAATGAACCTTTAAATAAAAAGAACTTGACCAAGGGATCGAACCCTGGTCCCCTACCATCACACACCAACGTCAAAACCAACTGAGCCACACGCTCAATGTGATATACAATCAGAAACGCATCATTATATTTTAAGTGACTTTTTTGAATTAATTTTTCGCGCCAGATGGTCTTCATCTTCAACCTTGGTACCTGCGAAAACACCTGCAAAGTCTCTTGCGAAGTTTCCTGCGAAATTTTCAAAACAGAAACCTACGAAATTGGAATACCATCAAAACAGTGAAATTTCTCAAAATTAATTGGTGCATTATGATCCCCAGAGTTCACATGATTGTTCTATGTTCTTAGAATTTATTTATATTAGGTCTAGTGTAAAACCCTAATTGCTTGGCCAAAACCCTAGCCATGGCAACTTCTCAAACCTGTAATGAAACTCCAATCAAACCATCCAGAATCAATCAACAACTTAATACAAACATGAAACAATGATCAAAACTTATTTATAATACACAAATATCAAAAAACGAAAAAATCATTAAGCCATGAAAAGTTTGATTCGGGTTAGGTCATATGCCATGATTTGGATGCTGTAAATGGTTCAAATAGATTCAATGATGTTCATAGAACATGTCTCAACCTTCAAATAGTCTTGAAAGGGCCTGGATTGTGAAATCCGAATTTGAATTTTGGTGAGATTTTTGAATATGCAAACTTACTCTTTGAGGCAGGGAATTCGTACCCTTTGCATTGGGTTATGTTGTATACTTATACTAGACTGAATTAGGTCAAAAATATTGGATCATTGTGTGGATTGTTTTGATTTTGGAGATTGAAAAAGATTGGTACTTAAATTTCAAATATTCTTGAATAAGACCTTTCTATTTCAAGCCAATCTTCATCAATGTTGTATCAATTCAATCCAAATTATATTCATGACCTTCTAGAACAAAAAAATATTTTAAATCTTCACATTTGATATTTTATGTAAATTTAAAATGATTTTTAATATAAAAAATCATAATAAATAAATTAAATAAAATAAAATTATGAAAATATCAAATAATTTTCGTGCATGATGTCATGAATCACTTTGGGTCACAAAAAGTTCAGCCCATTTAGAAAAATTTGGTTCTAAGACCCTATTTCCTTCATAAACCACCCAAAAATTTCCCAACTTTGCAAGGGCACACATCCTTCAATTTTAATGCTATGAGGGTGTTCTTGGACTTTTTGGAAAGCTTGAAGAGTCCTCTAACCAACACCATTGGTTTCATGTCCATATCATTTTCCATTCTCAAGTTATGCCCTTTTGAAGTTGTTGACTTTTTGTTGACTTTTAAAAGGACCTATAATGTCTTAGCTCATACCTTCCAAATGAAGCATTTTTGGGCTTGGCTTGTGAGACACAAAGTTGTAGAGAATCCAATTTACTTCAAAATGAGCTTTGGATGGGAAAAATATGATGACGCATGTGAAAGTTATGGCTGGTCAAAGTTCAGTTGACTTTTCCTGAGGAAACCCTAATTTAGAAACCTCTGATTCTTGATGATCTGAAATATCCTTGATATCATGATCAACCTTGATAAAATGATGAATTTTACTTCATATACTTGATGTTGGCAAAAAATCATGAAGTTTGACTTTGGTTTAACCACAGTTGACCTCAGTTTGACTTTTTAACTGCTTTGACTGATTTTGACTTATCTGATCATCTGTTTGAGCAAACCTTTGAGAAAAGTTCTGAAATTTGTCATGGGGATTCTTAGACACGCATAAGATGTTATGAAGCTCACTTGAAGTCTTGTAAATCCATTTATCCTGATTAAAGTCAAAACCCTAGTTTTGGATGCACTGCTTAGGAGAATGTCTTGCTTGAGGGATTTGTCAAATTTGCTGACCCATGATGAACTTTGTGAACCTTGTGAACCTCATAAGATGTCTTGTGAACCTTGTGAACCTCATGAAAGGTCTTGTGAACCTTGTGAACCTCATAAGATGTCTTGTGAACCTTGTGAACCTCATGAAAGGTCTTGTAAACTTCATGAACCTCATGAAAGGTCTTGTGAACCTTGTGAACCTCATGAAAGGTCTTGTGAACCTTGTGAACCTCATAAGATGTCTTGTGAACCTTGTGAACCTCATGAAGGGTCTTGTAAACTTCATGAACCTCATGAAAGGTCTTGTGAACCTTGTGAACCTCATGAAAGGTCTTGTGAACCTTGTGAACCTCATAAGATGTCTTGTGAACCTTGTGAACCTCATGAAGGGTCTTGTAAACTTCATGAACCTCATGAAAGGTCTTGTGAACCTTGTGAACCTCATAAAGTGTCTTGTAGACTTCATGAACCTCATGAAAGGTCTTGTGAACCTTGTGAACCTCTTAGCACACAAAGTCTTGTATTGTGAGGGCAAATTTTGGGGTGCAACAGTCAGTAAGTTGATTTTTAGTATCAACATGCTCAAAAATAACATCTCCTTTTTCAACATGATCGCGAAGGAAGTGATGTCTAATCTCAATATGTTTGGTGCGTGAGTGTAAAACAGGATTCTTAGTGAGATTAATGGCACTAGTGTTGTCACATTTAATTGGAATGTATTTAAGTTCAATGTCAAAATCTTGTAGTTGTTGTCTTAGCCACAAAATTTGAGCACAACAGCTACCGGCTGCAACATACTCAGCCTCTGCAGTAGACAAAGCTACGGATACTTGCTTTTTACTATGCCAACTTATTAAAGAATTTGAAAACAAATGACATGTGCCACTAGTGCTTTTCCTATCTGATTTGCAGCCAGCAAAATCAGAATCAGAATAACCTACTAAGCTGCAATCGCTTCCTTTGGAATACCAAAGCCCATATTTAGGTGTTCCATTAAGATACCTAAATATACGCTTGACTGATTTTAAGTGAGATTCCTTAGGATTTGATTGATATCTTGCACACATACACACACTAAACATGATGTCCGGTCTAGAAGCAGTAAGATACAAGAGAGACCCAATCATACCTCTATACCTTTTGACATCAACACACTTACCATGTTCATCTTTGTCCAAGTTTCCGTTGGTAGGCATAGTAGTGTCAATTGATTTAGAATTATTCATTCCAAAATGCTTGAGCAGCTCTCTGCAGTATTTTGTTTGACATACTGTTGTACCTTCATCAAGTTGCTTTATTTGGAGGCCTAAGAAGTAGTTCAACTCCCCCATAAGACTCATCTCAAACTCACCCTGCATAACATTAGAAAATTCTTCGACCAAGTGTATGTTAGTTGAACCAAAAATTATATCGTCTACATAAACTTGAACTAAAAGAATGTGCTTTCCTTTGTGTTTAATGAAGAGTGTATTATCCACTTTACCTCTAGAATATCCATGATCAAGTAGAAATTTGCTAAGTCTTTCGTACCACACACGGGGTGCTTGCTTAAGACCATATAAAGCACGTTTTAATTTGTAAACATGATCTAGATATTCAGAATTTTCAAAACCAGGAGGTTGTGAAACATATACTTCTTCATTTATAACACCATTTAAAACGCACTCTTTACGTCCATTTGGTAATGCTTGAAATTCATAGAACACGCATAGGCAAGCAAAAGGCGTATAGCTTCAAAGCGAGCCACCAGAGCATAAGTATCCTCATAATCTATGCCTTCCTCTTGGTTATACCCTTGTGCTACCAAGTGTGCCTTGTTTCTAGTTATCACTCCGCTTTCATCAAGTTTATTCCTAAAAACCCATTTAGTACCTATGATGTGATGATCTCGCGGACGAGGGACAAGTTCCCAAACGTCATTTCTTTTAAATTAATTAAGCTCTTCTTGCATGGACATTAGCCAAAATTCATCAACCAAGGCCTCTTTAGCATTTTTAGGTTCCACTTGTGATACAAAAGCGAAGTGAGAACAAAAATTACTTATCTTAGAACGAGTCAACACTCCCTTTGAAATATCTCCCAATATATTGTCTATAGGGTGGTCTTTAGAGGATTTCCAAGCTGGTGGAAGGTCCTTCACTTCAGATGTTCCTTCCTCTTTATCTTTTTCATGACAAGTATCTTCCTCCTTCTCAATAGCAACCGCTTCAGATTGATCAATTTCCGAAACAACTTCTTTGAGTATGTCTTCTGTAGATACACCTGCGTCATCAAAAGAGATACCTTTTCCGACAATTTTTGGGTAAGACTCATCAAAAGAAACATGGACAGATTCTTCAACAGAAAGTAAACGCCTATTATACACTCTATATGCTTTGCTTGATTGAGAGTATCCAAGAAAAATACCTTCATCAGCTTTTGCATCAAACTTCCCAAGATTTTCTTTACCGTTATTCAAAACAAAACATTTACAACCGAACACATGAAGATGAGACAAGTTTGGCTTTCTACCTTTTAAAATTTCATAAGGGGTTTTATTCAAAATAGGACGAATTAAAATCCTATTTAGAACATAACAAGTTGTGCTAATTGCATCAGCCCAAAAATATTTTGGTAATCCACCCTCATTGAGCATTGTTCTTGCCAATTCCTCTAAAACTCGATTTTTGCGTTCCACAACACCGTTTTGTTGTGGAGTTCGAGGAGCTGAAAAGTTGTGCTCAATGCCATATTTGTCACAAAACTTATCAAAGAGATGCTTTTGAAATTCACCTCCATGATCGCTTCGGATTGTAACTATTTTAGAATTCATTTTATGTTGGGACAGCTTTGCAAAACTTTTAAAAGCAGAAAAAGTTTCATCTTTGCTATGAAGGAATATAGTCCAAGTGAATCTAGAGTAGTCATCTACTATTACGAAACCATAATAGTTTCCACCTAAGCTCTTTGTCCTAGATGGTCCAAAGAGATCCATATGGAGAAGCTCAAGGGGTCTTGAAGTTGAAATTATATTTTTAGATTTAAAAGAGACCCTTGTTTGTTTCCCCATTTGGCAAGCATCACATAGGTGGTCTTTTGAAAATTTTATTTTTGGAAGACCTACTACTAGATCCTTGGATACAACCTTATTAAGAAAATCGAAATTAACATGCGCTAAGCGTCTATGCCATAGCCATGAATCATCATTTAAGGCTACTAGACATTTAGTGCTTGTTAAGGATACACTCAAAAGATCAAGCATATATATGTTGTTTACTCTTACACCCTTAAACACAACATTTTGTTCGGTATGTTCAATTTTGCAACAAGTTTTTATGAAAGAAACTTTATAACCTTTGTCGCATAGTTGACTTATACTTAACAAATTGTGTTTAAGTCCCTCTACAAGATGGACATCAAAAATAGTAGTGGTAGAGGGATTACCTACACTACCTTTACCAAGTATAGCTCCTTTGTTATTGTCTCCATAAGTAACATACCCCTTCTTCTTTGCTTTGAAGTCAATAAAAAGCGATATGTCACCCGTCATGTGCCTTGAACACCCGCTGTCCAGAAACCATCTTCTTTCCATGGATGCAAGACACTCATCCTACAATATCAAAAGAGAGAGGTAGGCACCCAATTTTTATTGGGTCCAAGTGGGTAAGTGGTAACATGGTTGTCTTTAGGCATCCATTGATAAATGCCTTTAGGCACTAGAAATCTTCTAAATTTGCATTTCTCAATGGTATGGCCAGCATGACAACAATAATGACAAATACTACGATAATGATGTTGTTTACGATTGGTCCTTAAATCCTTTGGAACAAAAGAATATTTTGCATATGGAGGATTTAATGACTTTTTGAACAACCTAGTATCAACGGCATAAGTAATATTAGGTTGCAAGGCTTTTTCCAATTTGACTTTAAGAGAGATGACCTCTTGTTGCCAAATGTGACACCTTTCACAATGCCTTATTTTACTACAACCATCAATATCAATAGTTTTTGAATTTTCTCCAATACTAGCTTTCAAGTATTCTAAATCTTTTTCAGCATGTTGTACTTTACCTTCCAAGTATGAAAAAAAAAATTATCGGAAGATAATCTTTTGAATGCTTCTATAGCTTCATTATGCAGTTTTTCAAAAGCTACTTTCAATTCAGAAAAGGACATAGAAGAGAAATTGTTATAATAAGCTTGTTTTACCTTTTTATCATCACTTTTCTTTTTGTGGTGGGACTGATTTTTGGTGTGAGCCATAAGACACAAATTTGCGGTTTCATCCCTATCACTTGAGCATTGTGTACTTGATGAATCACTATCACTTTCCCAAGCAATGTAAGCTATTCTTTGCTTATTATACCTTTTTGGTGGAGCTTTTCCTTTATCCTTTTTCTTTAAAGGACAATCCGTTTTATAATGTCCGGACTTGCCACAATTAAAGCAAGACCCTCTTTCTCTATTCTTCTTAATCTCTTCCTGTTTTGAATCCATAAATTGTCTTCTAAACTTTATGAGATTTTTGTCGGAATGCTTGATTCCATTCTTTCGAATGAATCTATTATATCTCCTAACAAAAAGTCCCATTTCTTCGTCACCGGAGTCTTCGTCACTACTTGACTCATTGTTGCTTAGCTCTTTTTGTGAGGACTTTGAGTTTGAAGCCATAAGAGCTATAGGCCTCTTCTCACCCTCTTTGTCTTTATTCTTCTCTTTTCCCTTTTTACTTTTGTTCTCAAACTTTTCTAGACTTTCTAGTTCTTGCTGATGTTCCTCCAGCTTTCCAAACAAAGTAGTCATTGTGAGTGTCGTTAGATCATTGGCTTCCTTGATAGCTGTTACTTTAGGTTGCCATTCCCTCCTAAGACATCTCAGAATTTTATTAGTAGCAATATCATTGGAAACAGGTTTTCCAAGTGCATTCAAACGATTAATGAGATGAACAAATCTCTTTTGCATGTCGGGAATAGATTCTCCCTGTTTCATGCGAAAGAGTTCGAACTCTTGATTAAGTGTGTTAATGCGGGACTGTTTTACTTCAGTTGTACCTTCATGTGCAATTTCTAAAGCATCCCACATTTCTTTAGCTGTCGAGCAATGGGAAACTCAATAATACTCATCTGCACTAAGTGCTGAAATTAGCATATTTCGAGCTCTCCAATCACTTGACCACTTTTTCTCATCTTTTTCATCCCAATCATATTCTAGTTTAGGTACTATGGCACCTGCCTCATTCATCATGGTAATTTGAAAAGGACCATTTTGAATGGCAGCCCATACGCGCCTATCAACATAATTTATGTGAACTCGCATGCAGTCTTTCCAGTAGCCATAATTTTCACCATTGAAAACATGAGCTCTATTGTACGCCCCCTTTGGTTCAGAATCCATAACGTTACAGGCAGCCACAAAGCACCAGCGAACCGGTGCTCTGATACCACTTGTTAGACGCTGTGGCTAGTGATCTAGAGGGGGGGGGGTGAATGGATCACCTCCTTGTTTACAAGGATTTAAAAGATTTTTCAGAGTTTTCGAAAGTTAACGGAAACAACAGTCCCAAATATACAAGCGTCTATTCTGGACCAGCCACTAGAAGACCAGACATGTGATAACATGCTGGATTTACGATTGAGATGATAAAGGATTAAACACACAATATGTAACACAGTTGAATGCACCTATCACAAAAGCTATTTCCAATGAATCAAAAACAATTGAAAACGTAAATAGAGATAGAGAAGAGATACAATACGCAGAGATTTGGTAAGGAAATTCCCCACGTTCTTCCTCGCGTGTGGGTACGTCTCCCTCTCAATTTCAAACCGAAATTGAGAACTTTTATATCAATATTGCTGAATTCGTCGATTACAAGGTTGCTGTACAAATACCAGAAATCTATACACCTAGATCTTCCTATTGTATCAACCTTCACTTGATCTGAGCCCAATCAAGATTCCCTGCAAGTAATACAAGCAATTCACCGGTTCCACGACTTATTTGCGAAATCCCCCGATTTCCAAATCTTACGCTGCGGCTGAATCTGTCTCGTAAACGTGACTAACAAACCCTCAAGAACACGCCCGTTCTTGAAGGAAAACCCAGCTGGTTTTTCCTTGAAACCTTCTATCAAACTTCAACTCAGCTGGATCTCCGATCGTACCACTGAACGTTATCTCGAAAGCCTTCAATTCACAGAACAGCACACACTTCCTTGTTGATGTTCTTGAATTAAGGTCTTTGAGAAGATGATGAAGATGAATTGATTCTAGGTTTCAATCCTGCTCAACATTGAATTGTCCACACTCCAAAATCCTTTTCTTGATGTGTTCTTCAATGATCTATCACTGTAAAATTCGTCTGCAATTTTCTGTGATCTGTTCTTTAACTAAATGAAACACTCCACATATATATGCATATTCTGTTAGAAGAAAAACAGATAAATGAATCGATTCAAGACATGATGAATCGATACATACTGAACAGATTTATAAAAACAGAGAATAGAACAAGCAATGAATCGATGCATGTATGTATGTGTCGATTCATAGAAGAAAATCCAGAACCATTCAAACAGCATGAATCGATACATGATAAGATGAATCGACTCATTTTGCGAATTTCCAGAATCCTTCAAACAGCATGAATCGATACATATTGGAATGAATCGATTCATTTTGCGTATTTTTTTCAGAAAAACAAAACATTGATAGAAAATGAAACAAAAGATCTAAAGGCAAGCATTTTTCTTAATATGAAGAAAACACAAACACTTAAAAATGATAATCAATCAAAACTAGAGTTGCTCACAAACTCCCCCTTTTTGATGATGACAAAATTTTTGAAGTGTGAGAATTACTCCCCCTGAGTTGTTGCCTTGCCTTTTTAACTTGCCTTTTCTCCCCCTTTGTCAACATCAAGAAAGAATGCATAGGTGAAGAAACAGAAATAGCAATACAAAGATATATAAGCATAGTTCACTCACAAAGAATGAAACATAAAGTGCAAACAATTTAGACAAAAGCAAATAATCATAGGCAGTGAAATTGTCAAATAGAGTTGCGAATTACATAACCAAACCAAACCATAAAATGTTTAAACAAGAAAAACAAAGAAACTTAAGCAAGAAACAATGATGATATGCAAAATGAAATGCAGCTTCAATGAGGGAAATGGCCACCACACGACTCCACATCATCTCGATCAGGGTCACGGAAACTTGATCAGGATCAGGGTCCGCATCATCTTGATATGCCTCTCTTTACCTTTTTTCATCCGGTTCTGCACAAGAGCAAAGGCGTTAGTCAGATGAGTAGTGAAATCTACTATGTCATAGAATTTGGTGAGATAATATTCCTTCCACCAGACGTCAAACTCATGAATACAAAGGAAGGAGGGTCGAAAGATTACTGGGCAAATGTCAAGAGATTCGTCAAAAAAATTCTTCGCCAGCTCTTTGCTTTGTTCTTCAGTATGATAGGAGTTGTGAAAGATGATAGAGCCCTTTTTTGGAAAGATGGATTTGGGTTTCAGTTGCACAAGTCCAAACTGTCGAGCAACAAGGTTGGGTTGATAGACAATCAACGCAATTTTTGTTTTTTGACATTATGTTAAGAATGGAGAAGCCTAGGAATCAGAAGTGATTCCCAAACATCGAGGAATCTGTTTTCGTCCTGTTGCATCTCAAATGGAGGTTGTTTGGTAAACCATTCAAGTCCAATTGTCCTATTGGTGAAAGGTGTCATGGAAAGGGTGAAATTGTATCTTTTTGCGAACATCATGATATAACTGGTGAAAGATTGGTGAAGACTAATCCCTTCCTCAGTTGGGGTCAGTTGTACCAGGCGAGGCCATTCGACAGCTCTATCCTTCATTTTATCTTTGTTTATGTCATTCTTGATAGGGAAAGAGGCTTCAAAAGTGGAATTGAGCCACAATTGCAAAAGCCAAATTGTCCCTGACATGCTAAGGTTGCCTTTCTATTTCACGGTCTTCAGGAAACTTACGCTCTCACTTAGAAATTCATAAAGGTTTGCCAAAATCATTTTGCTTAGGCTTAGTTTTGTTCCTTGGTGGATTTGATTAGCCATGTAATAAAACGTTTGGCTACCTGGAGAGATCGAGAACAGAAGATGAACCTTGACAACCAGTCAGGAAGGTTATATGTTCTTTGTCAGAGACTTTTGTGGTGGTCTTGACATGCTAATGATCTATTAATGCAGAGTAGGAGGCTTTTTTGGTGTCGAACTTTATAGTATCTTGGTTCAAAATAGTATGGTCGAAATTTTCTCCTAAAGGACTTAATCCAACAATGGCAGCTATGTCGAAGAGGGTAGGGGTGACCATTCCACAAGGAAGGTGGAAAGTATTGTATATGATATCCCAAGAGTAGAAGAAAGCCAGCAACATGTTAGGGGAAATATTAAGTCCTACTTTCGACATCTGAATCAGGTCGAAAATTCCTATTTCTTTCCAGAATGAGGCTTTGATTTTCTCAACCTTACTTAACTAAGCTATATAGTCTGAAAGATCTTTCGACCTAGGGCAGGCTCTAAACATCCTAGCATTGTGTAAATAACACAGGTTTAGTTATGCATCAGTACTTGGCTCTATTTCCTTAGGGTTTTCTGCAGAAGGTTTAGGCCTAACCCCAACACCTATGGGTTTAAGGCGCTGATAAGAGGGGGAAAATTCTCTCAGCCTATTTGGGTTTGTGTCTGGGTTAGGAAGAGGACCTAATATTGCATTGAAAGTACCAGAAATAAGAATTGAAATTAATACTTGGGACTTGTAGATGCTAGCCTTTTCTTTCTCATTAGGAGGCTCTGGAATGTATTGTTGATTTTCAATGATGTTGGGTCCAGACAATCTATGAGCGTATGGAAGTGAAGTTGAAGTTTTCTTGTAGCTGGAAGTTTTCTTTGAGGCCATTGTTTGTGAAAAGAGATCTTTTGCAGTCTGAGAAAATGGGTTTTTTCTTTTTGTTTGAGAATTAAAAGAAGAAGAAGTGCGTGAAAAGGTTTGAAGAAGAGGATAAATGGCTATTTATAGAGAAAGAGGATTGAAAATAGTTGAGTTTAGCTGAAGATCATGGACCACGTGGCGAAATTTTGTGGAAAAAGTTAGGTTGGAGGCAGTTGAAACACCTATGGCCTCTTAGCTTTTAGGAAATGATGGGGTGATGTCAGAAACGTGGGCTGAGGTTGACGTTTTAAGAAAAGTGCAATGATGAGCTTTTAGGGATTTGAAATGTCAAATCTTGGGAATGATAAAGTGATAAAGGCAACATGGCATCGAAAATATTCATTGACAACAAATAATCTTTCTCCAGGGATTAGTCGAAAAACTCTTTGCTGGGGGGCAATTTGTAGACGAGGATTTCCGACGCCATGAAATAAAGACTAAATTGATATATTTCGACTAAAAAGGAGAAGATGTTTCAGGGATCAAGTTTCGACCAAGCAAGTGAAGATATTGTTTTTTGACGTTTTCGGCAGATGAAGAAGGCATGGTTTCGACAAGATCAAATTAGAAATTTTTGACAGTTCGACAACGTTAGTTCCGTTTCGACAAATTCGACAACTTTGAAGAAATGCGTCGTTTCAATGTAGGAGAAAATATTCAAATTTTAAAAGTTGGCACTTTTGGCAGAAGGGCGCGTGGAAGCGTTTGGTAAAAATGACATACCGAAGGCCAAGTGGCGTATTTGTAGGATTTGTCCATTAGTTGATAGTAATTTTGTTTATGTATAAATAGAGTAGTTTCTTGTCAGAACGTGTGTGTGAAAATCTTGTATAAACTTCCTGTAAAAATACTCAAAGTACATGTGTGTGAGAAAATAGTCTTGTTCTGGAAAATGTACGTGCGCAACACCAATTTACTTTATCCAGTTTAATAAAATTATAAGTTATTTAACATTCATTTATACTTTGCAAGTCGTATACTTGTTCTTCTCCATTTAACTTTCTGCATTGTCAAATTCTCCATACTTTTATGTTTCCTTTAAGGACTTTACTTTGCAATTTACCTTACGCATTGTCAAAATTCACTTTCTTTAAGTTTTCGCCAATAATTTTACCCTCCACCATAAGAATCATACATAAAAAAACTAATAGAAGTGAAATCATAAAGAGTATTAAAGTTATATTTTTCGACAAACTTCGCGCTTATGTCCTAGGATTTGTATGGTTGATCCTGCAAGTGAACCAATTTTAACATAAATTGGAAACCAGAGGTTGTTTTCCAAAATCAACTACGAACACCGCCAGATAAATTGCAATAAAAAAATTGAGTTGAGGGGTAGGATGTTAATCTATAAGCAAAGTTATAGTAGTTTAGTTGCAATACCTAGTCAACATCAATGTGGTCTAATAAATTGCGATACACAATTATAGAACTTCTAGGAGTCTGCTGTAATCCATCCTAAGACCGGACCAGCTAAAAAGAAAAGATTGAAAATCAATTAGTTACACTAATTGTAGAATATTTAAAATTCAATATAGCCAATGGAATTTTAATAACACACTTACTAGTTGGCGTAGGGTGTAACACCCCACTTTCCCAGTTTTGAAAATAGGTTAAAATAATACAAATTTCAGAGTTTTAAACAAAGTGGAATGCCACGACAACAATAATATTCAACAGAAAAAAATCCTTTTATTAAAACAGCGGAAAATCTCATTTTATTCATCATACGGCAACTGCCAATAATAATATAATCACCAATCCTCATATTATTATTTTCAACAAAAATATGATACATAACTAATAACAATAACAACTAAACATCAAAATCCCCGATTCATGTGTTACGTATCAGAGCGACTCCTAAGACTCGACCAAGCGACTTGTACTCAAAGCATACTCAAGTACCTAAATCATTTGTACTTCCAAGGAAGCACAAACGCAACAAACAACAAAAGGGGTGAGAACTATATTCAATATTTAACAGTGTATAATACATGTTAACATGTAGTATCTCACAACAACAACATAACAACACATGTTCACAACAACAATCATCAACAATACAACATGATTCAACAACATCAATATGCAATGTGACCCATCATAGACACATTGCATGCGGTACTGACTCACCATAGTTCATTCAATCGAACCCGAATAATCACATACACCCATCCGATAATGATTATCCTACCATTCTCCATAACGGAGTACGAATGGTCGTATTCGCCCATCCGGCCGATCATCCCAACAATAATCAACAATAATATATGAATGCATGACAATGAATATGCACACAACACCGATACAACCATCGTTATACCTCTTCACGATCCATCCGATCATATAAATATTCAACAATGGCAATATATGCCTACAACATGTGTATAATCAGTATTATACATTAATTCGATCCTACAGATCACACCAAAATTACATACAACACATATGCAACAAAAGTCAATCATAGCAATAACCTTCTGATCACCCAGAATCACCTACGACACAACTACACCAATAATCGTTCATAAACACGAGTCTCCCAAAATCCTTAGGAATACGCACTTGTCATATTACACCATAATTCATCACACTTATTTCATCAATTCATTCCATACATTACTAAGGAAACACATCACATATCTTAATTCATTATTCACCCGATTAATCCACTAGGTTCCCACCACCAATCTAGTTCAACCCTAATTGTAAGTATCACAATCAACGAAACACCTCACGCGACTTCACCGATTAATTGTCTGGTTAATTATTCCTAATCCTCGTCATTTACTCAATATTAAGGTTTCCACTCTATTATATACATCTTAAGGTCCATCATAAAGTTTCAGATCAAAGGAAGCGAAAACTAATGCGAAATCGGGGCCGAAATCACAAAACGACATGTTTTGCCCTACATCACTGGCCATACGCGTATTGGGCTAGGCCATACGCGTATACCTTGCTTCCATGCCCACAACACGCATCTCATACGTGTATTGGCTTCATGCTTCGCACATGATATGCGTAATGCCATCCAAGTACGCGTAATTCACACACACAACTCCACAACTTAACATAAGAAATACAACATAAGGAACAAACCAATTATACCTCAACTACACCGCATAACTATTGTTCTACTAATTCCTACTCTAAATTAATATTATTAGGACTATTCTAGTACTACCATTGTATATTATATGCTATTAGTCCCCTAACTGTCCTCCTAGATCATTTCTCAAAAAAATTGTCTCAGACTAGTTCGTACAGCGAACAAGTAGCAAAGTGAGTTTACGTAGCAAACAAAACTTCGCGTAGCGACTAAAACTTCACATAGCGAACTATCGCGAATAGACCATTCCAACTTTGTTCGTATCAGTTCCTCTTCCACCAATTTTCTTCTTCTTTTTCATCTCAGACCAACATAATACAACAATAACACGACAAATCATGATCAAACAACATAGATTAACTCTTTTTTACAACTAATTCAACTATCATACAAGGAAACATCATCATAATATTTCATAGAAACACCCAAAATCACCCAACCCTAGTATCAATTATCATACCCATTCATAAAAATCAAACCCACCCTTACCTCGAATTCAGAAGAAATTCCTGCAAATTCTTGATGATTGGGTGCCCTAGGTTGATTTCCTCCTCCTATCATCTTGGTTCTCCACAAAAGATTATACAACTGATTCTCCTCCTAATTTTCTGATTAGGCTAATACACTCTAAAGACCTCACCAACCATTTACTAATCTGCCCCTTGTTTTTAATTAAATTCCCACATTGGTCATAACTTAATAATTCTCATATTATTTTTATAATAATAATAATAATTATAATATTTGCACACCCCGATAACACTTGTCCCACTAGGACACAACACCGAAAACAATAAGATATGCGTCTTAACTAAGGCCAACACAACACCAAAACTGCCCTACGATTAAATATTAAAATTGGGGTGTTACATAGGGGAACAAGCGTGGATTCATGTTGCATGAGGCGAGCATCGGCAGTCTTGACCACCCTCATGCTTGTAATAAAAAAGCACATCCATAAAATGTACAAGTATCCTTTGTTGCATTTTTACAAAGGGCACTATACAAATGGGCTAAAACAATTGAACCCCAACTATATGTGTTTACCTTGTTGATGTTTCGCAACAATGGTAAATACATTATGTTAACTGTATTAACGGTACTGTCACGAAATAAAAAATGGTCAAATAAAATCATAATATAATATCTAGTTTTAAGAATCTTTGCATACTTTGTTGATTCATCGTCTAGTGTTATACTTGCATAATGGGCTCTAAGGACTCCCAAATTAATGCATTGACCCCTGTTACGAGTATTTGACGGTTCCTCTTCATCAATGAGAGGGGCACCCAACAAAACCTCTATGATTATGTTATCTTCGTTTACCTTGCTGAAAACAGCTTTACCATTTACGCGTAAGCCCAACAACTTGTAAACATCCTCAAGTGTAATCGTGCATTCACCAAATGGTAGGTGAAAAGTGTGAGTCTCTGGTCTCCATCTTTCTAGTAATGCAAGAATAAATTTTGTGTCGACCAAATTGTTGTTCACCTTTATTACATCACCAAATCCGCATGACCGTAAATATGGTTTTATGATTGGATTGTATGGTATGTAGTCATGCACACGACAACAAAATCTTTTTACATTTTGTACATACTGTAAACACCCCAAAATTTCCCTCACTAAGTTCACACCATGGCTTGTGATCTTTCATCTTTGCATTATTTTAATCATACCATTTCATATTGCATTTTGCTTCACTGTATTAGTTAGTGTTCATCTGCATCTAGGGTTTGTGACTTGAGCCATCCAGGATCCATCTGAGCCACTCCAAAGGTCTCCAGTCATTCCAAGAGGGTCCATGTATGTTCAATCATCATTTTATATCCCTCAAAGATCAAGGAATCAAAAAAATCACAAGAACTTGCACAACATGGAAGCAAAGCCAGGGTTTAACTACACAGATGACCTAAAATTAGGGTTTTGGTTTCAGAGGCCATAACTCCAATTTTTTTGGTCATTCATGTTTCTATTGGTCTCAATATGTTATAAGGATCATGTGTACCAAGTTTGATGAAGAAATTCTTTGTGGAAGTCATCTGATCACTGGGTAACTTCTTGAGCAAGTCAGAGCAAAATCAGGGCATCTGAGGCCCACAACAATGGACCCAAAATGGATTTTTCATCAAATTGAATTTATATGATCTTTATTTTATCATTGAAGTTCTTATAAGTTCACAAAATTGAAGAAAAGTGAGCTAAACCAAAAGTTGCCAAAAATGGAAATGACTTGTAATGTAAACTTTCCATTTTGGGAAAGTTTTTCAACCTCCTCTTTCTCAACCAAAAATGCTTCAAATGAAAAATTGTTGGTCATGAAAGTTGTAGATTGGATCATTCCCTTTTTAAAAATTACAAGAACAAGTTCTAATTCATTATGGAACTCAAGTTATGGCCTTTCAAATTTGGCAAAAATCCCATAATTTTCAAGAATACACCAAAGAGGGATTTTTGCAAAACCACTTGCCAAGCCATTTTGTGACTTCAAATACACTTCTATGCATCATACCAACATAGCACATTGCCTAAAAGTCAGAATTGACCCAAGAATCACTTCATTCCATGTCTTGAACATCAAGAATTTCCAAAAGGGCCAAATTTTGTCAAATTTGCAAAAGGGCACATGACTTCTCATAAACTTGCTGCAACACCTCAAATTCAATTCTATGGCTCTCCTTGATCAAAGCTGAGGCCAGATATGCCTTTGTACCACCTCTGAACCAGCCCATACCTCAAGTACAAACTTTGTTGACTTTGTGCAAATTCACCCATACCAATCACCATAGGCCACAACCACTTCTCTGACCTATCACAACTTGTTATGTGGATCAAACTCAGCTCATAACACACAACAAGCCAGCTTGAAACCTCAGATTGCTCAAGTTCTCAAAAATCACCTCTTTTGCAAAAGTCTTCGAAACTCTCAACACACTTAACCAAACTTCAAACCTTTTTCACAAAACAACTCAACATCACAAGAGGACCATTTCCCACCCTTCAAACAAGTCTCAAAGCACTCATAGCCAAAACACGATTTCTGACCAGCAAGAGTGTAGGCTCTCAAACCAGCCATAAAAACTTCCTCCAAGCATCAAAGCTTCATCAGAGGGATCATTAGAGTGTTTTTGCACAAGAGAGGAGGCCAAACAGCTCAGTTTGAGAAAGTTTCACTTCAGGTAACCTCAAGAACAAATTTTCCAGAAATGTGTTTTTAAGTTCCTAAATGATTCTCCATGATTCACTGATGATCCTGATGTATTTAGTTTTGAAAATGATCAAGTATTGAGCATGTAATGAGCTTCTGAAATTTCTGTGATATTTTCCGTTTGCTTTCGATTCATGATCCTGAGTGAAAATAAATTGTTTTTGTTTGTGGATTCTTGTTCCTTGATGTTTGTTGAGTGATTCTGGAGCTTTAGAGGGCTTGGGGTGAGGTTTTGAGTGAGATAGCAAAAATGGATGGCCGGAGAAGATGACCGGAACACTGTTTCGGTCACCTGAAGGGGATTAGGGTTTTAATTAGGGTTAGCTGCGTAATTAAGGAACTTTGAATTTCAGTCGTTTGATGTTTGCTTCCCACGTGCAGTGGATGGTCCAGATTAGATCATTAGGCTTAAATTATGATTAATTAATTAATTAAATAGGATTTACTCAGTTTGAATTCCAGCCATAGGATCTGGCGTGCAGTCAACCCTAGAAACCCCCAGATTCAATCCCAGCCCTTGACTCAGCATACTTTTATTTAATTCAGTTTTAATTCAATTTTTCTTATTTATTTTGTTCCATTTATTAAAAATAGTTTAAAAATTCCAAAAATATTTTTATTCTGCATTTTCATTTCAAATATTTTTCTCAACCAGAAAATTTTTTTATTTTTATTTTTTGCATTAAAAAAACCATTTTTAAAACATTTAAATGTTTATTTTAATTAATTAATGAGAATTAATTAATTAAAATATCATTTAGGTTTCTAAAAATACCAAAAAAATTCATATTGCATATTTAAACATTTAGAGACATTGTCATACCATCCACACAAATTCCTTTTTGGTTTTGAACCATCTTTGATAATTTTCTTGAATTTAGGGTTCATAAAATTCCTATTTTAGAACCCTAACTTCAAGAATTATTTTCTGCCTAACCAAGAATGGTATGACAATGATTCTTTTTGCATTGATCTTCATTTGACATGTAGTTTCTAACATAATTTTGTCACAAATTTCTTCTGCCTTTTTGAATTGATTTACAATTTTTCCCTTTAGGTACCTTAAAACCCTAGAAAACTTAGAAAACTCATAACTTTCATTAGGTTAAGAGTTAGGTCTTCTCCTTTGGGGTGTGATATCATATGGGGTTAGGGTTCTTTTGATTTCATTTTCAATTTTTTATCTTGTCATTTGCTTCTGTTTTTGAGTTTTGCATCTCATGTTGTATGAAAACCCTAATTTCTCATCTTCCTTTGCATACATCTTAATAGGACACATTAGACTCATGCTTGATCATTTCCTCATCCATTTTCCATGTTATGCATTCATTACATTCCATGAGCATTCATGAACTTTCATGCTTCTTCATGCTTCATTTGCATTCTCATCACTTGTATGATCATTCACAACACTTGACATACATTTGCATCATCTCTTAGCATCATTTACATCATAAATATGCTTCTGGTTTTGGTTTGCATCCTTGCATACATTTCATTTTTAAAATTCTGTGATCAGGTACGAGATGTCGAATGAGATGTTTAAACACTTGAAGACTTAACTAAAAACTTAAAGTGCAAGAAAATTGAACAACACAGGAATTTGTTAACCCAGTTCAGTGTATAACCACACTTACATCTGGAGGCTACCAAGCCAGGAGGAAATCCACTATAAGTAATATTAATTCTAGACTTAAACCACCCAGTTTAATCTTTCACTTAATATCTACCCAATGCAATTTCTACCTAAGACACAATTAGATATGAGTACCAACTCACTCCCCCTCAATCACACAGTGATCTTGTTTACAAGTTTAATAAAATTGAAGTCATACTTCAAACAAAACAGCTTGATCTTACTTCACAGTTTCAATCAAGACACAAATACACTTTTGCTTAAAAGATCATAAAGTGGTACAATTAAAACAACTTGCTATTTAAAACACAAAACACCCTATTTGGTCTTCTTAAATTCGTACTCTATTCTGAGAGTTCCTGTTGCTTAAATAGGTGTTTGGATTTTTGGGCTTTCTGTAGGTTTATCCAATCCTGATACGCATGCTGTTACCACCTTGAATTAGGGTTTGTTACTTCCTAGATTCTAGGTGATTCAGTTCTTCTGATTATGCTGAAGACACATAACAAAACTCCCTACAGATGCGCCTTATTCTGTTTCAATCTATCCATAATTAATTCCAGATAACCCTGAATTCACTCGGTTCTGTTAGTCATTAATTAATTCTGGTAGCAGGTTTGAGATGTCACAACATCTGTTGGGACATCCTGAAAAACTGAACTTACTTCATTTACTTATACAATGTCACAACATTTGATGTGACATCCTGTAAGCTAAACTTATTTCATTAACTGATACAATGTCACAACATCTGATGTGACATCCTGTAAGCTGAACTTATTTCATTAACTGATACAATGTCCTAACATCTGGTGTGACATCCTGAATTAAGTTCATTTACTTATACTTTGTTTGATAATGTCCCAACATCTGATAGGACATCCTGAACTGAATTCAACATTTCTTGTTGGTCAAAAATTCTGCCAATTCTAAACATCTACAAACTCCCCCTTTGGCTAATTTTTGGCTAACATATTTTTCTGGTTATCAGAGTGCAGCAGAAGTTCTTTTATCAGAGTACAACAGTTCTTTTCTGTTGGGTCATGTGTGAGTTTACTCCCCCTCAAACATACATGTATTCAGTCTTTTCTGTTGAGTCATGTGTGAGTTTACTCCCCCTCAAACATACATGTATTCAGTCTTGTTGCAACAGAAATTTTCATTAACATCACAAATTTAGTTCAGAAGCAAACAAAAGTTTTTCATTAATACTAAACAGCATCATACATTGTTGTTGTTGTTGTTCAGTTCTCCCCCTTGTTAGACACAAATTTGGGGCCAAAGTTACTAATTCAAAATTACAATGCAGAAGCTGTCATTACATATTCCTCACATACAATTTTCACTCAGATTCCTCATAGTCAGTTTCTTCCTCTTCCTCAGTCTCCTCATCAGAAGTAGCAGCTTTCTGAGCACTTTCTTCAATCTCTAGCCTTTGGATAATCTCCTCAAGCTTCTGCTTCCTTGCATCCAGTTCTTTGCAAGTGATCTTCAGCTCAGCAATCAATGCAGCTTTGGAGATTGGAGACTTTGCCTTTGAAGGACCAGTAGATGTCCTAGAGGGAGCTTCAACATCAGCTGCATGATAACTCAAGAACAGCTTGTAGTGAAAGGCCAGAGGGCTTTCTCTTTTGCAAATGGAGTCCTTCTCAGTGAGGATACCAGGATACTGACTCAGCATTATTCCACACAGCAAGGAAGGAAAGGCAATTGGCAGCTTAGTTGCAGATGATCCAGCATGCTTCAATGTCTGATCAAATATATAGGCCCCATAATCCAGCTTTGTTTGGGTGCCCACTTCATATATGAACCTGCCCAATCCAGTTGATATTGAAGATGTATGGTTGGTAGGGACCCAGTTTGCAGTGCCAATCCTATTCAGCATGGCATACTTCCTTGTCAGCATGCTAACTGAGAGCTTCCCTTTAACTGGCCAAGTCTTGACCTGATTAGCAGTGATAACCTTGCAAACCTGGTTATCAGTCTTCCCTAACTCATTTGGACCATCAGATTCTCTTCCAAGGTAGTGGTTGATAACCCTAGGAGAGAATTCTACACACCTTCCTCTTACATATACTTTTCTAAAGTCAGCAGACTTACCATCAACACAATCTTCTTGGAGGTTGACTATGAATTCCTTGACAAGCAGCTCATAGCAAGGAGAGAAGTTGGAGACAGTTTTGAAAAGGCCAGCAGAAGAGATGAGATCAATTACCTCTGTGCACTCAAGTGCATTACTGCTCAGCTCTCTTTCAAGTGCTACCCTTCTTTGATAAACAAACTTCCATCTATTCACACTTGAAACATGATGAAAGGAGATGTTGTCCAGAGGAGCTTCTGGAACAGCTGTTGATGACCTTGATGGTGCTGGTTTCTTCTTTGGTGGAGATGTTGGGACATCTTCTTCAACATCTGAATCTGGAGGGGTGACAGCTTTCCTCTTTTGTGTTTGCACCTTGCTCCATTGTTTTGTTGGACCAAAGACAACTTTAGCTTTGTCCTTCTTTGGTGTAGCTTGCTTCTTCTCAGGAGTTGCATGTCCTGCATTCATCTTTTCCTTCCTAGTTCTAAGCCTTTTGGCTATGCTAGGGTTGACAGAAGCAATGATTTCTGTATCAGAATCATGCTCTATGTTCACAACAGGAGGAGGCTGAGCAGTCTCCTCTTCAGCTGGTGGATCAACAGAGACTTGCTCTTCAGTGGAGCCCTTGTGATGGTCCTCAGATGTTTCTTCATCACTATCAGTGGAGGCCTTTTTCTGGTCCTCAGATGTATCATCAACATCATCAGTTGAGGTCTTTTGTTGCTCCTCAGATGTTTCAACATCTATTGGGACATCCTGTTGAGCAGGAGTGTCCTTTTCAGCCTGAGTTTGTTGTTCTTCTTGTGGAGATGGCATGGTGTTCAGAGGTATAGATATGCCACTTACCACTCTTTGTTCAGATAGGATCCTGTTTACCAGCTCCTTTATGGAATCATCCACATATTCAGAAGCTTTTGGAGTGGTGTTTGATGATGAAGGTTTCCCTTTGACTTTGCTCACAACAGGTTCCTTAGCCCTTCTAACAGTAGGGGTTCTTGGCTTTTGAGCAAGAGGAACAGTTCCTCTGATTTCGTCCATTGGAGTTGAATCCATGGGTACCACAGAAATGGGGGTTGCATGCACCACATCTTCCTTGTTGAGGATTTCTTCAGAGATGTTAGGGTTTTGGTGTTGAGCCATTTTTAGAATGTGGTGAAGAAATGGATTGAGATTGGTTGAGTTTGATGATCTCTGAGAGTTAGCTATAGCATGCAAGTTGATTTGAGAAAATGATGAGAAGATGAATAGCTGAAAGTGAGCTGATATTCTTATAAGAGCCGTTACTTGGAGAATTTCTAGGAGTGGAATACACAAGGTGTTTGACCAGACTGGTGTTGCCATCTGGTGATCATGCCACACGATGTCATATGACATGTTGGCACATCTCCATAACTGCTAAATTTCACATAAACAGATTCCCAATTTACCCCTTAGGTTTTCAAATTGGGTAGCATCCAAGGCTTTAGTAAATATATCAGCCAATTGCAGATTTGTAGCTACATGTTCCAATGAGATCACTTTTTCTTCTACAAGATCTCTGATGAAATGGTGCCTGATATCAATATGCTTGGTCCTGCTATGTTGGATAGGATTCTTTGATATGTTAATAGCACTTAAGTTGTCACAGTACAATGTCATGACATCTTGTGGGACATTGTACTCAGTGAGCATTTGCTTCATCCAAACCAACTGTGAACAACTGCTTCCAGCTGCTATATATTCAGCTTCAGCAGTAGATAAGGATACACAATTTTGTTTCTTACTGAACCAAGAAATCAAATTGTTTCCTAGAAAGAAGCATCCTCCTGAAGTGCTTTTTCTATCATCAGCACTTCCAGCCCAATCAGCATCACAGAAGCCAGTGAGAATTGGTTTGCATCCATGAAAGTACATTATGCCATAGTCACAAGTACCATTAACATATTTCAAAATTCTCTTGACTTGGTTAAGATGACTAACTTTTGGATCAGCTTGATATCTTGCACATACACCTACTGCAAATGCTATGTCTGGTCTGCTAGCAGTCAGATATAACAAGCTTCCAATCATACTTCTGTATAGGCTTTGATCTACATTCTCACCCTTGTCATCTTTAGTCAGCTTTAAATGTGTGGGGGCAGGAGTTCTCTTATGAGTAGCACTGTCCATCCCAAATTTCTTGACTATGTTCTTAGCATACTTGCTTTGGGAAATGAACATGGAGTCCTCCATTTGCTTTATTTGCAGTCCAAGAAAGTAGGTTAATTCTCCTACTAGGCTCATTTCAAATTCAGATTCCATCTGATTGAAAAAATGTTTAACCATCCTGTCTGACATCCCACCAAAAACAATGTCATCTACATATATTTGAGCAATCATGACATTTCCTTCTTCATCTTTAACAAACAAGGTTTTGTCAATTCCACCTTTCCTGTACCCTTGCTTGATAAGAAAAGTAGTCAGCCTTTCATACCATGCTCTTGGAGCTTGCTTCAAACCATAAAGAGCCTTCTTTAGTTTGTATACATGATTTGGACAACTTGGATCAACAAATCCTTTAGGCTGTTCTACATATACCTCTTCATTAAGATATCCATTTAAAAAGGCACTTTTCACATCCATTTGAAATAGCTTGAACTTCAAGATACAAGCAATTCCTAAAAGTAGTCTGATTGATTCAAGCCTTGCTACTGGTGCAAAGGTTTCATCAAAGTCTACTCCTTCAATTTGTGTGTATCCTTGAGCTACAAGTCTAGCTTTGTTCTTTGTAACAACTCCTTGTTCATTTGACTTGTTCTTATACACCCATTTAGTGCCAATCACATTTATGTCATCAGGTCTAGGAACAAGATTCCACACTTCATTCCTTGTGAATTGACCTAATTCCTCTTGCATAGCACAAATCCAGTATTCATCAGTAAGAGCTTCCTTGATGTTTTTAGGTTCTATTTTTGAAACAAAACAGGAACCTGAAATCACTTCTCTTGATCTAGTGCTTACACCTCTGTTGGGATCACCAATTATCAAATCTTTGGGATGATCCTTCTGGATTCTGATGGAGGGAGGTTTGCTGGATTGTTCTGTCCTTGCATCAGTTTGAGTGAAGTCAGAATGATCACTCTTTTCTTCAGCTTCAGTTTTGCTGTCAGCAGATGTTCCAACATCTTCTGTAACATCTGTAGGAGCATCATCAATTATCACATTTATGGACTCCATGATAACCTTGGTTCTAGAATTAAATACTCTATATGCTCTGCTGTTTATAGAGTATCCAAGAAAAATCCCTTCATCACTTTTAGGATCCATTTTTCTTCTTTGCTCCCTATCTGCCAGAATATAACAGTTACATCCAAACACATGGAAGTACTTAACTGTGGGTTTTCTGCCCTTCCAGACTTCATAGATTGTGGACAAAGTTCCTTTCCTTAGAGTAACTCTGTTATGGATGTAACAAGCTGTGTTCATAGCTTCCGCCCAGAAGTACAAAGGTAACTTTTTAGCATGGATCATAGCTCTTGCTGATTCTTGAATAGTTCTATTCTTCCTCTCAACAATCCCATTCTGTTGAGGAGTGATTGGTGAAGAGTATTCATGATTGATTCCTTCTGAAGAACAAAAATCTAAGAATTTTTGGTTCTCAAATTCTTTTCCATGATCACTTCTTATTCTGATCACACAGCTGGCTTTTTCCCTTTGTATTCTTTGGCATAAGTCTTTGAATACATCAAATACATCAGACTTTTCTTTGATGAAATTTATCCATGTATACCTAGAAAAGTCATCAACCACCACATAGGCATACCTCTTACCACCAAGGCTCTCAACCTGCATAGGTCCCATAAGATCCATATGCAATAATTCCAAAACTTTGGAAGTTGTCAGATGTTGGAGCTTTGGATGGGACATCTTGGTTTGCTTGCCTATTTGACATTCACCACATATTTTTCCATCATCAATCTTCATTTTAGGAATACCTCTCACAGCTTCCATAGATATGATTTTCTTTATGCCTCTGAAATGAAGATAACCTAGTCTTTGGTGCCATAGTTTCACTTCTTCTTCTTTAGATAAAGAGCAAGTTGAAGTGAGACTGAAGTCTTGAGGTTCCCACATGTAACAGTTGTCTTTAGATCTGGCTCCTCTCATGACAACCTTTTGATCTTTGTTAGACACTATGCATTTAGTTTTGGTAAAGTCTACACTGTACCCTTGATCACATAATTGACTTATGCTGATCAGGTTAGCAGTTAAACCTTTTACCAGCAGCACATCATCTAGTCTTGGTACATCTGGACAGTCCAAGGTGCCAACTCCCTTGATTTCTCCTTTAGCTCCATCTCCAAAGGTTACATATCTGGATGAATATGACTTTAAGTCTACTAGCAGATTCTTCAATCCAGTCATGTGTCTTGAACATCCACTGTCAAAGTACCAGTCTTCTTTAGCTGATACTCTTAGTGATGTATGAGCTATATATGCAACACCTTTCTTTGACCATTTGTGTAGAATTTCTTTTGATACCTCTGCCCTGTGCATTGTTCATCAGTAGAGCTCCAAGGTTGTTTGTTGATCTTGTTCTTGGGCATGTAGCTTTGATCAGCATGAAGACTAGCTTTTGGTACCCATACCTTCTTGATGACCTCTGTCTTCTGCTTAGGGGGTTGCTGATCTCTTTGATGTCTATGCAGCACTTTCTTGGTAACTTCTATCTTCTGCTTAGGAGGTTGCTGATACATCTGATTTGGATATCCATGCAACTTGTAGAAATGAGGTTTGATATGTCCAAATCTTCCACAATGATGACATCTCCATCTTTGATACTTCTTCTTCATTATGTTCTTTTCAGGATGTTGAGACATCTGTTGGAACATTTTGTTTGACTTTGTGTTCTTTTCATGATGTTGAAGCATCTGTTGGGACATCTTGTTTGACTGTATGGACTTTGAAGTAGTTTTGCTAGAGCTAGCTTCAACCTTATGAACTTTGTTAAATCCCAGTCCACTTTTATCCCCTGAATGCTTATTGTTGTTGAGAATAACATCCAGTGTGCTTGAGCTGCTGTTCAACATTCTAACAGATTTGGACATATGTTCCAACTTGGAGTTGAGAAGACTTACTTCACTTTTCAAGGTGTCAATGATCTCTAGATCACTTGCTTTTTCATCCTTTAGTGCCTCAATCTGCTTCTTTAGCTTTATACTCTCCCTGCATATTTCAGTGCTTCTTTTGACTAGTTCTCTGTATGATTGCTCAAGTTCTTCAAAAGTAAGCTCCCCATCATTGGATTCACTTTCAGATTCACATAATCCAGCTAGAGCAGTGATATGCTTAGCTGATTCTTCTTCTGAATCACCTCCTGAGTCTTCATTAGACCAGGTTACAGAGAGACCTTTCTTTTGCCTTTTTAAATAGGTAGGACATTCATTCCTGATGTGTCCATATCCTTCACATCCATGGCATTTAATTCCTTTTTCTTGACTGGTCTTTTCATCATAATTTGACCTTCTATTAGCATCATAAGGTCTTTTGTTCTTAGAAGAGTTTGTGTATCTTCCACTTAGTCTGGACTTGTCTTCCATCCTTCTGAGAATCTTTTTGAATTGTCTTCCAAGCATAGCAATGTTTTCTGATAAGTTTTCATCAGTTTCTGATTCATCATTTTCTTCTTCTTTATCAGTATTTGTCACCAAGGCTATGCTTTTGTTCTTCTTTACAATTGTGTCATTCATTCCAATCTCAAATGTTTGAAGGGAACCAATGAGCTCTTCAACTTTCATTTTGCATATGTCTTGAGCTTCTTCTATTGCTGTGACCTTCATGTCAAATCTTTTTGGTAAAGATCTGAGAATCTTTCTTACAAGCTTTTCATCAGTCATCTTTTCTCCCAAAGCTCCAGAAGTATTGGCTATTTCTAAGATGTTCATGTAGAATTCATGAATTGTCTCATCTTCCTTCATTCTCAAGTTTTCAAACTTGGTGGTGAGAAGTTGAAGTCTTGACATCTTCACCTTTGATGTTCCTTCATGAGTTGTTTTGAGAGTGTCCCAAACATCTTTGGCCAGCTCACAATGATGCACAAGTCTAAAGATGTTCCTATCAATGCCATTGAATAAAGCATTTAAGGCCTTGGAGTTGCCAAGTGCTGAATCTTCTTCCTCCTTACTCCATTCTTCTTCAGGTTTCAACACTTTTGCTCCATCTTTGGTGTCTTGGACAGGGTGTTCCCATCCATTATTGACTGCTTTCCAGACCCTATTGTCAAGTGATCTTAAGAATGCAATCATTCTTGGCTTCCAGTAGTCATAATTAGATCCATCCAGTATAGGTGGTCTATTTACTGATCCTACATCTCTGTCCATGTTTCCAGAATTTGTATTCCCTAGATCTCACCCAGTATAAACAGGCAGGGTGCCTGCTCTGATGCCAATTGAAATTCTGTGATCAGGTACGAGATGTCGAATGAGATGTTTAAACACTTGAAGACTTAACTAAAAACTTAAAGTGCAAGAAAATTGAACAACACAGGAATTTATTAACCCAGTTCAGTGTATAACCACACTTACATCTGGAGGCTACCAAGCCAGGAGGAAATCCACTATAAGTAATATTAATTCTAGACTTAAACCACCCAGTTTAATCTTTCACTTAATATCTACCCAATGCAATTTCTACCTAAGACACAACTTAGATATGAGTACCAACTCACTCCCCCTCAATCACACAGTGATCTTGTTTACAAGTTTAATAAAATTGAAGTCATACTTCAAACAAAACAGCTTGATCTTACTTCACAGTTTCAATCAAGACACAAATACACTTTTGCTTAAAAGCTCATAAAGTGGTACAATTAAAACAACTTGCTATTTAAAACACAAAACACCCTATTTGGTCTTCTTAAATTCGTACTCTATTCTGAGAGTTCCTGTTGCTTAAATAGGTGTTTGGATTTTTGGGCTTTCTGTAGGTTTATCCAATCCTGATACGCATGCTGTTACCACCTTGAATTAGGGTTTGTTACTTCCTAGATTCTAGGTGATTCAGTTCTTCTGATTATGCTGAAGACACATAACAAAACTCCCTACAGATGCGCCTTATTCTGTTTCAATCTATCCATAATTAATTCCAGATAACTTCCCTGAATTCACTCGGTTCTGTTAGTCATTAATTAATTCTGGTAGCAGGTTTGAGATGTCACAACATCTGTTGGGACATCCTGAAAAACTGAACTTACTTCATTTACTTATACAATGTCACAACATCTGATGTGACATCCTGTAAGCTGAACTTATTTCATTAACTGATACAATGTCACAACATCTGATGTGACATCCTGTAAGCTGAACTTATTTCATTAACTGATACAATGTCCTAACATCTGGTGTGACATCCTGAATTAAGTTCATTTACTTATACTCTGTTTGATAATGTCCCAACATCTGATAGGACATCCTGAACTGAATTCAACATTTCTTGTTGGTCAAAAATTCTGCCAATTCTAAACATCTACAATTTTCATTTCATTTCATTTTCTTATGCTAACTTTTCAGGTGGTAAGTATTTTGAGAAGTGAATTTGCCTTCACTTCTGACTTCTCTTCTCATCTCTTCTTTTATGCATCCTTGCTGCATTTTGTATTTGTCTTAGAGTGAGCTTGCTCATTCATGTTCTCCATTCACTTTCCTTCTTCAAGTAACTTATCTTCTTAAGTGAAGTAAGTTAACTTGCTTCTTTTGCTTCTCCTCCTTCCATATTGCCTTCTCCTTGGTGGATTTTCTTGAAGATCTCTTGCAAGCCTCATAAACCCTAGGAACACCCAAGCATGTTAACAATTAGGGTTTGATTAGTCCCCCATTTAGTTTTTCCTTTGTGTCATCTTTTGTGTCTCTCCTCTCATCTCATAATCAGGGACAAAACCTTCAAGGTTTTAAGGCTCTGTGATTAAGATTATGCCTGCATCCTTCTATTAGGATGGAGTGTATAACTTTAATCCTAAGTGTTAAACCTTGATGTGTTTAAATCCCTTAATCAATTCATCTGATAATCACTAAGACATCAAGCTTGTAACTTGGGCCTCACATTAGGGTTCTAATTCTTCCTTGATTGGTTAAGAAGGACTAACCCTAGTGTTAATGGACAAGTCCTCCTCAAGTTGTCTTACCAACCATAAAATCCACTTCTTAACCTTACCAATAACTAAAATCCAATTTAATAAAGGCTTTGTTTTGTCATAAGGTTAATCCTTAATCATGGATTAAGTTGAGGTATCTTCCTCAGCTTAAATGTTCTCATCTATTATCCTTCTATTATGATGGTGTAATGAGTCCATTAAATCTTTGATTATGGCTTAAACTCATTACTTAACACTAGACAAAAACTTCAAAAACATCTAAATAATCACAAGTAGGTTAATGATCTTAATCCTACATCATGGTAATTAAGTGTGAGGTGCTTACTTCATACTTAAGGTATTCTTATTACCCCTAATCAGATGGAGGATGTAATGAGTTTACTAACCCTTGGTTTAGGCTTAAGCTCATTATCTTATGACAAACACAAAAAGTAATAAAATATTGAAAACACCAAAAACAAACAATAATCGTCTCCTCCGAGATTCTTTTCTCACCTCATTCACTCATAAACGAGAACTCGCTTCTTCCGTCTAATGCAAGACAGTTAGCACCTGAGCCAGACAGGTCATACACTTGAGCATAGGCAAACAAGCAGTTCATCAGTCAATTCATCTTTCAGTCTCTTTGAGTCGAACTACGATGTTCTGACTTCCTAATTGCACGCGATGATACGTAGGCATAACTTAATTATTATCGAACAAAAGTTTGTATATTCCCCCTCTTCCAGCATTATTCTTGTAAGCCTCATTGTCTTGAGCATTGCACTCTTTTCCTACACTGACACTCATTTTCTTCACTTCACACTTCTTTTGGACTGACACTTGCATTCTTTTCAGCTTTTGCACACAGATAGCACAGACACTACCCCTTTAAACACAAATCTTTCAAGCGTGGATCCCGTCGGGTACGACGGACAATTTGGGTGCTAATACCTTCCCAGGTTGTAACCAACCCCCTTTCTCAGTTTCTCTGGTTCGCGACCGTCTTATCCATCTTTTTTCTAGGTTTATGCAGCATTACCTTTCCTTCGGGATGAAAATGCCTAGCTGGCGACTCTATTCACTTCATTTCATTTCCTCCTTTCACCGACCGTTCGCGTCTGTACCCTATCTGACCCCGGGTATCTTTTAGTGAGAGTGACACATACAAAAAGAAAATAAAAATAAAATATAAGTAAAAGAAACTTACGAATAAAAAAAGAATAAAAAATATATGTATGAGAATAAAATAATATATTTAAGTAATTGTAGTAAATAATATAAAAAAAAACAACTTACGAATGAGGCAATATTTTCTATTGTTCCTCTATATTGGTCACCCATACTTAATAGAGTCATTGTGTTTGAGGAATGGTTTGAATATAATAGATATATTTGAATGTAATTGACTGAAGGAATGGTTTGATTTGTATTTGGTCTCCCATTTTTATAGGCTTAATTGGAGCAAAAGATACATAATCTTTGCATTTATTTGCCCTACATTTTTATTGGTTCACTTACTTCATTCTTCAATATGATTGGCCCATGCATGTTTTGTAGGATCACCAAAATAAATACTCCAATATGATTGGCGTATGTGTGTTTTGTAGGATCGCCAACCATTAAAGATTCATATGCATTAATTTGTGTTTTTAGGAGTCACTTGGGATTGTGTTTTTAGGAGTCACATGAAAGCATGCATTAAAGAGACAAACATGTAAGGCTTAGCTTTAGGAGTCACTTTGGAAGCATGCATGTAAGTCAAGGAATCATTTCAGGAATCATGTAAGCTTTAAAGAGTCACATGCAAGAATCACATAAATCTCTTGCATGAATCTGCACATAGACATGCAAGAATCACATAAAGCTCTTATAAGCATTCACCATATTGATTGGCAAATTTGTTTTAATTCACAAACCATTCGCCATATTGATTGGCGAAAGTGTGGAAAAATAATATATAACCAATGCTCCAAGCTGATTGCGAATGAGTGTTACAACAAAAACCCTAAGCCATTCTGATTGGTGCATATGTGTAAGAAACCTAAAATGATATTTTAAATTATTAGTGAATACTATTAACGTTATCATTTACACATCTTATCAGTGAATACTATTAACGAATTTAATCAGTGAATATTATCAATGAATCTTATCATGTAGGAATCTTATCATCTTATCATGTAGGAAATCGTAAATTATTAGTAAAGAAAATAATTGAATGTGTTCCACTCTTAACAGTGCATATGAATTTTATTTAACCATTACATTGAGAAAGTAATTGTTATATGTTTCAACGTTTCAAACTTATCAAAAACATTCAAAAACATTACATTTATAAAATATTTTTGATATGGCTTAATCACCGTAATATATGATCAATGCAGATATAAATGGCGAGATATTCAATTGTAATCTATCTGGGTTTAATTTTCGTAATACAGAGGTTACTCGGTTCTCGATTACCCAACGCTCAAATTTTGCAGTTATTGGTATTTCATATTTGTAACACGGTGGGAGAACTGACTTTAGTTAAATGTTGCGGATAGCAAGAGTCGCCACTGACTTTTATTTTATCCAAAGGAAAGGGCATAAAATAACAGGAAAGACCTTAAAAGATTTTTGAGTTCGGGGGATAGGTTATGTAAAGGGAAGGTGTTAGCACCCTTTACATCCATGGTTATCCATGGACTCTTAGTTACTTAGCTCACTTTAAATTGTTTTGAGAAGTGTAGTGTGTGATTAAAAATTTTCTTAAGTACTTTATAATGATCCTTGTATGGATATATATAAAGACTTTGTTTTGAAAATTGTTTGAAAATGTGAAGTGTTTATGAAATGTTTTTGAAGGAGTGAGCAAGTACTTAAGAGGAACCTACCCTATGATTAAATCTTTATTGTTCTTGAATGTTCTTTCAATGGTAAAACTATCCCTATTATTAAGGAATAGGTAGTCATTACCTTGGATGTTATAAGGGACATGTATAAGGACGTCTGCATATAGGCAACTGTAAGGTATCTTTAGCAATTCGTAGGGACTTATCATCTTTTATTCGAAGGGACAAAATCATTTATCGTAGGCAACTTTGAAGGGACTTGATCTTATAATTTGAAGGGACAAGATCATTTATCTTAGGCAACTTTGAAGGGACTTGATCTTATAATTTGAAGGGACTTGATGATATTTTGTGAAGGGACTTGATGATATTTTGTGAAGGGACTTTGCTTAAGACACCTTACTTGACCTTTTGAAATAGGCAACATGAGAGGTAACCTTAGAAAGTGTAGGATAGCGATCAAAGATCGACTTACGTGTGTGAGTGTTTATTTTCAAATATTTATCTTTTTTAATTAATTTTCTAAATCAATTTTAATCACAAACATGTTATGCACACCCTATAGTTACTAACCACACAGTTAATATATTTACAATAAAAATAAAGCAAAAATATAAACCTAAACTATTACAAAGCTTTGGGATAGTTACAATATAATCGGAAAAAATAATAATAACGAGAAAATAAATAAGCAATAATTTAAATGGTTAGTAATAATGAAATAATAATAATAATAATAAGGGGTTAGCAAAAATATAAAGAAAAATAACAATTTAAGAGAAAATATTATTTTTTAAGTTAAATAAACATTTAGAAATTTTTTTAGAAGAAAATAGAATAATTATAATAATAAACAAATAATAATTACTTATAATAAAAAATGATTAATTATTTAATTAAGTTAAATATTAAAGTTAATAAAAATTAGGGTTTAGGGAAAAAATTAAGGTTTATGAAAAAATATTAAGGTTTATAATAAAAATGTAAGTTTTAAAAATAAAATAAAAAAAAGATTATGTTTATCTTTTAGAAATTAGTTTAATAATAATAATAAGGAAATTCAAAGAAAATACATAATTTGATGAAAAAGGGAAAAATAAAGTTAGAGATACCCAAAATATTGGGGGTTTGCCCTTTTTGCTTCATTGAGTTCTTTGCCACTGGGACACCCATGTTTCTTCATCAAAATGCTCCAAAGCTCAGTTCCTTGCCACTAGGTTGTGGGCCTGCATACGAATAAGTGTAACAAATATCTATTATATAATAAAAATGAAAAAAAACATGTTAGTAAAACAAAATTTTCCAAGGTTGAGTTTTACAAAAGAAAATATATAAACAGTTTATATTAAAATAGCCTAATAATTAAATAAATCTAAGAAAAATGAATTATGAGAATTAATTAAATTAAAAAACATTTAAAGGTTGATTAAGGTTTTTATAAAAAAAAAATTTGAGGTTTTAATAAACCTAAATATAAAAGTAATAATACTAATAAAAAAAATGCTAACCTAAATTTAATAAAAAAAAGATTTGTTAAAAAAAAGTTAATTAAAAATAATAGGTTATTTGCCCAAAATGTTGTGAGTGGGAATTGAACTCACGCCCTTGACCTTCCAGTTTCCAACCTTAGCCACTAGGCTATACGCAGTCCCCATGAATAAACCTCTTGACCTCTGAAATTTCCTGCGAAATTTGTAAAAACCTCAAATTTGAGCTTGAAACCCTAACTATGGTAGGATTCGGTTTTGGTCATGAAGCTTCGAATAATCAACCCAGAAAGCTTCTATAACATGAGACAAACAAAGTTAGATAAACAAAATTTATTAAAATATCAAGAATAAATGGAATTAAAAAAAACTAAAGAAAGCTTCAAAATTTCAATTCAGTTCATGCATTTTTGTATGAACTTGATAATGATGATGACGGGGATAGCTTTTTTTTCTGAATTTCTTGAAATTTGATTCTTGCTCTTGGAGGCCAAATTTTTTTTCTCTTTGTGTTTGTATGAGTTGTATATATGTAGTAGAACAAAATTAGGTTAAAATAAACCACATCATATTTTGGAATTTTGGATGGTTAGAGATTGAAAAATATATGCCTTTAAAATATTGAAAATTTGGATATATCCTTGCTATTTTTGTATGATCTGAATTTGTATAATCTCAATCACTTCTAAATAGCCTTTAAGACTTTCTAGAACCAAAATCAAATCAAATATTCTTATTTTTATATTTTATTTAGATTTAAAATGATTTTTAATGTAAAAAATCATAATAAATAAAATAAAATGAATAAAAATATAAATAAATAATTTTTAATTCGTGCATGATGTCATGGAAGTGTTTGGATCATAAAAAAGCAAGCTCATTTGGTGAATTTTGGTTTTAAGACCCCATTTGCTTCATAAACCTCTCAAAAATTCCCCAACTTTGCAAGAGCACAAATCCCTCAATTTTAATGCTATGAAGGTGTTCTTGGACATTTTGGAAAGCTTAAAGAGTCCTCTAACCAACCTCTTTGGTCTCATGTCCATATATTTTACCACTCTTAAGTTATGCTCTTTGGAAGTTGTTGACTTTTTGTTGACTTTTAAAAGGACCTATAATGTCTTAACTCATACCTTCCAAATGAAGCATTTTTGGGCTTGGCTTGTGAGACACAAAGTTGTAGAGAATTCAATTTCCTTCAAAATGAGCTTTGGATGGAAACTTTTTGATGAAGCATGTGAAAGTTATGGCTGGTCAAAGCTCAGTTGACTTTTCCTCTGAAAACCCTAATTTAGAAACTCCTGATTCTTGATGATCTGAAATCTCCTTGATGAATCATGATCAACCCTTGATCAAATGATGAAATTTAATTCATATACTTGATGTTGGCAAAAAATCATGAAGTTTGACTTTGGTTTGACCACAGTTGACCTTAGTTTGACTTTTTAACTGCTTTGACTGATTTTAACCTATCTGATCATCTGACTGAGCAAATCCTTTGGGAAAGTCTTGAAACTTGACATGGGGATTCTTGAACACATATAGGATGTTATGAAGCTCACTTGAAGTCTTGGAAGTTCATTTAGCCTGATGAAAGTCAAAACCCTAGTTTAGGATGCCTTGCTTAGGAGGATGCATTGTCTGAGGGAATTGTCAAACTTTCTAACTAATTGTGAATCTTGTGAACCTTGTGAACCTCATGAGATGTCTTGTGAACCTTGTGAACCTCTTATTACACAATGTATTGTCTTGTGGAGGGAAAATTTTGGGGTGCAACAGCTGCCCCTGTTTAATTTTCTGAAACCTGAGGGGTTAGATTGGTATATGTGCCATTCGTGACCTGGAAGGTTGAAGGGGATTGAACACAAAAGCCCAAAAATTTGCACTCACCGGTGCGTAAAGTAACACTGATGATTAGTTGTCTATACTTGAGTGGGCTTGAAAATGCCACTTGGAAGGACTGGAGATGGGCTTAGAGATGTCATCTAAAATATCAGGATGTGATGATGTCTTTATGTTGACACTGGATATCAGTAATAGGTCTTCGTATAGGCCGTCTCTGAATCGTTTATGCAACATGATTTGAATTGTTGAATGGACTAGTGGAAATAAATCTTCGTGATGATTATCTCTTCTGGAAATATCTTGGATTAGGGAATGGATCTTCGTATAGACCGTTTGCCTACTCTCCAAGGTCAAAAGAACGTCAGGATTAGTTCTTCTGAAAAATATCTTGAACCAGGGAATGGATCTTTGTACAAATCGTTTGCCTGCTATTCAAGGGCCAATAGATTAAATATTCTGAAAATATCTTGAACCATGGAATGGATCTTTGTACAGATCGTTTGCCTGCTATTCAAGACCAGATAGATGAAATCTTCTGGAAATATCCTGGATTAGGGAATGGATCTTTTTACAGACCGTTTGCCTACTCTCCAAGGTCAAAAGACCGTCAGGATTAGTTCTTCTGAAAAATATCTTGAACCAGGGAATGGATCTTTGTACAGACCGTTTGCCTGCTATTCAAGGGCCAGTAGATTAAATCTTCTGAAAATATCTTGAACCAGGGAATGGATCTTTGTACAGATCGTTTGCCTGCTATTCAAGACCAGATAGATGAAATATTCTGGAAATATCCTGGATTAGGGAATGGATCTTCTTACAGACCGTTTGCCTACTCTCCAAGGTCAAAAGAACGTCAGGATTAGTTCTTCTGAAAAATATCTTGAACTAGGAAATGGATCTTTGTACAGACCGTTTGCCTACTATTCAAGACCAGATAGATGAAATATTCTGGAAATATCCTGGATTAGGGAATGGATCTTCTTACAGACCATTTGCCTACTCTCCAAGGTCAAAAGAACGTCAGGATTAGTTCTTCTGAAAAATATCTTGAACTAGGGAATGGATCTTTGTACAGACCGTTTGCCTACTATTCAAGACCAGATAGATGAAATCTTCTGGAAATATCCTGGATTAGGGAATGAATCTTCTTACAGACCGTTTGCCTACTCTCCGAGGACATCTTGAGTAATGTATGGATCATTTCTGACCTGTTGTGAATTGTTGATGTTGTTTTATCTGCATATAACTATCCTGCAAGGAGAATGTTAGTTTATGTAATATGTATGCATGCATAGTATGATGCACCTAAGTAAATGTATTATGCATTTATGGATATGTATGTTATGATATGATGTAAATGATGTATGTATGAATCATGCAGCCTGAAACGTCTGAATATCTTTGTATAACCACTGCTGGCTAGGGAAAATAAATCCTGATTCGTTGCTGAAGAATATGAGGAACTTGTTCCCGTCTTGATAGTATAGTATTTATAACTTCCCGTCTTCGTTCGTCGTACTTCTATTGAAGGAATAAGTTCCTGAATATCCCGACTGAGGATAAAAGAGATGGACATAAATTCAAAGGGAGATGTAACTTGAAGCATAAATTTGCCATACTAGGGATTTGTAGTTGTCTTGTGGGGATGAACCGACGAAGCTTCGTTGAATTCCTACCTTCGTTCGTCCTTAGTAAATACAATTACTGTATTTTATGCATTTCTGGTAAACATCAATCATATTCAAAAGCATACATACATTCAAACACAACCAATGAACGTTTTTCTCTTTAGTAAAAGAGGAAAAGTAATCCTGAATAAAGAGGGAAAAGTAAAGCTGAACTCGAAAACAGAATCGTTTCAACTTTGAGAGTGTATAACCAATTGGATTTAGAGCTCCTGAGATTCTTAACTTTCCTGAATACCTTCCCAGGAATCCTCATAGCTGGATCTGAAGACATGATACTGACACCATCTGATACTACTGGCGTAGACAATTAATTTCCACAATGACTTCTGCTGAGACTCCAATATTAAGGTAATACAATGAGAGGAACGTGACTTCAAATTGTGATGGACTATATATGCTCCGGGTATTAGATTTGAAAAGAAAGCATTGGCCCATGGTTGAGGATGAATTATCCCATAATGAAAGTATCTGAATGTAGTTACCTCAAGAGAAATAAGCAGAATGCCCCACAATAATATGCCCCTGACATCATGAACTTTATAATGTTACCCTTGGTAATTCAAATATATGAGGAGAGCTTCCCCTGGCTATTAAGCATTGTTGAATCTGGACCTGATTGCCCCGAATGAATTGAACAGTAAGTTGGTATGCCCCTTGATTGGGAAGCAGTGACTACACCTCTGGCATTATGAACTCTGTAATGTTACCCTTGGTAATTTAGATAGATGAGGAGATCTGCCCCTGACTACTTAAACATAATTGAATCCTATCCTGATTGCCTCAAATGAGTTAGGTAGTATCATGGCCTGCCCCCTTGATTGGGAGATAATGACTATGCCCCTTTGTATACATGGGCTTTGATCCAGGAAGCAACTTTGTTTATCAGAAAGACTTTGGTTTATTGAACATTCATCCTGTAAGTTTCTCTATTTATCAAACACTCAAATATATTCAAAAATGCAATGCTTATGTCTCTCTTGAAGTTTTGAAAAAGAGTTATTTTAGAAAAACAGTTTTTGTGAAAACTGTGATATTAACTCAGGTTTTATAATAAGCCCTAAAGGAGTCAGGATACCTTTTTGTAGCAGTATGCTTTCGAACTAACCATGCTTCAGTTAGGACTTTTAAAGGGTTGTAACGTGGCCTGGTTCTCGGTTTAAGAAACAAAGGATAAAGGCTCAAATTTTATTTGTACCCAACCCAATCTCCATGATGTTCTTCAGTCCTATGCTCAGTTAACTTATGCATTGAGGCTCAAAGGAGTTTGGAATTGTAACACTGACATTTGTGATGGTTCAGAAACCAAAAATTTATTTGAACATTCAGTCATCTTTCTTTGTTGAGGATTCATAGTGACCTCTTTTTTCTTTTGACTTTGTTATATCTTCTTTTTGCCTGAACTGTTTGTTTCATAATTACAGTCAGCGGAATTTCTCAATTTTTTTTTACTAAGTCTCCTTCATAGGTTTTGACTTAGTGGGTTTTTCTTTTGCTGGATATTGACTGTCAGGTTTAATGATTACAAAGAACCATCATTAGTTGTGTACAACACAGATAATTGGCATATTTGAGTTAACCGAGTAACTACCCTGCCCCAGGTTATGAATAAGGGTTTTAATTTATGCGAGAATGAAAACTCCTACTTCATAGGCTCAAAAGGGTTGACTAGGGATTAACTTCCATATATCTCCACTGTTTAGGAATTGAAACAATGCCTGTACATCGTCAGCATAGTCTGTTCAAAAGCATACTGCCTAATATTATGGTATTGTTTTCGTCATCCTCCCTCTACAGGCTTATAGCTTTATCAGGAGTTAAATATCACAAAATAGAAATATGAAACATAGTTCAAAATATAGTGAAACGAATAGATTAATTCAAGACGAACATATGCAATGCATTAATAATAACAAAAGTTTAACATAATAGCAAGTGTTTAGGCAAACAAATGAAATTACAAACGAAAATTCAAATGTTCTCAAAGCATCTTCCTATAAATTGTCACTCCAGTTATCTGGAAATTTTGATGCTTGATGGACGATAGAAGAACTCAACCTGGCCTTCTGGCGTAACCTCGAGTATTCCTTCATCAATTAGGTCTTGAATCTTATTCTTCAATGCCCAGCAGTTATTAGTGTCATGTCCAGGACAGTCGGAGTGATACATACACCTTTCCTTGGGATTATAGCGAGGAGAGGAGGTGTTAGGATTTTTAGGAGAATTTTCCAAAGAAATCAACTTCATCTCCAACAGGAATTGCAAAACTTGTGACATTGGTGTGCTGAACCGGATGAATTGTCTTCCACATTCCTTGTATCGAAGTGGATTAACCTTACAAGGCCTTCCTTCTTCCATTGAAGAATAATCAGTGGCAACCTGTCTCTTTCATTCTCTTATCCTTACTTTCCTTTCAGCCAAGTCGGCTTGTTTCAACGAAGGTTGACTGATGATTAGATTCCCAACTCCGTTATGTCGAAGCTCATTGACAAAGCTTCTCAGCTATTCTTGCCCCTGGGCCAAACTCTGGATAAGAGCCATTTGGCCATTCATCTGGATCCTCATCTCTACTATCTCAGCTTGTAGTTGTTCCAACTGATTATCCTTGTTGTCTTCATGATTCTTCTTTTTCATGTCCTTAGAGAGGAGTGCTTTCAACTCTTCTTGCCCCTTGGACGAATTTAGAATCACTTCTTGAAATTGAGCATTCTGAGCTTGAAGATCTTTGACAGATTGTTCGAGAGCCATTTAACAAAAATGAAATGAGTACAGATATGGGGTTTTAAGTCTCCCATGGACGTTTCCTTTTTGTGTTAAGGTATGAGTTGAGATTCCGCTCCTCGTGAAGTTGTTTTGTCAGCTCCAGGATTCTCTCTTGACTAGCTTTGAAATGAGTCTCAAAAGTATCCCTTTGCTCCTTCAACTGGATCCAGGACCTCTGTAACTCCTCCATGTCAGTGGGCATGTCTGGATGAAGAATGATATAAGAAGTATCTCCTTCAGCAACAGGCTCCATGGTAACTGGCAGGATAGCAGGATATGGCATCATAAGAGTCTGAGCACGAGATCGCACCCATCTGAGATAAGGTTCCATAGGAATAGTGTACTTTGGTTCCAGAGTCTTACTGTCAACCTTGTTCACTTTACCCCATGCTCGTATAAACCTTTGATGGTAACCTTGAAGATCGTTGTCATAGTCGAACACAATACCCTGAATAAGCATGTCATGAGGACCATCACTCCGAGCGTAACCAAACTGACGTAGAGCTAAAGAAGGGTTGTAAGTAATGCCCCCTCTTATGCCAAGGAGTGGCACATTAGGGAACTCCCCACAACGGTCAATGATAGTAACATTCTCCATAGATCTAGAGCACCAATGAATATCTGAATGAGAAAGTGACATAATCCTCTTGGACCACCTGAACCCTTGTTCATTCTTCATCACTGATCGAGGAAGGTGAGAAATAAACCACCTGGACAATAGAGGTATACAACACATCAGAGTTCCTCGTGCCTTTGTAGTACGGGTATGAAGAGAGTGTAAAATGTCTCCAAGCAATGTAGGTACTGGATTGCGAGTCAGAAATATGTTGATGGCGTGAACATCTATGAACTGGTCTGGATTGGGAAACAACACTAAGCAATAAATCAATAGGGCTAAGATCTCCTCAAAAGCATCATAACTCATAGCCTTCAGGAACACTTGAGCTTTCTCCATCAATACCTTAGCAAGAATACCCTTAACTCCGCTCCTCGTTTCTAGGACAATGTCTGATTTCTTCAAATGTAAAGCTGCAGCAATGACTTCAGGTTTAGGCTCTTTTTCCAAGCCTGTGAAAGGTTTCTGATCAAGGATAGGTATACCCAGAAGTTTGGAGAACTCTTCCATTGTAGGAACCAGCTGATAGTCGGGGAATGTGAATCAATGATGTTTAGGATCAAAGAACTGGAACAGAACACTCATCATGTCTTCATTGAACCCTGAAGTGACTAGATCCAATAGGTGACCATGCCTCTTGATGAATTGGGAGTTTTCAGAAACTTGAGAGACCAATTCCTTAAGCTTAGGAGGTATCCCTACAAAGTTGATCTGGATAGTATTCCTACGAACAGAAGCCATGACCTGCAACAAAGAACAAAGATAAATCCTTTAGTCCTTGAAATGGTTAGTGAAAATGTTATGCTTATGATGCATGATGATGTTATGATGTTATGCTCAATCACAAACATGTGGCACACACAAACAAGTCACACAATAGCCCTAGGTTTGAAGGCTTGCGTGAGGTTCAAAGGTAATTACACTCTCCTGAAGTTTAGATGATTCATCCTGTCCTATAAAGTAACCATGTTCTAAGGGATCTCAATATCATTGATCCTTCACAAGGGTGGTTGTTCAGTAGGCAACTTACTTGCCAACCAAAACCCTCCAAGTTTAGAATCTCAATGAGCGTAGTATCGAGTATCAACCAACTTCAGTCTTCACCAAAGCCGGTTATCTCACTACTTTTCTAAAGGCCAAGATGGGATGACTAGGGTTCTAAAAGTTAGTTAGTGTATTGACAACATATGGCAGCCTCATATTATCCTCAACTTTACTTAAGGAATATAAGCACCAACCAAGAAGTCACACTAACTATGGCCACCAGATCAACCATATCGGTATACGCCGTACAGTTTCCTTGGTCTATTGCCATTTACCTAAGGTACACTAGATCCGGGTTAGGATCTTTCACACATAAATCCCAACGAGTAGAGTAACGCAAACAAAGCAAACAAATCAAAGTGATCTAATTCCTAAGGGTACCCCTATTTTATTAATTCCCCAGCAGAGTCGCCAGTTCTGTAACACGGTGGGAGAACTGACTTTAGTTAAATGTTGCGGATAGCAAGAGTCGCCACCGACTTTTATTTTATCCAAATGAAAGGGCATAAAAGAACAGGAAAGACCTTAAAAGATTTTTGAGTTCGGGGGGTAGGTTATGTAAAGGAAAGGTGTTAGCACCCTTTACATCCATGGTTATCCATGGGCTCTTAGTTACTTAGCTCACTTTAAATTGTTTCGAGAAGTGTAGTGTGTGATTAAAAATTTTCTTAAGTACTTTATAATGATCCTTGTATGGATATATATAAAGACTTTGTTTTGAAAATTGTTTGAAAATGTGAAGTGTTTATGAAATGTTTTTGAAGGAGTGAGCAAGTACTTAAGAGGAACCTACCATATGATTAAATCTTTACTGTTCTTGAATGTTCTTTCAATGGTAAGACTATCCCTATTATTAAGGAATAGGTAGTCATTACCTTAGATATTATAAGGGACATGCATAGGGACGTCTGAATATAGGCAACTGTAAGGTATCTTTAGCAATTCGTAGGGACTTATCATCTTTTATTCGAAGGGACAAGATCATTTATCGTAGGCAACTTTGAAGGGACTTGATCTTATAATTTGAAGGGACAAGATCATTTATCGTAGACAACTTTGAAGGGACTTGATCTTATAATTTGAAGGGACTTGATGATATTTTGTGAAGGGACTTGATGATATTTTGTGAAGGGACTTTGCTTAAGACACCTTACTTGACCTTTTGAAATAGGCAACATGAGAGGTAACCTTAGAAAGTGTAGGATGGCGATCAAAGATCGACTTACGTGTGTGAGTGTTTATTTTCAAATATTTATCTTTTTTAATTAATTTTCTAAATCAATTTTAATCACAAACATGTTATGCACACCCTATAATTACTAACCACACAGTTAATATATTTACAATAAAAATAAAGCAAAAATATAAACCTAAACTATTACAAAGCTTTGGGATAGTTACAATATAATCGGAAAAAATAATAATAATGAGAAAATAAATAAGCAATAATTTAAATGGTTAGTAATAATGAAATAATAATAATAAGGGGTTAGCCAAAATATAAAGAAAAATAACAATTTAAGAGAAAATATTATTTTTTAAGTTAAATAAACATTTAGAAATTTTTTTAGAAGAAAATAGAATAATTATAATAATAAACAAATAATAATTACTTATAATAAAAATAGATTAATTATTTAATTAAGTTAAATATTAAAGTTAATAAAAATTAGGGTTAATAAAATTAGGGTTTAGGGAAAAAATTAAGGTTTATGAAAAAAAATTAAGGTTTATAATAAAAATGTAAGTTTTAAAAATAAAATAAAAAAAGGATTATGTTTATCTTTTAGAAATTAGTTTAATAATAATAATAAGGAAATTCAAAGAAAATACATAATTTGATGAAAAAGGGAAAAATAAAGTTAGAGATACCCAAAATATTGGGGGTTTGCCCTTTTTGCTTCATTGAGTTCTTTGCCACTGGGACACCCATGTTTCTTCATCAAAATGCTCCAAACCTCAGTTCCTTGCCACTAGGTTGTGGGCCTGCATATGAATAAGTGTAACAAATACCTATTATATAATAAAAATGAAAAAAAACATGTTAGTAAAACAAAATTTTCTAAGGTTGAGTTTTACAAAAGAAAATATATAAACAGTTTATATTAAAATATCCTAATAATTAAATAAATCTAAGAAAAATGAATTATGAGAATTAATTAAATTAAAAAACATTTAAAGGTTGATTAAGGTTTTTATAAAAAAAAATTTGAGGTTTTAATAAACCTAAATATAAAAGTAATAATACTAATAAAAAAAATGCTAACCTAAATTTAATAAAAAAAAGATTTGTTAAAAAAAAGTTACTTAAAAATAATAGGTTAACCATGTTTAAAAGATAAATTAAGGAAAAGAAAGAAAATGATGAAGAACCCATGTTTCTTTGCCAAAATGTTATGTCCAGGGTTTGAACCAAGCCCTTTTAATTCCAACCTCTGGAGAACCTTTACCATTGGGTCATGCGTGCCTGTGTTACTAAACATAGAAAACATATATTATATGATAAGGCGGATAAAGAATAACATAAAAACGAGTGAAAATAGGAAAATATTTACTTTAGAGAAATTTTTTGATGTTAATCATGGTTAAAAGGATAAATCAATTAGAAAATGTGTTAATTAGAGAAATTAAAGGAAAATATGAAAGAAAAGCAGGTTTTTGCCCAAAATGTTGTGAGTGGGAATTGAACTCACGCCCTTGACCTTCCAGTTTCCAACCTTAGCCACTAGGCTATACGCAGTCCCCATGAATAAACCTCTTGACCTCTGAAATTTCCTGAGAAATTTGTAAAAACCTCAAATTTGAGCTTGAAACCCTAACTATGGTAGGATTCGGTTTTGGTCATGAAGCTTCGAATAATCAACCCAGAAAGCTTCTATAACATGAGACAAACAACGTTAGATAAACAAAATTTATTAAAATATCAAGAATAAATGGAATTAAAAAAAACTAAAGAAAGCTTCAAAATTTCAATTCAGTTCATGCATTTTTGTATGAACTTGATAATGATGATGATGGGGATAGCTTTTTTTCTGAATTTCTTGAAATTTGATTCTTGCTCTTGGAGGCCAATTTTTTTTCTCTCTTTGTGTTTGTATGAGTTGTATATATGTAGTAGAACAAAATTAGGTTAAAATAAACCACATCATATTTTGGACTTTTGGATGGTTAGAGATTGAAAAATATATGCCTTTAAAATATTGAAAATTTGGATATATCCTTGCTATTTTTGTATGATCTAAATTTGTATAATCTCAATCACTTCTAAATAGCCTTTAAGACTTTCTAGAACCAAAATCAAATCAAATATTCTTATTTTTATATTTTATTTAGATTTAAAATGATTTTTAATGTAAAAAATCATAATAAATAAAATAAAATGAATAAAAATATAAATAAATAATTTTTAATTCGTGCATGATGTCATGGAAGTGTTTGGATCATAAAAAAGCAAGCCCATTTGGTGAATTTTGGTTTTAAGACCCCATTTGATTCATAAACCTCTCAAAAATTCCCCAACTTTGCAAGAGCAAAAATCCCTCAATTTTAATGCTATGAAGGTGTTCTTGGACATTTTGGAAAGCTTAAAGAGTCCTCTAACCAAAATCTTTGGTCTCAAGTCCATATATTTTACCATTCTTAAGTTATGCTCTTTGGAAGTTGTTGACTTTTTGTTGACTTTTAAAAGGACCTATAATGTCTTAGCTCATACCTTCCAAATGAAGAATTTTTGGGCTTGGCTTGTGAGACACAAAGTTGTAGAGAATTCAATTTCCTTCAAAATGAACTTTGGATGGAAACTTTTTGATGAAGCATGTGAAAGTTATGGCTGGTCAAAGTTCAGTTGACTTTTCCTGTGAAAACCCTAATTTAGAAACTCCTGATTCTTGATGATCTGAAATCTCCTTGATGAATCATGATCAACCCTTGATAAAATGATGAACTTTACTTCATATAATTGATGTTGGCAAAAAATCATGAAGTTTGACTTTGGTTTGACCACAGTTGACCTTAGTTTGACTTTTTAACTACTTTGACTGATTTTAACCTATCTGATCATCTGACTGAGCAAATCCTTTGGGAAAGTCTTGAAACTTGACATGGGGATTCTTGAACACATATAGGATGTTATGAAGCTCACTTGAAGTCTTGGAAGTTCATTTAGCCTGATGAAAGTCAAAACCCTAGTTTAGGATGCCTTGCTTAGGAGGATGCATTGTCTGAGGGAATTGTCAAACTTTCTAACTAATTGTGAATATTGTGAACCTTGTGAACCTCATGAGATGTATTGTGAACCTTGTGAACCTCTTAGTACACAATGTCTTGTCTTGTGGAGGGCAAATTTTGGGGTGCAACAATATTCATCATCCCCTGTCAAGTCTCTACTAAACAACAATTTGATAAATGGGAGGAATGTGGGTGCTTATATATATTTTTTTGTTTTTTTCGATGCAAGTGAAGAAAAATGACCGAATGCGAAATAATTGATTCATAAAATGAATGATCACTTCATTAATATTACCATTTTATCTTACCTGATCAGAAGGGCCTTCCAGGCGCTGAGCAACGAACATGACGGTTGATTGAGAGAAGGTGGGGGTGTACCTGTAAGACACTTCGATGCTTAAGTGAGTATGGGTACAAAAGTAGAATAATAATAGGTTCAGAATCCCTTACCCTATAATGAAATAGGGTATTTATAGTGTGCCCCCAGCGCTGGGCCATGGTTCTTTCTTGTGCTGGATCAGCTAGGCCCAAGGAAGAACTGCCAAGGAACGCGTAGGAGCGTGTAAGACCTAGCGCATGGTCTTGCCCTTGGTCCAAGTGCCCCTATATTCTAGGAGATAATAGTGGATAGTTGGGTGACGTGTCATACATGGGGGAGACATGGTCTCCCCTACTGCCAGCTAGTGGGTCGTGGGCGTGCCCGACAGTTTAACCCCTTTTGTATGTTGGGTTGGAGCTCTGCCCGACTGATTGGGCATCTACCTGACTGATTGGGCCTCTGCCCGACACAGTCTTAGAGGCCCAGTCCTGAATAGGAGCCCCCAAGTCGAAACTCTGGGGAAGAGTGAGGACTTAAGAAGAACTTGTCGGGCATAACCCCTTAGTGTCAGGGTAGTTACGAGCTCCTGCAAGGCGAGGAACGGAATGTATCTGACAATCCCGAGTTGACTTGTCACAGAGACCAAGGGTCTCGTTTTGTTAAGTCTGATGGTGCAGCTCGAAGGAGGTGAACGGAGGAAGTCGGAATGCGTTCAAGTTACCGTCGGGGAATCTATGAGTATCCGTTTTTGTCGGGGAGAACTCCCTGCTGCACGAACTCTTTTGGTGTCGAGGACATAACATATGCTTGCTGCCCTTTGTAATTCTTCAGGATGACGTGTCCACTGTCTTTAATGCGTGTCGCTTCGTTTCCCGCATATTAAATGTTGGCCTCCCTAGGGAATCTAGGTAATGATTGCCTAGGGTGCACCCTTTCATGTAACGTCTATAAAAAGGGTGAGGGGACCATTTCATTTTTTTCTTTTCTGTCCTCTGACGTTTTACCGGATACTCACCCTCTCTCTTCGCTAGCACAACCACCGTCGTCGTCGTCGTTCACCGCCGTCAACACATCATCAGAACCATGACAGGTAACACTTTGACTCCCTTTTTCTGGAAATCTTAGGCTTGATTAGTTAGTTATACTAGTGAATTACCTGTCGACGTAGGTAGAATGTATGTTCTTTAGGCAGTTTTTAGGGTTTTAGGATGAATGTTTCGGGCGTAGAATGAATATGTCGGGCAGAAATAGGAAATTTAGGTAAAGGTCTCGGGCATGGTATGAACATGTCGGACAAACATAGGGGTTCCATTTGAATGTCGCAGGCATATTTTGAATGTCCCAGGCAGAATCTTCATGAATCCTTTGGATATCCCGAGTATTATTTGAATGTCTCGGGCGAAACCTTCATAGATACATTGAGTTTCACGAGCATTCTTTGAATGCATCAGGTATTTTAACATAGGTATGTTGGGTATTGACCTCCTCTCCCTTTCACTTGAACTGCGGTGGAAGGGTGGATTTAATGCGACGTCGAATTCACTTGTTCCTTCTGCTTTTCAGGTAATACGGACCAAGGACGTCCCATGGAAGGTAGTGTGCCATCCTCGTTCGAGAGTGAAGACCTCTCATGGGTTGTTGATGAACCAATAGAGATAGAGTCTTACTTTATGAACGACCACTCTAATGCCCATACGGTAGTCGAGGACGTGGGTCCTAACGAGCCCCTAAATTGGTAGTGTTATGCTCCCCAACCCGAGCAGAGGATCTGCTCGTACTTCCGAGGAAAGAGGTTTGCAATGTACGAGTTTGCCTTTTGAGAAACGAGGATGTGACTCCCTTTCAACAACTTTCAGATGAGGGTTTTCAGGTGGCTCAATTTGGCGCCCTCACAACTCCATCCCAACGCCATATCGTTCATTCAGGCATTTGAACTGGTATTCCAGCATCTTGAGATTGGTTGTACTCTGCCTCTCTTCTTTCGAGTCTTCCACTAGCAGCGGTCGGGTAGCGAAGGACGATACAACCGGGTCTCTTTCAAACATCCTTTGAGGCTATTCAAAACCTACCACGATTATGTTCGAAAATTCAAGGACAGATGGTACACTGTGAAACCCATCACCCAGCAGGCCCTCGACAATATATACTTTTTGCAGCTGAAGGCTAAAGGCAGGGAATGTCTGGTGTCGAATATCCCCCTTGACTGGAGGCCAGATCATTTTAATCTGTTGACCAGCCATTATAGGGTAAAACCTGAGAACCTGGGGGTCAAGGAAAAGTTGGCCTACATAAAGCTGGTAGCCTACGTCTGGATTTTTAGCCCTGCAACTTGTGTAGACCGACTAGATAATCTGATACTGGGTGACGATGGATTGCCCGTCTTAGAGCCTCAGCTAGTTAAAACTAGGGTTGTGCTCGAGTGTAAGTCGGATGGGGAAGCCCTCAGACTTCTAGGTAGCTTATCCTCGATTATCTCTTATCTTTTTGTTTTTAACATGCCTTGATGACTTGTTCATTTTGCAGGTGACATGCCCAGACTCAAGGACCGAGCGTTGGAATTGGCCTACCAGGCTGGGGCCCCGACCAAACAAAAGAAGAAGAGCAAGGGTCGCGTCCAACAAGTGGCCACTGAGCATGTGGTCGGCGGCTCTAGGACATCCAGTCCCACTCCACATTCTCCCCGCCCAACTTTTCTGCCTGTGACAATGCCGAACAAGACCATCCTACTGGATGATTCGCCACGCCCCAAGTGTCCCCACTTTGAAGGTCGACCAGCTATTGTCCATGGGGGTTCATCTGAGAACCAATGGGCATACCTTCTTCCTCCTTGCTACTTAGAGCGAGAAGATTTCAACTCGAAGGATTCTTTTACGGTGATGTCTGTTGAGGCTAAGGCTATTCACGACCAGGAGATGGCGATCAGGCATGCCAGCCTATCTTAAGATGTCGCCGCAGTGATTAGGGTCATGGAAATAACCCAGGTCCTGTCCAACAGTTCTTGCTCGTTGTCTGCGCTAAAGAGTGCGGAGGAGGCGCTCCGAGCTATCAGGGCTGAAAAGAACCAACTCTCCCAAGACTTGTCCAATTACAAAGAAGAGTATAAACTCTAGGAAGGGATAAAGTCTGAGCTAAAGGAGGTTAAGCACAAGCGCAAGACCTTGGTCGAGGAGAACAAAAAGTTGAAGGAGCAAGAGGCCGAGTTTACCGAGGCTGTTGTAGAGAATGGGCGTCTCCGTTCGAGGGTTGAGGTGCTGGAGAGGATGGCTCTCCCTGTGGAAGGTGAAAGCGAGGAGGAGTTGGCCCTGCTAAACTGGGGTGACCTGATTACCCAGATCAGGGAGCTTGAAAGGGACATCGTCGGGATCTTCAAAGAAGGTTTCAATAATGCTACCGATCAGCTTAAAATCGGCAACCCTGGGCTCGTCACTGAAGGAATGGCCTTCAACTATGGAGTGGTTGACGGGGAGATCACCTGCCCTAATCCTGGTTCGTGGGATGAAGGGGGCGACGAGGATGTTAATGAATAGTTTTGGCTTGCGTGCCTTTGTTCTTTTCGGCCTGCATGCCATTTTGCTTTTATATTTATGGCCTGCGTGCCACCCGTATTTTGGGCTCTGCCATGTATGTACTTTACCGGTCATTTTGGTCGGGTTTATAATATAATGTTTAGTTTTTGTTAAGTTTGTCTAATGTTGATGATATTGTGAACTTGTTTGCTCGACTATTTAGGCTCGTCGGTTTAGGGAACTAGCGAGGTAGTTTGTTTAATGTTGATGATATTGTGAACTTGCTTGCTCGACTGTTTAGACTCGTCGGTTTAAGGAACTAGCGAGGTGGTGGGTTTTACGTCCGTTAAAATTAGAGACGAGGGTCGCGGTCGTGGCTCTGATCCCGGGGCTTGGGCCTTCCCATCGCGAGCTAGGTGCCCTGACGACATGATACTACAACGCTGGAGTTCGTTTTGAAGTGTCCAACGTCGAGGGAGGTCGTGCCCGTCTTCCGCGGACGTCGATCTTCCTTCCGATTAGTGACGAAGTGCCATGGTCTTACCTTCCATGCCTTCATGAGTTGTTTAGCTATAGTATTGCTTGAGTTTTTCAACATTCCATGGTCGAGCAAGTTCTTCTCCTTGTAGGTTCTCAAGGTAGTAGGCCCCGTTATTTGTTTTGTGCTAGACACGATATGGGCCTTCGTAGTTCGCGGCCAGCTTGCCCTCGTGCAGGTTCTTCTAGTTTCATCGGAGGACGAGGCTACCCACTTGAAATTCTCGTTTTATGACTTTTGCGTCGTGGTGTATAGCTACCTTTTGTTTCAACGAAGCTTCGCGTAGGGCTGCCTCAGAATGAATCTCCTAGACGAGGTCTAACTCTGCTCGCAATGCTTCGTCGTTCAGCTCTTCGTCGAGGGGCGCTTTTGTTCGTCTTGAGTGTTCCTGTATTTCCACCGGGATGACCGCCTTCGTCCCGTATGTTAGTCGGAATGGGGTTTCCCCGGTCGTGGAGTGTGGGGTCGTGTGGTATGCCTAGAGTACGTTGTGTAGCTCTTCGACCCACGCTTTCTTCGCTTCACCCAATTTGCGCTTTAGTCCTCTTAAGATTACCCTGTTGGCCACCTCTACTTGACCGTCAGTTTGGGGATGCTCGACGGACGTGAAATGTTGCTTCATGCCTAGGTTGGCGACGAAGTCTTGGAACCTCATGTCCGTGAATTATGTCCCATTGTCGGTTATGAGGACTTGAGGTATGCCGAAGCGGGCGAGGATATTTCTCTTGAAGAAACATAGTATGTTCTGTGCAGTGATCTTGGCAAAGGCTTCAGCCACGATCCATTTTGTAAAATAGTCAACACCGACGATAAGGTATTTATTATGGTAAGAGTCGGTCACAAATGGACCGAGGATGTCCATTTCCCACCAGGCAAAAGACCACAGGGAGGAGAGCGTCTCCAACTCGTTAGGAGGGGCCAGGTGCATGTCCACGTGTCTTTGACACTTGTCGCATCTCTTGATGTGCTCTTTTGCATCGTGTTGCATTGTCGGCCAGTAATAACCTGCTCGCAATGCTTTGCGTGCCAATGATCGTCCGCCAAGATGTTGAGCGTTAATTCCCGTGTGTATCTCCCCTAAGATGTCAAGGACTTTTTCCTCGGTGACACATTTAAGTAGTGGGATAGAGAATCCTTGTCCGTAGAGTTTGCCTTCGAGAAGGACGTAAGAACATACCCTTATTTTAGTTGTTGATGCGTCTTTGTGGTCTGTTGGAAGTTCGTCCTTTGTGAGGTAGTTGTGGATGGGAGTCATCCAGCAATGGACGTCGCCGATGGTGTTTACTTCAAGTGGAGGTGAAGGTTTCTCGATCACGGATTTGTTCCCGCCTTTCTTTTGTGTGCTTGCCAGTTTAGACAGGATATCTGCTCGTGTGTTGTTTTCGCGGGGAACGTGTTGGACTTCCCAGGAGTCAAACTTCTCCAATTTGTCTTTCACGAGGGGCAGGTACTCTATGAGATTTTCGTTTTTTTGCCTGATATTCTCCTCGTACCTGGGACGCTACAAGCTGAGAGTCGGTGGATATCTTCACTTCTTTTGCCCAAAGGTCTTCGGCCAGTCGTAAGCCTACTAGGAACGCTTTATATTTGGCTTGGTTGTTAGAAGTTGGGAAGGCCAACTCCAGTGACACTTAAATCAAGATGCCATCCTCGTTTTTGAGGATGATACCTGTGCCACTCCCGAACGAGCTGGATGCACCGTCGACGAAGATCGTCCACTTATGGGCACCACTGGCCGGGGTTGGGCTATGCGTCATCTTGGCGACGAAATCGGCCAGAACTTATGCCTTTAAAGCTTTCCTGCTTTCGTACTTGATGTCGAACTCTGATAGTTCTAACGACCACTTCAGCATTCTGCCGGCCATATCTGGTTGTCCAAGTAGCTGTTTTACGGGTTGGTCTGTGTAGACCTTTATTGTATGGGCGAGGAAGTAATTTCGTAATCTTCTGGTCGCGTTTATGAGGGCTAAAGCGACCTTTTTTATCTGCTGATATTTGAGCTCGGGACCCTGAAGGGCCTTTCTTGTGAAATAGATAGGTTTCTGCCCGTTGTCAGTTTCACAGATGAGGACAGCTCTGACTGCCTCAGTGGCTACGGAAAAGTATAAGTACAAGGTCTCCTTCTCCAGTGGTCGTGATAGAACCGGTGGTTTGGAGAACACCTTTTTTAGGTGGAGCAGCGTATGTTCGCACTCTTCAGTCCATTCAAAGGCGGCTTCTTTCCTTAGTAGCTTGAAGAAAGGAAGGGCGTGTTGCGCGGATTTGGCTACGAAACGGGAGAAGGAGGCGAGCATACCATTGAGAGATTGGATAAACTTCTTCGAGTTGGGGTTGGGAATTCTGAAAAATGCTCGAATTTGTCGGGGTTGGCTTCAATCCCCTGTTCAGTGAGGTAGAAGCCGAGGAATTTACCTGCCTGTACACCGAAGGTGCATTGTTTAGGTTGAACCTCATTATGTATTTCCTCGCCTGTTCGAAGACCTTCCGTGGGTGTTGGGCATGGTCGAACTCTTTGTGCGATTTGACGATCATGCCGTCCATGTAGACCTCAAGCATGTCCCTGATTTCCCCTCGGAAGACCTTGTTCATCATGTGTTGGTATGTGGCCCCGACGTTTTTCAGTCCTAAGGGCATAACGTTGTAGTAATAGTTGCCTGTTGGAGTCATGAAGGCCGTGTGCCTCTTGTCCGCGTCCGACTTTGGGATTTTATTATACCCATTATATGCGTCCATGAAGGACAAGAGTTTAAAACCTGCAGAGTTGTCTACTAATTTATCTATGTTAGGCAAAGGAAAAGCATCTTTGGGACATGCCCGGTTAAGATCAGTATAATCAACGCACATTATCCATTTTCCATTATTTTTCTTAACAAGAACTACATTAGAGAGTCAGGTTGTGTACTGGGCTTCAGAAATAAAATTTGCCTCTGGGAGGTCTTTTACAGCTTGCTCGGCAGCCTCCGCTTTCTCAGGAGACTTCTTGCGCCTACGCTGTGCTACGGGCCTAATGGCCAGATCTAAAGCTAATTGGTGACAGGCCACCTTGGGATCGAGCCCGGGCATCTCAACAGCACTTCACGCGAACATTTCTGCATTCTCCTTGAGGCAAGTTATGAGTTGTTCCCTTGTCGTTGGTGGCAGCCCGGTTCCTATCCTCACAGCTTTGTCGGGGTTATCGCCTAGAGAGGAGGAGTTCAAACTCGCCGTCAGGGACTGGACAAACAGGGTGTGTGGATGTTTTCCTGTTGATGGGGCCTTGTGCTTCAGCGTCTTCTTCACCGAGGCGACTGTTAAGCTCGACGGAATTGACTCACGGGGGAGGTGGATGTTCTTCGAATGTAGCCTTCTTGTTGTCCTTAGAGGTGTTGATGATGGCCTGGCCTTTGACCTCCGCATCGTAACATCTTCGGGCAGCCTCGATGTCACCGTGAATTGTGACTACGCGGCTTAGCTTGGTGTAATATTTCATTTTCAAGTGGACGGTGGATGGGACTGCTGTCAATTCAACCAATGTGGGTCGGCCAAGGATACAGTTGTAGAGTGAAGGGCATTCGATCACCAGGAATTAGACCTTGACTTCTCTGGCGGTCTCCTGCTCTCCGAAGAGAACGATGAGCTCCATGTATCCCCATGGTCTTGTGGTGGCCCCGTTGAACCCTTGGAGGTCGGACCCGACATACGGGGACAAGTTTATTTTGTCTAGATTGAGAGTATTGAATAAGTGGGTGTACAGGATGTCCACTAAGCTTCCTTGATCGACCAAGATGCATCGCACGTCGAAGCGGGCCATTTTGGCCCTTATCAGTAGAGGGATGCTCGAATTAGGCGACCCACCTGGTAGTTACTCGAGAAAAAAGGATATCGGGTTGGATCTTCCGTGAGATTTTGTTAAGGTTGCCAATTGATCGGGCGCGGTCAACAAGAGCTCGTTGAACTTCCGCTTCACAGAAATGGAGGCATTCTCGTTGTTTACTCCTCCTCCAGAAATGACCAAGGTTATGGGGAAATTCTCCCACGGGCTGTGTGCAGGAAGTCGCCCTCCCATGTTGACATCGGGGAGGTGGAAATCTTCAGGCCGTGATATGCATATCGCCACTTGGAAGAGAGAGCTATCACCTGAAGAGTCTTCACGGTTTCTTTTCGTGGAATGTTCCTCATGTCGGGGAGTCTCAATTCTATTGGTTGTATTTTTTAAGGTGACCTTCTTTGATAAAAATATCGATCGCGTCCTTTAGGTGGACGCAATCTTTGGTCACATGCCTGTGGCTTCTATGGAAACGACAATACTTGGACTTTTCAGTGTGGGGCTTGGGTGTTGTAGGTTTGAGGAACCTTACCCTACCCTATTTGAACTCAGAGTTGATGCACTCGGCGAGGATGCGCTTGCGGGGAGCAGTCAGCAACGTGTATTTGGAGAATCATCCCGGTGGTCCTCTTCCTTCGCGGACCTCATGAGACTTATTGTCTCTCTTTTTATCCCCGATGCGGCGGGGGTAGTGTAGTCTTCATGTTTGGAGCTTCTGGCGTCGTCATGACTGTGGTTGCTCCGAACACTATGAGCGACCTGTTTCTCCTTGTACCTGATGTACTCTTGAGCTTTGTGGAGAAGCTCGTCGAGGGTGCGAGGAGGCTCTATCCCGACTGCTCTGCTGAGTTTGCTTCCAGGGAGGAGCCCCTTTTCAAGGAGATACTTTTTCATGTAATCAGTTGTATCTACCTAGATGGCCTCCTGGTTAAATCGCTCGATGTACGAGTATAGTGTTTTTTTCCCTTGTACGATGGCTTTAAGGGTCGCTTCAGTCTTGGGGTGGCGTCGGGAGGCCGTGAAGTGCCTCGTGAATGCCGACCTCATGCTCCTCCAGGATGTGATAGATTTTGGGGCCAAGCTTTTGTACCACACCATGGCTCACTTCCTAAGGGTTGTTGAGAATAATCTGCACTTGACGTTCCTACTTATGTCGTTGCAATAGTCGAGCATGGAGTTGATGTTGTTGACGTGGTCGTTGGGGTCAGTCTTCCCATCGTAAGTCTCCAGGTTCGGGGGTTTCTCCATGCCCGAAGGGAGTGATGCCTCCATGATATCCTGGGAAAGGGGGCAACGAGAGTAATCTTCAGCACTTCTCAACAGGGAGAAATCCTCGTTCCTAGGACTCTAATCATGTCGAGGGGATGTCCTTGGCTGGTCGTTCCCTCGCTCGGGGCGCCCCATAGACTTATTCTTCTTTGGTTCAGGAGAACGTCGCCCTCAGCGGGGAGGTGAGCGCCCCCCTTCTTGGTCGCCTCTGGCTGGCGTTTCTCGGGTTGAAGCCCACGTCCTTGTCGAGGATGGTCAGTCTGACATTCGGTCTCCAGTGCTATTATCCTCTCGTGCTATTGAGAGAGCATGAAATTGGTCTGATTCAACGCGTGCACCATGGCTATCATGGTAGGGTCCCCCTTGACTGGCACCAGAATGGGTTGAAAGGGAACTATTGGCTGAGGTTGAGGGACACCATTGTCCTCAGGCTCTGGCGACAAGGTGGAAGGTTGCCCGTCGCACATATCGGATTCGTGAGTGACGATCATGATGGAAGGGTAAAAAGTAGATTGAAGCTTTGATCTTCTGTTGTGGAAGATGGGGAGAGCTAGGTTCCCACATACAACACCACTGATCTTACCTGATCAGAAGGGCCTTCCCAGTGCTGAGCAACAAATGTGACAGTTGATTGAGAGAAGGTGGGGGTGTACCTGCAAGGCACCCCAATGCTTAAGTGAGTATGGGTACACAAGTAGAATAATAATAGGTTCAGAATCCCTGACCCTCTAATGAAATAAGGTATTTATAGTGTGCCCCCAATGTTGGGCCAAAGTTCTTTCTTGGGTTGGATCATCTAGGCCCAAGGAAGAACTGCCAAGGAACGCGTAGGAGCGTGTAAGACCTAGTGCGTGGTCTTGACCTTGCTCCAACTACCCCTATATTCTATGATATAATAGTGGACATTTGGGTGACTTGTCATACATGGGGGAGACATATTCTCCCATACTTCTAGCTAGTGGGTCGTGGGTGTGCCCGATGGTTTAACCCCTTTAGTATGTTGACTTGGGGCTCTGCTTGACTGATTGGGCCTCTGCCCGACACAGTCTTAGAGGCGCAGTCCGGAACACCATTCAAATCAACAATGTTTAAAAACAAGTAGCGAATAACAAGAAAGAAATTACAAATGCAAATGGTAAAAGTGAACCAAAGATAGCCAGATCTGATGACGTCTTCTTATCTAAGCCACTGAAATTAGGAGATACTCCCTGAAGTCTTCGAACTTATTCGGGAGAGAGATTTACGTGCACAACTAAGTTTCCTTATGGAAAGGATATATAACTTTTTTTGATCAACTATTGTACCTTGGCTTGAAAAGTTTTGCAATCATCAGTTGAATTCCCTATCGATCCCCCATGTTACCCACATTTCTCATGAGGATGGTACTCTGACGGACATGGCTCTGGAAATGGCTTGAGTGACTTGGGAACCACCAACGAGCTTTGAATCATATGTGACAAGATTTGATCGTATGACATAGGAACTGGATGAACATGAGCATTCCTTCTTTCCAAATTATTACGAGATCTATGCTGACTCTGATGTTAATTCTGAAAACCTCGGCATCAGACTGGCTGATTTGGATGAGCAGGAATCCAAGTTTCTGATATGGTGCTCTCAAAATTGCTGGTTGCCCATAAGGATAACAAGACACCGAAAATGACGACCTCTGAGAATATGAAAGATCATGAGGTTTTGTTGGTACACTTCAAGAATACTCGACATATGCCATGATTGCATTGATCATATCCTCCTCTTCCTCTTAGGAACTAACAACATATTCACTTTTACTAGCTGGGATGTTCGAGGCGTCTTGGATATTTCCACTTTTGAGTAGACTCTCAATGCGCTCTCCAGCTATCACCAAGTCAAAGAAGTTGGATGTCCAACTTCTTACCATTCTTTCAAAATAAGAAGCATGCAGACTTTCTATGAACTTATCAATCAATTCTTTGTCCAAAAGTGGCGGTCGCACTTGGGCTGCCAATTCTCTCCACCACCGTGCATATTCTCTGAAATATTCACTACTCTTCTGAGATAGGTTTTGCAACTGCGTGCGATTGGGAGCCATGTCCAAATTGTATTGGTATTGCTTTAGGAAAGCGCTGGATAAATCACTCCATGACCGGATACGACTACTTTCCAAATCCATATACCAACTTAAAGATACCCCACTTAATATATCTTGAAAACAATTAATCATAAACTCATCATTGTGGGTATATGCAGTTATATTTCGGCAGAACATCATCGAATGACGCTTCAGGCAAGTGATACCAACGTACTTTTCGAAGTTGGACACCTTGAATTTTTTAGGTATTACAAGTGCAAGTAGAAAACGCAATTTTAAAGCATCGAGATAAAAAACATCCTGACCCTCAACGACTTTGAGCGTCTCATCCAACACACGATATCTTTCAGCATACTCGATAGCTTGTGGATCCTTAGTTTTCCTCACAAGGACTGACCTCATGGAATTTGGCATAGAAAACACAAGACTTTGATAGTTTGTAACATCAAAAGAAGAGGAATACCCACATCGGACAACATATTGTTCAAGTATACCCTGATTCTCAACCAGGATATACGCAGACTGAGCATGAGTAAGGTTGTTTACTTATGGAGAATCCTCATCAGGAAAGAGACCATACAAAGGATTGGTCGTCACAGTAAAGCCAGTTGAAGGATTAACATTCTGAAGGCTGCTTCCTGACATAGCGACCAACTGCTTCCAACTTAACCTCTTACCTCTTGACATTGCTTGATCTTGCTTCAAACACTTTGGCGTCCTTCCACTGTTACCACTTGTTCAGAATGAGTACCGGGGTATCAACTGACTGGCCATGAACAAAGGAAAAATCTTCTGGAAAATGATATGCAATGCTAATGAATGCAAATGCAATATTATGATGCTATAAATGAAAAGACATGGGATCCATGCTTCCATAAGCTCTGGATAAATGTTGCACTGATAACAGAACAGGGTCAACATACCACAAGTTCAAAAGTTTGCCTTTGAGAGAAGACCAGAAAACCGGGTAGGATGAAGGTCAAAGTTTCCCAACAACCTTCCAAACCCATACTTTCTCACATGTGGGTTCTAGAAAATTGAGGTTCCTTAACTTCTCTAGCTCTCATGCCAAGAAGGAATAATACGGTCACCATTTTTGGTTTGACATAATCGAGGAGGCTCAACTGATTTCCCTCAAAAAGGTCTCCTAACATGAGTTCCCAGCTTCGGCAACACTGGGGTCAAGAATCAATAATACGTTCACCATTTATGGTTTAGCATTATTACCTCTTGAGGAGTGCCTCCAATGAGTTCTCTAGAATGGTCTCCAGAGTCGACAACTCTTTAAGGGAACACCTGTAACACCCCAAAATCTTCCCTCTCTTTTCATGGCATTTAACATATCATAATGCATACATATCATTGCATCTTTGCTTAGAAACATGGAGCATAACATTCATAAATTGAAGCATAACGCATGTGGTCATTAGTTTTCCTAGTTGTGGTTCTTCAAAGTAAAAGACAAGAGCCAAGAGTCTTCCAACAAGTCACAAGAGGTCCTCACATATCATACAAGTTCAAATGATGACTTGAGTCCCTAGTTAAGGGAAAATTCATCAGGAATTTCATCAGGACACATCCTCCTACACAAGACACCCAAATTAGGGTTTTGCATCAAAGCAAGGATTCTTCATGGCATTGATCAAAGCTTGTTGTCAAGGGTTTTTATATGTCATAAAGCCTAGGGTTACATTTTGGTTCAAGGATCTATTGTGGAAGACATTCAGTGGCTCAATTACTTGCACAACAAGGAAAAGTCAACAGTCCAAAAGAAAAGTCAACCATTGGATTTCAAAGGTTCAAATTATGTTTCTCAAGTCCATGGACCCTCATTTCGTCAAAGAATGGCATGGATGGCTTTATTCATCAAGAATCAGAAGTTTGTGAAAAGTTACTAAAAGTGGCAAGGACCTATAATTTGGAATTTACTATTTTTGGCAATTTCTACTTCATCTTTAATTCAATCTTTCATCGCTAAAAAAGCTTCAAATGATTTTTTTCATGAACATGAAAGTTGTAGATCATGGTTTTCCCTATTTATAAAGTACAAGACCATTTTTATAGCCTTTGTGTATCAAAAGGTGTGTTCAATGGAAGTTAGGGTATGATTTAAGGAATTCCATGCATACCAAATTTCCACCTTTTGCAAATTGGTGTAAATTGAAGTATGAGGACCTCTAATCATTCAAGTCAGATTACTATACCAAAGCACACATCATAAAGAGCGTTTTTGGCCTTTGAATGGGGTGAATTCATGCCATACACACCATGTACATTCCATTATGCAAATTTGCAAAATCATTTGAAACTCACAAATAAGTTCATTTCCCGCCAAATAGTCACTTCACATGCATTCAGTAATCAAATAAGAATGAATCATGCTTTCTTCATGCCTTGAACGCGTGGGAAGAGGTGTGTACACTATAAGTGACCAATTTGCAAAAACACCTTCAAAGCTCTAACCAAGGGTTTAACAAAACCCTAACCCTGATCAGATTGATAACCAAGGATATATAAGATCATTCACACGTTCAAACCACACTCATGCACTCTCCATTTACAGATTTTCAATTTTTGCTCTCATTTTCCTTTCTTCGATTCTCTCAATTCACCAAGAGTTTCTCTCATTTCTTCATATTTCTGAGATCTTTGAACTCTAAGGAAGTCATTGCAGCCATTCATTGAAGCTCATACTAAGAGTTTGGCCATAACCGAATTTGGAGGAAGTTTCATCGAATCTCAAGATCTAGCCAGATTTAAGCTTCCATTACATTTATTTTGCAAATAGAAGTCAAAAGAAGGAGATCTGCACGTGAAATCTGGATTTTTGAAGGTTTTAAGCTCAAGAACACTTTTCAGGTGAACTTCAATTCACATCCTATAACTTGAATTTTTTATGCTTATGATGATCTATGATGTTCACTGATGATTCTGATCTATTTTGTTTTGATTTTGGACATGTGCATTGCATGAATTTTGAGCTTAAAGTTTTTCAGATCTACTTTATTTTCTTCGATTCTCTTGATTAAGGAATGTTATGTGATTTTTATTTGTGGATTTGAGTTCATGAAGTTCTTCTAAGTTGTTTGATGGTAGAATTGTTAGTTTCTGGAATTTTTGTGGAATGTTCAAGTTGCAGGTGGCCGGAGAAAGTGACCGGAGCTAGGGCTCCAGCCACCTGAATGTCTCAGTTGAGTTTGCAGGCTGGAGGTAGGAGACGAAGCGTGGACCATTGATGGTTTTGATCTGAGCGTCCTAATCTTGCCAACACATTAATGAGCTCACACACTCCTCACGTGCTTTCATTTTAATTTTGTTTATAACGTGACCGTTGGATGAGATTAATGAATAGCTGACTTGCTTAGATGCGTTGGTTTCTCATACTTTTGATTGATTGACTTGTGTGCGTTGGATCTGAATACTTTTGTGCTTGACTGATTCTAATGCGTTGATCCTGATTACTTTGGATTTTGTTGACTGCATGTGGACCTTCAGATTGATCATATGGCAATGAGGGAGTCAATGTTGTTGACTCTGAGCCTTGTATAGAGGCTCTTTTGAGCTTTGTTACTACGTGAACCCTCTCTTTTGGCCTAATCCAATTTTAAATTGCCTTTCATTGTTGAATGCACCCCTAACCTATTTTATTCTATTTTATTTTCATTTATTTGCATCATTTCATTTTGTATTTTTAAAAATAGTGTAATGCATTAAACAATTCCTAAAACATTCATGAATCATCCTTAGGGTTTATTAAAAAATTTCCAATTTTCCAATTTTTATTTTTATTTTATGTCTGACCTTTGAATTAATTGTGCTTTGATTTTCTTTTTGGTTTGCTTCATTCATGAACACCTTGCCTTGTTAATTTCATTTCTTATCATTGGTACATGATTTGCTCCTAATTCTTTTTGCATAATTCAAAGGACACATTAAAGCTTTCAAAAACATTTTTATCATATTTTTTAAAATCATTTTTCATTCTCTTTGAGCCATTTCATTGTGCATATTCACATGAAACCCTAATTGCTTTGCCTTGAGTGTTTGAGAGACTTATCTTATGAATATTTGTGAGTTATTTTGGTATATTGTTTGCCTCTAGTTGAGGTATCTTGGGACCTATTTTGATAATTTTTTATTTTTGTTTGCTATTTCTTTGATGACTCTTATTTGAGGTTTCTTTTTGTGAACTTCTATGATCATGTTTGGTTACTTGCTTGATAAGGCATTTGTGCCATTGTATGAGATCACTTCCTTGACTTCTTGAGCCATGTTTATATCATAACAGGTCTGCCTTGATGCATTTATAGGTCACTTTCTTGAGTTTGATGCTTGCTTGATGCACATGTTCAATGTTTGTTCACATGCCTTCTTTTGAACTACTTCTTCATCCTTTCTTATCTATGCTGCTACTTGACTTGTAATTGGTTTGTGTATTCCATGCCATATCATTTATATGCATCTCATATGATGTATTATTTTGACTTCTCAATATCCCATTCATTTCAAATGTCATTCATCATTTACTTTGCTTACCTAAACATGTTTCATTCAAATGCATGCTTCTTTTTCCCTTAACTTCAAAGTGACTTGTATTTGCTCCAATGTGATTGACTTGAACATATAATCTCCATATTAATATGTCATATTTCTTATGACCTTGGTGCTTGAACATTCATATTTCATGTTTTGTGTTTTACTTGCATGATAAGTAACTTCCTTTCCATGTATGATCCATGCTTATATCATCTCACTTCTTCTTCTAATCACTCCTAATGCTTGAACACTTACTTATATGCTTTGTATTACATTTGAACATCATGTTTAGGAACATGTTTAGGTTCTCTACATTCTGACTTTGACGTTACTTGAAGCATTCTTGCATGATCACCTTGCATATCCATTCATTCTTCTTCTTCTACTCCTTCTTTAATGATCCATTTGATTGTTTTGCCACTTGTTTGCATTCTTTTTGCTTGAGTTTGTTTGGTGGATATTATAGTTCACTTCTAGATTTTATATTCTAACTTTTTTGACTTTGTTTGGCTTGTAATCCTTTCTCTTTGAACTTTGACTTGTTTGAGTCTTCTTGACTTCATCTTTGCTTATGTTTGTTTTACTAACCATGTAAGGGCTAATGGTAAGTAGTGGGGATGTGGATGAGAATTCACATTCCAAATTATCCTCTTATCTTTTATGAATTCAATTTGTGTTTGTCTTAGCATCTAGCATGATTTGTTTGTAAAACTCTTTTTCATCTCCCTCTTAGAAACAACTTATCTTCTCTTGAGAAGTAAGTTGTCTTCTAACTTTTTCTTTTCCTCTTCTTCTTTTCTTTTATTTTCTTCTTTTCTTCTTCTTCATTAGGATAAATTTCTTCAAACCTCACAAACCTAAGTTTATCTAAGTATGACAACTCTTAGGATTGTTATTTCCCCATTAGACTTTTACCTTTGGTTCTCTTTTGGTGCTTCTATCTCACATCTTTAAACAAAAAGCTAAAAAAACACCTTAATAAAGATTGAAATGACTTTGTGTGTATGGACCTATGTCATGGGGAATTTGTATTCATCCCATATTGGAATAGTGCAAAATTGTCTAGCATGATGTACAAGTTTAATCATGAAGTCATTTTCACAAAGAAAAGCATAAAAGACCACTTCTTCACTTCAAAAGGAAAACACCTAATAAATACAAATGAGGTAGTGTACTTAAGCCATAATCTTTGGAACCAAGTCTTGGGGATCCTCTCCTTACTTAGAGCTCTGAGGGGTGGAACTTGAATACACTTTCCTGTGAAAACCTCAGATAAAAAGCTTCTAAAAAAAACTGAACAAACAATAAGCGACTTTCCTTCGGGAATTCTCTTCTCACCTCTTCAATCTAAATGAACGGACTCACTTCGACTTGTCTCTGGCAAGATGGTGAATGCACTCTTTCTAGATCAGCCTGCAACACCTGAGCATAGGCATAATCAGTTCAATCCCAAATACACAAACAAAAAGTTTTCCTCCCTAGTTAGGGGAACTACGTCAACTCTGATTCTCATTTCCCGATGAGATACGTAGACAGTGGGTAGGGCCCATTCGAGCACTTTTTTATTTTCCCTACATTTTGCTCCTTTCTTTTCTTCTATCCAGTTCCAGTTAGTAGTTTTGTTCGGTAGCAGTTTACTTTTCACCCTTTGAAGTAGTTCTAGCAAGCGTGGATCCCGTCGGGTACGACAGACGATTTGGGGTGCTAATACCTTCTCATTTTGTAATCGACTCCCGAACCCAGTCTCTTTGGTTTGCAAGACTTCATTCTTTCCTTTCTTTTTCGGTTTGTGCAACATTACCTTTCCCTTTCCTTGGGATAAAATTCCTGGCTGGAGACTCTTCCTTTTCCGCGCCACTTTCGCGTTTGTACCAGGATGGAAATCCTGGGAGCGACAACTGGCGATTCTGTTGGGGACCTCCTAACTAGAGTTTCTCTGGTTCCCTATGCGATTCAATCCTAGCGCTTATTTGTTTCTGTTTCGTTGGGTGTTTTTTTTTTGTTGTGTGTCTAATTTACTGTTTTTATTTACAATTTTACTTTCCTACTTTATTTACTGCTTTCAATATTTTATTTTTCATGCATCATATATACTGGATTGTCTGGACTTCCTGGTTTATCTTTGGTGGGATGGGGGTTACTGTGAGATGATCCCAATACCAAGGCTCGAGTGCACCCTAGGTTTTTTAGCATGGACAATCACTTTGGCTTCATGATATCTTGTCATGCGGGTAGTAGTGAGTTCCACACCCAGACTGCGACCGTCTTGGAAATATTCTGATATAGGGGTCTTCCCTATTTCATTACACGACCTCGATAGTTATATGCTTCTGGGGACCAATCATTGAGAACCTTTGTAGAAACATCCCTATCCAGTGGTGACAGCGGAAAAACACATTTTATGGCAAACCCATTCGCACCCGAGGGCCCACTGGGAACTCACATAGGATGGCTTTGTTCTTTCGTAAGAACTCAGTTAAAGCAACTGCTCGTAAGATGATAGTATTGTATCCTTTGGGATGAATGCGTTATTATTTCTCGATTCAGGGCTTGAAGCTGGGAACTTGTGAGGGATGCTTGTTTTTCCTGGAATCAGATGAGACCTCCTCTTTTAGTGTATAATACTAAAACGTTTCTCGGAGATGGTGAACGTATTATCACTACTTAACCTGAGAGTCCGTGATGTTTGACCCGGAGCATACCAGTGAGTTTGGGAGAGTGTTTACAGGTTTGCAGGAACCTTTGACATCAACATACCCATTCATCAGTTTGTTCTATGTTATGATCTAGTTTTTTGAGATTCTATAGGGCTTGATCCTTGATTATAGGGTTATTATTCAGAAATATTGTCCTTGTGGTTACAAATACTTGGCTCTTGGTTCAGTTACCAGTACCACACACCAAACATGACCACATTCCTTGCGTTGCATAACATCATATCATTATTATTTTTTTTGTGTTTTCATTTTTCTCAGGTTATCATTTGCACCCAGTTCTGGTAGTTCCCTGTATTCATATCCAGATGGCTGAAAATAAATATGTCCCAAGGAAAAACAATATACATTATACCTTTCCAAGACCAGAGACTGAAGGGATTCATGATTTGGTTGGGTTAATGGATGATCAAGTATTAGAGGCTTTTAGAAAAAAGTATGGGTTGATTCTGAGCTACGTGGATTAGCCCTCAACAAATCAAAATGATAGTCTTCATACTCTGCTGCAGTTCTATGATCCACACTTGCGTTGCTTCGTCTTTCTTGATTATATTTTGATGCCTACCTTACAAGAGATTTCTAGCATGCTGAGGGTTCCAATTAGAGATGGTCTTCCCTATTATAGATCAGAGAGTGATTTTACAGAAGAAGACATTACCAGGCTACTCATCTAAACTTGGCTCAGGTCAAAGGGAATGTCAAGACCCAACAAAGAACACAAGGGGTTTCATCTGGATTTCTTGATTGCTGAAACTAAAGTGTGTGCCTTGGAGAAAAGATGGATGGACTTCATTGCCTTGTTAGCATTGATGGTGTATGGGATTGGTCTCTTCCCAGGTGCAAAGGAATTTGTGAGTATGGATGCCATATCCATATTCATCAAGAAGAATCTTGTTCCTATGATGTTGGGAGATTTCTTCTATTATGTGCATTACAAGAATGAAAATAAAATTGGAGGTTTTGTAAATTGTTGTGCACCCTTATTTGCTACTAGGTTTGCCCGACACTTGCCAAAATCAGGACCTTTCATATATTAGAGCTGAGGTTAAGTGGTCCAGAAGATTGATGGGCATGAATTCTGAGGACATTACATAGTGCTACAATTGGGCTTTTGGTTGGCAAGGATATTCATCAGCTGCGGGAATTTCCCTAATGTGCCCTTGTTAGGGAGAAAGGGAGGAATTAATTACAACTCGGTGTTAGCAAAGAAACATTTTGGGTACCCACTGAAGGCTCCACCTAATGATGAAGAGGTGGCAGAATCTTTCTACTTCCCTGTTGAGGGAAATGAAGGATTAGCCATATAAGTCTCTCAGACTTAGGAGTTGAAAGTCAAGAAAGGAAAGAAAGAGTTTGGGAGAGTAGACCCAAATTTTTTTGAACCCTATGTTACATGGTTGAAAGATCGTGTGGAATCCTTACTTCTTCATTTCTTAGTGGAGTCTCCTTTATATCCTAAGGTGGTTGAACCTCAAACCACAATTCCTATTGAAGAATAATAGAAGTTGGAAGTTGAAATGCATAAGGTCAGGGTTGAGAACTTAGAAGTCAACATCCTTTATCAAAACTCAGTCTACATCAACAGAGTCTTGGAAGAAAAGGTCCATCATCTCCAGAAGACCATGAAGTACAAAGAAAAAGACTTTGCCAACAGAGAGCTCTATTTCAGGTAGAAAGTCTTGGCAGAGGCCAACAATGCTAATGCACGGAGATAGGTTAAGAAGTTTTTTAATGAAGCTAACAAAGCTGTGACTCTCTGGAAGGAGAACTGAGAGAAGAACCAGAAAGAGCAGAAAGAAATAAAGAAGAATCATCAGTTGTAGATTGAGAAACTTAATACCCAGATGGGGTATTAGAAGGAAGAACTTCAACTAGCCCATGGAAAGCGTTGGGAGTACTCCCAGAAGTTGGAGCAAAGCCAAAAGTCATTGGAAGAAGCACAGGAAGAAATAAAAGAACTCGAGATCCTTGCAGAGACTAAGATGGCAAGAGCAGAGCCAGGACCTGGTGTGGAGGATGCATAGGCCTTTCTACAATAAATTAGTGATTTTCACGCCTCGTTCGAGCAGAGGAATTTGTTGATCCAGAAGTTGATTGAAGATCCTACTCATCCGGACGCTGCCAGTTTGTTCGAAGCCGTTAAGCATCTCAGCTGGAGATTGAAGGATGTGCAGTTCCCTAGGGTTTAATTACTTTATGATGTATTTAGATTATCTATATGATTGTTGTAGGAATCTCTTTTGTATTCTTCTTGTTGCTTTGCAGTATTGTAAGACCTGTAACCCTCCGGGGATATTCTTTATTGCTCTTAAGCTAGATTTTATTATTTAATCGTGTTCAACTTTCTGTTTGTTTGTGCAATGATACTTGGTCTTCCCAGCCAAACAAATCTGAACCTTATTTAAATATTTCTTCTTAAAAGTCGGGTTCCAAAAGCCATATGGATTTCTCTATTATTATTGAATACCAGAACTGGGGCACAAACGACCTTGAGAATGAAAATACAAGCATTTGCATAGCATGCATGTCACCCTTTTCTTGTTTTTGCAGGTACAAGTTTCAGATTTATGACATCTCTACTTTTCAGGCATTATTGCTGATCGATGGGTTCACTGATATCCAACCAGGGAAAACAGAGCAAGAGCTATGGATCAGATGCAAGTTGAGCTAGCGGAACTGAGAAATCACATGGATCGTTTCATGGCACTGATAACAAGGATTAATCAGAATCAGGAAAGGTTAAAGGAGATGGTCGAAAGGACACAAGAAACTCCGGAAGGCAACCTTGGAGCTGGTAGGGGTACTGGTGCTACTCCTTAGGGTAATATTGGTGCTACTCCTGAGGTTATTCCTATTCCAACTGCTGTTGGTGGTCTGGGTGGAGACCAGGGTCGTAATCTCTTCATGGACGGTCAGGAGGACCGATTTACTATGTTGGAGGGAGATATGGATGTTCAAAATGTCATCGTGAATTACAGGTTCGATGAAATTGTTGAAAGGATTCAGTCTATCGAATCTCAGAATACTTTGGGCTTTGATGTATCAGTTTTGGGCTTGGTTCCTGGCGGCATAATTCCCCACAAGTTTAAGACACCTACATTTGAAAAGTACAATGGATCGACTTATCCGAAGACTCACTTACATGCATATGTAGGTAGGATCGTTGCTTATACAGATGATGAGAAGTTGTGGATGTGTTATTTTCAGGATAACCTTACTAGGGCATTCCAAGAATGGTACATGAAATTGAGTAGGGCATATGTAAGGAGTTGGAAGGAGCTTGAGGAAGCTTTCATGAAACAATACCAATATAATATGGATATGGCACTGAACCGTACTCAGCTGCAGAGTATGGCTCAGACATCCAAAGAAAGCTTTAAAGAGTATGCATAATGCTGGTGCCAACTTGCCGCCAGAGTTCAACCACCGTTTCTAGACCGTGAAATGGCAGACATATTCATGGCCACACTGCAAGGTGCATTTCTTAGTCGTTTGGCTTCTTGTCCATCTACATGATTTGCAGATATCGTGGTTGTAGGGGAGAGGATAGAGAATTTGTTGAAGCCTGGCAAGATTCAAGATGTGAGTGAGGCTAGCTCATATGGAGCTAGGAAACTGTTTGCTAGGCCTCAGAGAAGGAGAGAAGGCAAGACCAATGTTGTATATGGAAGAGGTAGAGGTAAGGGTCGTCCCAAATATTACTCTCAAGTGGATGTTGTTACCATCCCCACAAAACCAACTCAACAACAACAACAACGTCCTCATCAAAACAATCATCAACAAATGCCTTATCAGCAATGTCAACCTCGACATGATGATTGTGTTATAAATCAAATTCCCATGACATACACGACATTGCTGCAAAAATTGCTAGAATTGAACATGGTTCAACTCAAAACATTGGCGCCATTAGTTGAGACTCCACCTCCAGGTTATGATACCAATACTCGTTGTGCATTCCACTCGATATCTCCAGGGCACACGATAGAGAAATTTATAGCCTTAAAAATGAAGGTGCAAGATTTAATTGACTCGAAGGCTATAAACTTCTATCCTCCTTCGAGTGTCCTTAACAATCTAGTGCCTAATAATGGAGACACAAGGGTAAATGTTGTGGAAGATGGGGAAGTTCTGAACCTTATTATTGATGTAAATAAAGTCAAGACCCCGCTGGTGGTGGTAAAAGATCGTTTATTGAAGGGGTAGGTGTTCCCAGGTTGTGGTAGTGATTGTGGTGAATGTGCTAGTAGTGATAATGGTTGCAATAAGTTGAGAGATGGAATTCAAAGATTAATGGACGAATGCTCTTTACAGTTTGATAAGGTGAACAAAGAAAGAGACGAGGTGTAAAATAAAACTCTCTACTTTACACATGTTGAAATCCCCGTGCCACATAGGCCAGAACCTGTAACTATCTTTGTGCCCAATGATGTAAGTCCAGTAGCCATCATGGTTCTTGGACTTGTACCTTACACCAGTGAAAAATCCATTTCGTAGCATTATAGCATGAATGTTTATGTTCAGGGACAAAAACAAGAGGAAAAGACTCAGGTGGCGAGTGAATAAAATGTTGATAATGTGGGGGGAGTTAGAGGTTTTACTCGAAGTGGACGTTTGTTTGCTCCACAGACTCTGAGAACAAATACTAAAGCTGAAGTCGCAGCTAGGGAAAAGGGTAAGCAGGCTGTAACAGATGAGGTGGTGACCCCTGAGGCTGGTCAGAGTACATTTGAGAAAGAAGTCGAGGAGTTTATGAGGATTATTAAGAAAAGTGACTACAAGGTTGTAGATCAGCTGAACCAGACCCCTTCGAAGATCTCCATTCTTTCATTATTAATATGCTCCAAAGCTCATAGAGAGGTATTGTTGAAGGTATTGCAGATGGCTTACGTGCCACAAGAAATTACAATTAATCAGTTAGAGCCCGTAGTTGCAAATATAAATGCCCACCATGTACTGGGTTTTACGGATCGAGACTTGACCTCAGAAGGGCGCAACCACAACAAAGCCTTGCACATCACAATGGAGTGCAAGGGAGCTGTAAATTGTTCAATGTTTTAGTAGACACTAGCTCATCTCTGAATGTGCTGCCAAAGAAGGCCCTGATGAAGTTGGACGCTGATGGAATTATCTTAAGGCCCGATGATTTAATGGTGCGTGCTTTTGATGGGTCTAAAAGATCGGTGTTTGGGGAAGTTGAATTGCCAATGAAGATTGGTTCACAGTTTTTCAAGAGTATCTTCTATGTGATGGATATTCAACCCGCATATAGTTTCCTTCTAGGCAGACCTTGGATCCATGCTGCATGCACAGTCATGTCCATTCTACACCAGAATTTAAAATATGTGGTTGACGGGCAAGTAGTCACTGTTTGTGATGAAGACGATATCTTTGTGAGTCATTTATCAACGTTCAAATACGTAGAAATGGATGGTGAGATTCATGAGACGTTATGCCAGGCCTTCGAAACTGTAAATATTAATGAGGTCTCTCCCAGTCCAGTGGTTCAAAGCAGTGAACAAGTGGGTACATCCATGTCTTCTTACAAAAAGGCATTGAAAGTGGTCCAATCTGGCAACACCCAAGGTTAGGGAAAGGTTATAGAAGTGGACAGAAAAGAAGAGATGTTCAAAATTGGATACCAGCCAGGCTAAACCGCTATTTCAAAGAGCAAGAGGTTGATTAGCTTCTCTAGTGGATATGTTATTGATCCTAATCAGACATATGGTGCAGCAGGGGAAGATGGTGATAGTAACTGTGGCCTAGATAGCTGGGTGTGCCCATGCATCCCCAGAGATGAGCTCAAGAATTGGTTCGCTGAGGAAATCATGCAAGTTACTCTTCATACAAAGTAATTTTCTATGTTTTTCTCATTTCATTGCATGTCAAATCTTACACTCTGCCCAAGGTGTATGAATCCATTTATAGGGCCACCTTTGCATTGATTGCAGTTTATTTTTATCATAAATAAAGGACATTTTTCATTCAAAACTGTGTTCTCTTTCTTTCATTTTAAATTTTTCACAAAAACAATAAAATGCCAATGTTTTATTTTCTGTTTCATAAAAAATGAACTCTAAAATAAGCACATCACTTATGCAGACCCAATCACTCGGATTTCAATGATAATGATTCTGCTATGGCCAAGTATGATTTTGATAATCCTATCTATCAAGCTGATGAAGGGGTTGAGGAAGACTCTGAACTCCCTGAAGAATTATCTTGGTGTTGAGACAGAAGGAAATGGTTATTCATCCTCATCAAGAGGAGATTGAAGTCATCAATATTGGGTCTAAGGACGCGAGGAAAGAGATCAAGATTAGGGCCAGTCTACAGGCGGGGGTGAAGGAATACTTGATTGGTATGCTTCGTGAATATGTGGATATTTTTACTTGGTCATATCAAGATAGCCAGGTTTAGATACTAACATCATTGTACATAAGCTTCCATTGAGAGAATATTGTCCTCCAATTAACTAGAAGCTTCACCGAACTCGTCCTGACATGGCAATGAAGATCAAAGAGGAAGTTCAGAAGCAGTGGGATGCTGGATTCCTTATCGTAACTAGTTATCCACCTTGGGTAGATAATATTGTGCCAGTACCAAAGAAGGACAAAAAGGTCTGAATGTGCATTGATTACCAGGATCTTAATAGAGCAAGTCCAAGAGATGACTTTCCATTACCTCACATTGATGTATTGGTAGACAACACCGCTCAGTTCTCGGTATTCTCCTTCATGGATGGCTTCTCTGGTTATAATCAGATCGATATGGCGCCAAAAGCCATGGAGAAGATAACATTCATTACCTCGTGGGGTACATTCTTCTATAAAGTGATGCCTTTCGGGTTAAAGAACACCGAGGAAACGTATCAGTGGGCTATAGTAACATTGTTCCATGATATGATTCATAAATAGATTGAATGTTATATGGATAACATGATTGCCAATTCTAAAACTGAAGAAGAACATCTGATTAATCTCAAGAAGTTGTTTGAAAGACTGAGAAAGTTTCGTCTGAGATAAATCCAAACAAGTGCATTTTTGGAGTGCGGTCAGGTAAATTGTTGGGTTTCATTGTAAGTCAAAAAGGGATAGAGGTTGGTCCTGCTAAAGTAAAAGAAATACAAGACATTCCTGCACCAAAAATAGAAAATGAAGTATGTGGATTCTTGGGTAGATTGAACTACATTGCAAGGTTTATATCTCACCTCACAACCACTTGCGAACCAATATTCAAATTGTTAAGAAAGGAACAAGTGGTTAGGTGGAATGACAATTGCCAAAGGGCTTTTGAAAAGATAAAATAAATATTTGCATGAACCTCCTATTTTGATGCCTCCAACTACAGGGAGGCACTCATCATGTATCTGACAGTGCTTGAAGGATCCATAGGTTGTGTTCTCGGTCAACACGAGGAGACAGGTAGAAAAGAGCACTCCATCTACTACCTGAGCAAAAAGTTTAATGATTGTGAATAAATATACTCAATGCTTGAGAAGACATGTTGTGGACTGGCATGGGCTGCTAAGCGATTGAGATAATACATGTTCACGCATACAACCTTGCTGATTTCAAAGATGGATCCTGTCAAGTAAACATTTGAGAAACCAACGTTAACCGGAAGGGTTGCCCGTTGGCAGATGATGCTAACTAAATACGATATTCAATACACTTCCCAAAAGGCAATTAAAGGAAGTGTTCTTTCAGACTATCTCACACAACAACCTTTGGATGATTATTAACCCATGCGTTTTGATTTCCCTGATGAGGACATCATGTATCTCAAGGTCAAAGACTGCGAGGAACCACTCCTGGAGGAGGGGTCAGACCCTGAATCCAAATGGAGTATGATGTTTCATGGGGCTGTCAATATGAATGGTCGCGGAGTTGGTGTCGTACTTATTACTCCCGAAGGTGTTCACTTTCTCTTCGCTGCCAGATTGACTGTTGGTCGCACCAATAATAAAGCGGAGTACGAGGCTTGTATCATGGGAATATAGGAGGATATTAATATAAGGATTAAGACCCTTGATATATTTGGAGATTCAGCTCTCGTGATTAACCAGATAACTGGAAAGTGGTATACTCATCAACCTCAATTAATTCCATACCAGGATTATGTGAGAAGATTGTTGACATTCTTTACAACAATGAAGATGCATTACATACCACGTGATGAGAACCAGTTTGCCGATGAGTTGGCTACTCTTTCTTCAATGATCAAAGTGTTGCAATGGAATTATGTTCCCAAGATTAACATATCTCTACTTGATATACCTGCATATGTGTTTACTGTTGATGCAGTGTCTGATGACAAGTCATGGTATCATGATATCAAGTGTTTCCTAAAGAGTCATGAATACCCAGCTGGGGCATCTTCCAATGATAAGAAGACTTACTGCTAGTTTCTTCTTGAATTCTAATGGTGTACTATATAAGAGAAACTTTGACATGGTCTTGCTTAGATGTGTGGACAAGCAGGAAGCGGACATGTTAATGTAGGAAGTACATGAAGGATCTTTTGGTACCCATGCCAGAGGACATACAATGGCAAAGAAATTTTTAAGATCGGGGTATTACTGGATGACAATGGATTCAGATTGTTTCTCATACACCCGAAAAGGCCACAAGTTCCAGATTTATGCAGATAAAGTGCATGTGCCTCCAAGCCCGTTGAACATCACGTCTTCTCCCTAGACCTTTTCCATGTGGGCATTGACATGATCAGGAAGATGGAGCCAACTAATTCTAACGACCATCGTTTCATCTTGGTCGCGATTGAATACTTTACCAAGTGGGTTGAAGCAGCATCTTATGCCAACGTCACCAAACAGGTGGTTGCTCGATTTCTAAAGAGAGATATCATTTGCAGATATGGAGTGCCCGAAATAATTATTACTGATAATGGTTCTAATCTCAACAATAAGACGATGGCAGAATTATGCCAAGACATCAAAATACAATATCACAACTCTTCTCCTTACCATCCAAAGATGAATAACGCGGTCGAGGCGATCAATAAGAACATAAAGAAGATTGTACATAAAATGGTGGTAACATACAAAGATTGGAATGAGATGTTACCGTTTGCTTTGCATGGGTATAGAAAATCAGTGAGGACATCCACTGGGGCAACACCTTTTTCACCTATATATGGTATGGAAGTTGTCCTACCGGTTGAAATTGAGATTCCCTCCTTGAGAATAATGATGGATGTCAAGCTGGATGAAGCTGAGTGGGTATGCACTAGGTATAATCAGTTGAGTTTGATTGAGGAGAAAAGACTGGAAGCTGTATGCCACGGTCATCTATATTAGAGAATAATGAACCAGACATTTTACCAAAGAGTGCATCCTCGGGAGTATCAGGTTGGTGAACTTGTGCTCTAGAGAATTCTTCTTCCAAGTACAGATCACAAGGGCAAATGGACTCCTAATTATGAAGGTCCATATGTGGTTAAAAAGGTTTTCTTAGACGGAGCCTTGATGCTTACAACCATGGATGGTGAAGATTTTCCGTCCCCTGTTAACTCAGATGTAGTTAAAAAATACTTCGTATAAAAGAGACCCACTGGATAAAAAAAAGAATAAAGAGTCCAAGCAAAAAAGGGCATCCCGACGAGTCAAAAACAAAATAAAAGGCTCGGGCAAAAATTTGGGATATAAATATAAAATTGTACACCCGGTGAGTTGAAAATCCACACTGGACAATTCAGGAAAAAAGGGTATCTCGGTGGATTGAAAACCCGAAAGGGCGATCCACGCAAAAGAGGGAATAAGAAAATGACTGCAATCTGAGTTATTTGTACTACGTTGTTGTCTCACTCAACCTGGAAATCTCCAAAGGATAGAAATCTATCCAATCTTCCTCTTCAGAAAGCAATATTAAAAGGAGAATCTCGAAGACATACTGTTTACCCCCAAAATTGGTAAACAACCGCTGGTCCTCTGAAGATACCAAAAATACCCTCAATTACTCGCAGGATCGACCAGATTGATCCTAGGACATGTACTAAGTAAAAAGGGATTGTGATTTTGATGTACACGTTTTTGGGGAAAAAAGCCTTGAATCTTTCAACAAGATTCAGATTTTAGTTTTAAAGAAAAGATAAAGTAAAGGGAAAAGACTTTAAAAAAAATCAAAGTAAAGACAAGGCTTGGAATTGTAAGAGAAAATAAAGGAAAGACTTAAAGTTTAAATGAAATTTAAAGGGCAAGATGAGGAATGTTAAATTGTTGGAAATGTAAAGAGGTTGGAATTGTAAAGGAAAACACAGTAAATTGCTGGAAGGGTAAATGACTTTGAAATGTAAATTGCTTAAAAATAAAGGCTTGTAAAGATAAATGGCTTCAAAAGTAAATAACTTGAAGATAAATTTGACATTAAAAGTAAATTGGTGGTGTTTTAATCACGTACATTCTCACTGCACTCGTTTCTCTACACGTGGATACTTTGAGTATACAGAGTTACTAGTACATATGATTTCCACACACTTATTCTAACACTAGACTAAGCTATTTATATACATTACAAAGCAACCGCTCTCGATGGTTTCTCCTATAACTAACCTAAGATGGTGACACTTGTCCCATTGTATGTTGAAGAAGATTCATCTTGCGCCACTTGTCCCTGTCTTTGAATTGAAAACTCCATATTTTCCCTCCAAGATTGAACGTGCAAGACTATTGGTAATTGTCACCTTCGTCGAACATACACTTGGTCGAATCCCCTTAACACTTAGAAAATATTCCAAACTTAGAATTTCACTAAGTATGAAACTTGTAGGTAGGTTGCTTCGTCTCTCATCCTTTAATTGGTTAGGTCGAAACCTTACCTTTGGCTTATCACAAGAAAAGTTCTTTATTAAACTAAGATAACCTCATTAAATGCTAGCGTTGAAATTTAGAGATTACAAATTTCCCCCCCAAAAATGTTCTTTTCGACCATTTTGATGAAAATGTCATTTTTTGATATTCATCTTTTCGACGCTAACTTAGGTCAGACAAAGGCACGGTTGAAACCACCTACCCCACATTCTAAAATTGTTGTGATTCTTCGCCCATGCGCACGACGTCATGTCATAATGGAAAAATCCCAAATGTCCCATCAGCCATTTCTACGGCTTTCTGATCATGAATTTTTCCTTGAAACAATACGCTAAAGTATTTTCCATTATCTGCTTCCACAATGCATCAGATCCCAAGTGCCATGTGCCCCACCATTTTATGTCTCCATCAATTGGCTAAGCTTTGCAACTTATCATTGTCTTCGCCTATAAATACCATCTTCAGCAAACAAAGAAAACTTTCCAAACACATTTGCAAATTCATCTCCTTCTTGCTAAATTCTCCTCCTTTCTTTCCAAGAACCCTAGAAAACCTCCATTCTCTTTACCAATAATGGCATCCTTTAAGACCAACGTTTCTCAAAAGAAAGGTCAGAAAGCTAAACCTTTCCATTTTGAACAGACTCTTCCACCATTCAACAATATTTCTGAACCAAAAACCATCAAAAATCTTGAGTTTTTCCCCGAACCTTTAAACAATGAGACAAGGAGCGTGTACTAGTCTCAGGTAATGATTCCATTCATTGTAAATTATTGTCCTTTTGTTGTATCTGGTTCATTGGCTACTGTACATAGCACAAATGAAAAGCTGAAAGAGTTCTTCCCTTGCTACCGAAAAACTTAACCTTTAGGGCACAAACACCTCCCTAAATCTGACGATTCTTCTTCTGACCCACTTCCTCTTAATGAACTGGATGTGAAGTACCTCTATGATGGTACTAGGATGGTCAGAGTTGTCAGCCCGTTTGCTGATTTGATTTATGGTTGGCTAGGTTATAGAAGACTAAGGTTGACCACTGGAAAAACATAGGGATATATGATATTTTAATGCTGACAAAGACGCATATACCTTACTGCTTGAACCTTTTGGTTGCCTCCTTGTATTTGTGGGATTGTACCCATTATAACTTTCTTATTCCTTGTGGGATGGTTACCCCCACTCTTTTTGACATAACCGATATCACAGGGCTTCGTCCTGATGATCCTGCTTATGACCCCACCGTTGACGCTGAATACACTATCGGCTTCAACACACCAAACTAACATACACTCTCTTACTCATGCATCATTCCAAACCAAAGGAAGAGGTAGTTTCTGATGAGGAACATATTGCTTTCCTTACATTCTGGCTATCTAGATATGTCTTCTGCACAAGTCTCTATGGGTGGCGAAGAAGTATCTACCCTTATCAAATCAACTTCATAATAACATGAAGGTTTGCTTAAGTGAGCTAATCCTAGCCAGTCTCTATGAGTCCCTTAGTGAAGGAGTGACTCGACTGAGGGACCCAGACCACAATTCTGGTTCTATGAGTCTCAATGGTCCTCTATGGATTCTTCAACTTTGGATAAATGCCACCTTTGAGCCTGTGTTTCCCAGGAAAGGGAAAGTTGATGAGGAGTCAGAGGAGACCAGGTTAAAGAGTACTGAGAGCATTCGACTAGCCAAACTTACTCCCAATGATGAAGGTGAAACCCTAAAAGGGGCCTTCTCTAGTTTTGTGATGATGTTTGCACATCAATATGATTTTGCACCATACATGGCTCCTTTTGCTGGTAGGAAGTGTGGTCCCTGGTGGTTCACTAGGGCCTTCCCTAACTCCCCTACAAGGAAGCTTCACATGGACTCTGTTGGAATTTGGGAAGCCTTTTTAATTCTCATATTCTTTGTTTATAGGTTGAATGGCGGGAGACCTAATACAAGCCTTATTTCTTACCAACCCAATTTGGTTTTTAGGCAATTTGGGCTGAGTCAGAGCTTCCCTAAATGTATTTATGATAGAAAAAGCCAGGTTATTTTTTACAATAATGTTTTCGACGAGGATGATGTTGCTGACATCTTCACCAGATGGGAATCCCATAAGGAAGTCCTGTCTCCTATCTTCTTTCGACCTTCAACCCAACGCACCCATCTTTTTAATGATTGGTGGCGCAAGTATGACAGTGAGAACTTTCTCACGGCTGCTGAATTTTCTGCTCAACTTGACCTTGCTTTTATTAATGTGCAGGAGAAGGTCAAGAAAAGTAAGTCTGCTCACATCCAAGAGATACAAGCTTTCTAAAAGTACTTTGAAACTGTCTATCGACCAGATGATCTTAGTCAAACCGTTTGTGAGGCTGCTGTCACTTTAAAGGATAAATTTTTACAAAAGATGGATAAGTTGAAAATCCCCCCAAACATTCCTCGTGAGAGGCGGTATGAGGAGGCTAATAGACTTTTTCCTCCCAAATTCCCTCGACTTCCTACTGCTGATTTTGGAGTAGCGTTGGCTCCTCCATTTCCAGACTAGTTCATCTATGGGGATTCAATTAAAATCCTTCAATAACAGTCTCAACCGAAAGCTTAAAGAATGGTTGCGACTAAGCACACACTGGACAATTTCAAAGGGCACCTTCATATAGGGCTTGAAGACGTTAACATCAAATCCGAAATATATGAAGGTTTGAAGTCTTTATTTCCCCTTACTGAGTAATCAATTATTAACTCATGACAATTGTTTTTGGCACTTCCAACAATCACCAGAAGACACACTGCCAATAAAAGTGTGGTAATACAGCCGGAGAACAAAGAAGGCACTAAGGTATCTTATCATCCTTAGTTTATATAGCCTCTCATGTGTCTGTATTCTAATATCTGGTCTTTCTACTAGACAACCAAAAAGCCTCCTACATCTCCAAGAAAGGGGAAAAAGACTTCCATCATTGTCAGCGCTGAAGATGATGACGAATCCCCCTGAGGATATGCCCATCAAAAGGAAGAGGAAGACTGCACAGTCTCCCAGTGCTGCTGGCCAACCTTCATCTAACATGGCCAAAATTGTAAACAAAGCACCTACTAAGGGTGCTGTCAAGGCTAAACTTCCCACTCCTATGGCAAAGCCTACTGCTGGTTCTCCTGAGAGTGCCAACTCAAGTCCCGGAGGTAAAGAGAATCAGGTATTTAACTTAATATTTGACCCTTTTTATCTCTTCTTATAGTCTCGACTTAACTCCTTCTCTTGTCGACAGTCTGGTACAGGTGTTGCCTTGCAACCTTCGACTGCCCCTTCTTCGCCTACAGTCCTTCTAAACATCCAAGGTGAGCCTACTTATCATCCAACTTCTGATTTTGGCTTTGATTATAGCTCTTTGGATGAAATTAACCAACCCATAAATGTGGCGGTTGTTCCTCTCCTAATTGCCGAAGCCGCACCAAACTATCCTACTAAGACAACTACTTATTAGTCTCACACTGATGATTCAGAGCGTGAGTACGAGAATGTGGCTGACAAGGACTTTGTTGGCCAGACTATCAGGCTTGCTAAGAAGATGGATGCAACCTTTGGTGTTGATGAAGAAGACCAAGACAAGGAAACTGAAGAACCTTGCTCCTCCATCCCCAAAGGAAAAGAGCCAGAGACTGTGGATGACCCCTAAGTTGTTGCTCAAGGTGATATCCTGAATGATCCTGAGCAAGATGATGATGAAAAGGAGGAGGAAGAGGATGATGATCAGGACAAGGATGAGGCTGAACCCGAAACAGGGCCTGCAAAGACTCAATCTTCCTTGCCTAAAGGAGATTCTCAACAAACTCCTGTTGTCAAACTTCCAACTTCTGCAGCTGGGGACCCAATGTCAGAATTGAAACAGTCGAACCCCAGGGAGTATTCTAGGCTAAAGCTTAGGAAGAGTCTTGGCTTTTCTGAAAGCAGCTCCTCGACAACTACTGGGCCCTCTAATCTTAGTGATTCTGCTTGTCCAATCCTCAAGAAAATAAAGGATAAATTTTTCAAGAGGGACATCCGTACTACTCTGGGCATAGACCTTACTGATCACCTTTTTCTAAAATACACATTACAACAGAGGGACCTTTCGACGCTTGATCCCAAGATCTCTCAGGCCCTCATATAGCTAAGTACTCTGGTGAACCAGATGTCTGATGATCTTAAGCTGGCTCCAAAGGTTGAAGATATCATTCAGAAGAATGGCGTAAGGAGTGGTAATGCATGGGATCTAGCTAGGGAAGCTGAGAATGAAGTCGAAAGGTTGGAGGGAATCAAGGCTAAGAGGGACATACAAATAGCTTCCAACAACTTATCCCTTGAAGTTTGGGAGAAAGAGCTTGAAGATATTTAGAAGAAAATTGTCGAGGCTAAGCAGAGCAACCTCGAGCTTAGTCAGTTCGAAGATGTTGCACTGAATGTTGAGTTGAAGCACACCCTTGACCTTATTGATACTGCTGAGGTGCTCGACAAGGAGCTTGCTGCTGCTAAACTTGATACGTATTTTTGTGAAAACCTCCTTCTGACTAGCAGTACAATTTTCTCCAGTTGCAATCAAAGTTTCCCTTCTAATCTTCGACAGCCTTTGTCATGTCTCAGGACTTTGTGTTTCCCCTTTTTTATGTAATCCTATTTTTTGGCCCTATTGTGGCCCTTATGTAATGACAATTTTTAGGGCCTCATTGCCCCAATTGATTTATGCATTTTTATTACTTTCGACTCATGTCTCTTTTCTCTGCATATATAATGTGTTAGTATTTTATTTGGCCATTTAACATAACTTCTAAGTTAGTCAGAGAAATTATAACTTAACCTTGGGTCAAATCGTTACTGCTCTACCCTTAATTATGACAACGACATTTTAGCTTTTCAATGCCTCATACTTATGTGGCATAAGTTCCCAACTACACATTGAAGCTTGGACTCCTTTTATGATGTTGTTTCCCAAGACATACTTTAAGTGCTTTCTGGATGCCTTTCATCTGGCCAATCAACGCGCAAGCCCTTCATCTATAAATAACCCATATTTAGTCCATCTTTCCATTACAACGACATGGAGAATTCTACAAAGACAGTAGATGGGACTGTTTCCTGCGTTCAGGGGAAGAACACGAAAAAGGAAGAGAAACCTTCTCCTCGTTCAAGGGTCGTCACTCGTTCCCAAACAAAGGGGAATAAAGTGACCTCTTCGGCCCAGGAGCCTCCCAAGAATGAGCAACTACCGGGAGATGAAACTGATGAAGACTGGATGGATTATCTTAACTGCCTCACCTGGGAGGATCTTCAAGACTAGGGTTTCTTTTGTTTTGGTTGTTCAACCATGTCCCTGAACTTTTGTAATTACATGCCTTTCATGGCCCCCTTTATTATTAATGAAATTGTTATTTTCTGATATGAATCTCTTGAAGTATAGGTCTATATCTTTTTAAATATTTCCCATTTACTTTAAAGACTCTCAAATCAGCTTCAATCTCATGAATCTCATACACATTGTTACTGAAAACATTTGTAACTTGGAAAAGGCCTTCCCATTTGGGTGGCCATTTCCCTAAGGATCTAATCTTTCGATCCATATGTAATATGACTTTCCACACTAATTCACCAATTGAAAAGGTTTTCAATTTAACCTTTTTGTTATAGGATTTCTCTATCCTCGTCTTCTGCCTTTCTAATAACTCTAAAGCATGAAGTCTTTCCTCGTTTAGATCAAGTAATTCATCTAACATCATGACCCAATAAGTTTCAGCTGGGATCTATTGATGCCTTTGAATTCTTGCAGACTGAAGATAAATTTCAAGAGGCAGTACTGTGTTATGCCCATAAGTAAGTCGAAATGGGGTAGTATTGGTTGCTTCTTTGGGTTAAGTTCGACATGCCCAAAGTATTTGGTCTAATGTTTTGTGCCAATTCCTTGGCTTCTTACCCACATGCTTTTTTTTTATCAAACCAATGATTATCTTATTCGCTGCTTCGACCTAGCCACTGGCCTGGGCATAATAGGGTGTCGATGTCAAAAGTTTAAAACCCATCTTTGTGGCAAACTCTTGCATCTTTCGACTATTATATACAGATCCTTGATCTATAGTGATTGTTTTCGGGATGCCATATCTATATATGATATGTTTCTGAATAAATTCAATTACATCCTCTTGGTCGACATTTGGTAATGGGATCGCTTTGACCCATATGGAGAAATAATCAATCCCTACCAAAATGTACTTATGATTCCTTGAAGATGTTGGTCGAATTTCTCCAACCAAATCCAAAGCCCATCCTCTAAAAGGCCAAGGTTTTATTATGGAATGTAATTCACTTGCAAGCACATGTTGGATGCCAGCGTGTACTTGACATTCTTGACATCCTTTGGCGAATTATATGAAGTCTTTCAGCATAGCAGGCTAGTACACACCTTGTCGAAACAAAAGCCACTTTATTTTGTGGCCTACTTGATATGCTCCACATGCCTCACTGTGGACCGTCGAAAGAGCTAAATATGCTTCAACCTCACTAAGGCATTTAAGTAATAGTCCTTCAGTAGTATTTTTAAATAATCCGTTCCTCGAAAGAACATAACTTAAGGCTTGGTATTTGACTCTTCTTTCCGCAGAAGCTGTTGGATTTTCTTGGTAGTCCATTAAGGGCTTCCTCCAATCTTTGTCACTTATACTATCGACCATCAGTATTACAAAGTTTTCTTCGTCAACATACCCAAGCTTAGTTTCTTCTAAGTCCGATGGGGCTAAACCTACTGACACAACCATTCCTCTAACTTCAATTGCACTTTGTAAATTTTCTTTTGAAACTTTATACTCTGATGCAATTTGCGCTAAGTCATTTGAGACTTGATTTTGTAATCTAGGGATGTGTCAAAAGGTGACTGATTGAAATTTTTTCAACAACCTATTTACTACTACAAAGTACATAATTAAATTTTCTTTTATTCATTTGTATTCTTTGGTGACTTGTTTTATTACCAACTCAGAATCTCCCATTATTTCGACATGAGTTGCCCCCAATCCCAACAATACCTCAAGTCCAGCTATTAAAGCTTCATATTCAGCTTCATTGTTAGATCAATGACCCTCAATTTTGTACTTGAATGTTGTTGGAATTTTATTAGGAGAAATAACAAGCACTCCAATTTCGGTCCCATCTTTATGATTAGACCCATCGAAGTATAATTTCCATGGCTCAATCTCAAGATAATTCAAGGGACTCTCATTTATAGAATGGTCGACTATACAGTCTGCGACCACTTGCCCTTTAACAACTTTTAAGGGTTTAAAAGTTAAAGAATACTCAGTTAATACCAGTTCCCATTTTCCAATTCGACTATGCAAAATAGGTTTCGACAACATATGTTTAATAACATCAAAACGAGAAGATACATAAACATCAATTGGTTTTATATATTGTTTCAATTTAGTACAAGAGTAATACAAACATATGCCTAATTTTTCTATCATACTATACCTAGTTTCTGCATCATTTAGAACTCTACTAAGGTAATAAACGGCTCTTTCGATGCCATCATCATCCTCTTGGGCTAACATACTCCCTAAAGTTCTATCTGAGGAAGCTATGTACAATCTCATAATTTTCTTTCTACAAGGTGGTGAAAGAATTAGAGGATGACACAAGTACTCTTTGATCTTATCGAAGGCTTCCAGTTGAGCTTTCCCCCACTGAAATCCTTCTTTGCCCATACGCAGCAAAGATGAGAAAGCTTGAGTCTTCCCACCCAGGTTTGATATGAACCTCCTTAAGAAGTTGATCTTGCCCAAGAGTGATTGGATCTCTTTCTTTGTTGAAGGCGCTTTAGCCTCCATGATAGCTTTAGTATTATTCTGATTGATTTTGATCCCCTTTTTATGGACCACAAATCCCAGAAAGTCCCCTGCTTGCACACAAAAAGCACATTTAAGAGGATTCATTTTAAGACCATATTTTATTATTCTTTTAAAGGAACGTCTAAGGTGATCGACATGGTCAAGTCCTGAAATAAACTTTACAACTATGTCATCGATGTAAATTTGCATAAACGTATCTATGAAATCATGAAAAATTGAATTCATTGCTCTTTGATAAGTTGCCCCTTCATTTTTCAAACCAAAAGGCATGACTACCCATTCATAGGTGCCTAAGGCTCCTGGACATCGAAAAAACAGTTTTAGGGACATCTTCCTCATCAATGAATATCTGATTGTATCTTGAGTAGACATCTAGCATGCTTAGATACTCATGTCTCGCAACATAATCAATCAACATTTTTGCCACAGGCATCGAATATTCATCTTAAGGATTGCTGAATTTAGATCTCTAAAATCTATGCACACCCTTAAAGAACCATTATTTTTAATTATTGGCACAATATTTGCTAACCACTCGACATACCTAGTTGTACGAATGAACTTGCATCGAATCAACCTCTCAATCTCCTCCTTTATTTTCGTGAGGATTCCTAGGGAGAACCGTCTTGGATTTTGCTTGACAGGCTTCTTCCCAAGTTTGATTGGTAGCTTGTGTTCGACGAGCTCTCTTTCCAAACCAGGTATTTCATTATAGTCCCATGCAAAGCAATCTTTGAATTCTTTCAGTAGGTGGACCACTTTGACCTTAAGTTCTGGGTCGAGATTGGCACTGATGTATGTAGGCATTTTCAACTCCCTTTCTCCCAGGTCTATTTCTTCTAAAAGATCCTGAGCCAACATTTTGGTACTTTGTGACAAAGGATCTTTTTCAAATCCCAAAGGCTCATTATCATAAATAGCATCGAAGCCCTGGTATGAATCTTCTTGAGCCTTCTCCGAGGGCTCTTGGTCGAAATCCCTAGTAGGAATCTCTTCAACAAATTCAGTAATGGCCTCTACGGCCATATCATTTCCTGCAGCCTCCAAGGCCGCATGCATCCTTGCTTCGACCACGTAAGCTGGAATCCTTTTTAGTGCGTCGAAGTCAGTCATTATTACTTATTTCACTTCCCCAACCCGTGGGCTGGATTTCAGGCTCAGGGAAATAAGGTGGGAGATTTCCTGGTTCTCCTACGACTTCTCTATCCCAGCGAAATCCTTCAATGGGATGGAGGTTCAAAGTGCAGTATACGTGATCATCTAGTGTGAACTTGAATCCTACAGGTGCATATTGATTGATATGTGCTAGATTCTTATCGAACTCCACACCTTCTATGTTGTTTAATGGTACTTTAAAATACCCTTGATCAACTTCGATGTTCTCGACAATACCATCTGTCCTCCATATGGTGACCCTTTGGTGCATGGAAGATGGCATTGCTCCTATGCCATGTATCCATTCTCTCCCTAACAGGAGGTTATAGTCGGCTTTACTCTCTACCACCATAAAGAGAGTGGGCCTTGCGACTGTCCCCACAGTCAAGTCAACCTGAAGGACCCCCATAGTAGGTCCAGTTTTACCTTCATAGTTCGACAAGACCAAGTTGTGGGGCTTGAGGTCAGTGTCGAATTTTCCAATCCTGGGTAGTAAGAAATGTGGCATTATGTTTATTGTAGCGCCACAATCAACAAGAATCTTGTTGATAGCCACATTTTCTACTTTCCTAGTAATATAGAGGGGTTTCAGGTGCCCCCTAATGCCCCCAGTGGGTCTTTCGAAGAAAGCGTCCCGCTCTTCGATGCAACCATTGTTCATTACATAGTAGCACACTGGTTGGTGTGCTGCCATTTCTACTTCAGCATTAGCATCCAGATTTTCGACCTCAGTGATGCGGTCGTACTCTCTCAGCATTACTGAAACCATATTGACCAATACGTCCAAAGAAGCCTCAGATTCACATTCAAAGTTATCTGTCAATTCTTCATCTTCGACAGCCTTCAACTTAGCTTTTATTTTTGCTTTGATGTCAGCTCCTTTATTTCTGAACGACGGTCCTTTGTGCCCCACATGCACCTTATTATTCACTTTAAGATTATCCTTAGCTTTGCCAAAGACACTTGTGCTAGATTCTGCATAATCACCTTTGGAGGCTTCCCTTTGAGCCTTCCTCCTACGCTGCTCCCTACGCCATTGCGACCTGGACATAGGATTATTACTATTGTAATTCTCAAATACATAGGAAGCTTTGTTAGAGGTCCTAACCTCCTTTGTATATCCCATTGAGGGTCCTCTTTCGACCTCAAACTTTCCCCACTTTTGTCCTTTCCTCTTGCCTAATTAATCAGGCTTAAACCACTTGTAATTGGGGACTTCACCACTTGGCTTAAATGAGGGTTTTTTGGACTTGAGAGACTGAGGCATGCCCCTTTGTTGATAGGGGTTTACACGTCTTGGGTCGAAACGGGCATGTTTTTGGGCAGTTTTCACCTTCTTCCCCCAGGCATCCTATTCGCTTGCTGAAGACTTTGAGTGACCTTCTTGTTGAAGATGGAACTATACCTTGGACAGAGCATCACTTATGAGTTCTTGTTTTGGCATCTCTGCAAAAAACCAACAATTGTCTCATCCTCCCTGGGATAAACCTTTGTATAGTGGTCTTTCTAGCCCGCAAAATGACCCACCTTCAGCAGCTGGTCATCAGTTACTTCGACCATGTTAACATTAACTTCATCCTTGAGCTCCATCTTGGAGAAGTTCAGTTCTAGGACATAAGTGGCCCCATCCATCTGTTCAAAATTTTCAGCAGTTTCTTTGGTAATGAGTGGGAGACTTGATTCCTCAACCTCCTCACGGGGGACGATGGTAACCCCCATGTTGAACCTTTCAACATTTAATGGTGTCTTAAAGAATCCTTCAGCAGCTTTTCATATTAGTTGTTCCTATTGCTCATTGGTCAGTTCCTCACTGGCTTTGAACACTATGACTTTATTGTTGGGGTTCTCAGTAACCTCAACCACCACAGGGTTAACTACAACCTCGACTGAATTAGGATTTCCACTATCATCAGCAACTTGATCAACAACGTCCACCCAATTCACTGCAGAAGGTTCAGAGTAATTTTCCTCAGCTGTCTGAAGAGGATCAATATCGATCTTCATATGCGCTTTTGGCTTGTCGCCGAACTTGAGCCTTCCTTCCTGGATTGCATTTTGCACCAAATCCCTAAAAAGAAAACATTGAGAAGTTTTATGGCCCAAATAATTATGGTATTTGCAAAAACCTCTTTTCTTTCTTTAATCTAAAGGTGGCGTTTTGGCACCAGGAGGAACTAGTATTTGTCCATCCTTAACTAATAAATCAAAAATCTCGTCACATTTGGTGACGTCGAAAGTATATATTTTCTTTGGAAATCTATCGTTCTTTTTGAATTCAGCGGGATTATTTCCATTTGAAGGAACTAATAGTTTACAGGAATAAGGAGGACCCTGCTTAAGCTCAGCTAAGTCTATCTCGTTATCTTCTAGAGGCAGAGTTTCGTTATAGACGTTTTCGACCTCATCTTGGTACTCGACATAGGCTATCTTTTTATGTTTGTTCGTCCTAGCTTTCTCGTCTTTCAGACGTTCAAGCTGTCGAACTCGGTCCACTAATTGGGCCATGTACCTTGAGTACTGGGTATCCAGCTTCTTCCTGATTGAATAGTCTAGGCCACCGGCATCCATTTCGACCAATTCACGCTCAGGTACTTGAGTAAAACACCTTGCCTTAAGAAGTCAAAATATGTTCAAGTAATCGTCAATGGACTCATTGAATTTTTGTTTTATGCTGGCTAATTCTTTCAAACTAATCTTAGTCTGACCCATGTAGAATTGCTCGTGAGACAATCATTCTAATTGAGTCAAATTACATATCAAACTAGGTGGCAAAGTGGTAAACCAAGTGAAAGCATTCTTGGTAAGGGAGCTAGGGAAGTATTTAATCCTTAGAATTTCATCATTAGAAATCTCCACAACCTCTATCATGTATCGTGCCACATGTTCGACCGTAGATTCAGTTGTATCCCTTGAGAACTTGGTAAATTTAGGAACCTTCGTCCTAAGGGGAAATTCTGATTAGAGTATATAGTCCACTATTGGTGAAGTAAAGTTTGGCCTAGCAAAACCAGTGTTTATTCCACTTCGAGCCATTATTCGTTCGACAAGAGCTGCCAAGTTATTCTCTGCTGCAAGATTATTCTGTCGAACTTGTTGGACCACGTGATCTACATCTTGATGTCTATTCACCAACCTCACTCTTGGCTCCTCTTCTATTGGAATCTATCTCTGACCTATAATGGGTTTGACATCTACTTGTTCTACCACATGTGGGTTTTCTTGGTTCAATGGTTGAATATCTTCTCTTACTTCTGGCAAGTGATGGGGTTGTCGAACTGGTGCTGGAACCCCCATGAATTCTGCTATGCGTGCCATTTGAGACACCTTCTGTTGATTTGTCTGAGTCGTATTCTGAATCAAAGGTTGGAAAATATCTCCCGTAGTTTGGGACAGAGTATGAACCATTTGCATGTTGCTTTCATCCATCTGTTGCCATAGATAGGTCACAAACTCATTTGTCAAATTATGACTCTGGGTCGAATGCCCCACACCACCAGTCTGGTTATTTCTTCTCATATTTATTGCAGAACCGACTTCCTGCAACAGCGAAGAAATAATGTTGTCTGAATAAACTAGGGGAGCATTTCTCAATCCTACTATGGTAGTTGAAGTAACAAAAAGTCTAGGATAGGCTTGAGCAAGTGACGTAGACATATGGGTCTAAATGCAGCCGTACTTGGTGGTGGATTTTAAGTGTTTGGCCCAATGTACACCAACACTGGCTATGTATAGTATCTGTTAACTGTGTCTCCTAGTCCCGTTGAAAGGGTCTGCTCTGACGTCACACTTGGTGTGATCGCGGCTCTCGTCGAAGGATTGGAGGTTGGAATGACCTCACTCCTTAGTCCACCTTGTGTGTTCGTAGTATGAACATTCGAATTGCTCACTTGAGTATTTGACCCACTCGTTGCAGGTATTGAATCGCTTGGGTTTCCTTGGCTAGAAGCCATCCTTCTTGTGTTTCTTCTTTTAGGAATATAATGGTCTGTACTGGCTACGTTGCCACTTCTCAAATGCATACAACAAAGGTAACCGTTTCTTCTACCAGACCCTCCATGTAAAGAAAGTTATAAAACATGGAAGTTACAGAAAAACGTTACAAAAGGAGGAGAAGTTATTAACACTTCTAAAAACGTTTTCAACTTAGCACTGTCCCACTGGGCGTGCCAATTTGTTTACCCCCAAAATTGGTAAACAACCGCTGGTCCTCTGAAGATACCAAAAATACACTCAGTTACTCGCAGGATCGACCAGATTGATCCTAGGACATATGCTAAGTAAAAAGGGATTGTGATTTTGATGTATCACGTTTTTGGGAAAAAAGTCTTGAATCTTTCAACAAAATTCAGATTTTAGTTTTAAACAAAAGATAAAGTAAAGGGCAAAGACTTTTAAAATAAATCAAAGTAAAGACAAGACTTGGAATTTTAAAGGAAAATAAAGGCAAGACTTAAAGTTTAAATGAAATTTAAAGGGCAATGCGAGGATGTTAAATTGCTAGAAATGTAAAGAGTCTGGAATTGTAAAGGAAAACGCAGTAAATTGCTGGAAGGGTAAGTGACTTTGAAATCTAAATTGCTTCAAAAATAAAGGCTCGTGAAGATAAATGACTTCAAAATTAAATTACTTGAAGATAAATTTGACATTAAAAGTAAATTGGTGGTGTTTCAATCACGTACATTCTCATTGCACTCGTTTCTCTACACGCGAATACTTTGAGTATACAGAGTTACTAGTACATATGATTTCCACACACTTATTCTAACACTAGACTAAACTATTTATATACATTACAAAGTAACCGCTCTCAACGGTTTCTCCTATAACTATCCTAAGATGGTGACACTTGTCCCACTATATGCTGAAGAAGCTTCATCTTGCGCCACTTGTCTCTGTCTTTGAATTGAAAACTCCATATTTTCCCTCCAAGATTGAACGTGCAAGACTATTGGTAACTACCACCTTCGTCGAACATATACTTGGTCGAATCCCCTCAACACTTAGAAAATATTCCAAACTTAGAATTTCACTAAGTATGAAACTTGTAGGTAGGTCGCTTCGACTCTCATCCTTTAATTGGTTAGGTCAAAACATTACCTTTGGCTTATCACAAGAAAAGTCCTTTATTAAGCCAAGATAACCTCATTAAATGCTAGCGTCAAAATTTAGGAATAACACATACTGGTCATAGCGGAATTGAAACTCAATGGAAGGCCGTTTTCACATTGCCATTAGGGTAGTTTCTTTTCTCAATTTATGGTGATCACCTCTTTCCAGGGGATTGTTTCTTGATGTATCTTTTCCTATTCAGAGGCTCATCAATAAAAAATAATTATTCAGTCAAAAGTTGCATTCCTTGTTTTTATTTTTAAAATGTTTTGTTCGCAAAAATATCCTGAATTTTTGATATAAAAGAACATTGCATTTAAACAGGGTGGCTTTACAAATAACATGCAAAAGGGAAAAACATTTAAAATTGCTTTGAATGTTGAATATCATCGGGTGGTGGACTCATACCATGCAATTCCCTGAGGCATGTGTGTGTATTGTTGTTGTTGTTGTAGGACTTGCAGCTCAAGAATTGGAAAAATGTTACAAGGTGTATTCCCAAGCAGATTTTCTCCCCAATGAGAAGCGCCTTACAACTTCTATCTCTAGCAGAAGGGTATTTCCACACACCATCCCCAACGGAGTCTAAGATTGAAATCTTCCTCAACTGAGTCAGAGCAGGTGGTTTCCCTAGCAGAACCTTAAGGTTAATTGAACTATTCTCATCCCTAAGTAGAGTTATTTTGTTCTACAGTGAAGTATTTCTAGCATCCAGTTGGATACTCTCAATCCCCATAGAGTCAGAGTTATCAGAATTCTCTCGCCAACTAAGTCTTGATAAAGCGACTCCCCAACCGAGTTGAAAATTTGTCATTTCCCCATAGAGTTTCATGATTGGGATTCTTCTCATAATTAAAATATTCCCCAAGAATTCACCAATTTCTTTTTCGCAGATAGGATAGGTTTGTTTAGATCCTCTCCAACAGAATGTCATCCTCTTAAGGGTTTCTGAGATCGATTCAGTGATCATTTACTCCTTAGAAAAAGTCAGATATTGTCAGAGTATCTTTGTCTCATTCCTCAACAGAATGTCATTCAGGACATTCTCATTCCCATCGGAGTTCTACATAATTTTCCCCCTGCAGAGTCATGCCTTTTGTTATTATCAATCCAGTCTCAGTGGATTAACTTCATATTTAGTCTAAGTGAATCTCTTATGTAGCGTGTCTCAGACGCAATATCTAGTCTCAATGGATCAACCTTGGGATTCATATCTATTTGGTATAGTGTATACTTCAAGAAGAGGGTCGTTTCAGCGCAACTCATGCGAGATCCTGACAGTTAAAATCATCAAAATTTTGCTTTAGAATCGTAACAACGCATATTCAGATGTGGATTCTAAGTAGGGTCGTTTCAGCACAACTTAGGCGAGATCCCGACGGTGAGATTCATCGTCGAAATAGTACTCAGAATTGTAACAATGCATATTCAGATGCAGATTATAAGTTCACATTTGTACCATGTATCCGACGCACATGAAATGTGAAGAGGATCGTTTCAACGTAACTCAGGCGAAATCCCGACAGTGGGTTATATTGTCGAAGCAGTGTAGAGAGTCGTAACAACACATATTCATATGCAGATTCTCCCAAATGCACATTTTTATCGTATATCCGACCATAAGGTATGCAAAGAGAATCGTAAAAGCGCATATTCAGATGTAGATTCTAATCAAGGTCGTTACAACGCATATTCAGATGCGAGATCCTGATCAGTGCATGTCTATCCCACATACTTTAAGTGCACCAATGAGAAACGTATATAGATGTAAGATTCGTAAGAATCGCCCATTTTCCAAGTCCACTGTCGATGTGGCCAACCAGTAGTCGTCTGGCGTTGTACAAAAGACAGGTTCCAAGTCCACCGTTGCTGTGGCAAGCCAATAGTCGTCTGGCGTAGTATAAAAGACAGGTTCAAAGTCCATCATCATTGTGGCAAACCATTTGGCATCTGACGTCGTACAAAAGATAGGTTCCAACTCCACCGTCGTTGTGGCAAGCCAGTAGTCATCCGGCGTCGTACAAAAGACAGGTTCTCTATTGCTATCCTTGGCTACTTGTTCTCCAATCCAGGGTTATCTACAAGAAGAGTTCACTTTGGTTGGATTTATATCCCTTTTCTTTTTCATTAGAATGCAAATTTTCTGGTCTATTTTTGGTATTCAATCACAGTTTATCTCGAACGTCTGATAGACGATGCTCTCATCCTTTTCAGATCAACAAATGATTGAATATGAGCAGCTATAACACCCCAAAATTTTCCCTCTCTTTTCATGGCATTTAACATATCATACTGCATATATATCATTGCATCTTTACATAGAAAGATGAAGCATAACATTCATAAATTGAAGCATAGGGCATGTGGTCATTAGTTTTCCTAGATGTGGTTCTTCAAAGCCAAAGACAAGAGCCAAGGGTCTTCCAACAAGTCATAATAGTTCCTCACATCACATACAAGTTCAAATGATGACTTGAGTCCCTAGCTGAGGGAAAGTTCATCAGGAATTTCATCAGGACACATCCTCCTACACAAGGCACCCAGATTAGGGTTTTGCATCAAAGCAATTTACTATTTTTGGCAATTTCTACTTCATATTCAATTCAATCTTTCATCACTGAAAAAGCTTCAAATGATTTTTTCATGAACATGAAAGTTGTAGATCATGGTTTTCCCTTTTCAGAAAGTACAAGACCATTTTTTTATAGCTGTCGTACCCTAAATTTTGACCCAGGTTTTCCAGGACCTAAAAAGTCAAAGAGGGACTCTATTTGACTTCTTAGGCATTATCCTATTAATATTAAAAAAAAATAGAATTTTGTTTCTAGTTTATAATTTGTTTTGAGAATTCTAAAGAAAAATATTAGGCTAAATTACTTCAGGGTCCTTTAAGTTATTTAGTTGTAACAATATAGTCCTTTATGTTTTTTTACTACAAATAGGTCCTTTAAGTTATTTTAAAATATCAAGTTAGTCCCTTAAGTTTTTTTTATTACAAATAGGTCCTTTAAGTTATTTTTGCAACGCTATGGTCCATTTTTTTTTAAAATTCCGTTAACATAAATTACAAACTCATATACAATTTGAATTGGTTTTTCGCGTTGATCTCGAATATGCAATAAAATTTATTTAAAAAGTCACAGTTCATGAGAATCAGGTAAAAATGGACGAAATACATAATGAATAACTTATCGATCCGACCAAAATACACAATCAAACGCAAAGATAATTATATATTCATGATTAGCGCGAAAAACCAGTTCAAATGGTATATGAGTTTGCAATTTATTTTAACGGAATTCTTAAAAAAATGACCAAAGCTTTACAAAAAAACTTAAGGGACTAAGTTGATTTTTTAAAATAATTTAAAGGACATACTTGTAGAAAAAAGAAACATAAAGGACCGCATTGTTACAATTAAATAACTTAAAGGACCCTGTAAGTAATTTAGCCAAAATATCATTACTAATAGTTTTTATTAGATATAGGATTTTCATTGTAGGAGTCTTTAAGGTATTTATTTGTTTTAAATTGGGGTTACAATATGTTCTAGGGGTGGGTTCAATAAATATAATATAATTTGGGGTCCAAAAATCATCTTCCATCATTTTACTTTTTTTTAATTAAAATTCTTATTTTTAGATAAGGGAGATTTATCTCAAAAATTAAATTTTTATATCTTAAAGTTTTTTTAAAAAAAGTATGTATATATGTTAAGGTATGATGGTTTTAACTATTTTTTATTTTAATTTTATATATATGGTATTTGAGGTATAAAATATATATATATATATATATATATATATATATATATATATATATATATATATATATATATATATATATATATATATATATATATATATATATATATATATATATATATATATATACCAATTACTATTAGTTGTTTTGGGGGTTTTAATTAGAATATTATTTTTTATCTCTATTTTAAAATAAAATAAAATAAAAACTTTATTCTCTAAGTCTTTAGTTTTTATCTAACAAAAATTTAGTATTTAATGTACTTATAATTTTATATATATATATATATATATATATATATATATATATATATATATATATATATATATATATATATATATATATATATATATATATATATATATATATATATAATTGGCATGGTGTTGTTTCAATTTACTAGCATTAATTATTTTTAATTAGCAGAAATCTTTTTTTCCATATTATAATTTACTTTTCATATTATTATCATTATTACGGTGTCATTATCATTAATCTTATTATCAATAAATTAATTAAGTAAAATGGGTTTTTGTAAAGGAGATAAGGGATAGGAATTTTAACTTGTTTTTGTGCAGAAAAAATGAATGGAGGAGAGAGGTCTGAGAAAAAAAAAGGATAGAGTTATTTTTGCTTTAGTCTTATTTTATGGTTTTGATTTTTTTATTCTAATCACCATGTTAGTTTGAATAAGTATTACTTATTTATCTATTTTATTTTATTAATATAAAAAGGAAAATTCAAGTATACGTAAGAGTAGGGGTGGCAAGGCCCGGCCCGTTGGACATGCCCGTTTTATCCGCACTTTAGTGAGGGCGGGTCAAGAGTTTAAGCCCTCACCCTCTAAAGTGTCCGCCCCGTCCCGTTTTCTTCGTGGGCTTTTGCGGGCATTTACATTTACTTAAATTTTTGTATATTTAGGCTTAAAAAATGCAATGCCCGCGGACTTTCCCCGTCTCACCCTCACTTTTTTGCGGGGAGGACTTATGTTTTAGGTCCGCATCCTCAACTTTGACCGCCCGCCCCATTTTTTTGAGGGCTTTTGCGGAACGGGCCTAAACGGGACAGGCATGTCCGTTTGCCACCCTTACGAGGGGTGGTTTTCTTCCCCTAATATTTCTCCCTTGTTAGTTTTTTAATTAACACAAAAATAATAAAAAGATTCAATTGCTTAATAGATTTTAGGATTAGTTAATTAATAGGAGAATGCTTGATAATTAGAATTAATGTACTAAGTACAATTAGGATTAAAGATAAACTAATAAATTAAAACTTTGTTCTTTTTTAAGATTAAGGTTCGACTAAAGTGTTTAATTGGAGATTAATAATAATCATTAGGGATAAAATCTGGCATATTATTTTTTGGGTTATAAAATATTAATTATTTTCTATTTTTTTAGATTTTATTGGTTAATTAATCAATTACTTAATTAATTAATTAATTAATTAGGATTTAAGATGTTTTTTTATTAATTAAGGGTTTAAAATATTAGTAGGGTTAATTTTACAATTAGATTATTATTTAGTTAAAAATAATAGAAATCATTTTTTAAGGATCTAAATAGAAATCATAAAAATCATAAAAATAACCATTTTTTTTTTATTTTTATTTTAGTCTAACAAGATCACACTTAAATTCTCAAAATCTAGCACATTCATTACATATTTTTCAAAGTCAAAATTCTCTTTTTTTACTTACACAATACCCATAAACATTCACCATCTTCACCACAACAACAACCTCCATCAAAACACACTCATCCTCCATCAAAACACATTCATCTTCTTCTACACAACAAGTAACATTTGCTAGCTTTAGATTTTGTGAGTATCATTCATCCTTTATTTATTTATATTTTAGTTTGTAAAGTTATGTCGTAAAAATGTAATATTTTTTTATGCGTTCATATTTTATTGTTGTTATAGTGTTAGTATAGGTTGGTTTATGATAAATATTCATGTTTATTTATTTCTCTTTCATTTTTATTTTACTAGTTTATTTATTTATTTTAGTTTGTTATCTATTTAAATTATTTAAGAAAATTTCCTTATTAGTTTAAGTTATTAGATTGGCTTTAGTTTCTTCATTTCAAAATATAGTTTTGTTTAATTTATTTAGTAATCTTAAAAGTAAAGTATATAGGTGATTAACACTTAAAAATATAAAAAATATTATTGTTTAGTAAGTTATTTAAATTTAGTCTTTAAGTTTAGTTGTAATTTTGTTTATGTTGTTCACATTATAATAGTTAACTAATTAGATTAAAAACAAAAAAATAATAATTAAAATCAATCCTTCAAAAATAAATTAAAACAAAATCACTTGGTCCAACGCCAAGTGAATCGTTACACACATTTATCCATTGCACACACGTAAGTCGGTCACTTATGATCGTCATCTGCACGGCTTTATGCGTCTCATTTAATTAACGAAGGAACTAAACTCAGGAATCTAGCATTCCTCGGGTTTTTGAATGAATCACTCTTGAGGCTAGCCCTCGAGTTGTGTTTCATTTACTCCATCGTTTCTAAAATTATAAATCCTAAGTCACCTAAAACACAATAATCTTTTCTAATTCTTTTATTAAAATACACGTCACAATTAATTGATGAAAGAACTAAACTTAGGAATCTAGCATTCCTCGGGTTTTTTGAATGAGTCACTCTTGAGGCTAGTCCTCGAGTTGTGTCTCATTCACATATCAAGTAGGGGAAAAACTGGACTTAGGAATCTAGCATTCTTTGGGTCCTTGAATGAATTACTCTTGAGGCTAGCCCTCAGGTTGTGATTCATTCGACCTTTCGCCTCTCAAAACACTTAAAACATATCCAACAAATGCAAATCATTTTATAATTAATCAATGAAGAACTAAACTCAGGAGTCTAGCATTCCTCGGGTTTTTGAATTGAACTACTCTTGAGGCTAGCCCTCAAGTTGTGCTTCTTTCGCTCTTTCGTTTAAAACACTTTAATAAAGATTAAATATCTTTTTCTAAATGAGCATTGTTTAAGCTCTTTTTATCTTGCAGATAAGCCAACGCTTAGCAGTTAAAAATCGTTTGAAACAATTGTTCATAAAAAACACAAACCGTAGTTGCACGAACTACGAAGCTCTGACTTTCCCATTGCATAAGGGAATACGTAGACACATGGATTTTAATCCTTCGCGAGCATAATAATAAAAAACTTTAATCTTTCCACCGTAATACCAATAATAATTAAAATTCTTTTCCTTTAGAACAAACATATTGACAAACATTTAGAAGACAAAGACTTAGATCACCATTTAATCGCATAGTTAAGCTAAGAGGTTCCCGTTGAGTACAACAGACATGATGGGTGCTAATACCTTCCCCTTGCGTAACCGACTCCCGAACTTAGAATTTGGTTTCGTAAACAATTTATTATCCATCCTTTAGGTTGTATCTATATCTCCAATTTCTCTTATAGAATAAATAGAATTAGGTGACGACTCTGTTGTTCTTTCCGCGTCCCATCGCGAGGATCGTATTTTTCGAGGTACGACAGCTTGGCGACTCTGTTGGGGATAGCTCCATGCTAAAGAGGGTCGAGCCTAACTTAGCTTTGTGTGTTTATTTGTTTGATCTTATCTTTTTGTCTTCTTTATGTTTATTATTTATGTTTGTTTATTTGTTCTTTTACCACTTTCTCTTATTTGCTCATTATATTATTTAGTTTTTTTTAAAATACTAATGATTTAAGGGGGTTTATTGTAAGGGTTTAAAAAACTAGTTAAGGGGTAGTAATTGGATAGTGGGATTAGGATTAAGGTTTAGGGGTATGAGAATTGAACCACGACGCTCTGATCCCTCTTTTGAGAGTACGTAGGCATTAAGTCTTTTTACAAAGACCTTAGCGAGTACAATAAGGGATAAAATTAGGATTTTTGGATTTATTAAATCAGAATTTATAAACACAGGATTTATAAAAATAAACAAAATATACCCTAGAAACCTAAAAAGGATCCTATTAGATACAATAGAAGTGAGAGGTGTCTAACACCTTCCTCCCACTTAACCGACTTCCGGACCGAAGGTATCTACCCTAAGAATTTAGGTTTATCACTATTTTTTGACCTAAAAATGTGATGGAGGCTCTTAAGTTTTAAGCCGACCGCGATAATAGCCTTTGTGGATCAAAAGTTGTGTTCAATGGATGTTAGGGCATGATTTAAGGAATTCCATGCATACCAAATTTCTACCTTTTGCAAATAGGTGTAAATTGAATTATGAGGGCCTCTAATCATTCAAGTCGGGTTACGATACCAAAGTACACATCATAAAGAGCATTTTTGGCCTTTGAATGGGGTGAATTCGTGTCATGCACACCATGTACATTCCATTATGCAAATTTGCAAAATCATTTGAAACTCATAAATCAGTTCATTTCCCTCCAAATAGTCATTTCACACGCATTCAACAATCAAAATAAGAATGAATCATGCTTTCTTCATGCCTTGAACACGTGGGAAGAGGTGTGTACACTATAAGTGACCAATTTTAAGAAAAAACCCTCCAAAGCTCTAACAAAGGGTTTAACAAAACCCTAACCCTGATCAGATTGATAACCAAGGATATATAAGATCATTCTCACGTTCAAACCATACTCATGAACTCTCCATTTCCAGATTTTCAAAATTTTGCTCTCACTTTTCTTTCTTCGATTCTCTCAATTCACCAAGAGTTTCTCTCATTTCTTCACATTTCTGAGATCATTGAACTCTAAGGAAACCATTGCAACCATCCATTGAAGCTCATACTAAGAGTTTGACCATAATCAAATTTGGAGGAAGTTTCATTAAATCTCAAGATCTAGCCATATTTAAGCTTCCATTTGCATTTATTTTGAAAATAGAAGTCAAAAGAAGGAGATTTTCATATGAACTCTTGATTTCTGACGGTTTTAAGCTCAAGAACACTTTTCATGTGAACTTCAAATCACATCCTATAAATTGAATTTTGGATGCTTATGATGATCTACGATGTTCACTGATGATTTTGATCTACTTTGTTTTGATTTTGGACGTGTGCATTGTGTAACACCCCAAAATTTTCCCTATGGTTTTCTATCTTCATCCGCTTTTTGTTTTGCATTCATATGCACCATCATTAGATCACACATTAGGTCATATCATTTGCATATGCTGCTGAGACATGGGATCGATATTTTTTTTAGGATTAGGGTTTCCTGCCCTATTTGTAGATTATCAGAAGAATTCAAGTTTTTGGTTATGCAACTATCAATGGAATCATCCTCTTATTACTTTTGCCACTGAATTAGGGTTTATTTTCCTGATCAAGGATTTCACATCTGAAAACTATTCACTGGCGCATCTGGCTCATCATCGACAATGAAGCATGAATCATGGGTCTTTTCTTCATCAAGTTGCAAGATGAATATTTGACCTAATCTTGGTCAAATCATCAGAAGATTTCTTCAAGTGTAAATTATATGTTATAGTGGTTGACTTTTTGGACAGTGTGCATCCAATGTTAGATTGTTGTGTGTGGAATTCTTCAGGTTATCAAGTTATGGTTTGTGTGAGGTTTGTTTCAGAAAATCAAGTTTATCATAACCAGAGGTCGTCAATTCAGATAGTTCAATTAGTCGTTGTTTCAGTGGAGAATTGTTCAGTGGTTCAGGAGATTTATTTTTTCCAGAGATGTGTGGAAAAGGTTCATGTTTGATTTTTAGATTAAATCGAGATGTGCATAAGTGGACATATTGGTGGAGAGATCATTCAATTTCATCATTCATTCAATCCACATTTCTATCCATTTTTATTAATTCAAACCAATTCCAAATTCATATTTTATACATTTAATTCTATTCTTTGTTCAATAGCAATTTTTTTAATCCAAATCCACACTAAGTTGCCCATTTCATTTTATTATTAAAAAAGAAAGAAAGAGAATTTCATCAAGCCCATTTACAAGGACCCATTACAACATTTTCACAAAAAATAACAGAAAACTAAGGCAATTCTCAACTTGCATCTCCACACAAGTTTTTTGGATAACCACACTCCATTGGTCCCACTACAAATTTTTCCACAAAGTACACACACGACATTTCAATTCTTCCGTACTACAAGTCTCGCCACAGTGTGTCACACATTTCCTTCACGCATTTCCTTCACAGATTTTTCCAACGATTCTTGCAACACAAATCACAACGAATTTCCCTCTAATCACAACCCACCGTAACAACCTTTTCCTTTTAAACCAAAAACTTATGAACACACCTTCACAGACCCTCTTCTTCGGTTCCCATTTTTTTACCACGACAACGAAAACATTTCGCAAAACCTTCATTGCACAAGATTTTTCTTTCACAGAGAAACAAAATGTTACTATCCTCTACTCACACTTTTCTCACTCATTTTTCATAACACAACACCTACCTTCTTCCTCTATGTTCATACAAAACCACCTCATAAAACAACCTTGAAACATTACCTTCAACCTTCATATCACAAATCGTGTAACACCACCTTTCAATATCCACTCTCCCTTCTCATAACTGGATAACCTTCAAACCCTTCATACCAACAAAACCAAATAAAAAACAGAGAAACAGAGACTAAGAGAATATGAACTGATATAAACCATAAAGAAGTTTCAGATCGAGGAAGAAGAAGACTGAGAGAGATTGAGAAGAAGAGCAAGTTGAGAGTGACAGTGCAAGATTGGTCTTACCGACTAAATTTCATGGCGAGATTTCGAGCAAAGTAGTGGTGACTTGAGATTGCAACGGAGATCGTTGTCTTGAAATGAATAAGGTAAGGTGAGAAATGAAGCTTCGTCGGCGAGACAGGGAGAAAGAGATCTTTGGACGCGATTTCAGACGATGGACGACGCAATGCATTTGCTCGTGTTTCTGACGGCGAGATGTATCACAGAATAAAATAAGAAAAGAGTTGAGACGGAGGAGAACCAAAGATAGTGACCGACAATGATTGCAAGTTTTATTTTAGAAGAGTTGAACATCGTGGTATTTTCTTCTTCTTTGAACGATGATAGAGGCTTGGATGGTTGAGAACGGATGAGGCCATTTGTGTTTTCATTTTTTATTTTTATTTCTTTTCTCTGCTGACATTTGATTTGATATGCTGATCTTTTTGCTTTTATCTTAACCTTTTTTTTTTCAATTTAAAAAAAACAGAAGAATCTTGTTATTGGTGATGGTGGGCTCGACCCATGTTGAATTTGCTAATCAGCTAGCTATTCCAGTGGACCACCCTCCTTGCTCTTCATTTTTGTTTTTGTTATATTTTTAGCATTACTATTTCCATTAGTTTGTTGATTTTCTTGTTAATATTATAATCCTATTTTGTTATTTCATTAGTGGATTTTTGTTTCTTTTTAATTTTGTTATTTGTTGATTAGGATTCAATTGAAGTGTTGAGTGATCTATGATATTAATTGAATTCTTCGATTGAATGCTAATTGTTTTAGTCGATTAATTGAAGTGTTGATTGATCTTTGATATTATTGATGCTTGATTTAATTGAGTTTTGATTGTTGATCCAAGTGGAATCTCGAGTAAAGTTCGATATCAAACGCTTGAGCATACTTTGATTAATCGTGTTAAGTCTTCTGAAGTGTTCCTGAGTTCTTATACGCGTATTGAAGAGGAAACGAACCTTCTCCGTTAGGTACTACTGAAACTCAATTTTTCATGCCTCATTCTAGTCCTGATGCCATGTTAGGAGCATGCTGGTTACCTCTGAAGTCCTACTTCATGTAGGCTCTGTCTGTGATTGTCTAATTACCTGATGTTGCTCTTTCTCCACTTGCGCACTTATTTCTTCTTCATCGCTTTTCTTCTTTTCTTTTTACTCGAGATTTGCTTAAATCTTGAGTTTTCCTTGTGTTTGGTTTATATGTTGGTTCACTTGTGCCTAGTTCACAAGTTTTTCTCTTAGGTTCCTTATCCAACTTAATTCATTAAGTTGGAATGGGATATAAACCTCAATTATAGGTTCAATCATTGTATGACAACTTTTAGGATCGAGTCCCCCTTAGTGTTTTTTCTTTTAAACCCTTGAGTCTTTTCTCTTCTCCCTCTTAAACAAAAAATCACAAAAAAAGACTTAATAAATTCAATGAGTTAGTGTTCTTAGGCCCTAATCTTTGGAACCAAGTCTTGGGGATCTTCTCCTTACTTGGGTGTGCTTCTTCCTCATTCCATCTTGGAATGAAGTAATAAGTACACATTCCATGGAAAAGGACTTGAATACACTTTCACATGCCAAACAACAAAAAACACTGTCTTTAAAAGACTGAACGAATAATGATCGGCTTTCCTATGGGAATTCTTTTCTCACCTCATTCACTCTCAGTGTAAGAACTTGCTTCTACTTATCTCTTTGCAAGACGGTAACGCACTCGTGCCAGATGAGCCTACAACACCTGAGCATAGACATAAGCAGTTCAAGTCTTAAAAAACACCAAAGAGATTATGGTCACCAGTAGTTAGCCAAACTACGACGGTCTGATTCTCACTAGGTGATATGTAGGCACAAGCGTGATGGTTGCCGATGTAAATCCCGTTCATTTCAGAACTACGTGGACTCTAATTCTCGTTGCGACTGTCACTCCCGGGATTTTCATCCTAGTACAAACGCGAAAGTGGCGTGGAAAAGGTAGAGTCGCCAACCAAGCATTTTTATCCCGAAGGAATGGGAAAGGTAATGCTGCACAAACCTAAGGAAGAAGGAAATGATAAGGTCCTGCGAACCAAAGATCTGGGTTCGGGAGTCGGTTACGACCTGGGAAGGTATTAGTACCCCAGACCGTCCGCCGTACCCGACGGGATCCACGCTTGCTTGTTTGTTTTAAAGGGTGAGAAATAAGATGTTGTTGAACAAAGCACTGCTATTGGAATTGGAATGCGAAAGGAGAAAAGGAATTGGAAAAAAGAATGAAAAGAAAGAATGGGGAAAATGTAGGTAAAATAAAGAATGTGCTCGAACGGGCCCTACCCCGCTGCCAACGTACCTCATCTGGACATGAGGATCAGAGTCGCCGTAGTTCGCCTAACTAAGGTGGGAACTATTTGTTTGTGTTTTTATGGCTTGAACTGCGTATGTCTATGCTCAGGTGTTGCAGGCTCGTCTAGTACGAATGCATATACCGTCTTGCATGCGAGACAAGTCGTCGTAAGTTCGCGTTGAGAGCGAATGAGGTGAGAAAAGAAGTTCCCGTAGGAAAGTCGCTTACTGTTTGTTGTTTGCTTTTTAAGAGTTTTTGTATGAATTTGGCACAAGGAAGTGAATTCAAACTCTTTTCCCTGAAATATGTACCTGCTACTACATTCCAAGTTGGAATAATAGAACAAGCACACCAAGTAAGAAGAATTTATCCAAAGGTATGCAAAGATGAAATTGAAAGATGGGAGAAAGCATGTGGAAACATGATTGTAAAGGTGCAACAAAAGACTTAGAAAAAATTCAAGAAATGACCAAAGTGATTTGACTTCCCCATAAAAAATACAGGGGCTTTACAACAAAATAATATGGAAATTATATTTGGAAATTGTTCACAAATGAAGGGTTAAGAAGTATCCTAAAACTAGGTGTTCAAATTAGGGTTTCTAAAGTCCTTTAGAAGGAAAATGGGGTTCAAAAAGAAGAAAAATGGTTCTAACATGAGATGAATAAGTATGGATGATCACAAAACCTTTATAAGACTCAAAACAAAGATAAAATGAATTTAAATCATGTGCAAGAAGATTTTGAAGTGCTTAAAATGGAAAGAGAAAGGAGATTAGGTTAAAATGAGGCATGTATGACTTAAGACTCATGGCAAGCCTAAAAAATAAAGGTGAGGACCCAATGATTGTACTCAACACTTATACACATCCTAAATGACCTAAGGGACCCAAGTTTAAGACCTCAAAGCAATAGCATAAAAGTTTTACCCTAATGGGATCAAAGGAAAGGAATGAGAGGACAAAAAACATGACTTATGAACCAAGCAACCAAAAAAATAGCAAATGATCATGAAAAATTATGAAAATTGGTACTTGAATACAAAATCCAGAGAATAAATTGCACCCAAAAAATCTCACAAAAATTCCCACTTTTGGGGCCTTAAATGGTGTATAGTAGTGAATTAGGGTTTATGGACATGTGTGTGGAAGAATGAGATCAAAACATGGATTAAAAGGACCTAAAAATTAAAACAAAATATGGTGAAGAACCTTGATGAGTCTACTGGTTAATGCAATAAGAATGGTCTCTTTATGTTTTATGGTTTGAAAGAAAGAAAATGTACAAGATGATTGGTCATAAAATGGAAAAATGGAAATTAATTCAATTGAGAAATTAATTCTGGCTATAATAAAAATGAAAAATATGAACAAAAATATTGGAAAATTAGAGAAAAATCAAGGATCTCTCATGAATTAATTGGGAATTTTTTATGAGGTTTTGCTATTTTTAATAAACCAAAACGAAAATGAATTAAAATGAAGAAAAGAAAAAAAAGAATAGAAATGGACTGATTTGTACATTGGGCCTTGGGGGTGCATCCAACAACAAAACTAACTAAAATGGGCTTAGAAACATATGCAGGGGGTGCCAAGAGAACACTGGGAATTTTGTTCACAAAATTACACACGTGCCAGACACGTTTCTCATTTAATTGCTGGCTAGCTTCTGACCCTGGGATTGAAGATGATCCAACAGACATGTTATGTTCTAACTATTAAAACCCTAACTGAACCCTCACCGGCCGGAGAAGATTCCGGTCATCTTCTCCGGCCACTCTCCGATCACTCAAGCCTACAAGTCCTCTGAAACTCACAATCCTTATATCAAAATGAAGCTAAGGTCACGCAGAACACAAATGCATCATCAAAACTAGCATGTCTATCATAAAACACAGGGATCAAAGAGAAATAATCAAGCCCTAGAAATTGGATCTATGCTTCTAACAAGCCTATCAACTAGCTAGATCAATCTTAGCTTATAATAAGCTTCAACAATCATCAAAACAATCTCAAAACCAATGAAAATGAAGAGAGGATTTAAAGATCAAAAACTTGTAAATGTTTAATTCAGTGTTGTAAGAAAACCAGAAGACCTTTTCTTGATGCTTGAACTTGAAAGAAACTAAATAAAGGTTCGTAGCACTTCAATTATTGCTTGGAAAGAAAATGTATTCAAAGAATGCAACTTGCAGAGGATCAAGGTTTCATGATCATTCAATCATTCCATTGATGCTTGAACCTAAGAGATGCCAATTCAAGGTTTGCAGCACTTCAATTGTTGCTTGGAAAGAAACTGAATTCAGAGAATGCAGCTTGCAGAGGACCAAGGTTTCATGATTCTTCTATCACTCCATTGATGCTTGTTGAAGCTTGATGAGCAAAATTGAGAGGAAAAACAAAGGATCTGTGCAAGGTGCAGAAAGAATTAAAGAGAAAATGATGATGATGAAAACAGAGAAATGAACAAAAGGGATCCTATCCCTCTCAAATTCTATTATAACTTTCTTTATATGCTTGGTTAAAGAATAACTAGCTTGGGTTAACAGTTGGAAGCTTGGTTAAGTTAGTTTTATGAGGTGTATGAAGAATGCCAAGGTGCCTGAACCAACATGCAAGAATGGAGAACCCGTGTGCAATCATGATCATGTGCAGCCTGCATATCTGACTTATGGTGGAGCTTTGATGATGTATGGGAGTGATGTGATCATTTCAGCCTATATTACAATGTCATAAGCTTATGATTTTTTGAATATTCACCAAGGCAAACTGTCGCTCCCGAAGATTTGCATCCCGGTACAAGCGCGAACGGTCGGCGAAAGGAGAAAATGAAATGAACTTAATAGAGTCGCCAACTAGGCATTTTTATCCCAAAGGAAAGGTAATGCTGCATAAACCTAGAAAAGAGATGGATAAGACGGTTGCGAACAAGAGAAACTGAGAAAGGGGGTTGGTTACAACCTGGGAAGGTATTAACACCCAGATTATACGTTGTACTCGACGGGATCCACGCTTAAAAGATTTGTGTTTAAAAGGGGTAATGTATGTGCTATCTGTATGCAAAATCTGGAAATGAATGTACAAGTGTCAGTACAAAAAGGGTGAATGATTAGGAACTGAGGCTTTGAAAAGAATGCTGAAGAGGGGGAAGACACAGAGACTTTTTGAAATTCTGTGATCAGGTATGAGATGTCCTAAGAGATGTCCCAACACTTAATAGGACATTTCACAAATTTAACCAAAACTTAAACAGCAAGAAAAGTAAACAACACAGAAGTTTGTTAACCCAGTTCAGTGTATAACCACACTTACATCTGGAGGCTACCAAGCCAGGAGGAAATCCACTATTAGTAATATTAATTCTAGACTTAAACCACCCTGTTTAATCTATCACTTAATACTTACCCAATGCAATTTCTACCTAAGACTCACTTAGATAAGAGTACCCTACTCACTCCCCCTCAATCACACAGTGATCAAGTTTACAAGTTTACTGAAATTGAAGACATCCTTCAAACAAAACAGCTTGATCTTACTTCACAGTTTCAATCAAGTCACAAATGCACTTTTGCTTAAAAGCTCATAAAGTGGTACAATAAAAACAACCTGCTATTAAAACTCTAGACACCCTATTTGGTCTTCTGAAATTCGTACTCAATTCTATGAGTTTCTGTTGATTAAATAGGTATCTGAATTTTGGGCTTTCTGTAGAATGGTCCAGCCCTAATAAGCAGCAGCTGTCACCTTGAATTTAGGGTTTGTTACTTCCTATATTCTAGGTGATTTAGGTCTTCTGTTTTAATCTGAATCTTCAATATAAAACACCCTACAGATGCGCCTTGTTCTGTTTTTATCCATCATTAATTAATTCCAGATACTTCTCCTTAAATATCTCTGATCTGTTAATCAATAATTAATTCTGGAAGCAGGTCTGAGATGTCTCAACATCTGTTGGGACATCCTGAAAAACTGAACTTAATTTATTCACACAATGTCCCAACATCTGATGAGACATCCTGAAATAAATTCACATACTCTGTTTGATAATGTCCCAACATCTGATAGGACATTCTGAACTGAATTTAACATTTCTTGTTTGGTCAAAAATTCTGCCAATTCTTAAACATCTACAAACTCCCCCTTTGGCTAATTTTTGGCTAACATCTTTTCTGGATTTCAGAGTGCAGCAGAAGTTCTTTTTATCAGAGTATAGCATTACTTTTCTGTTGATTCTTATTTGAGATTACTCCCCTTCAAACAAATATGTGTCCAGTCTTGTTGCAACAGAAATACACACTGATTCAGTTCAGATAGAAACAAACAGATTTCATTCAAAAATTAAACAGCAGTACAAATTTGTTGTTGTTCCTCCACTTCAGTGTCTTCATCTTTATCAGCTTCACTTTCTTCATCAGCCTCACTGTCTTCACCAGATGCAGCATTCTGATCTTCTTCACTTTCCAACCTTTTAATGATTTCCTCAAGCTTCTGCTTTCTAGCTTCAAGCTCTTTGCAGGTGCTTTTGAGTTCAGCAATTAAAGTCTTCCTGGAGATTGGATTCTTAGCAGTGGAGGGACCAGCAGATGTCCCAGAAGGTGCTTCAACATCTGCAGCATGGTGACTTAGGAATAATTTGTAGTGAAAAGCCAGGGGGCTCTCTCTCTTGCAGACTGTGTCCTTCTCATTTAAAATTCCAGGGTATTGACTTAGAACAATACCACACAGCAATGAAGGAAAAGCTATTGGTAGCTTTGTTGCAGAAGAGCTGGCATGCTTCATGGTTTGATCAAAGATGAAAGCTCCATAGTCCATTTTGGTTTGAGTTCCAACAACATATATAAATCTGGCTAGACCAGTTGAGATTGAGGAAGTGTGGTTTGTAGGCACCCAATTAGCAGTTCCAATTCTGTTCAGCATGGCATACTTTCTGGTAAGCATGCTCACAGAGAGCTTTCCCTTCACAGGCCATGCCTTGACCTGGTTTGCAGTGATCACTTTACAGACTTGATTATCTGTCTTACCTAATTCATTGGGTCCATCTGTTTCTCTTCCTAGATACTCATTGATGATTTGAGGAGAAAACTGTACACATTTACCTCTAACAAAAACTTTTCTAAACTCAGAAGACTTACCATTTGAGCAATCCTCCTGAAGATTCACAATGAACTCTTTGACAAGAAGTTCATAGCAGAGAGATAGGTCTGAGACTGTTTTGAATAGTCCTGCAGCAGAGATGAGGTCTATCAGTTCTGTGCACTCAAGTGCATTGCTGCTTAGTTCTCTTTCCAAGGCAACCCTTCTTTGGTACACATATTTCCACCTGTTGACACTGGAGACATGATGGAATGATATGTTGTCCAAGGGAGCTTCTGGAACAACAGTTGAAGCTCTAGCTGGTGCTGGTTTCTTCTTGGGAGGAGATGTTGGGACATCTGATCCAACATCTGAATCTGATGGTGTTGCAGCTTTTCTCTTCTGGGTTTGAACTTTGCTCCATGGTTTTGTAGGACCAAAGGTAGCTTTAGCTTTGCCTTTCTTTGGACTAGCCTTCTTCTTCTCAGGGATGACAGGTTCAGCTTGCATCTTTCCTTTCCTGGACCTTAGTCTTTTAGCAATGCTGGGTTTCACAGATGCTATGATCTCTGCATCAGAGTCCTGCTCCAGATTGACCACTGGAGGAGATTGAGCAGCCTCCTCTTCAGCTGTTTGATCAGCAGGGATTTGATCTTCATTTGAGCCTTGAGCCTGTTCTTCAGAGACCTCTTCATCATTTTCTTTTGAGGCTTTGTCCTCAGTTTGTTCCAGATCAACATCAGATGAGTTCTTTTTCTTATCTTCAGATGTTCCAACATCTGTTGGGACATCTTGTTCTGCAGCAGTGTCCTCTGTATCTTGAGCTGGTTCTTCTTGAGGTGCAGGAATGGTGTTCAAAGGAACAGAGATCCCTCTCACCACTCTTTGTTCAGAGAAGACTTGGTTGACAATCTCCTTGATGGAATCATCAACATATTTGGAGTATTTTGAGGACATGTTAGCAGGAGAGGGAATGCCTTTAGCTTTGCTTCTGATTTGATCTTTACATCTCTTTGGTGTTCTTGCCTTTTTAGTGTGAGAGGCGCTTCCCCTGAGCTCGTCCAATGGTGTTGATGACATTGGCACAACAGAGATTGGAGTGGCATGAACCACGTCTTCCTTGTTGAGAATTTCCTCAGCTGTTTTAGGGTTTTGAGACATTGTTGAGGAAGATGGATGAACAGCTTTAGGGTTTATGATTTCTGAAGGATTGAGAGTTAATGTGATTCGCTTGTGATGGTATGATGAGAATCTTGATAGCTTCTTATAAGTAGTTACTAAATAAGTAGCCGTTACAGTCCAAATGATTAGGAATGGAATTCCCAAGGATCTTGTCCAGACTGGCTTTGCCATCTGGAACTTATGCCATGCAATGTCATATGACATGTTGGCACATCTCATTAACTGCTAAATATCACATAAACAGATTCCAAGTTTACCCCTTAAGTTCTCAAATTGTGTAGCATCCAATGCTTTGGTAAAGATATCAGCTAATTGCAGATCTGTAGCAACATGCTCCAATGAAATCACCTTCTCTTCTACAAGATCTCTGATGAAATGATGTCTGATATCAATATGCTTTGTCCTGCTATGTTGAATGGGATTCTTTGATATGATGATTGCACTTAAGTTGTCACAGTACAATGTCATGACATCCTGTGGGACATTGTACTCAGTGAGCATCTGCTTCATCCAAACCAACTGAGAACAACTGCTACCTGCTGCTATATACTCAGCTTCAGCTGTAGATAATGACACACAATTCTGTTTCTTACTGAACCAAGAAATCAGATTGTTTCCTAGAAAGAAGCATCCTCCTAAAGTGCTTTTTCTGTCATCAGCACTTCCTGCCCAATCAGCATCACAAAAGCCAGTGAGAATTGGTTTGCAACCATGAAAGTACATTATGCCATAGTCACAAGTACCATTAACATATTTAAGGATTCTCTTGACTTGATTAAGATGACTGACTTTTGGATCAGCTTGATATCTTGCACAAACTCCTACTGCAAAAGCAATGTCTGGTCTGCTAGCAGTCAAGTATAACAAGCTTCCAATCATGCTTCTGTATAGGCTTTGATCTACATTCTCACCCTTTTCATCTTTAGTCAGCTTCAAATGTGTGGGGGCAGGAGTTCTCTTGTGAGCAGCATTTTCCATTCCAAATTTCTTGACTATGTTCTTGGAATACTTGCTTTGTGAGATGAACATTGAGTCTTCCATTTGCTTTATTTGCAGCCCAAGAAAGTAGGTTAATTCTCCTACTAGGCTCATTTCAAATTCAGATTCCATCTGCTTGACAAAATGTTTGACCATCCTGACAGACATCCCACCAAAGACAATGTCATCAACATATATTTGTGCAATCATGACATTTCCTTCTTCATCCTTAATAAACAGGGTTTTATCAATCCCACCTTTTCTGTATCCTTGCTTGATAAGATATGTGGTTAGTCTTTCATACCATGCCCTTGGAGCTTGCTTCAACCCATAAAGTGCCTTCTTGAGTTTGTATACATGATTTGGACAACTTGGATCAACAAATCCTTTAGGCTGTTCTACATATACTTCTTCATTAAGATAGCCATTTAAAAAGGCACTTTTCACATCCATTTGAAATAGCTTGAACTTCAAGATACAAGCAATTCCCAACAATAGTCTGATTGATTCAAGCCTTGCTACTGGTGCAAAGGTTTCATCAAAGTCTACTCCTTCAATTTGAGTGTATCCTTGAGCCACAAGTCTAGCTTTGTTCTTTGTAACAATTCCTTGTTCATTTGACTTGTTCTTATACACCCATTTTGTACCAATCACATTTATGTCATCAGGTCTAGGTACAAGATTCCACACTTCATTCCTTGTGAATTGACCTAATTCCTCTTGCATAGCACAAATCCAGTATTCATCAGTGAGAGCTTCCTTGACATTTTTAGGTTCTATTTTGGAAACAAAACAAGAACCTGAAATCACTTCTCTTGATCTAGTGCTTACTCCTCTGTTGGGATCACCAATTATTAAATCTTTGGGATGATCCTTCTGTATTCTGATGGAGGGAGGTTTGCTTGATTCTTCTGTCCTTGTATCAGTTTGAGTAAAGATATATTGATCATTCTTTTCTTCAGCTTCAATCTTGATATCAGCAGATGTTCCAACATCTTCTGGGACATCTGTAGAAACATCATCAATTACCACATTTATGGACTCCATGATAACCTTTGTTCTGTAATTAAATACTCTATATGCTCTGCTGTTTATAGAGTATCCAAGGAAAATCCCTTCATCACTTTTAGGATCCATTTTTCTCCTTTGCTCCCTATCTGCCAGAATATAGCATTTACTTCCAAACACATGAAAGTACTTCACAGTGGGTTTTCTGCCCTTCCAAACTTCATATATTGTGGACAGGGTTCCTTTTCTCAAAGTAACTCTGTTATGGATGTAGCAGGCAGTGTTCATAGCTTCAGCCCAGAAATACAGAGGTAACTTTTTAGCATGGATCATAGCTCTTGCTGATTCTTGAATAGTTCTATTCTTTCTTTCAACAATCCCATTCTGTTGAGGAGTGATAGGTGAAGAATACTCATGATTGATTCCTTCTGAAGAGCAGAAATCTAAGAACTTTTGATTCTCAAATTCTTTTCCATGATCACTTCTTATTCTGATCACACAGCTGGATTTTTCCCTTTGCAATCTTTGACATAATTCTTTGAATACATCAAATACATCTGACTTTTCTTTGATGAAGTTTATCCATGTATATCTTGAAAAATCATCAACCACAACATAGGCATACCTCTTACCACCAAGACTTTCAACCTGCATAGGTCCCATAAGATCCATATGTAGAAGTTCCAAAACTTTGGAAGTTGTCAGATGTTGGAGCTTTGGATGGGACATCTTGGTTTGCTTGCCTATTTGACATTCACCACATATTTTGCCATCATCAATCTTTAGTTTAGAAATACCTCTTACAGCATCCATAGATATGATCTTCTTTATGCCTCTGAAATGAAGATGACCTAGTCTTTGGTGCCACAGTTTCACTTCTTCTTCTTTAGCTAGAGAGCAGGTTGAAGTGAGACTGAAGTCTTGAGGTTCCCACATGTAACAGTTGTCTTTAGATCTGGCTCCTTTCATTACAACCTCTTGTTCATTGTTAGTCACTATGCATTCAGTTTTGGTAAAGTTTACACTGTACCCTTGATCACATAACTGACTTATACTGATCAGGTTAGCAGTTAAACCTTTAACAAGCAGCACATCATCTAGTCTTGGAACATCTTGACAGTCCAAGGTTCCAACTCCCTTGATTTCTCCTTTAGCTCCATCTCCAAAGGTCACATACTTGGATGAATGTGATTTTAAGTTTACTAGCAAATTCTTCAATCCAGTCATGTGTCTTGAACATCCACTATCAAAGTACCAGTCTTCTTTAGCTGATACTCTCAGTGATGTATGTGCTATGTATGCAGTACTTTTCTTTGACCAGATGAGTTGAGATTTCTTTTGATGCCTCTGCCCTGTGTGTTGTTCAGCTGATCTCCAAGCTTGATTGTTGATCTGGTTCTTGGGTATGTGGATTTGATCAGTCTGAATGTCAGCTTTTGGTCTCCAAACCTTCTTGATGACCTCTGTCTTCTGCTTAGGAGGTTGCTGATTTCTTTGATGACTATGCAACACTTTCTTGGTACCCTCTACTTTCTGTTTGGAAGGTTGCTGATATATCTGATTTGGATATCCATGTAGCTTATAACAGTGAGGTTTGATATGCCCAAATCTTCCACAGTGATGGCATCTCCATCTTTGATATTTTTTCTTCATTTTGTTCTTTCCAGAATGTTGAGACATCTGTTGGAACATTATGTTTGTCTTTGTGTTTTGATGTTGGAGCATCTGTTGGGACATCTTGTTTGACTGTGTAGTTTTTGAAGTAGTTTTGCTAGAGCTTGCTTCATCTCTGTTATATCCTAGTCCACTTTTGTCCCCTGAATGTTTATTATTGCTGAGAATAACATCCAGTGTGTTTGAGCTGTTGTTCAACATTCTAACAGATTTGGACATATGTTCCAACTTAGAGTTGAGAAGGCTTACTTCACTTTTTAAGGTTTCAATGATCTCCTGATCATTTGCTTTGTCATCTTCTAAAGTCTTATTCTGCTTCTTTAGCTTTATAACTTCACTGTATATTTCAGAGCTTCTTTTGTATAGATCTTTGAATGCTTGCTCAAGTTCTTCATAAGTAAGTTCTCCACAACTGGAATCACTATCATATTCACACAGTCCAGCTAAAGCAGTAATATGCTTAGATGATTCTTCTTCTGAATCTCCTGAGTCTTCATCAGACTAGGTCACAGAGAGTCCTTTCTTTTGCCTCTTTAAGTAGGTAGGACATTCAAACTTGATGTGTCCATATCCTTCACATTCATGACATTTGACTCCTTTATCTTGACTGGTCTTTTCAGCATACTTTAATCTTTTGTTAGCATCATAAGATCTTCTGTTCTCAGAGTTTGTGTTTCTTCCACTAGGTTTGGATTTGCCTTCCATTCCTCTGAGAATCTGTTTGAATTGTCTTCCAAGCAAGGCAAGGTTTTCTGATAAGCTTTTATCATTTGCTGATTCATCATCTTCTTCTTCATCTGTATTTGACACCAAGGCTATGCTTTTGTTCTTTTTGGCATTTGTGTCATTCATTCCCATCTCAAAAGTTTGAAGGGAACCAATGAGTTCTTCAACTTTCATGGAGCATATGTCTTGAGCTTCTTCTATTGCAGTGACTTTCATGTCAAATCTTTTTGGCAAAGATCTGAGAATCTTTCTTACAAGCTTTTCATCAGTCATCTTTTCTCCCAAAGCTCCAGAAGTATTGGCTATATCCAAGATGTTCATATAGAACTCATGAATTGATTCATCTTCCTTCATTCTCAAGTTTTCAAACTTGGTGGTGAGAAGTTGAAGTCTTGACATTTTTACTTTTGATGTTCCTTCATGAGTTGTTTTGAGAGTATCCCAAACATCTTTGGCCAGTTCACAATGATGCACAAGTCTGAAAATGTTCCTATCAATGCCATTGAATAAAGCATTTAAGGCTTTTGAATTGCCTAGTGCTGAGTCTTCTTCCTCCTTACTCCATTCTTCTTCAGGTTTCAGCACTTTAGATCCATCTTTGGTGTCTTGGATAGGATGATCCCATCCAACATTGACTGCTCTCCATGCCCTGTTGTCAAGTGACCTTAAGAATGCAATCATTCTTGGCTTCCAGTAGTCATAATTAGATCCATCCAGAATAGGTGGTCTATTTACTGACCCTAAATCTCTGTCCATGTTACAAAATTTGTATTCCCTAGATCTCACCCAGTATAAACAGGCAGGGTGCCTGCTCTGATGCCAATTGAAATTCTATGATCAGGTATGAGATGTCCTAAGAGATGTCCCAACACTTAATAGGACATTTCACAAATTTAACCAAAACTTAAACAGCAAGAAAAGTAAATAACACAGAAGTTTGTTAACCCAGTTCAGTGTATAACCACACTTACATCTGGAGGCTACCAAGCCAGGAGGAAATCCACTATTAGTAATATTAATTCTAGACTTAAACCACCCTGTTTAATCTATCACTTAATACTTACCCAATGCAATTTCTACCTAAGACTCACTTAGATAATAGTACCCTACTCACTCCCCCTCAATCACACAGTGATCAAGTTTACAAGTTTACTGAAATTGAAGACATCCTTCAAACAAAACAGCTTGATCTTACTTCACAGTTTCAATCAAGTCACAAATGCACTTTTGCTTAAAAGCTCATAAAGTGGTACAATAAAAACAACCTGCTATTAAAACTCTAGACACCCTATTTGGTCTTCTGAAATTCGTACTCAATTCTATGAGTTTCTGTTGATTAAATAGGTATCTGAATTTTGGGCTTTCTGTAGAATGGTCCAGCCCTAATAAGCAGCAGCTGTCACCTTGAATTTAGGGTTTGTTACTTCCTATATTCTAGGTGATTTAGGTCTTCTGTTTTAATCTGAATCTTCAATATAAAACACCCTACAGATGCGCCTTGTTCTGTTTTTATCCATCATTAATTAATTCCAGATACTTCTCCTTAAATATCTCTGATCTGTTAATCAATAATTAATTCTGGAAGCAGGTCTGAGATGTCTCAACATCTGTTGGGACATCCTGAAAAACTGAACTTAATTTATTCACACAATGTCCCAACATCTGATGAGACATCCTGAAATAAATTCACATACTCTGTTTGATAATGTCCCAACATCTGATAGGACATTCTGAACTGAATTTAACATTTCTTGTTTGGTCAAAAATTCTGCCAATTCTTAAACATCTACACTTTTGTTCGATAACAGTTAAGTTATGCCTACGTATCCTCACGTGCAATGAGGAAGTCAGAACACCGTAGTTCGACTCAAAGAGACTGAAAACTAAATTGACTGAGAACTGCCTGCTTACCTATGCTCAAGTGTATGACTCGTCTGGCTCGAGTGCTAACTGTCTTGCATTAGACGGAAGAAGCAAGTTCTCGTTTATGAATGAGTGTGATGAGAAAAGAATCCCGGAGGAGACGATTATTGTTTGTTTTTGTATTTTCAGTTTTTTATTGTTTTTGGTGTTTTGCATAAGTAAATGAGCTTAAGCCTAAATCAAGGGCTTGTAAACCCATTATATCCTCCCTGATTAGAGATAATGAGCCTACTTAAGTGTGAGATAAGCATCTCAACTTAATTACCATGATGATGTAGGATTAAGATCATTAACCTACTTGTGATTAATTAAATGTTTTTGGGTTTTTGTTTAGTGTTAAGTAATGAGTTTAATCTCTAATCACAGATTAGTGTGCTCATTACACCATCCTAATAGAAGGATAATAGATGAGAACACTTAAGCTGAGGAAGATACCTCAACTTAATCCATGGTTAGGGATTAAATTCATTATATAAAAAGCCTTTATTAAGTGGATTTTAATTAAGGGATGAGATTAAGAAATGGATTTTATGTTTGTAAGACAACTTGAGGGGGACTTGTCCATTAAACACTAGGGTTAGTCCTTCTTAACCATAAGGAAGAATTAGAACCCTAATGTAAAGCCCAAGTTACAAGATAAAGTCTTGGTGATTATTAAGATGATTTGATTAAGAGGTTTAAATAAATTAAAGTTTTAACACTTAGGATTAAAGTTATACACTCCATCCTAAGAGAAGGATGCAGACATAACCCTAATTCCAAAGTCCTAAAACTTTAAGAGTTTAGTCTTTGATTATGGAGATGAGAAGAGAGACTCAAGGAGACTCAATGGCAAAAAGCTAAGGGGGACTAATTACAACCCTAATTATTATCATGCTTGGGTATCCTATGGTTTGTGAGGCTTAAGAAAGATCTTCAAGGAAGCCACCAATGGAAGAAGCAGATGAAAGGAGGAAGAAGCAAAAGAATAAGTTACTCACTTCAATGAAGAAGATAAGTAACTTAAAGAAAGAAAGTGAGAGAAATGGAACACAAGTAAACAATTTCACTTAAAAGACAAAAAAAATGCATATGAAAGAGATAAGGAGAAGTGAAAAGTGAAGGAAAATCCACTTCTCAAAGTAACTTACCACCTGAAAATGTTAGTATGAATGCATGAAGTACAAAGCATAAAGAAATGAAATGAAATGAAATGAAATGCAATGAGATGAAATGACCAAAGTCAGAAGTGTTTATGCATTGTTAATGTCATGTGAGATGATGCAAAGGCATACAAAGTGTATATGTATGATCATACAAGAATGAGATGTAATGTAAGCATGCTTTGAGGTTTGAAAACACATGAAAGTGAATGAAATGAAATGAATGCAAATCATGACAAATGAATGAAGAAATGATCAAGCATGGTTCTAACATGTCCTAAGATGTCTAAGATTACTTAAGGATGCAAGAAATGTCATGGCAAGTTCATATAAGGATGCATATGCAAGATGAATGCAAATGAACACATAAAATTAGGGTTTTATGGACAAGCAAGATGCAAATGAACAAAACAGAATCATATGACATGATAAAAAATTGAAACCAAGCTCAAGCAAACCCTAATCCCATACTAGGTCACACCCCAAAGGAGAAGGTCAGAAGCCTAACCAATCAAAAGTTATGAATTTCCTAAGTTTTCTAGAGTTTTTGGGTGGTTCAAAGGGAAAAATGCAAATCAAATTGAAAATGCAAGATAAATTTATGAGGAAAATGTCCTATAAACTACATGAAATATGCAACACAATGCAAAAATAATCATCTTCAAACTCTTCTTGGTTAGGCGGAAATGATTTTTTAAAGTTAGGGTTCAAAAATAAGATTTTTATGACCCTTAATTCAAAGAAAATTCACAAATTATGATCAAACCTAAAAATAAATTTGTGTGAAGAGTTTGAAAATGTTTCTAAATGCATTGGGATGATTCATGATTTTTTTGGTGATTTTTAGAAACCTAAATGTATTTTTAATTAATTAAAAGACTTTAATTAATTAAAAATAACATTTAAATATTTTAAAAATGATTTTTTAATGAAAAAAATAAAATAAAAATCATTTTTGGAATGAGAAAAATATTTAAAGTCAGAATGCAAAAGAAAATATTTTTTGGATGTTTTTTGGTATTTTAAATTAAATATGTAAGAAAATGCAATTAAAATGAAATAAAAATGGATTAAAATGAAAGTATGTGCATCCAATGGCTGGAATTCAAATTCAGAGGGTGAGGGTTGACTGCACGCACAGATGGAAGGCTGAGATTGATTCTGGAAAATTTTAATTAATTAAATTAATTAATCTGGATTAGGGTTAAGTGAGTGAATCAGGACCATTCAAACACGCGCTATTACACATCCAAGGGCTGATATTCAAACTGGGTCACTAAACCTTAATTAGGGTTCTAATCATTTTCAGGTGACCGGAGTTAGCTCCGGTCATCTTCTCCGGCAAGCCAAAACACCTATCTTCTTCCCTAGGCTAAATCAAAAGCTCTAAAGCTCCAGAAATGATCTACAAACCTCCCTCAACAAGAATCCATCATCAAAACACATTTATCATACATCAAAAACAAGATTCGAAGTAAATCGTGAAAATGAACAAAATTTTCAGAAGTTCAATACATACTCATTTCTCAATCATTTTCAAAACAAATCATATCAGGATGATCAGTGAAGCATGAGGAATCATTTAGAAACTTAAATAACAAGTTCTGGAAAAAAAAGTTCATGAAGCTACCTGAGTTGAAGCTTTGTGTTCTTGAGCTTTCTGGCCTCCCTCTTGGTTCAAAACCACCCCAATGATCTTCCTTATGATGAAGATGAGCTTAGAGCAAGCTTGTGATGACTGTTTTGAGATGTTTGGTTTTGAGGATGCAAAAATCGTATTTCTGATTTATTGGCTTTTAGGCTATGGTGAAGGGTGCTTTGTGATCCTTAGGTTATGTGGAGATGATTGATGAAATAAAATTGAAGTTTCAGTAGTTGGTTTTTGAGTTTCAAAGAAGGGAAGTTTTTGACAAATTTTGTGGATTCTGAGTGTGGGGAAGATTCAGGCTTCAATGTTATGTGTTTTGTGTTCCTTAGGGTTTGTATAAGGTGTCTTGATTGGTTCAGAGAGTTGTTGTGGCCTAGTGTGATTGGTATGGGGTGATTTGCAAAAAAGTCAAGATTTGTGTACTTGAGGTATGGGTCATGGCAGGTCTGATTTCTTGGGGTGTCTGGCCTCAGCAAGTTTCATGGAGAGCCATGTAATGGTTTTGATGCAGCTGGCACAAGTGGATGAGAGAATCCAATGCATTTTGCAATTCTTGAAAGTTTTGGCCCTTTTTGATTTCTTGAAGTTCAAGTCATGAAAATACATGGTTCAATGCACAATTCTGATGTTTAGAGGTCCAATTGACATATTGTGAAATGTTTGTGTCCATTTGAAGTCATTAGAATGCTTGAATATGCCAATTTGCAAAATCCCCCTTTGACATGAAACTTGAAATTTTAGGATTTTTGCCAACTTTGAAAGGCCGTATCTTGAGTTCTAGGATGAATCAAGACACGTTCTTTTACATTTTGAAAAGGGAAAGACCTAATCTACAACTTTCATGACCAAGAATTTTTCATTTGAATCATTTTTGGTTGAGAAAGAGGAGGTTGAAAAACTTTCTCAAAATGGAAAGTTTGCATTTCAAGTCATTTCCATTTTTGGCAAGTTTGCAAATGGCTCAAAATTCTTCAATCTTGTGAACTTCCAACCTCTTCTAAGATCAAATAAAGATCATAGAACTTCAATTTGATGAAAATACCCCTTTGGTTCCATTGTTGGGGGTCTCAGATGCCCTGATTTTGACTTAACTTTATCAAGAAGTTACCCAATGAACAGATGACTTCCACAATGAATTTCTTCATAAAACTTGGTACACATAATCCTTATAACATCTTAAGAACATTAGAAACAATAATGGCCCAACAATTTGGAGTTAAGGCCTCTGAAACCAAAACCCTACTTTTGGTCCTCTGTGTAGTGAAAACCCTAGCTCTGCTTCCATGCCTTGCTAGTTCTTGTGATCTCTTGACTTCCATGAACTTTGAGGAGTATAATATGATGATAGAACACATATGGACCCTCTTGGAACACTTTGAGGCCTTTGGGATGGCTCAGATGGAATCTTGGATTGCTCAGATCACAAACCCTAGATGCAGATGAACCTGAACTTATGCAGTGAAGCAAAAATGCAATATGAGATATTATGCCTATGTTAATGCAAACATGAGAGATCACAAGCCATGGTGTGATAAAGAGTGAGGGCAAATTTGGGATGTTTACACAAACATGACCCTGCAAGGAATGATGTTGTATACACAGGTAGGGTAATGACCAAATGGAAAGAAACTTATACATGGGTGATGATCAACAAGATAACCTTGATCAAACCTTCTCAAAAAATGCAGTAAGTGCACTTATGCAAGTTCATGTTTATGGATGAGTATCTCCCAAGATAATGGATGGAATTGCTTGATCTTGGAGGCCAATGACTCACATTACTTGATACAACAAGTTAATCGTTCAAATTAAGATCAACCAATGCCTCTAAGATGATATAAAATGACATGGAATGTAAGCATGACAAGCTGAGTTATGGGCGTGTCCACTATGCATCATGTCTGGCCTTGGACTAGGGAAAAATTTGCTGCAAGATGACCCCTTATTTGAACCTTTATATCTCTCAATCCTTTGGTCAAATAAAAAAACCTTAAACACCAAAGTTGTAGAGGACAAAGTTCTAAACAACTTTGATGTTGAAGAGAAATTCATTTGAAGCCTCTTTGATGATGTAATTGGCCTTGACATTCATGCCCACAATCTGTTTGATGGAATGCCTTGTCTGGCGCGTGCGCAGGAGGCAAGGCATGCCTTGGTTTTTGCCTTAGCTTGCCTTGATTTGCACCAACTTTGAATGATCATATCTCACTCAATTTTGATGCTATGATTGAGTTCCACCTATAGATTTTAAGATTAGGATGCCCTCTTCAATTGGCTCAAGGTATAATTTTGATAGCCCCCATATTTTGGGAGAAGGCCTCTCTTGAAGATGCTGCAAAAATGGCCAAAACTTGCCATTTTTGGAAACCCTAATTTTTCCAAAATGGTAAGTTATGGTTTTCTTGATTTCTCTTGATTCCTCCATAGTTTCTTGATCAAATTTGAACCATAGGATCCTTGTAGCCCTAATTTCATGATTTTGATCTCAAAAAGTCAGGAGTTGACTTTTTTCTCAGCATGGTTGACTTTTCCCCAAATCCTTGATTTTCAATCATTTGGCCAATTGAACCTCTTCCAAAATGTTTCTATGGATGAAATTTGAACTCTAGGCACTTGACATCATATATAAACAATGGAAACCACTTTGAAACAAAATTTCATGGAGAAGCCCAGTAGAAGTGAAACCTTAATTTGGCCCCTTTCCTCAGGAGATGTTGCACTGCTTGCCTCCTCTGCTCAATTCAAATCTTTCCATGGCTTGTGGCATCAAGTGAGGACTTGTGGGATGTTGTGAACCCCTTGCACAAGTTTGAGAAGTTTTGTGGCCCTTTGGTTGCCTTTGTATAGCCTTCAATTGCTCCAATCAAAGATCACATTCCTATGCCTAAGCTATGATACACATGATGCAATGTTTTTGGTTATTTTATGAATTTATGTATGCTAAATGCTATGCAAAATGGGAGGGAAAATTTTGAGGTATTACAGCTGCCCCTATTCAATCATCTGTAAGCCTGAACGAATAATTGCAACAACTTTTAGACGTTCAAGGTATGGAGTGATTGAATACTCGAATAAAACCTGGAAATTTGAACTCTGTGGACAAGAGAAGTGTCATCTGCTTGGAAGAAATGATAAGTGATGTTGCTTTTCTTTGGAGCCATGATGCTGAAGACTGAGTAGAGTGATGATGAAGATGCTGAAGAGTGGGCCACTGGCTGGCTAGTGCAAGTAACTGAAGTATATGGCTGACAAACTGAAGCAAGTGCTGGTGGAGATAGGTCAATATAGCAGATGGGGTCAAAACCAAAACCAGATGAATGTGGATACCCTGAAACACAAATAAGCAAATGTTAATATGATGCAATGAGTATGTATGCAAATGAAATGCAAGGGGTTTGTGACTGAGCTGGATCTGATCAAAATGTCCTGATATAAGTCCATGTGTGTTCAAGAATTCCAGTTGGAGGTCTAAAAATCCAGTAACCAGGGTGGGGGGCTCAAATAAAGAGCCACATGTCCAGGGTTTTAGAATCACAAGAACTATCCAACATGGAGCATTCTTAACAAAGTCAAAGTAACAGGGTATTCTGAGGTCAAGGTACCTGCAAACCTGTAAACAGCCCAACCCCCTCACAGGTGATGATCTAGAACAAGGATCCTCAGACTTGGATCAGTTATGAGAAGTGTAAACACTTCTAACCTGGAGGTACAGTGTTTACAATAACCATAAAAGTTCCTCCTCTAATTCCCCTCAGTTTCTGAAGGTCAATACTAAAAGGTCATCCAAACTTAGCAGGCTTCCCAGATAGCCCTAGCATTGCAGGAAATCTGCAACACAGAGTTCTCAAGAAGAAACCCATATCTGAACCGTGTTTCATATTCCCGCACCAGACCGAAATGGAATGGGAAAGAATATGATTCACTCTAGCCTAGGTGTCACTCAGGTCCCAGGTATAGGACCTTAACTCTCAATGGAACACCCACCCATCAAAACAAGAAACCAGATCCAGCCAGCAGCATGACAGTATGATATATACAAAAGCAATAAAGAAAGCAATAAAGCAACTGTACATAAAGCAGTAAAAATAAAACAAATATACAAACACAAATAAGCACATAACACCCCAGTAAACACAAATCAATCAAGCGCTAGGAGGAACCCACAAAAAGAACCAGAAGCCCTGGTTGCAGTATAAGGGTCCCCAGCAGAGTCGCCAAGCTGTCGCTCCCGACAAGTGACACCGGGTCAGATGAAGGTACAGACGCGAACGGTCGGCGAAGGGAACAGTGAGAACACACAGCCGTGAACTCACTGGAGAATGAATAGAGTCGCCAGCTAGGCATTTTTATCCCGGAGGAAAGGCAATGCTGCATAAGCCTAGAAAGAGATGGATAAGACGGTCGCGAACCAGAGAGACTGAGAAAGGGGGTTGGTTACAGCCTGGGAAGGTATTAGCACCCAGATTGTCCGTCGTACTCGACGGGATCCACGCTTAAAAGATTTGTGTTTTAAAGGGGTAGTGTCAGTGCAATCTGTGCATAAAATAGCTGGAAACGAATGTACAGGTGTCAGTGTAGAAGAGTGTGAAGTGTGATATATACAGTGTCAGTGTGAGATCAGGAATGAAATGCTCATGATAATGAGGCTTAAAGAGTAAAGCTGGAAGGAGGGGGAATGAACAGAGACTTTTGTTCGATAACTGTTAAGTTATGCCTACGTATCCTCTCGTGCAATGAGGAAGTCAGAACACCGTAGTTCGACCCAAAGAGACTGAAAGATGAATTGACTTGTGAACTGCTTGCTTGTCTATGCTCAAGTGTATGACCTGTCTGGCTCAGGTGCTGACTGTCTTGCATTAGACGGAAGAAGCAAGTTCTCGTTTGTGAATGAGTGTGATGAGAAAAGAATCCCGGAGGAGACGATTATTGTTTGTTTTTGTATTTTCAGTCTTTTATTGTTTTTGAGAATTTGTCATAAGATAATGAGCTTAAGCCTAAACCAATGGGTTAGTAAACTCATCACATCTTCCCTCTGATTAGGGGTAATGAGAATACCTTAAGTGTGAAGTCAGGTTCTCACACTTAATCACCTTTGATGTAGGATTAAGATCATTAACCTACTTGTGATTATTTAGATGTTTTTGGTGTTTTTGTTTAGTGTTGAGTAATGAGATTAAGCCATAATCAGGGATTAAACAGACTCATTACACCATCCTAAAAGAAGGATGATAGATGAGAATGTTTAAGCTGAGGAAAGCTCCTCAACTTAATCCATGATTAGGGATTAAACTCATGACAAAACAAGCCTTTGATTAAGTGGATTTTATTTAATGATAAGATGATGAAGTGATTTTTATGATTTGTAAGACAACTTGAGGGGGACTTGTCCATTAACACTAGGGTTAGTCCTTCTTAACCACTTAAGGAAGAATTAGAACCCTAATGCAAGGCCCAAGTTACAAGTGTGATGTCTTGATGATTATTAAGTGAATTGATTAAGAGATTTAAACACCTTAAGGGTTCAAGACTTAGGATTAAAGTTATACACTCCATCCTAAGAGAAGGATGCAGGCATAAGCTTAATCACAAAGTCTTAAAGCCTTTAGGGTTTAGTCTCTGATTATGAGGTGAGAAGAGAGGACTCAAAGAGAGACACAAAGGTAAAACTATGAGGGGAGACTAATCAAAACCCTAATTCATTGTCATGCTTGGTTGTCCCTAAAGTTTGTGAGGTTTTGCAAGAAGAATCTTCAGAGGAGCCACCAGGAAGCAGATGAATAAGATCAAGAGAAGCAAAGTGACTTGCTTCATTCAAGAAGTCAAGTCACTTGAAGAAAGAAAGTGGGAAGAGGAAGAATGAGCAAGCTCAAAATCAAACACATATAGGAATGCAGCAATGGATGCAAGAGAGATGAAAAGAAAAGTTATGAGAAGTGAAGGCAAATTCACTTCTCAAGTTTACTTACCACCTGAAATGTTAGAAAGAAATGCAATGCAATGCAAGATGAGATGAAATGGTATGATGCTAAACAAAACCAGAAGCATGTTGATGATGATTATGATGTTATGAGGTGCTGCAAACATGAGGCAAGGCATGGAGATGTTCATACAAGATCATGAATGCAAATGATGCAAGCTAAAGAGCATGAACAAGCATGGAAAGTTATGAAGCATACAAGACAAATGACAAGGCAAATATGAGATGCAGTGATCAAAGATGCTTTCTATATGTCTTAAGATGCCAAATGAATCACAAGAATGCACAAAATGCAAAGACAAGTCATGTTATGCAAGAGAATGCAAGAAGGATGCAAGAAAAGTCCCAAATTAGGGTTCAAGGATCAAACATCAAACAAAAATCCAAAACAGAAACAAAATCCTAAGATAAAAAATGGAAAATGACATCCAAGGAAACCCTAAACCTATAATGAACCACTGCCCAAAGGGGAGCTCTCAACTCTCAACCAAATTCAAGATATGATTTTTACAAGTTATTAGGGTTTTTTAGGGTTCTTAACAAAAGAAATGCCAATCAATTTGGAAATGCAAGAACAAATCATGGCCTTTTTACCCTAGAAACTACATGCTAAACATAACACAATTCAAGAAGAACCAATGTCTCAACCTTCTCCAATAGGCAGAAATGGATTTTTAAACTTATGATCAAATTAATGCACAAAATTGGATTTAATTCAATGAAAAATTCTTAAAATGCATCAAGATCAAAAAAGAAATTTGGTTTGAAGGTTGGACAATGTTTCTAAATGTCTTAGAACATTTCATGAATTTTTTTGTAATTTTTAAATACCTAAAAGTATTTTTAATTAATTAATTCCCATTAATCAATTAAAAATAATCTTTTAAATATTTAAAAATTCTTTTTTAATGATAAAAATAAAACAAAAATATTTTTGGGTCATAAAAATTATTAAAACTCAGAGGAAAAAGTTTCATAATTTTTATGACATTTTTGCTATTTTAAAATAAATATGCAAGTTAATTGAAATAAAAATGAATAAAAATTAAATAAAAGTGAAAGTAAACAGAAAGAAAGGCCAGGATTTGATCTGGGGGGAGGACCATTGACTTCGCGCCAGATCCAGTGGTTCACATTTAAACTGGGCTAATCTTAATTAATTAAATAAATTAACCTAATTAAGACTAATGACAAGATCTGGGCCATTGGATGCGCGCGGGAAGAGACTCAGTCAACTCATCCAACGCCTGAAATTCAAACCTGGAGCCCTAACCCTAATCACATATTAATGACTCTCAGGTCACCGGAGACGAGCTCCGGTCGTCTTCTCCGGTGACCTCCTCCCCTGAAAACTTCCAAATCCTTCAGATCGTATCAAAAATGAAAACTAAGAAATGGGAAATGATCTCCAACCTCTCACGAACCAAACCCCCCTCCTAAAACAAATTTCTTCTTCCTAAACAAGCTGAATCGAAGGAAATGAAAACTAGGGCACGCAAGTTTCAGAGAGAAATTAAATACTCAAATCAAAGCCATTTTCAAAACCAAAGACATATTCATGATCAGGACAACACAAAGAACAAGTTTGTAACAAGAAAAATGATTTCTGGAAAAATAATTTTCGAGCTACCTGAGATTTGGAGCTTTCAGTTTGAGGACTTTCTGGCCACTTCTCCTTGTGCAATCCACTCCACTTGATCCCCAGAAGATGTTTGAATGCTCAAAAGAAGTTTGTGTTGGCTGGATAATGAGATTCGACAGCTTCTGCTCAAGCTTGATCAGAAATGGCAATGGTGTTTCTGGAGGTTTCAGGCCATTGTGAATGATGGTTTGTGATCCTGAGGATGGATGGAGAAGGTCTGGAGTGTTTGTTTGTGTGTTTGTGAGCTAGGATGAGAGTTTCGAATGAAACTGCAAGCTGGTGTCAAAATGGTGCAGTGATGTTGTAGCTTGTTTAAGGCTTGGTTCTTGGTTGCTGGGTGGTCTATGGAGCAAGGTGAGTTGAATGGTGAAGGTAGTTTGAGTGTTTGCAAGCTGTGGAATCAGATTCGAAGCAAGTTGCAATTGGGAGTGTTTTTGTGAATGTGTTGAATGTGTGTGTTTCAGGCCTGCTTAGTTAGTGTTATGGCTTGCCAAAGGATACAATAAACAAATGCAAGTGGCCAGAGGATGTGACATGGCCTGTGGTGATTGGGATGTTTGCTTTTGCCAAAAGTCAAAAATCTTGTAAGAGAGGCATGGGCTTGATACTAGCTTGGTACAAAGGCTAGGGCTGGCGCATCATGGTGTGGTGAGAGAGCCAGCAAGGTTCAAAGGCCAAGGCAGCAAGTTGAGGGAAGTGTCATGAGTGTTTTGCAACTTGGTTACTTTTTGCCTTTTCATGAAAATCTCTCATTACACAAACCATAAACATGTGAACCTTGGTCCAATTCTGATTTTTGTGACTTAGAGGATGTTTGTGTAATGGTTTGAAATGAACTAGAGGTCACAATTGGCTTTGGTTCAAGACTTTGCAAAATTTCCATTTGAAACATGCCTTGAAAATCAATGATTTTTGCCAACTTTGCATTGCCATAACTTTTGATTCAAGAAGAGTTTGATCATGTTCTTGTACTTTTTGAAAAGGGAAAGATGAGAGCTACAACTTTCATGACCAAAGTTTTTCCATTTGAAGCCTTTTTGGATCAAGAATCAAAGCTTGAAAAATGACCTAAAATGATGCATTCTTGAAAAGTCAACTATGCCCCAAAAGTCAACATTTGCAAAAAAACCCTAAATTCTTGATTTTTATGAACTTCATCCTTCTTCCATGATCAAATAAAGATCATATACACTCAAAATGATGAAGATCACCCATTGGTTGGGTCATTGGGGGCCTCAGATGCCCTGATTTTACACTGACTTGTCTGAAAAGTCAACCCTTGATCAGATGACTTCCCCATGGAATTTCTTCATGAAAATTGATATGCATACTCCCTATACCATATAGAGATCAATGGAAACAAGAATGACCAAAAAAATTGGGGTTATGGCCTCTGAAACCAAAACCCTAATTTTCAGTCAACTGTGCAGTTCATCCTGGCTCTGCATCCACTCAAACCCTAGTTCTTGTGATTTCTCTGCAATTTTGACTTTGAGGAGATGAAATATGATATAAGAACACACATGGACCCCTTTAAGTTGATTGGTGGCCTTTGGAGTGGCCCAAGAAGCTTTGGGATTGCTCAGATCACAAACCCTAGATGCAGATGCCTTAGAAACTATGCAGTGAAACAAAAGTGAGATATGAGATGATATGTTTATGTTTATGCATATGAGATGATCACAAGCCATGGTGTGAATGGGTGAGAGCAAATTTGGGGTGTTTACACCTGTGTAAACACAACTGATAGTGCTTGCAACATGGAGAGTTAGTTTTTGACATGTATTCCCCAGGCTTATGGTATGAATCATCATCCTGGCCACTTAACACCCTTTTTAGAGTTGTATTAGATGTTTCTGTCCTCCTGCATGAGTTAGAAAGCATTCAAATGTTCATAGCACAATTTTAAATCACAACTTGCTGGACGTTTTTGCAATCGATCAATGTTAGATGAAAAACAAAAACAAAAGCAACTAGTCACAAGTTGACTGAAATTGAATTTTATTGATTTGGAACATGGCCATGAATAGGCATTACATCAGGAAGTAATTCCCTGGAAAAAGGAAATAGCCAAAAAGTAAAACAGACTATCCTATTGGCAATGTGAAAAATGGATCTCATCAAGTTTCGACCCGGCTATGACTCAAATATCCTCAATACTCTCTGGTTACTCTGCCCCTTGAGAACGGTAATTGAACTGGTCTTCAACCCTTAGGATAACCTTAGTTGCAGATGGATTATGGATTTCGCAGATCACAGTCGTTCGTGTTAGTCCCTCTTTTGCGTGGATCGCCCTTTCGGGTTTTCAATCCACCGGGATACCCTTTTTTGCCTGAGCTGTCTGATGTGGCTTTTCAACTCAGCGGGTGTACATTTTTTCAATATTTCCCTAATTTTTGCCCGAGCCTTTTATTCTGTTTTTGGCTTGCCGGGATGCCCATTTTTTCCTGGATCTTTATTCTGTTTTTTTATATCCAGCAGGTCCTTTTTTTACATGAAGTATTTTCTTACTACGTCTGCGTTGACAAGGGAATGGAATTCTTCTCCATCCATGGTTGTTAGCATCAAGGCTCCGCCCGAGAAAACCTTCTTAACCATGAATGGTCCTTCATAATTGGGTGTCCACTTGCCCTTGTGATTGTTGAGAGGAGGAAAAATCCTTTTCAGCACCAGGTCACCTGGTATTTGAGGCCGTACCTTCTTGTTGAAAGCCTGTTTCATCCGCCGTTGATACAACTGTCCATGGCATATAGCTGTTAGGCGCTTCTCTTCAATGAGGCTCAGTTGATTGTATATGGATCAGATCCACTCAACTTCATCTAGCTTAATGTCCATCATTAACCTCAACGAGGGGATCTCCACTTCAATTGGAAGGACTGCCTCCATACCACACACTAATGAGAACGAAGTTGCCCCTGTTGAGGTACGCACTGACGTTTGGTACCCATATAGAGCAAATGGTAATATCTCATGCCAGTCTTTATATGTCACAACCATCTTCTGCACGATTTTCTTGATGTTCTTATTGGCCGCCTCAACGGCGCCATTCATCTTCGGGCGATATGGTGAAGAGTTGTGATGCTCTATTTTGAAATCCCGACACAAGTCAGCCATCATCTTGTTGTTGAGGTTAGAACCATTATCAGTAATGATTCTTTCGGGAATTCCATACCGGGAAATAATATCTCTTTTGATAAACCTGTCTACCACTTGTTTAGTAACATTGGCATAAGACGCCGCTTCGACCCACTTCGTAAAATAGTCTATAGCAACCAGGATGAAGCGATGACCGTTGGAAGCTGTCGGCTCAATTTTGCCAATCATATCGATGCCCCACATGGAGAACGGCCAAGGTGAAGACATAACACTCAATAGATTTGGAGGTACATGAACCTTATCAGCATAAATCTGGCATTTGTAGCATTTGCAGGAGTATTTGTAGCAATCGGATTCCATGGTGATCCAATAATATCCCGACCTCAACAATTTCTTAGCCATAGCATGTCCTCTAGCATGGGTACCAAAGGAGCCTTCATGAACCTCTTGCATCAACAAGTCTGCTTCGTGTCTATCCACGCATCTGAGCAGAACCATGTCGAAGTGTCGCTTATATAGCACATTATCTTGATTCAAGAAGAAACCACTTGCTAGCCTTCTTAGAGTCTTCTTGTATTTACTGGATGCCCCAGTCGGATACTCTTGAGTCTTCAAGAATTTCTTGATATCATGATACCAAGGTTTGTTATCTTCACCATTGTCAACTGCAAAGACATAGGCAGGTCTTTCAAGACGGGAGACCATGATTCGAGGCACGAAATTCTCTTGACAAACTTTAATCATAGATGAAAAAGTTGTTAGAGAATCAGCGAACTAATTTTCATCTCGAGGAATATAACTCAACTTGACTTTGGTGAAGAAAGTTAGAAACCTCCTGGGTATAATCCCTGTAAGGAACCAAGTGAGGTTGGTGAACTAACCATTTGCCATTGACTTGGTTCACTACCAGAGCGGAATCTCCAAAGATCTCGAGGTTCTTGACTCACATATTGCCTCTTCAACCCCCATGATGCAAGCTTCATATTCTGCCTCATTATTAGTGCATTCGAAAGTCAACTGGGCAGCTAAAGGTGTATGGACACCCTCTGGTGAGATAATAATAACACCTACCCCGTTTCCGTTTACGTTCACAGCTCCGTCAAACATCAACTTCCATTTGGATTCGGGGTCTGGCCCCTCCTCCAAAAGTGGTTCTTCACAGTCTTTCAACTTGAGGAATATGATGTCCTCATCTGGGAACTCGAATTTCATGGGTTGATAATCGTCAATTGGCTACTGAGCCAGGTATTCAGACAACACACTCCCTTTGATTGCTTTTTGCGAAGTGTACTGGATATCATATTCGGTTAGAATCATCTGACATCGGGCTACCCTTCCTTTTAGAGTCGGCTTCTCGAAGATATATTTTACAGGATCCATCTTGGAGATAAGGAAAGTGGTGTGAGTTAGCATGTACTGTCTTAGTCGGCGAGCAGCCCATGCCAAAGCGCAACAAGTTTTCTCGAGTAGTGAGTAACGTGTCTCACAATCGGTAAATTTTTTGCTAAGGTAATAAATGGCGTGCTCTTTTCGACTAGACTCGTCTTGCTGACCTAACACACATCCCATTGATCCTTCAAGCACAATAAGGTACATGATCAAGGGTCTCCCTGGAACTAGAGGCATGAGAATCAGAGGTTCTAGCAGGTATTCCTTGATTCGTTCAAAGGCTTGTTGGCAGTTTTCATTCCACTTGATAGCCTGATTTTTCCTCAGAAGCTTGAAAATAGGCTCACACGTGGCATTTAGGTGTGAGATAAACCGTGAAATGTAGTTTAGTCTCCCTAAGAAGCCACGTACTTGCTTTTCAATCTTTGGTTCAGACATCTCCTGGATGGCTTTTACTTTGGCTGGGTCATCCTCAATTCCCCGCTCACTAACAATAAAACCCAGTAACTTGTCAGAACGTACCCCAAAAGTGAATTTGTTCGGATTCAACCTCAATCTGAAATTCTAGAGTCTATCAAACAACTTTACTAGATTGACCAAGTGTTCTTATTCTGTTTGGGATTTTGCTATCATATCATCAACATAGACTTCAATCTCATGATGGATCATATCGTGAAATAACGTCACCATTTCCCGTTGGTAAGTGGATCCAGCATTCTCCAGACCAAACGACATGACTTTATAACAGAAGGTGCCCCAAGGCGTGATGAAGGTAGTCTTTTCCATATCATCGAGAGACATCTTAATCTGATTATAACCTGAAAACCCGTCCATGAAAGAGAACACAGAAAATTGAGAAGTATTGTCAACAAGCACATCTATATGAGGCAGAGGGAAGTCATCTTTAGGGTTGGCCCGATTCAATTCCCTGTAGTCTACACACATCCTAACTTTACCGTCTTTTTTAGGGACCGACACAATATTGGCAACCCAGGGAGGGTAACTAGTCACAACTAAGAATCCAACATCGAATTGCTTATGTACTTCCTCTTTGATTTTGATTGCCATATCAGGGCGTGTGCGTCTCAACTTTTGCTTCACTGACGGACAGTCTTCTCTCAAAGGCAGCTTGTGTACCACAATATCAGTATCTAAACCAGGCATATCTTGGTAAGACCAGGCGAAGACATCAACATATTCTTGAAGCATGGCAATTAGACGAGTCTTGATAGATTCCTCTGACGTGGCCCCAATCTTAACTTCTTTCTTGTCCTCTTCGGTACCCAGGTTTATCACTTCAATGGCCTCTTCATGCGGCTGAATCATCTTTTCCTCCCGTTTCAGTAATCTGGCTAACTCTTCAGGTAGTTTGCAATCTTCTTCACCTTCCTCATCGTCTTGGTAAATCGGATTATCAAAGTCATACTTAGCCATAGCAGGGTCGTCATTGATAAGGTCCGGTGAAGAGCACCTGCATGAATGATGATTCATGCAAGGCTTTAGAAAGAGTTTGAAAAAACATTTCCATCTTTTAAAACTTTTCTTTCTTTCTTGAAAAAAAGAAGCAAAAAATGAAAGACAAGGAACAACAAGGATGAATGAAAAACGTCAGCTTTATTAATGATTATGGTATTGTGTTAGGAACAAAAAAACCCTTACAATAAGCTACTATGCCCCGGGCAAGGCATATCGCTTGAGTACAGGAAAGACAAAAGCAAAAATCATTACTCTTCAAAGGAAGTGATTGAAATGAGCCTTTCAAATGACCAATTGTTAAGCTAAGTCTCTGGAGCACAAGGTCTGATCCACCAGTCCAAATCACAATCACTATCACCTGTGTCATCTTGCACTGCACTGATACTCCCATAATCAACCATTCATGCACTCGTGAAGGTAATAGGGCCTTGTCGACCTCTGGCACTCTGTTCAAATGATGACTTCCCAGGATGGTAGCCCACACTAAGCATATCCTTCTTTTCTGATACTTCTACTGGATTTCCCCAACCTTCTTGTATTCCTGATTCAACCACCTTCAAAGCCTGTTTGTAAGATGCTATGGAGACTCCCTTCTTTGACTCTTCGGAAGAAGCTGCTGATAAAGATGCCAATTCAGTCTTCAGGGACTCGAAAGCTTGACACGAAGTCTCAACTATCTCACTGTCCATCTCTACATACTTAAATGAAGCGAGATGACTGATAAAGATATCCTCTTCTCCACAGACTGTTACGATTTGCCCTTCCCAAACGAATTTCAATTTCTGATGAAGCGTGGACGATACTGCCCCTGCCGAATGTATCCAGGGCCTCCCTAGTAAATAACTATATGTAGGCTGTATGTCCATTACATAGAATGTGGCATTGAAAATTTGTGGACCTACTTTGATTGGTAAGTCTACTTCCCCAAACACTGATCTTCTCGATCCATCAAACGCTCGAACCACCAAGTCACTGGGCTTCAAAATAACTCTGTCGTAATCCAGCTTCATTAATGCCTTCTTGGGAAGAACATTTAGTGATGATCCAGTATCCACCAATACATGAGATAACATTGCACCTTTACACTCCAAGGAAATATGCAGTGCCTGATTGTGAGCACGACCCTCAAATGTTAGATCCATGTCAGTAAAACCCAATCCATGACTGACATTGACACTGGATACCACAGTTTCTAATTGGTTCACCGAGATATCCTGAGGTACATAGGCTTTGTTCAGGATCTTCAAGAGAGCTTTTCTATGAGAGTCAGAACACATTAACAGAGACAAGATGGAGATCTTTGATGGAGTCTGTTGCAAATGGTCCACGATTTTATAATCGCTCTTCTTGATGATTCTTAAAAACTCTTCAGCTTCTTTGTCAAATGTAATGTCAGGGTCAACCACAGGTGTGGGCTCATTAGCAGTTACTGGTTGCTTCCCTCTAGCTTTAGCTTGAGCTTCTGTAGTATCTTTGGGTGGTATTACACTGTTCCTTAGCGTCTCCGGCGTAAATAACCTTCCACTCCTAGTAAAGCCTCCTACTCCAACATTTTCTACTTGAGCAGGAGACATACTAGGTGTGGCCAAATCTTGCTTCTGGCTGTTGCAATACACTTCACCTCCGTAATGCCAAGGGATGACCTTATCACTTTGGTACACTACCGGCCCTACAGTAGTGATAGTTATTGGTGCCACTCTGGCATGAGGAGGAACTTGTGATGGATCATAGAAGATGGTTACCGTAGAAACTTCTTTTTCTTTTGCAACCTTGTCAAACTGTAGGACCCCTTCATCAATCATGCTCTGTATCCCCTTTTTCAACTGCTCACAACCATCAGGAGCTTCAACATACTCTGGACAATCATCTTTACAACCCGGAAAGATACCCTTCTGGGCCAAGCAAGCTTTGACAACACTCAACAGAGTTTGTAGGTCACTGACATCACACACCAAATTCAGATTCTCTCCGTCATCAATTGCCCCAACCGTACTTCCGTGAGGAGGCATGGGGTTTTGTATCACATTTGGAGTGGGAGCGAAGTTAATCGCTTTAGAATTTAACAAGTCTTGGACTACATACTTCAGGGTTTTGCAGTTTTCTGTGGTATGACCGGGGCTCCATAATAAAATTCGCATCGGCCGTTTGCATCATAACCTTCGGGGAGTTGCCCCGGTCTCGGAGGTTGTAAAGTTCTGAGCTGGATCATTTGGAGCCGGAGAAGATTCTTCAAGAGCTGTGAGTAAGACATATGTGGAGTTTCAAAATGCCTTTCTCTGGTCTTTTGAGAATAATAAGGATGGGGAACCCTCTGTTGCTGATAACCCTGTTGGCGTTGCTGTTGCGGTTGTTGAACCTATTGATTAGGTTGAGCTGAGATAGTGACAGGAGCCACTTGCTGATAAACACCTCTATTACTTTTGCTTATCTGTGCATGCACTGCCCCAATCTCTCCTTCCCTCCTCTTCATGAAAGGTTTCTTGACACCGGAAGCTGAAGAACCACCATTCTGGATCTTTCCCTGCTTAATCCAACTCTCTATCCTCTCACCAGTCAAGATAATATCTGAAAAACTGCTTGAAGAACACCCGAACAACCTTTCCATGAAATGTCCGAGAAGGGTATCCATGTGTAGGCTCATAATTTCGACACCATGAATTTAAGATATAAAGTCATTTTTTGCTAAAGAGATAGTCATCAGATAGGGGAAAGAAGAAGTGAAGATATTCAGAAGTTGTTGACAAGGCTAGATACTCAAGTATTTCGACAGGAGTACAAATAATGTTCCGGCAAACAAAGTTTGGAAACCTTTTTATAGTTTAGCATTTGACAAGATAGGTATGTTTTTCGACACTTCGACAAAAGAGAAGTTTTTGACAGAAGCATTGGTTTGTAAGGTTTGAGGAGTTTCTGTCTTCTTCGACATTTCGACAAACGAAGAGATGCAACACTTCGTCACAAAAGGGAAGAATTCAAATTTAAAAGTTGCAACCTTTGGCAGTTGGACGCGTGGAAGTTTCAGAAAAGAAGATTGCATGCAGGCTGACAATTGTCATTTAGTTAGAATTTTCCCGTTCTAGGCAGTTATTTTGTTTGTATATAAATAGGGTAGTTTGTTGTAGAATGGGTGTGTGAAAAACTTATACAATAATCCTGTAGAATACTCTAAGTACCCAGTGTGAGAGAAATGAGTCTGATATTTGGAACAATGTATGTGTTGAACACCACTTTCTTTCAAGTTATTTAAATTATTAGTTTTGTTTCATCAAATTACTTTACTTTCAGTCTCTTTACTTTCCTGCAAATTTTATACTCTTTTTGCCATTTTCTTACTTTTGTTCAACTTTCACTTTATTTTACTTTTACATTCAAAACATTCAATACTTTTACATCGTTAACAAAACAAACCACAAACGATTAACAACACTAAGAGTAGTTCGACAACCAATTGCACATGTGTCCTAGGACTTGTTTGGTTGGTCCTGCAAGTAACCCAGTTTTCTAAGAGATTGGTTAACCAGAGGTTGTTTGTCAGAAATCATAGCGAACAAATTGGCACACCCGGTGGGACGAGTGCAATTAACAAATTAATACGAATCCTCTTAGTTAGAAAGTTCCTTGCTGCGTTGTATGATTCTTAGAAGCGGTAAGTTAGCCGTAACCGACGTAGAAAGACCAAAAAGAACAAGAGGAAGAAAGATGGCTAACCTGCCAAATACTTCAAACAATCCTAACGAAACCATTCCAGTTTCCAATCCTACCCCTTCGTCAGAAGGAGGTGCAGGTTCTGGCCCTGTTTTAAAACAGATTAGGCCTCCATCAGTGGATTCGATACCAGCGGGTTCATGATCCCAAAATGCGCCTAGTTCTTCCACCATGGGGCACTCAATGCCCATGGGAACGCCTCCTCCTGGAGGAAATACCTTTAGGACATTTATTAATTATTCCATGCCCATGTCTGGGAGAGAACAACCATATGGAATGCCAACTTCAATGATGGCAAACTTACATAATTCATCACCATTATTTTCTGATGCTATGGTCCAAATGTTTTCACCATTACAAGGGTCAGGATATGGTGGAAATGGGAGTAGATTATATCAGATTCCACCAGGATTCCAAATGCCAACTATTACGAACCATTATGCGCAAGTAATTCGTCAACAGATGGATGAAAGTAACCATGATATGGTGCAGGCATTAACACAACAAATGGGGGAAGTGTTCAACCCTTTAATACAAAACACTACCCAAACAAACCAGATATTAGCAGAACAAATGGCACGCATTGCTAATTTTTTTGGAGTCCCTCAAACACAACAAAGGATGCTAATGAATCAAAATCCTGCTAATAGGCCTGTCGAAGAAGAGCTTACTATAAACCAAAAGCCATTGGGAAATCCTCAGGAAAATCCTAGGGGCCAAGAGGTAGTAGTCGAACAACCTCATATAGAAAACCCCATTCGACAGGAACCTAGGAGAATAATAGTCCAAAGAGACCAAAACGCTGATGAAATATTGCAGCAGAGAATGCGTTGTAACAATCTGCCTGTCGAAAATAACATTGCAACCATGGTCGACAGAATAATGGCGCAAAATGGAGTAAACGTAGGATTACAGAGGCCTAGTTATACTTCCCCTTTGTTTGAATATGTTTTGCAACAAGAATTACCACCAAGGTGGAAAGTCCCCAAATTTACCAAATTCTCAGGGGATACAAGTGAGTCCACCATAGAACACATAGCGCGTTATTTGATAGAGGCAGGAGAGATTGCTAATAATGAGAACTTAAGAATGAAATATTTTCCAAGTTCTTTGACAAAAAATGCTTTCACTTGGTTCACTACTTTGCCTGCAACTTCAATATTTACATGGACCCAATTGGAAAGGTTGTTCCACGAACAATTCTATATGGGGCAAACTAAGATAAGTTTGAAAGAATTAGCAAGTGTCAAAAGAAAATTCTCTGAACCTATAGATGATTATCTGAATATGTTTAGATTGTTGAAGGCTAGATGTTTTACACAAGTGCCAGAACAAGAATTAGTCGAAATGGCTGCAGGGGGTCTGGATTATTCCATAAGGAAAAAATTAGACACCCAGTACTTAAGAGACATGGCACAACTAGCAGATAGAGTAAGGCAAATAGAAAGGCTAAAGACTGAGAAATTTAGATCAAATAAAAACAAGAAGGAAAGAGTGGCCTATGTAGGGATAGTTCAAGACGAAGATTATGACGAAAACGAATCCGTCATTTTCGACCATCAAGAAATTGATCTGGCAGAACTAAAACAAGACCCTCCATATTCCTGTAAAGTTTTAGCTCCGTCGAATGGAAAGAATCCAGTCGAAATTGAAAGGAATGATAGGTTCCCTAAAAGAACTTACACATTAGACATCACCAAATGTGATGAAATTTTCGAATTACTAGTTAAAGATGGTTAATTGATAAAACCAGCAGGCACTAAAGAGCCTCCTGTAGACCAACAGAAAAAGAGAGGTTTTTGCAAATACCATAATTTTTTGGGTCATAAAACTTCTCAATGTTACCTTTTTAGGGATCTTGTCCAGAATGCAATCCAGAACGAAAGGTTGAAATTTGGAGACAAAGCTAAGCAACAGATGAGGATTGACTCCAATCCCATGCAGGTTGTGGAGGCCAACTATGCTGAACCAGAAATGGTGAATGTGGTCGAAATGGAAGTAATGTCTGAGGAAAGTTTTGAAATGGTAGAAGCTATTGAGGGCTTCGACACCAACTTCACCATGATAGAGGCTGCTGAGGGCTTCGACACCCATGTAAACATGGTGGAGGGGGCTGATGACCTCACTGACCAGGCTGAGGAAGAAGAAGTCAAAGCTACTGAAGGCTTCGACAGAGAGAACGCAATTGAAGCTACTGAAGGCTTCGACGGAGGAAACACAGTCAAAGTTAGTAAAAGTTTCGACAAGAAGAATTACAACAGAGATACTGAGCATGGAGTGGTCTACGACACTCTGGGGGAGCCCAGTGGAAAGTTTGACTTCATGGTGAAGTATTCTGCATCACCAAGCTCTAAAACTGACATCAGCAAAATCAAACCCACAGGATGGGGAGATTTTTTCAGAAATGATGATGAGGAAGCAGATAACAAAGCCCTCATTACCCAAAAAGAGGCCACTGAAGGCCTTAGTCATGACAAGATCAAGGAGGCAGAGACTACTGACAATGTCCACATTGTCAAACCAATAAATAAAAGCACAACCAGGATTAAAGAAGATTCTGCTGAAGGTGTTGTGCAGCCCACCCCTCATGGAATTCTGCGCAGAACAATGGAAGACCCAAAAGAAAAGCCAGTTGCACAATGTTGCAAGTACATCCATAAAGGCTTACACCCAAAAAGCAGTGTGAATCAGTTAAAAGAGAATATCCCTGAGGAAATGATGCTAGTCGAAAAAATGAACAAACTAAAGATTACAAGTGAGCAGAATGCAGAGATTCATATGGTAGAAGTCACTCAGAAAATACGACCAGACACCAACAAAAAGAACCATCAAGAGGAGCATCAGAAGTTGGTTTATCCAAAAGAGGATGAAAGTCTTGTCGAATTCATCCAGAGGTGCCAGAAAAAGAATGCAGAGGTCATGCTTTGTCCAAGGTGCAGCGCTGTGTTCGACAGGAAAGCAGCCAACAACTTGGAAGCAGTAGAGAAGACCAAAAAGAGAGGAAACTGGGGAGCAGTCCCACCATTCAGAAATGGGAGGTTTGACCCAAGAAGAAGGGAGCATCATAACCAAGGAATGGGAGAAAGGCGTTATAGCACCTATAAACCATCCAACAAGCCGAATGATGACAAGTGGGTCCAGCCTATAAGGGATGCCCAAGGTCAGAAGAGGTGGAAATTTTTTGAAGTAAATAGGGGTGCCTCAATAGAAGCAAAGAAGGAAGTAGAAAAAACAAAGCCGAAATACGTCTCTGAAAATTACAAGGGGAAGAACCCCATGTCAAGGTCCCAATGGAGGAGGTTTCAAAGGCAGAAGAGAGCTGAAAAAGAAACTGCAGAATAGAACATGGATGGTAAGAATAAAGCTGAGTCAAGCAAGTGTGTGCAGGCAATAAGCAAAGGAGAATCTCTGGCAAAAGAAGAGCCTCCTCAGAAAAATAAATCTAGTAACGTAACAGAAATGCTGAAAACTAACAACAAAATGCCAAAAGACGAAGAAGTTACTGATGACTTCAAGTCAGAATCTGATGCGTCCTTCGACGGAACATGCAATATGGTTTCGGTATTGCCTAGAGATTACGACAGGACAATGGAAGTGGAGGACGAAGAGGATGATATGGCAGATGACAGCATAGGGCTTAAGCCGGTGTGTTACTACGTGATGAATAATGGTTGTGTCGAAGAGCAAAATGCGTTCTTTGAAAAGCCAGACGATGCAATGAAGGCCCATTTGAAACCCTTGTTTATAAAAGGGAAAGTAGAGAACGTGGGTGTGAACAAGATCCTAATAGATGGAGGAGCAGCTGTCAATCTAATCCTTCATTATATGATAAAGAGGATTGGAAAGGATGACTCAGACACCAAACCCCACAACATGGTGTTGTCTAACTATGAAGGTAAGGTAGGAACAACATTGGGGGTGATACAATTGAACCTAACTGTAGGAACCATTACCAGGCCTACAATGTTTGTGGTGATAACATCAAAAGCAAACTACAATCTGCTGTTGGGAAGGGAGTGGATCCATGGAATTGGGGCTGTACCATCATCCATGCATCAGAGGATAGCAATTTGGAGGCCATATGGGATCGTCGAAAACATAGAGGCAGACCAAAGTTACTTCATGGCTGGCGTGAACAATGTCACTAGTCGTAACTTCGACAAGAACTTGGATCACATAGCACCTTGCAACCCTGCTGGTTTCGACTTAACAGCCTCCGACAATGCATACTGTTCCATGTATCTCCACCCTACGCATGGATTCCAGTGGGACAAAGAAATAATTGGAGAGACAAATTACACTTGGGGAACCACTCATGTCAATCCAACTGGGTGGGGAAGTGAATTTAGTGAAAATGACTGAAGCATCAACAATAGAAAGGATTACGGCTTATATAGCCGAAAATCAACTCAAAGCGGCCCTTGAGGCCGAAGTAAAAAATATGGCTATTAAAGCCAACACACAAACTGTCGAAGAACAACATCCTCAAGAAAATATTGGGGAACAATGTGCAAAACAAAGTATTGAAGAAAACTCTAATGGCGAATGGCAGAATCAAAGGCTTGACGCCATTTATGATGACGAACCCCTGGGGTTTGAAAAGGATCCAGCCCCAATCAATATGAAAATGGTGGCACAAGATCCCTTAGAAGAAATCAATCTAGGACTGGGGGCAGAGAAAAGGCCAACTTACATCAGTGCCAGGATGGATCCTCAGTTCAGAGTCGAAATAATCCAATTGCTGAATGAGTTTAAAGACTGCTTCGCATGGGATTATGACTAAATGCCTGGTTTAGACAGGAACTTGGTCGAATTGAAGTTGCCAATATTGGAAGGAAAAAAGCCAATAAAGAAAAATCCCAGACGCTTCGCACCAGAAATCCTGTCGAAAATTAAAGAGGAAGTTGAAAGACTTCTAAAATTCAAGTTCATCCGTACAACGAGGTATGTCGAATGGATTGCTAATATCGTTCCTGTGATTAAGAAAAATGGCAAGCTTATGGTGTGCATTGATTTTAGAGATTTAAACTCAGCTACCCCTAAGGATGAATATCCTATGCCAGTAGCAAAAATACTTATAGATTCTGCAGCAGGCCATGAGTATTTGAGCATGCTTGATGGATACTCTGGTTATAATCAGATCTTTATTGCTGAAGAAGATGTTCCAAAGACAACTTTTCGTTGTCCAGGGGCAATAGGAACATATGAGTGGGTAGTCATGCCCTTTGGTTTAAAGAATGCTGGGGCCACTTACCAAAGGGCAATGAATTCTATTTTTCATGATTTCATTGAAACATTTATGCAAATTTATATAGATGATATTGTGATTAAGTCTGTCTCAGGTTCAAACCATATTGACCATCTTCGACAATCCTTTGAAAGGATGAGGAAGTTTGGTTTAAAAATGAATCCCCTTAAATGTGCTTTTGGTGTGCAGGCGGGTGATTTCTTAGGTTTTGTGGTCCACAAGAAAGGGATTGAAATTAATGAGAACAAAGCCAAAGCCATAATGGAAGCGAAAGTGCCATCGACAAAGAAGGAATTGCAGTCTCTACTAGGGAAAATTAACTTTCTTAGAAGATTCATCTCCAACCTTAGTGGAAAAACACAGGCTTTCTCGCCTCTACTTCGACTGAAGAAGGAAGATTTCACTTGGGGGCAAGAACAACAAGATGCTTTCAACAAAATCAAAGAGTATCTGGCCAGTCCTCCAGTTCTAATGTCTCCTTGTCGAAAAAGAAGTATGAGGCTTTACATCTCAGCATCTGACAGAACATTGGGAAGCATGCTTTGTTAGGAAGATGAATATGGCGTCGAAAGGGCCATCTATTATCTCAGCAGAGTCTTAAATGATGCTGAAACTAGATATAGTATAATAGAAAAATTATGTTTATGTGTATATTTCTCTTGTACAAAGCTAAAGCATTATATAAAACCCATTGATGTATATATATCCTCTCATTTCGACGTAATAAAACACATGTTGTCTAAATCCATTCTACATAGTCGAATTGGAAAATGGGCCTTGGCCTTAACTGAATATTCTTTAAAGTATATGCCTCTAAAAGCTGTCAAAGGACAAGTGGTTGCTGACTTTATAATTGACCACTCCACAATTGAAAGTGAAATAAAATATGTCGAAATAGAACCCTGGAGATTATATTTCGACGGTTCTAGTCACAAGAATGGAACTGGTGTTGGGGTGTTGATCATTTCTCCCAATAAAATTCCAACAAAGTTCAAGTACAAAGTAGAGGGCTTGTGTTCAAATAATGAAGCAGAATATGAGGCTTTGATTGCTGGACTTGAAATATTGTTGGAATTGAGGGCAACAAGGGTCGAAATAATGGGTGACTCTGAGTTGGTAATAAAACAATTGACAAAAGAATACAAATGTCAAAGAAAATTTGATCATGTACTTTGTAATAGCCAATAGACTCCTCAAGAATTTCGACAGTGCAGCCTTTAAACACATTCCTAGATTAGAAAATCAGGAAGCAAATGACTTGGCTCAACTGGCATCAGGCTACAAGGTGTCGAAAGAAAACCTGGAGAGAGCTGTCGAAGTAAGAGGAAAAGTATTATCCCCTAGATTGTCCCCATCAGATTTGGAAACCATAAGACTGGGTTATGGTGATGAAGAAAATTTTGAAATTTTTAATGTTGATGATCCAGAGATTGGAGATTGGAGAAAACCTATTAAGGATTATTTACAAAACCCAAACCAGACAGTCGAAAGAAAGATAAAGTATAGAGCTTTAAGCTATGTACTCTTTGGAAATGAGCTATTTAAAAAGACTGCAGAAGGAGTCTTACTAAAATTCTTAGGTGAGACTGAAGCTTATATAGCTTTGTCAAACGTGCATAGTGGTGCATGTGGTGCACACAAGGCAGGTCACAAGATGAAATGGTTACTATTTCGACAAGGGATGTATTGGCCAACAATGTTAAAGGACTGTGTCGAATTTGCAAAAGGATGTCAAGAATGCCAAATTCATGCAGGCATACCTCATGTGCCTGCAAATGAGTTACACTCTATTATAAAGCCTTGGCCATTCAGAGGTTGGGCTTTAGATTTGGTTGGGGAAATTCGACCAGCTTCTTCAAAGGGGCAAAAATACATTTTGGTTGGAATAGACTATTTCACTAAGTGGATTGAAGCTATACCACTGACGAATGTAGATCAGGAGGCATTTATAGAATTCATCCAGAAACACATAATTTATAGGTTTGGAATACCAGAAACCATAACCACTGATCAAGGATCTGTGTTTACTGGAAAAAACATGCAGGCATTTGCAAAAGAGACAGGTTTTAAGCTATTGACTTCGACACCCTATTATGCTCAAGCAAATGGACAGGTCGAAGTAGCCAACAAAGTTGTGATAAATCTGATAAAAAAGCATGTGGGTAAAAAACCTAGGAATTGGCACAAGACTTTAGATCAAATCCTTTGGGCTTGTTGAACGTCTCCTAAAGAGGCAACTAATTCTACCCCATTTAAGTTAACTTATGGACATGATGCAGTATTACCAGTTGAAATCTATTTACAATCAATACGAATTCAAAGGCATCATGAAATTCCATCTGAGACTTATTGGAGTATGATGATGGATGAGTTAGTTGATTTAGATGAGGAGAGGTTGCGTGCTTTAGAGTTGATAAAAAGGCAGAAAGAAAGAGTCGAAAAGTTTTACAATAAGAAAGTAAAATTTAAAGCCTTTTTAGTTGGTGATCTGGTTTGGAAAGTGATTTTGCCCATGGAAAAGAAAGATAGATTGATGGGAAAATGGTCTCCTAAATGGGAAGGACCTTTCCAAAATTTAAGAGTTTTTTCAAATGGCGCATATGAAGTCGAAGAAATGGAAAAAGATAAAAGAATACTGAAAATAAATGGCAAATATTTGAAAAAATATAAGGCAACATTGCAAGAAATAAAGATAGAAATGGAATAAAATTGCAAAAAAAAACTTGTCTTCGCCAACAGATGGCGTGAGTGACATTACATATAAAAAGTCTGGAAAGGCTGCCAAAGAAGAACAAATACAAAAAAAAATATTTCTATTACAAACTACTGTTGAAGAAAAGTTTCTTTGAGTTCGTCAAATTTCTTCTGTTGAAGTTGAATTCGACGTTCACAGAGGCTTTTACTAACAGACAGTTCGTCAATTTCTCTGTTGAGTTGTTGGGCTGTTTCTGCATGTTGAAGCCCCTTCTGAAGCTCTTTGTCAATTTCCTCTTGGTTGGGTTGTTGAAGGCTGGCTTGACGTTCCTTCTCTTGAAGAATCTTCTTCTGGAGTTCGACAATCTGAGCCTGATAAGTCTGGATTTTACTTTCGCATTCAGCAGCAGCTTTGGAGTAGTCTTCAAAAAGTCTGTTTAGCTCTGAGATTCTTTCAGTCGAAGAAGCTACAACATTCCACTCTGAGACTTGTTTTTCAGATTTAGTTGTGATGCTCTGAGAAAACTCTTTTTGGCGAAGTAAGTCATCACTCACCGAGTCAATTATAGACATCAAATCCATTACCAGACGACTTTCCTCATTAGAAGCCTCCAAGAGATTGGCCTGTTTTAGAAGTTTCTTCAGATTATATTGTGCAGAGGGATTTTCGGGCCGAGCTTTAAATAAGTCTACCCCAAGGATTTTGGCCTTAATCTCAGCCATGACAACACTAATTGGTTGAACTTCAGAGGTAGCTCCAGAAGTTGTCGAGCTGCTGTGGGAAGAATCCTGAAAGGTGTACCTAGAGCTGAGTAGGGCCTTCAGATATTCCAGAGGTTTTCTTACTTTCAGGCTCTCAATTTCTTCATGATACAAGCTTGTCGAACCCGTGTTTAGAGGAGTTTCTGTTGGAGTAGGAATAGCTTGGGCACTTCCTCCAGGGTGCAGGCTTGTATCTGGATGCTTCGACGTATCTGTTTCTTCTTCGACAGCCTCCTTGTCAGCTTCTACTATATTAATTGGCCCTTGTAATTGTGCATCTTGATCTTGAGCAGTTTTTTCTTCCACAGAGAACTCTGGGCGAATAGGGGAATTGTTGTCGGAGGATTCTGGGTCACTGATGTCGAAGTCACTGAAGGTCTGAGGGCCATAAGCACCAGCATCTGGAGTGGTTTCTTCCAGAAGTCGTTCAGCCAAAGTCTTCTCAAAATCAGAAGGGATAAGCTCTTCCTGGACTTTGGAAGTCTCTTCGACATCAAGGTTAACCTGAAGTCAACAGAAAAGGAAAATTAAAAGAAGAAACAATGCAGTTAAAACTACGAATATTGTCAGTCGAAAATAGAAATACCTGAGGAATCTCAGTATGAGTGTCTGAATCCCCACTCTTCTCACTTCTTGAAGGAATCTTAGTGATTGGACTGGTAGGGGGAGTTCTTCTGTTGACAATGGATCTCTGGGATGCCACTGTTTTTATTCTCATGCCCTTGTTCCTTTTGAGAGGTTGTGGCTCAGGAGATTCATCTTCAGATTCTTCGACACTCACCTCTTTCTTTTCTTGTTTTCTTTTGGTGGTTGGTGTGCGAGTTACCTGAGGTGTGCAAAAAAGAAATGTGTTCAGTATTAAAAGTATTATAATTTATACAAAAGGAAAAGGTGGGATGCCTTTGTGTGTCGAAACCTTTTTAGCAGCTGCAGGTGATTTTTCGACCTGTTTGGAAGAGGTCCCTTCGCCAGGGGTTTTCCTGCTAGTTATTTTAACAGCTGAAAGAAAAGAAAATGAGTGAACATGGATATAAAACATATAAAGAGTTAGAAATAAGAAGAGGGTTGTATTTCTTCGACACCTTCAAGAATAGGAGATTCCACGCTAACGTGTTCTATTCCAATATGAAGGTGCCCTGGGAAGCTGCCCAAATGATACTTCGTCGAAACCACACGTTCAGCAAGTTTTTTGCTAGACTCGCGAAGCAGCTTTAAGTCAGACCCACACACAAACCAATCTAGGAATGGAGGGCACAAGGCCACACCAAATTCTGCAGAAGGAAGTGGGGGAAACCTTGGAGGAAATGAGGTGTAATCAAAATTGTAGCGTGCATGTGATGGAATATATGGAGGCAACTCCAACTTATCCATTTTTTCTGAAAATTTTTGTTTTAAAGTCACTGCTGCTTTGCCTATGGTTCGACGAAGATCATTTGGCCTGTAGATAGTTTCAAAATATTTTTGAAATTTTTGAATTTCTTTGATATGTTTATCCGTACCTTTCTTCTTTTTATCCTGCACAAAAGCAAAGGCATTCGTCAGGAGTGTGTTGAAAGTTGTTACGTCAAAGAATTTATTAAGGTAGTACTCTTTCCACCAGACGTCGAAGTCTTCAGTGCACAAGTGGTTTGGTCGAAATATTGCAGGGTGGACCTCCAAGGATGCGTCGAAGAATTTGTGATACAATTCTAAACTTTTTTCGAAATTATGAAAGGAATTGTAGAACAAGATGGAACCTTTCTTGGGATAGATGGGTTTTGTTTTCGTCTGGATTAACCCAAATTGTCTAGCCACCAGGTTGGGTTGATAGACAATAAGGGAAACCTTAGTGTTATTGAGGCTGTGATGGGAAAAGAGATGTCTTGGTATGAGGAATGATTCCCAGATGGATATGTAGGAATCCTCTTCCTTTTGGTTTTCTACGGGGAGCTGTCTAGTGAACCATTTAGGACCCACAGTCATGTTGGCGAAGGGTGCCATGGATGGTGTGAATTTGTAACGTTTTGCAAACATCATCACATAGCTGGTGAAGGCTTGTCGAAGGCTTATCCCTTCGTCAGTGGGTGTTAGTTGGACTAGCCTAGGCCATTCGACACGCCTTTATTTTACTTCCTCTTCGTCAACTGGTCTCTTTATGGGGATGCAGGTTTCGAAGGTGGCATTCAGCCACAGTTGTAGAAGCCAGAAAGGGCCTGTTAGGCTGATGGTTCCTTTCTCCTTGATGGTTTTCAAGTTGCTTACGCTCTCACTTAGAGACTCATACAGGTTTTCCAGAAGAATTTCACTTAGACAAAATGCAACCCCAGCATGAAGTTGGTTGGAAATAGTGATGTAACTTCTGGCTACTTTGAGGGATCTGGTGCAGAAGACAAACTTTGCTAACCACAGAGTGAGGAAAGCTACATGTTCTCTGTCGGAAACCTCTTCAGTATCTTTGCCTTGATGATGTGCAATAAATAAGGAATAACCAGCATGCTTCGTGTCGAATCCTATAGGGTCTTTGTTTAGATGTTCAGGATTGAAGATTTTGCCTATAGGACTAAGGCTTGTAATGGTTGCTATGTCGAAGAGGGTTGGGGTAACCATCCCACAGGGGAGGTGGAAGTTGTTGTAAGTGTTGTCCCAAAAGTATAGGGAAGCCAGCAACATGTTCTGGCAGTAACGTGGGCCTTCTTTCGACAATTGAATCAGGTCATAGATACCTGTTTTCTTCCAGAATTTTCCCTTAGCTTTTTCGACTCTACTAAGCCAGGCTAGATAATCTGTAGGATCTTTTGTTAAGGGAGGGCTCCTAAAGATCCTATTTTGATTTAAATACGACAAATCTAAGTCTGTCGAAGCTAAAGGGGTTTCAGGTTTTTTAGAGGATGTTTCAGTGGGTTGAGGATTCTTACTGGCACCTATTGGTTTAGAGGCAGAATAAGAAGGGTAAAAGTCCTTTAAACGATTTTGATCAGCATTAGGGTCAGAAAGTGGACCTAACATTGCTTGGTGAACCCCAGAAATTAAAACAGGAATCAGTACCTAGGATCAGTAGATGTTGGCTTTCTCCCTCTCATTTGGGGGTTCTGGAATGTACTGTTGCTGGTTTACTTGTATTGGCCCAGATAGTGTGTGAGCAGGAGGAAGATCAGTGGTCTTTTTTGCTTTCTTAGCACTGCGATCAGCAACATTCTTTGGGGGTGCCATTGTTAAGTGAAGATCAGAGCTGGAGTAACATAAGGTTTAATGGAGTTAAAGTGGAGATTTTTTGTGTGGTAAAGAAGAAAGAGTCTGAGAGTGAAAAAGGTGAAAAGATTTGGAAGATGGTATTTATAGGAAGAAGATGACAGAATATAAAAAGTAAATGAAAAAGAAAAAAACGTTTCAGTTTGGTCATGGGAGACGTGCCTTCTTGATCAACGGTGATGATCAAAAAGTGACGGTTGGTGGGAACCCATGATTAGCTAGGTTGTAGGGTTATGGAAGGTTGTGTATAAACGTGGGCTAGATGAGACGTTTTTCAGAAAGGTGAAATCATGGTGTTTTCTTGGGACTCAACAAAATCACTTTACAATTAATGAAACTGACATGGTGTCAGAAGTCATTTCGACAGCAAAGGATGCTTTCTCTAGAGTTAGTCGAAACATCTTTGCTGGGGGGAAATTTGTAGGCTCATAATTTCGACACCATGAATTTAAGATATAAAGTCATTTTTTGCTAAAGAGATAGTCATCAGATAGGGGAAAGAAGAAGTGAAGATATTCAGAAGTTGTTGACAAGGCTAGATACTCAAGTATTTCGACAGGAGTACAAATAATGTTCCGGCAAACAAAGTTTGGAAACCTTTTTATAGTTTAGTATTTGACAAGATAGGTATGTTTTTCGACACTTCGACAAAAGAGAAGTTTTTGACAGAAGCATTGGTTTGTAAGGTTTGAGGAGTTTCTGTCTTTTTCGACATTTCGACAAACGAAGAGATGCAACACTTCGTCACAAAAGGGAAGAATTCAAATTTAAAAGTTGCAACCTTTGGCAGTTGGACGCGTGGAAGTTTCAGAAAAGAAGATTGCATGCAGGCTGACAATTGTCATTTAGTTAGAATTTTCCCGTTCTAGGCAGTTATTTTGTTTGTATATAAATAGGGTAGTTTGTTGTAGAATGGGTGTGTGAAAAACTTATACAATAATCCTGTAGAATACTCTAAGTACCCAGTGTGAGAGAAATGAGTCTGATATTTGGAACAATGTATGTGTTGAACACCACTTTCTTTCAAGTTATTTAAATTATTAGTTTTGTTTCATCAAATTACTTTACTTTCAGTCTCTTTACTTTCCTGCAAATTTTATACTCTTTTTGCCATTTTCTTACTTTTGTTCAACTTTCACTTTATTTTACTTTTACATTCAAAACATTCAATACTTTTACATCGTTAACAAAACAAACCACAAACGATTAACAACACTAAGAGTAGTTCGACAACCAATTGCACATGTGTCCTAGGACTTGTTTGGTTGGTCCTGCAAGTAACCTAGTTTTCTAAGAGATTGGTTAACCAGAGGTTGTTTGTCAGAAATCATAGCGAACAAATTGGCACACCCGGTGGGACGAGTGCAATTAACAAATTAATACGAATCCTCTTAGTTAGAAAGTTCCTTGCTGCGTTGTATGATTCTTAGAAGCGGTAAGTTAGCCGTAACCGACGTAGAAAGACCAAAAAGAACAAGAGGAAGAAAGATGGCTAACCTGCCAAATACTTCAAACAATCCTAACGAAACCATTCCAGTTTCCAATCCTACCCCTTCGTCAGAAGGAGGTGCAGGTTCTGGCCCTGTTTTAAAACAGATTAGGCCTCCATCAGTGGATTCGATACCAGCGGGTTCATGATCCCAAAATGCGCCTAGTTCTTCCACCATGGGGCACTCAATGCCCATGGGAACGCCTCCTCCTGGAGGAAATACCTTTAGGACATTTATTAATTATTCCATGCCCATGTCTGGGAGAGAACAACCATATGGAATGCCAACTTCAATGATGGCAAACTTACATAATTCATCACCATTATTTTCTGATGCTATGGTCCAAATGTTTTCACCATTACAAGGGTCAGGATATGGTGGAAATGGGAGTAGATTATATCAGATTCCACCAGGATTCCAAATGCCAACTATTACGAACCATTATGCGCAAGTAATTCGTCAACAGATGGATGAAAGTAACCATGATATGGTGCAGGCATTAACACAACAAATGGGGGAAGTGTTCAACCCTTTAATACAAAACACTACCCAAACAAACCAGATATTAGCAGAACAAATGGCACGCATTGCTAATTTTTTTGGAGTCCCTCAAACACAACAAAGGATGCTAATGAATCAAAATCCTGCTAATAGGCCTGTCGAAGAAGAGCTTACTATAAACCAAAAGCCATTGGGAAATCCTCAGGAAAATCCTAGGGGCCAAGAGGTAGTAGTCGAACAACCTCATATAGAAAACCCCATTCGACAGGAACCTAGGAGAATAATAGTCCAAAGAGACCAAAACGCTGATGAAATATTGCAGCAGAGAATGCGTTGTAACAATCTGCCTGTCGAAAATAACATTGCAACCATGGTCGACAGAATAATGGCGCAAAATGGAGTAAACGTAGGATTACAGAGGCCTAGTTATACTTCCCCTTTGTTTGAATATGTTTTGCAACAAGAATTACCACCAAGGTGGAAAGTCCCCAAATTTACCAAATTCTCAGGGGATACAAGTGAGTCCACCATAGAACACATAGCGCGTTATTTGATAGAGGCAGGAGAGATTGCTAATAATGAGAACTTAAGAATGAAATATTTTCCAAGTTCTTTGACAAAAAATGCTTTCACTTGGTTCACTACTTTGCCTGCAACTTCAATATTTACATGGACCCAATTGGAAAGGTTGTTCCACGAACAATTCTATATGGGGCAAACTAAGATAAGTTTGAAAGAATTAGCAAGTGTCAAAAGAAAATTCTCTGAACCTATAGATGATTATCTGAATATGTTTAGATTGTTGAAGGCTAGATGTTTTACACAAGTGCCAGAACAAGAATTAGTCGAAATGGCTGCAGGGGGTCTGGATTATTCCATAAGGAAAAAATTAGACACCCAGTACTTAAGAGACATGGCACAACTAGCAGATAGAGTAAGGCAAATAGAAAGGCTAAAGACTGAGAAATTTAGATCAAATAAAAACAAGAAGGAAAGAGTGGCCTATGTAGGGATAGTTCAAGACGAAGATTATGACGAAAACGAATCCGTCATTTTCGACCAGCAAGAAATTGATCTGGCAGAACTAAAACAAGACCCTCCATATTCCTGTAAAGTTTTAGCTCCGTCGAATGGAAAGAATCCAGTCGAAATTGAAAGGAATGATAGGTTCCCTAAAAGAACTTACACATTCGACATCACCAAATGTGATGAAATTTTCGAATTACTAGTTAAAGATGGTTAATTGATAAAACCAGCAGGCACTAAAGAGCCTCCTGTAGACCAACAGAAAAAGAGAGGTTTTTGCAAATACCATAATTTTTTGGGTCATAAAACTTCTCAATGTTACCTTTTTAGGGATCTTGTCCAGAATGCAATCCAGAACGAAAGGTTGAAATTTGGAGACAAAGCTAAGCAACAGATGAGGATTGACTCCAATCCCATGCAGGTTGTGGAGGCCAACTATGCTGAACCAGAAATGGTGAATGTGGTCGAAATGGAAGTAATGTCTGAGGAAAGTTTTGAAATGGTAGAAGCTATTGAGGGCTTCGACACCAACTTCACCATGATAGAGGCTGCTGAGGGCTTCGACACCCATGTAAACATGGTGGAGGGGGCTGATGACCTCACTGACCAGGCTGAGGAAGAAGAAGTCAAAGCTACTGAAGGCTTCGACAGAGAGAACGCAATTGAAGCTACTGAAGGCTTCGACGGAGGAAACACAGTCAAAGTTAGTAAAAGTTTCGACAAGAAGAATTACAACAGAGATACTGAGCATGGAGTGGTCTGCGACACTCTGGGGGAGCCCAGTGGAAAGTTTGACTTCATGGTGAAGTATTCTGCATCACCAAGCTCTAAAACTGACATCAGCAAAATCAAACCCACAGGATGGGGAGATTTTTTCAGAAATGATGATGAGGAAGCAGATAACAAAGCCCTCATTACCCAAAAAGAGGCCACTGAAGGCCTTAGTCATGACAAGATCAAGGAGGCAGAGACTACTGACAATGTCCACATTGTCAAACCAATAAATAAAAGCACAACCAGGATTAAAGAAGATTCTGCTGAAGGTGTTGTGCAGCCCACCCCTCATGGAATTCTGCGCAGAACAATGGAAGACCCAAAAGAAAAGCCAGTTGCACAATGTTGCAAGTACATCCATAAAGGCTTACACCCAAAAAGCAGTGTGAATCAGTTAAAAGAGAATATCCCTGAGGAAATGATGCTAGTCGAAAAAATGAACAAACTAAAGATTACAAGTGAGCAGAATGCAGAGATTCATATGGTAGAAGTCACTCAGAAAATACGACCAGACACCAACAAAAAGAACCATCAAGAGGAGCATCAGAAGTTGGTTTATCCAAAAGAGGATGAAAGTCTTGTCGAATTCATCCAGAGGTGCCAGAAAAAGAATGCAGAGGTCATGCTTTGTCCAAGGTGCAGCGCTGTGTTCGACAGGAAAACAGCCAACAACTTGGAAGCAGTAGAGAAGACCAAAAAGAGAGGAAACTGGGGAGCAGTCCCACCATTCAGAAATGGGAGGTTTGACCCAAGAAGAAGGGAGCATCATAACCAAGGAATGGGAGAAAGGCGTTATAGCACCTATAAACCATCCAACAAGCCGAATGATGACAAGTGGGTCCAGCCTATAAGGGATGCCCAAGGTCAGAAGAGGTGGAAAAGTTTTGAAGTAAATAGGGGTGCCTCAATAGAAGCAAAGAAGGAAGTAGAAAAAACAAAGCCGAAATACGTCTCTGAAAATTACAAGGGGAAGAACCCCATGTCAAGGTCCCAATGGAGGAGGTTTCAAAGGCAGAAGAGAGCTGAAAAAGAAACTGCAGAATAGAACATGGATGGTAAGAATAAAGCTGAGTCAAGCAAGTGTGTGCAGGCAATAAGCAAAGGAGAATCTCTGGCAAAAGAAGAGCCTCCTCAGAAAAATAAATCTAGTAACGTAACAGAAATGCTGAAAACTAACAAAAAAATGCCAAAAGACGAAGAAGTTACTGATGACTTCAAGTCAAAATCTGATGCGTCCTTCGACGGAACATGCAATATGGTTTCGGTATTGCCTAGAGACTACGACAGGACAATGGAAGTGGAGGACGAAGAAGATGATATGGCAGATGACAGCATAGGGCTTAAGCCGGTGTGTTACTACGTGATGAATAATGGTTGTGTCGAAGAGCAAAATGCGTTCTTTGAAAAGCCAGACGATGCAATGAAGGCCCATTTGAAACCCTTGTTTATAAAAGGGAAAGTAGAGAACGTGGGTGTGAACAAGATCCTAATAGATGGAGGAGCAGCTGTCAATCTAATCCTTCATTATATGATAAAGAGGATTGGAAAGGATGACTCAGACACCAAACCCCACAACATGGTGTTGTCTAACTATGAAGGTAAGGTAGGAACAACATTGGGGGTGATACAATTGAACCTAACTGTAGGAACCATTACCAGGCCTACAATGTTTGTGGTGATAACATCAAAAGCAAACTACAATCTGCTGTTGGGAAGGGAGTGGATCCATGGAATTGGGGCTGTACCATCATCCATGCATCAGAGGATAGCAATTTGGAGGCCATATGGGATCGTCGAAAACATAGAGGCAGACCAAAGTTACTTCATGGCTGACGTGAACAATGTCACTAGTCGTAACTTCGACAAGAACTTGGATCACATAGCACCTTGCAACCCTGCTGGTTTCGACTTAACAGCCTCCGACAATGCATACTGTTCCATGTATCTCCACCCTACGCATGGATTCCAGTGGGACAAAGAAATAATTGGAGAGACAAATTACACTTGGGGAACCACTCATGTCAATCCAACTGGGTGGGGAAGTGAATTTAGTGAAAATGACTGAAGCATCAACAATAGAAAGGATTACGACTTATATAGCCGAAAATCAACTCAAAGCGGCCCTTGAGGCCGAAGTAAAAAATATGGCTATTAAAGCCAACGCACAAACTGTCGAAGAACAACATCCTCAAGAAAATATTGGGGAACAATGTGCAAAACAAAGTATTGAAGAAAACTCTAATGGCGAATGGCAGAATCAAAGGCTTGACGCCATTTATGATGACGAACCCCTGGGGTTTGAAAAGGATCCAGCCCCAATCAATATGAAAATGGTGGCACAAGATCCCTTAGAAGAAATCAATCTAGGACTGGGGGCAGAGAAAAGGCCAACTTACATCAGTGCCAGGATGGATCCTCAGTTCAGAGTCGAAATAATCCAATTGCTGAATGAGTTTAAAGACTGCTTCGCATGGGATTATGACTAAATGCCTGGTTTAGACAGGAACTTGGTCGAATTGAAGTTGCTAATATTGGAAGGAAAAAAGCCAATAAAGAAAAATCCCAGACGCTTCGCACCAGAAATCCTGTCGAAAATTAAAGAGGAAGTTGAAAGACTTCTAAAATTCAAGTTCATCCGTACAACGAGGTATGTCGAATGGATTGCTAATATCGTTCCTGTGATTAAGAAAAATGGCAAGCTTATGGTGTGCATTGATTTTAGAGATTTAAACTCAGCTACCCCTAAGGATGAATATCCTATGCCAGTAGCAAAAATGCTTATAGATTCTGCAGCATGCCATGAGTATTTGAGCATGCTTGATGGATACTCTGGTTATAATCAGATCTTTATTGCTGAAGAAGATGTTCCAAAGACAACTTTTCGTTGTCCAGGGGCAATAGGAACATATGAGTGGGTAGTCATGCCCTTTGGTTTAAAGAATGCTGGGGCCACTTACCAAAGGGCAATGAATTCTATTTTTCATGATTTCATTGAAACATTTATGCAAATTTATATAGATGATATTGTGATTAAGTCTGTCTCAGGTTCAAACCATATTGACCATCTTCGACAATCCTTTGAAAGGATGAGGAAGTTTGGTTTAAAAATGAATCCCCTTAAATGTGCTTTTGGTGTGCAGGCGGGTGATTTCTTAGGTTTTGTGGTCCACAAGAAAGGGATTGAAATTAATGAGAACAAAGCCAAAGCCATAATGGAAGCGAAAGTGCCATCGACAAAGAAGGAATTGCAGTCTCTACTAGGGAAAATTAACTTTCTTAGAAGATTCATCTCCAACCTTAGTGGAAAAACACAGGCTTTCTCGCCTCTACTTCGACTGAAGAAGGAAGATTTCACTTGGGGGCAAGAACAACAAGATGCTTTCAACAAAATCAAAGAGTATCTGGCCAGTCCTCCAGTTCTAATGTCTCCTTGTCGAAAAAGAAGTATGAGGCTTTACATCTCAGCATCTGACAGAACATTGGGAAGCATGCTTTGTTAGGAAGATGAATATGGCGTCGAAAGGGCCATCTATTATCTCAGTAGAGTCTTAAATGATGCTGAAACTAGATATAGTATAATAGAAAAATTATGTTTATGTGTATATTTCTCTTGTACAAAGCTAAAGCATTATATAAAACCCATTGATGTATATATATCCTCTCATTTCGACGTAATAAAACACATGTTGTCTAAATCCATTCTACATAGTCGAATTGGAAAATGGGCCTTGGCCTTAACTGAATATTCTTTAAAGTATATGCCTCTAAAAGCTGTCAAAGGACAAGTGGTTGCTGACTTTATAATTGACCACTCCACAATTGAAAGTGAAATAAAATATGTCGAAATAGAACCCTGGAGATTATATTTCGACGGTTCTAGTCACAAGAATGGAACTGGTGTTGGGGTGTTGATCATTTCTCCCAATAAAATTCCAACAAAGTTCAAGTACAAAGTAGAGGGCTTGTGTTCAAATAATGAAGCAGAATATGAGGCTTTGATTGCTGGACTTGAAATATTGTTGGAATTGAGGGCAACAAGGGTCGAAATAATGGGTGACTCTGAGTTGGTAATAAAACAATTGACAAAAGAATACAAATGTCAAAGAAAATTTGATCATGTACTTTGTAATAGCCAATAGACTCCTCAAGAATTTCGACAGTGCAGCCTTTAAACACATTCCTAGATTAGAAAATCAGGAAGCAAATGACTTGGCTCAACTGGCATCAAGCTACAAGGTGTCGAAAGAAAACCTGGAGAGAGCTGTCGAAGTAAGAGGAAAAGTATTATCCCCTAGATTGTCCCCATCAGATTTGGAAACCATAAGACTGGGTTATGGTGACGAAGAAAATTTTGAAATTTTTAATGTTGATGATCCAGAGATTGGAGATTGGAGAAAACCTATTAAGGATTATTTACAAAACCCAAACCAGACAGTCGAAAGAAAGATAAAGTATAGAGCTTTAAGTTATGTACTCTTTGGAAATGAGCTATTTAAAAAGACTGTAGAAGGAGTCTTACTAAAATTCTTAGGTGAGACTGAAGCTTATATAGCTTTGTCAAACGTGCATAGTGGTGCATGTGGTGCACACAAGGCAGGTCACAAGATGAAATGGTTACTATTTCGACAAGGGATGTATTGGCCAACAATGTTAAAGGACTGTGTCGAATTTGCAAAAGGATGTCAAGAATGCCAAATTCATGCAGGCATACCTCATGTGCCTGCAAATGAGTTACACTCTATTATAAAGCCTTGGCCATTCAGAGGTTGGGCTTTAGATTTGGTTGGGGAAATTCGACCAGCTTCTTCAAAGGGGCAAAAATACATTTTGGTTGGAATAGACTATTTCACTAAGTGGATTGAAGCTATACCACTGACGAATGTAGATCAGGAGGCATTTATAGAATTCATCCAGAAACACATAATTTATAGGTTTGGAATACCAGAAACCATAACCACTAATCAAGGATCTGTGTTTACTGGAAAAAACATGCAGGCATTTGCAAAAGAGACAGGTTTTAAGCTATTGACTTCGACACCCTATTATGCTCAAGCAAATGGACAGGTCGAAGCAGCCAACAAAGTTGTGATAAATCTGATAAAAAAGCATGTGGGTAAAAAACCTAGGAATTGGCACAAGACTTTAGATCAAATCCTTTGGGCTTGTCGAACGTCTCCTAAAGAGGCAACTAATTCTACCCCATTTAAGTTAACTTATGGGCATGATGCAGTATTACCAGTTGAAATCTATTTACAATCAATACGAATTCAAAGGCATCATGAAATTCCATCTGAGACTTATTGGAGTATGATGATGGATGAGTTAGTTGATTTAGATGAGGAGAGGTTGCGTGCTTTAGAGTTGATAAAAAGGAAGAAAGAAAGAGTCGAAAAGTTTTACAATAAGAAAGTAAAATTTAAAGCCTTTTTAGTTGGTGATCTGGTTTGGAAAGTGATTTTGCCCATGGAAAAGAAAGATAGATTGATGGGAAAATGGTCTCCTAAATGGGAAGGACCTTTCCAAAATTTAAGAGTTTTTTCAAATGGCGCATATGAAGTCGAAGAAATGGAAAAAGATAAAAGAATACTGAAAATAAATGGCAAATATTTGAAAAAATATAAGGCAACATTGCAAGAAATAAAGATAGAAATGGAATAAAATTGCAAAAAAAAACTTGTCTTCGCCAACAGATGGCGTGAGTGACATTACATATAAAAAGTCTGGAAAGGCTGCCAAAGAAGAACAAATACAAAAAAAAATATTTCTATTACAAACTACTGTTGAAGAAAAGTTTCTTTGAGTTCGTCAAATTTCTTCTGTTGAAGTTGAATTCGACGTTCACAGAGGCTTTTACTAACAGACAGTTCGTCAATTTCTCTGTTGAGTTGTTGGGCTGTTTCTGCATGTTGAAGCCCCTTCTGAAGCTCTTTGTCAATTTCCTCTTGGTTGGGTTGTTGAAGGCTGGCTTGACGTTCCTTCTCTTGAAGAATCTTCTTCTGGAGTTCGACAATCTGAGCCTGATAAGTCTGGATTTTACTTTCGCATTCAGCAGCAGCTTTGGAGTAGTCTTCAAAAAGTCTGTTTAGCTCTGAGATTCTTTCAGTCGAAAAAGCTACAACATTTCACTCTGAGACTTGTTTTTCAGATTTAGTTGTGATGCTCTGAGAAAACTCTTTTTGGCGAAGTAAGTCATCACTCACCGAGTCAATTATAGACATCAAATCCATTACCAGACGGCTTTCCTCGTTAGAAGCCTCCAAGAGATTGGCCTGTTTTAGAAGTTTCTTCAGATCATATTGTGCAGAGGGATTTTTGGCCCGAGCTTTAAATAAGTCTACCCCAAGGATTTTGGCCTTAATCTCAGCCATGACAACACTAATTGGTTGAACTTCAGAGGTAGCTCCAGAAGTTGTCGAGCTGCTGTGGGAAGAATCCTGAAAGGTGTACCTAGAGCTGAGTAGGGCCTTCAGATATTCCAGAGGTTTTCTTACTTTCAGGCTCTCAATTTCTTCATGATACAAGCTTGTCGAACCCGTGTTTAGAGGAGTTTCTGTTGGAGTAGGAATAGCTTGGGCACTTCCTCCAGGGTGCAGGCTTGTATCTGGATGCTTCGACGTATCTGTTTCTTCTTCGACAGCCTCCTTGTCAGCTTCTACTATATCAATTGGCCCTTGTAATTGTGCATCTTGATCTTGAGCAGTTTTTTCTTCCACAGAGAACTCTGGGCGAATAGGGGAATTGTTGTCGGAGGATTCTGGGTCACTGATGTCGAAGTCACTGAAGGTCTGAGGGCCATAAGCACCAGCATCTGGAGTGGTTTCTTCCAGAAGTCGTTCAGCCAAAGTCTTCTCAAAATCAGAAGGGATAAGCTCTTCCTGGACTTTGGAAGTCTCTTCGACATCAAGGTTAACCTGAAGTCAACAGAAAAGGAAAATTAAAAGAAGAAACAATGCAGTTAAAACTACGAATATTGTCAGTCGAAAATAGAAATACCTGAGGAATCTCAGTATGAGTGTCTGGGGAATCTCAGTATGCAACCCCAGCATGAAGTTGGTTGGCAATAGTGATGTAACTTCTGGCTACTTTGAGGGATCTGGTGCAGAAGACAAACTTTGCTAACCACAGAGTGAGGAAAGCTACATGTTCTCTGTCGGAAACCTCTTCAGTATCTTTGCCTTGATGATGTGCAATAAATAAGGAATAACCAGCATGCTTCGTGTCGAATCCTATAGGGTCTTTGTTTAGATGTTCAGGATTGAAGATTTCGCCTATAGGACTAAGGCCTGTAATGGTTGCTATGTCGAAGAGGGTTGGGGTAACCATCCCACAGGGGAGGTGGAAGTTGTTGTAAGTGTTGTCCCAAAAGTATAGGGAAGCCAGCAACATGTTCTGGCAGTAACGTGGGCCTTCTTTCGACAATTGAATCAGGTCATAGATACCTGTTTTCTTCCAGAATTTTCCCTTAGCTTTTTCGACTCTACTAAGCCAGGCTAGATAATCTGTAGGATCTTTTGTTAAGGGAGGGCTCCTAAAGATCCTATTTTGATTTAAATACGACAAATCTAAGTCTGTCGAAGCTAAAGGGGTTTCAGGTTTTTTAGAGGATGTTTCAGTGGGTTGAGGATTCTTATTGGCACCTATTGGTTTAGAGGCAGAATAAGAAGGGTAAAAGTCCTTTAAACGATTTTGATCAGCATTAGGGTCAGAAAGTGGACCTAACATTGCTTGGTGAACCCCAGAAATTAAAACAGGAATCAGTACCTAGGATCAATAGATGTTGGCTTTCTCCCTCTCATTTGGGGGTTCTGGAATGTACTGTTGCTGGTTTACTTGTATTGGCCCAGATAGTGTGTGAGCAGGAGGAAGATCAGTGGTCTTTTTTGCTTTCTTAGCACTGCGATCAACAACATTCTTTGGGGGTGCCATTGTTAAGTGAAGATCAGAGCTGGAGTAACATAAGGTTTAATGGAGTTAAAGTGGAGATTTTTTGTGTGGTAAAGAAGAAAGAGTCTGAGAGTGAAAAAGGTGAAAAGATTTGGAAGATGGTATTTATAGGAAGAAGATGACAGAATATAAAAAGTAAATGAAAAAGAAAAAAACGTTTCAGTTTGGTCATGGGAGACGTGCCTTCTTGATCAACGGTGATGATCAAAAAGTGACGGTTGGTGGGAACCCATGATTAGCTAGGTTGTAGGGTTATGGAAGGTTGTGTATAAACGTGGGCTAGATGAGACGTTTTTCAGAAAGGTGAAATCATGGTGTTTTCTTGGGACTCAACAAAATCACTTTACAATTAATGAAACTGACATGGTGTCAGAAGTCATTTCGACAGCAAAGGATGCTTTCTCTAGAGTTAGTCGAAACATCTTTGCTGGGGGGAAATTTGTAGGCTCATAATTTCGACACCATGAATTTAAGATATAAAGTCATTTTTTGCTAAAGAGATAGTCATCAGATAGGGGAAAGAAGAAGTGAAGATATTCAGAAGTTGTTGACAAGGCTAGATACTCAAGTATTTCGACAGGAGTACAAATAATGTTCCGGCAAACAAAGTTTGGAAACCTTTTTATAGTTTAGCATTTGACAAGATAGGTATGTTTTTCGACACTTCGACAAAAGAGAAGTTTTTGACGGAAGCATTGGTTTGTAAGGTTTGAGGAGTTTCTGTCTTCTTCGACATTTCGACAAACGAAGAGATGCAACACTTCGTCACAAAAGGGAAGAATTCAAATTTAAAAGTTGCAACCTTTGGCAGTTGGACGCGTGGAAGTTTCAGAAAAGAAGATTGCATGCAGGCTGACAATTGTCATTTAGTTAGAATTTTCCCGTTCTAGGCAGTTATTTTGTTTGTATATAAATAGGGTAGTTTGTTGTAGAATGGGTGTGTGAAAAACTTATACAATAATCCTGTAGAATACTCTAAGTACCCAGTGTGAGAGAAATGAGTTTGATATTTGGAACAATGTATGTGTTGAACACCACTTTCTTTCAAGTTATTTAAATTATTAGTTTTGTGTCATCAAATTACTTTACTTTCAGTCTCTTTACTTTCCTGCAAATTTTATACTCTTTTTTCCATTTTCTTACTTTTGTTCAACTTTCACTTTATTTTACTTTTACATTCAAAACATTCAATACTTTTACATCGTTAACAAAACAAACCACAAACGATTAACAACACTAAGAGTAGTTCGACAACCAATTGCACATGTGTCCTAGGACTTGTTTGGTTGGTCCTGCAAGTAACCCAGTTTTCTAAGAGATTGGTTAACCAGAGGTTGTTCGTCAGAAATCACAGCGAACACCATGAAAAGTTCTACCATTTCTCTTTCTAGCAATGGTGGTTGCACCCCGGCGTCCACTTCACGCCATCTCTGTGCATAATCTTTGAAGCTCTCCGAATTTTTCTGTGTCAAACTTTGGAGCTGAGTGCGACTAGGCGCCATATCAATGTTATACTGATATTGTTTAAGAAAAGCTTCCCCCAAATCCTTCCAACTTCTAACAGAGCTCCTCTTTAACTTCATATATGTTGAAAGCACAAATGAGTAAGGGTTTTGTTTGTCAATCCACAAAGATTGTTTTAAGATATTTATGCCGTTCTACAATTTCTAAAGTTTGGACTTTATGGTAACAAAAAGGTTTTAATGTTTGTATCTAAAATGGACTTTTGCATTCAAATAAATGCTAAGAAAGTATTGATTTGTAAAAGAGTCTTAAAAGCATATGTCAAAGTTAGGGTTTGATAGATTTATTTTGCATATATAGTTTTGCCCAAATGATAAACTCATTTCAACAATGAACACATTCACAATATCCTCTCATAAAGTTTATTTCTAACACAAAATGTGAGCTTTACCATTTTGATCCATTAATGATTTCTCACTCAATCTATCAAAATGGTAACATTTAAGTTCAATACAAGTGAACACCAAAGTCCATAACTATCTCTAGCTTATGGTATTTGGGTGATGAAAACTTAGGTCAAATGTTGGCCATATCTCTCAACCATGAAACAACACAAAAGGGTTTGTCATAAAAATCATAGTTTTCATCATATATTCATCATCAAGAGTTTATACAAGAGGATCAAGGCCTATACATACAAAAATAGAACCTATCTACCTTCTAACCTTGACATACTATGCGTTTAGCTTTCCATTTCCATGGAAGCTTCCAACAAAAGATGAAAATGAAGAAGATGATGCATTAAGAACAATGTCTTGACTTTAAATGCACCCAATCTTCTTAGAACAAAGAGAAAAAGTGTTTTAAGGAATATTAGGTCAAGTGTCAAAAGTTACATCCCAAGAAATAGTGAAACAAATGTTTATAAATGGGCTGAAATCCGTAGGCCTCGCTAAGCGAGGTATGCTCGCTGAGCGACTCTTCATTAAAAGCACCATCTCGCTGTGCAACCAAAGGGCTCACTGAGTGAAAATGGCCCTGGAAAGCTCGCTTGGAGCCTGCTGAGCGAGCTTGCAGCGAGCAAGATTCCTTCAAAATCTTCCAAAACTTCTCAAAGATAGCCAAGATGGAATTTGCTTCATATTTCTTCATTGTAACCCAAAATTACACAAACTGAAGTTAAACAAATGATGCTTAGAAAGACTAAAACTAAACTATGAATAAGTATAAGAAGCAAAGGGGAAAAAGCATAAGAGATCAAAATAACCCTTGAAAAGTGCCAAAAATCAACTAAATAATAACACTAATAGCCACTTATCAATATACCATTCCATGGATCCTCTAGAGAGACTATCTTGGAAATAGTACATCCAGAGCTTCTCGTCCCTAGTATGGGCAACAATCTTTCGGTAGAACACCTGCAGGTGAGTTTTGGGGCAGGAGTTACCGTTGTACTTGTCAAAAGTAGGTGACCTGAACTTGTGAGGAATAACCATCCCTGGGACTAAGCCCATGTCAGATACATCTATCCCAAGAGTGTCTTTACACTAAAGGGCTTTGACCTTCTCAGCTAGCAGCAAAAAGTCTTGAAAATTTCCTTCCACGCCAAATCCCATATCATTGTTAAAAGAATAGAACTGATCCTCTTGTCAGTCTTGCACAAGGATGAAGGTTGTTGTGCCAGGCTCTGGAACTGGAGGCCCACCTGTTTCATTGTTGGTGTTGGGAGGATTCACTTGAACTTCTGGAGTGACTACAGGAGGATCAGTCTGAGGAGGGTTGAGTCCCTGAATTGCATTCCTTAGCTCCTGTTGTTCTTGGGTCATTCCTTGCATTATGACTATAAATTCCCCCATCCTGGTGCAGAATTCATTGAGTTCAGTTTACATAATGACCATGACGGTCCTCTGGTTGTTGTGTGTTGCATAACGATGAGGAATATTTTGTCTGAAGTGTCGGGTCTTGGCAGCTCTCACAATTTTTGTCTGAAATGCAGATAAGTTAAGGTAACCTGGAGAAACCTGCAAAATAAAGAAAAATACAAATGATGTGTATGCAATGCAATGTGTTCCTTTTATCCTCAAGGTTTTGTTTACTTTCCCATTCCGGTGTTGAGAAAATAGCCTTTGTAAGAAGACCTTATGTGACATTCAGATGTGAAGTGGTAGTATTTAATATCTCGTGTCCGTGCAACAGATAACAACCAGAGACTTCAGGTAACTCAAAGAAAATTGGAATAGCAAAGCCCTCATAGGGTACAAGTTCATACATCAAAGAGAAAAAGTACATCAAGAGAGAGGACTCCCACAACAAGCCTGTGGGTAATCCAAATCACATGAATACAAGACTAAAGCCTAGGAAAATCCATATCCTGTAACCTCCAACTAAGGCGCTTGACACCTTGAAGCAATTGGGCTATATCTGGATGTGTAGGTTCCTTTATGAGCTTTTGAATCAGGAGATCCCTAAGGTCAAAGGAGGCATGCAACTCCTCAATTTGTTGCAGGAATACCTTCTCACTTTCCTTGTTTGTAATGGATTCAGTCTTGGTCCTCTTGACATCAGCTCTAAACTTCAACTCTTCTATCTATTTCTGAGCATCCTTCACTACTTGTTAACTCTCTGCTAGATCTTGGAGATGACTCTTCTCTTGGTGGTAGGCCTTTTGAAAGAGATTTCCCTACTCAGCTAAAGAATCTTAAAGGCCTTTGATCTCTAACTTGTACTTGACTTCCATCTCTTTCTGCCTCTTCAAGTTTTCTTCCCATTTCTCTTGCCATAAGGTGATAGTTTCATTAGCTTCATTCAACTCCTTCTTATCTTTCCGGTGTTGGAACTCCTTGTGAGTTTAAGCTAATCCCTTTTTCTTGAAATAGAGCTCCCTTTCCTGAAAGTCTTGTTGCTTAAGCCTGAACATTTCTTTAGCTTTGTGAGCCCTTTCTTCCAATTTCTGGTTTTGCATTTTCAACTTCTGGCATGAGTTGTTGGCTTATTGATTCTCCAACCTGAGTTGCTTAACCAAGGCTTCCAACTTATGATACTCTTGAAGAGGAACTGAAGTTGTGGATGCTACCTCATTAGGGTAGAGAGGTGGTTCCTTAGAGAATGGGAGCAACAAAGTCTCTACACGATCTTCCAACCAGGTGGCAAAAGGATCATAAGTCTTGGGATCTACTCTCCCAAAGTCTTTCTTCCCCTTCATCACTCTAACCTCCCAAGCTTGGGATGCTAGCAAGCTCATCTTCAGGTTACCTTCTGCTGGAAAGTATAGTGACTCACCCATCTCCTCAATCAAAGGTACAACTCTTAAAGGATAGCCAAATTGTTTTCTGGACAAGATAGGATTGTAGCTAATTCCACCTTTTCTTCCTAACAAGGGCACATTTGGGAAGCCACCACAACTAACCAGGATTTCTTTGCCTACAAGATGCCTGTTGCATCCCCAAGCAATGTCAACTGAGGTTAAGCCCATCAATCTTTTGGACCACTTCCAAGATTGTTTCAAATCCTGGAAAGGCCCTGATTTAGGGAGTTGCCTTACAAACCAGTCAGCAAACAAGGGAGAACAACAATTCACATGTCCCTTCCTCTTTTCATTCTTGTGGTGAACCCCATAGTAAAAGTCACCCAATAAGGTAGGTACTGGGTTTCTTCTGACAAAGATTGTGATAGCTTCCATGCTGATTAATCCTTTCTCACCTGGAAACAAACTAATCCCAAACACTATCAAAGCAAGCAAAATATTGAACTTAGCCCCTTTGTTTTCAGAGGCTAGATCCTGAGCTTGTTGGACAAGAAAGTCTAAGAGAAGTCCTTTACCTTTGCTGGCATCCAGCCCTCTACTGACCTTGGATAAATCCAAATGAAAAGAATCAGCTATGTCTTTGCATGAAGGCACCTTCTCTAAGCCATATTAAGGAACACCATCCTTGATGGGAATCCTGAGGATGCTGGATATCTCTTCTAATGTAGGAGCCAAGATGTAATCAGGGAAAACAAAGACCCTCAGTTGTGGATCATAGAACTGCAACAGAGAATGCAAGCTATCCCTCTGGTCAATTGTTGGCTTGCTCACATAATCCAAAATCTTTCCAAACTCTCTTCTGAAATCATCAAGAACTTTGTCACCCATCAAGCTAATCAACTTCTAAATACCCTCTATCTCTGGTTGTGGGAAAGTATAATGGACATTTCTCTTCCTTGGAATCTCCATCTTGCAGCAGCAGTGTGGCAGGGAATAAGAAGTAATATGGACCCTGAGAATAAAAAGAACACAAATGATTAATGATGTTATGATGTTTATGCAAGGCAAGGCATGTGATCAGTGATGTGTATGTGTAGTGTGAATCAGGTAATCAAGTGTCTGTGCAGGGTCACAACATCATCACAAGTATCACTCTGATCAGAGGTTCATATCTTAGAATCCATGTCTAACAGAACATATCATAATACTGAAGCATGCTGGTACAATGGGTATGTTGAAGGTCAAGGCTCCTGAAATCCTGTAAACCCCTCCCAATCTCATGGGTGTGCTACTCGGGTCAATATCACGGACTCTCAAAGCCGAATAGCAATAATACGTTCACCATTTCCGAGAAATGGCTCATGATCAAATCAGGGAATCGGTTTGGCATTATGTACTACCTAGGGAGGTCTCAGCTGAGTCCAAGGAAACAAGCATCCCTCATAAGTCCTCAGCTTCAAGAACTGAATCGAGAAACAATAGTACATTCATCCTGAAGGGTACAATACTACCTTCATACGAACAGTTTGCTTTAACTGGATTCCTATGAGAGAACCAGACTATCCTATGCGAGTTCCCAATGGGCCCTCAAATGCGAGTGGGTTTGCCAACAAATGTGGTCTGCCACTGTCATCACTGGAGAGGAACGTTTCCACAAAGGTTCTCAATGATCAGTCCCTTGACTGCACATAACTATCAAGGTAATGTATTGCCCCAGAAAGATTTCGACATCAATACATTTCCGAGAAGGTCGCAAGTCAAGGCGTGAAACTCACTAATACCAACATAGCAAAATGACATGAAGCCAAAGTGGAATGACTCTAAATCCTAGGTGCACTCAAGCTGGGTATTTGGCTTATCTCACGGTAACAAACCCATCCCACAAAAAAAAGGAAACCAACACAGTCCAATATATGATGCATGTGAAAATAAATACTATAAGCAGTAAATAAAACTGTAAAATAAACTGTAAAAAAACAGTAAATAAACACAACAACACACACATCATACATATAAACACCCAAAGAAACAAAAATAAACAAGCGCTAGGATTGACTCTACGAGGGAAACCAGAGATTCTGGGTTCGATCTCCAGCAGAGTCGCCAACTGTCGCTCCCGTGATTTTTCATCCTAGTACAAACGCGAAAGTGGCGCGGAAAAGGTAGAGTCACCAGCCAAGCATTTTTATCCCGAAGGAATAGGAAAGGTAATGTTGCACAAACCTAAGGAAGAAGGAAAGGACAAGGTCCCACGAACCAAAGATCTGGGTTCGGGAGTCGGTTACGACCTGGGAAGGTATTAGCACCCCAGACCGTCCTCCATACCCGACGGGTTCCACGTTTGCTTGTTTGTTTCAAAGGGTGAGAAATAAGATGCTGCTGAACAAAGAACTGCTACTGGAACTGGAATGCGAAAGGAGAAAGGGAATTGGAAAAAAGAATGAAAATAAAGAATGGGGAAAATGTAGGGAACATAAAGAATGTGCTCGAACGGACCCTACCCCGCTGCCTACGTACCTCATCTGGACATGAGGATCAGAGTCATCGTAGTTCGCCTAACTAAGGCGGGAAATATTTGTTTGTGTTTTTTATGGCTTGAATTACGTATGTCTATGCTCAGGTGTTGTAGGCTCGTCTGGAACGAGTGCATTTACCGTCTTGCATGCGAGACAAATCGTTGCAAGTTCGCGTTGAGAGTGAATGAGGTGAGAAAAGAAGTTCTCGCAGGAAAGTCGCTTATTGTTTGTTGTTTGCATTTTAAGAGTTTTTGTATGAATTTGGCACAAGGAAGTGAATTCAAAATCTTTTCCATGGAATGTATACCTGCTACTACATTCCAAGATGGAATAATAGAACAAGCACACCAAGTAAGGAGAATTTATCCAAGACTTTTTTCCAAGGATTAGGGTCTAAGTTCACTAGCTTGTTGAACCTATTACATGTTTTTTGTAGTTTCAGTGAAGAACTATCTTTTAGGTTTTCTTTGTGAAGACAACCTCTTGATAAGACTTGTACATCATGCTAGACAAGCCTACACTATTCCAAGATGGAATGAATGTAAGTGCCCCATGGAATAAGGCTATACACAAGAGATTCTTTCATGCATTTATTAAGTGTTTTTGGTTTTGTTTGAAGATGAGAAAAGAAGATTCAAGAGTCAAAGGTCAAAGCTAATAGGGGACTAATACACAACCCTAAGCTATCTTATTATGTACAAAAGGTGGTTCTATGGTTTGTGATGTATTCTAAACCTAAGGGAAATAAGCAAGTTAGAATTCAACTTACTTCCTAAGGAAGTTAAGTTGAATCTAAGGAAAAAAAGGGACCTATGAACAAAGCAACAAGTTCTAAAACAAAAGTAATTAAATGCATAAAAAAAGGAATGAAGTGATTACCTCATCTTCCTCTCCTACAAAACAAACATTAGCATGATGAAGAAATATGAACAATTATGACATAACAAATTTCACAAACAAACCACACTAGCTAAGGAAGGGTGTTAGTGAACTTCTAAGGCTAAGACCTAAGTCTAAAGCACCTTATAAGATAACAAACTTAAAAAGTCAGTAGCTAAATCAATTCAAAAGCAACTAAAGAGATTAATAGGATTAAAGTTAAACTATGCCCTAAAGTACTACTAAACCCTAAGAATGAGGTTAGAAAGACAACCTAAGTGTTTACTAAACCAACAACTCCTAAAATCAAGGGTGGATGACAAATTCAGAACTTAGAATTATATGGGAAGTGAAGGAAATGAGTGGATCATAAGAGAGAGAAGAGATTCAAGTTAAAGGTATGCAAAGATGAAATTGAAAGATGGGAGAAAACATGTGGAAACATGATTGTAAAGGTGCAACAAAAGACTTAGAAAAAATTCAAGAAATGACCAAAGTTATTTGACTTCCCCATACAAAATCCAGGGGCTTGAAAACAAAATAATATGGAAATTATATTTGAAAATTGTTCACAAATGAAGGGTTAAGAAGCATCCTAAAACTAGGTGTTCAAATTAGGGTTTCTAAAGTCCTTTAGAAGGCAAATGGGATTCAAAAAGAAGAAAAATAGTTCTAACATGAGATGAACAAGTATGTATGATCACAAAAACTTTATAAGACTCAAAACAAAGATAAAATGAATTTAAATCATGTGCAAGAAGATTTTGAAGTGCTTAAAATGGAAAGAGAAAGGAGATTAGGTTAAAATGAGGCATGTATGACTTAGAGCTCAAGGCAAGCCTAAAAAATAAAGGTGAGGACCCAATGATTGTACTCAACACTTATACACATCCTAAATGACCTAAGGGAACCAATTTTAAGACCTCAAAGCAATAACATAAAAGTTTTACACTAATGGGATCAAAGGAAAGGAATGGGAGGACCAAAAACATGACTTGTGAACCAAGCAACCAAAAAAATAGCAAATGATCATGAAAAATTATGAAAATTGGTACTTGAATACAAAATCCAGATAATTAATTGTACCCAAAAAAATCTCACAAAAATTCCCATTTTTGGGGACTCAAATGGTGTATAGTAGTGAATTAGGGTTTATGGACATATGTGTGGAAGAATGAGATCAAAACATGGCTTAAAAGGACCTAAAAATTAAAACAAAAATATGGTGAAAAACCTTGATGAGTCTACTAGTTAATGCAAGAAAAATGGTCTCTTTATGTTTTATGGTTTGAAAGAAAGAAAATGTACAAGATGGTTGGTCAAAAAATGGAAAAATGGAAATTAATTCAATTGAGAAATTAATTCTGACTATAATAAAAATAAAAAATATGAACAAAAATAATGGAAAATTAGAGAAACAAAATCAAGGATCTCTCATGAATTAATTGGGAATTTTTTTATGAGGTTTTTCTATTTTTAATAAACCAAAACGAAAATGAATTAAAATGAAGAAAAGAAAAAAATAATAGAAATGGATTGATTTGTACATTGTCCTTGGGGGTGCATCCAGCAACGAAACTAACTAAAATGGGCTTAGAAACATTCGCAGGGGGTGCCAAGAGAACACTAGGAATTTTGTTCACAAAGTTACACACGTGCCAGACACGTTTCTCATTTAATTGCTGGCTAGCTTCTGGCCCTAGGATTGAAGATGATCCAACATACATGTTATGTTCTAACTGTTAAAACCCTAACTGAACCCTCACCGGCCGGAGAAGATTCCGGTCATCTTCTCTGGCCACTCTACAATCATTCAAGCCTACAAGTCCTCTGAAACTCACAAGCCTTATATCAAAATGAAGCTAAGGTCACACAGAAGACGAATGCATCATCAAAACTAGCATGTCTATCAAAAAACACATGGATCAAAGAGAAATAATCAAGCCCTAGAAATTGGATTTATGCTTCTAACAATCCTATCATCTAGCTAGATAAATCTTAGCTTCTAATAAGCTTCATCAATCATCAAAACAGTCTCAAAACCAATGAAAATGAAGAGAGGTTTTAAAGATCAAAAACCTGTAAATGTTGAATTCAGTGTTGTAAGAAAACCAGAGGACCTTTTCTTGATGCTTGAACTTGAAAGAAACCAAATAAAGGTTCGTAGCACTTTAATTATTGCTTGGAATGAAAATGTATTCAGAGAATGCAACTTGCAGAGGATCAAGGTTTCATGATCATTCAATCACTCCATTGATGCTTGAACCTGAGAGATGCCAATTCAAGGTTTGCAGCACTTTAATTGTTGCTTGGAAAGAAACTGAATTCAGAGAATGCAACTTGCAGAGGATCAAGGTTTCATGATCCTTTTATCACTCCATTGATGCTTGTTGAAGCTTGATGAGCAAAATTGAGAGGAAAAGCAAAGGATCTGTGTAAGGTGCAGAGAGAAATGAAGAGAAAATGTTGATGATGAAAACAAAGAAATGAACAAAATGGATTTTATCCCTCTCAAATTCTGTTAGAACTGGCTTTATATGCTTAGTTAAAGATTAACCAGCTTGGGTTAACAGTTGGAAGCTTGGTTAAGTTAGTTTTATGAGGTGTATGAAGAATGCCAAGGTGCCTGAACCAACCTGCAAGAATGGAGAACCCGTGTGCAAACATGATCATGTGCAGCCTGCATATCTGACTTATGGTGGAGCTTTGATGATGTATGGGAGTGATGTGATCATTGAAGCCTATATTCCAATGTCATAAGATTCTTATTTTTTGAATTTGAACCAAGGCAAACATGACCCTGCAGGGAATTATGCTGCATACACAGGTAGGGTAATGACCAAATGGAAAAAAGCTTATACATGGGTGATGATCAACAAGATAACCTTGATCAAACCTTCTCAAAAAACACAGTCAGTGCACTTATGCAAGTTCATGTTTGTGGATGAGTATCTCCCAAGATAATGGATGGAATTTCTTGATCTTGGAGGCCAATGACTCACATTACTTGATACAACAAGTTAATAGTTCAGATTAAGATCAACCAATGCCTCTAAGATGATATAAAATGACATGGAATGTAAGCATGACAAGCTGAGTTATGGGCGTGTCCACTATGCATCATGCCTGGCCTTGGACTAGGGCAAAATTAGCTGCAAGATGAACCCTTATTTGAACCTTTATATCTCTCAATCCTTTGGTCAAATAAAAAAACCTTAAACACCAAAGTTGTAGAGGACAAAATTCTAAACAACTTTGATGTTCAAGAGAAATTCATTTGAAGCCTCTTTGATGATGTAATTGGCATTGACATTCATGCCCACAATCTGTTTGATGGAATGCCTTGCCTGGCACACGCGTAGGAGGCAAGGTATGCCTTGGTTTTTGCCGTAGCTTGCCTTGATTTGCACCAACTTTGAATGATCATATCTCACTCAGTTTTGATGCTATGAATGAGTTCCACCCATGGATTTGAAGCTTAGGATGCCCTATTTTTATTGGCTCAAGGTAGAATTTTGATAGCCCCCATATTTTGGGAGAAGGCCTCTCTTGAAGATGCTGCAAAAATGGCCAAGACTTGCCGTTTTTGGAAACCCTAATTTTCCAAAAATGGTAAGTTATGGTTTTCTTGATTTCTCTTGATTCCTCCATCATTTCTTGATCAAATTTGAACCATAGGATCCTTGTAGCCCTAATTTCATAATTTTGATCTCAAAAAGTTAGGAGTTGACTTTTTTCTCAGCATGGTTGACTTTTCCCCAAATCCCTGATTTTAAGTCATCTGGAAAATTGAACCTCTTCCAAAATGTTTCTATGGATAAAATTTGACCCCTAGGAACTTGAAATCATATATAAGACAATGGTATCCACTTTGAAACAAAATTTCATGGAGAATCCCAGTAGAAGTGAAACCCTAATTTGGCCCCTTTCCTCAGGAGATGTTGCACTGCTTACCTCCTCTGGTCAATTCAAATCTTTCCATGGCTTGTGGCTTCAAGTGAGGACTTGTGGGATGTTGTGAACCCCTTGCGCAAGGTTGAGAAGCTTTGTGGCCCTTTGGTTGCCTTTGTATAGCCTTCAATTGCTCCAATCAAAGATCACATGCCTATGCCTCAACTATGATACACATGATGCAATGTTTTTGGTTATTTTATGAATTTATGTATGCTAAATGCTATGCAAAATGTTAAGGAAATGGGAGGGAAAATTTTGAGGTATTACAACAACGAGATACGTCAGGCTGGGGTGTGATGCCCTCTCGATTCCGTTTGTTTCTATCACCTATACGTTTTTGTTTTCCTTTTCTCGTTCTCGTTCCTTTCCTTTCCAGTTACAGTCTTTCTTTTTGCAGCAACTTTCATTTCTCACCCTTTGAAATAGTTTCTTTGCAAGCGTGGATCCCATCGGTTACGACAGACAATTTGTGGTGCTAATACCTTCTCAGGTCGTAACCTACTCCCGAACCCAGTTCTTTGGTTGGCAGGAACTTTGTCATTCCCTTTCTTTTCTCCGGTTTGTGCAACATTACCATTCTCGTTTCTTTGGGAGAAAAATGCCTGTCTGGCAAATCTACCTTCTCTTCGCCACTTTCGCGTTTGTACCAGGATGGAAATCCAGGGAGCGACAACTTGGTGACTCTGCTCGGGATCGAACCCAGAATTTCCGATTTCCCCTTTGAGAGTCTCTCCTAGCACTTGTTTGTTTTTGTTTCATTGGGTGTTCTATGTTTGTTGTTGTGTGTTTATTTTACTGTTTTTATTTACAGCTTTATTTACCGCTTCCAATATTGTTTTTCATGCATCATATATTATATTGGACTGTACTGGTTTTCTTTTGGTGGTTTTCTCAGTTAAAGCATCTAGTCGTATGACGATAGTACTGTATCCCAAGGGTTGAATGTACTATTATTTATCGATTTCAACACTTGAAGTTGGGGATTATATGGGATGCTTGTTTTTCCCGGAATCACGCTGAGGCCTCCTTGAGTAGTATATAATGCTTAACCGATTTCATGATTTGGTCATGAGCCATTTCTCAGATATGGTGAACGTATTATTGTTATTTTGCTTTGAGAGTCCGTGATGTTTAACCCGTAGCACACCAGTGAGATTGGGAGGGGTTTACGAGTTTGCAGGAACCCTTGACCTTATCATACACTAGTTATCAGTGTGTTCTATGATTTGATCTGGTTACTGGTGGCAGACTTCCTGAGTCTAACAGTTACTAAATGCAAGTGCACAGTCTATCACGTAGTAATAAAAGATATCGATCCCACAGAGACTCAATAATCAACCTAGTGTTATCGGGTGTTGCTATGTTTAGCTAAGGCGAGCGATGTTTTTGGTTTTAAAAGATTAAGAATTAATTAAATTAAATTAATGATATAAATTATCGGTACGTAATTGATTTCGCCTTCACGAATTCAATAGAGGGTCGACTTGTTAAGGTTTATTAAATTATCTCTCCGTAGAAACTCTCAATTTAAAAGTCTTCGACTCACACTCTCGTGGTCTTGCCTAATTTTATACTCCTAAGTACAATTGAGCGCTCTCGCTGTGTCAATTCGAGTTAGAAATACTTTTTGGAAACCTAAGGGTTCTAATTGGTTTTAAAGCGCTTCCGCTGTGTTTAAAACTAATGCTCAATTTCAGCTATCTGATTATGATCTCACACTCCCGTGGTCTTAATCCTAATCTTTAGTACTCTCTTACTCTCGTAACGAAAGTTAATTAAAATAAGAAATCTAAACCATATTATAACTTTATTTAAGGTTTTAGCCTAATTCTATCGAATTCGTTCCGATTTACACAATTACGTACCAATTAACGGTTTAGGTAGACATATTAAATAAAGAAAGGTCGAAGGAGACAGAATGCATAATATAAATAAATGCGATAATAAATAAATAAACGAGCATTAAAATCAGAAACTTGGTTGCGATATCCTTGATAAATCAAACTTCGAAACTTGAAACAAATACAATAATTTAGTGGCTAGAAACAATAAAAAATGGTGATAGTTTCCTAATGGCGGAAACTATCACTAAGGTTTGGTAAAGGAAATAAAAATGAATGAATATTGAATAATAAAAGCGAACTTCAAATGGAATAAAAAATGGAAGCAATTGGACGTAAAACGAAGCTATCCGGTTGCAATGGCAGAGAGCTCTATTTATAAGCAGTGAGGTAGGGTTTGTCGAGAAATAATAGGCTTGGACTCTGATTGGGCTTAAGACCGAGTTGAATAGACTGAGTGAACTAGGGTGAGGAAACTTCTCTGCATGAACGAAAAAATCTCATTTAATTTTGACTTCTGTTTCGTCTATTACGGCTTTTACGTTTCTGCATAATTAATTGAGACAAACGTTTGATAATTGAGACGGCTAACTCTTGCAATGAGATGATCGACTCAACTCCAAGTTGAGCGTATGAACTTGAGACAGTCGTTTGGTGGTGGAGACGATCGTTTGACAGTTAAAATGCAGAAATGCATTTTTTCCTGTTGTTTTCCTTCTGTTTTGCCATGGTTTCTTGTTCTTAAAGCTTCCTTTTTCATTTTGCCACCAAATGACATGTCTGATCAAATATCTGCAAAACAAACACAATTCACGCGTAATATCGTCCAAAACAGATAATAAACATATTAAATAATCGAAAATCTCATTAAATAATCTATATGAATTTGAGTTATCAAATTCCCCCAGACTTGAATCTTTGCTTGTCCTCAAGCAAACAATCAAACATGGTTTTAAATAGAATACCTCTACATGCAGACACAAAACATATCACCTATCCATATGTGGTCATGCGACTTTATGTTAAAATAACTGATATTAACTCGAACACTAAAAATACACTAAAAACGAATAACGTTCTTAAACCCCCATACAAACCAATATGAATCATGCTGTTATAATTCAGCCTGATGCTCTTATATCTATTTCACCCAGTTTCATTCTGATGTAATCATATTAAGCCCTTTACCTTTGCACGCGCATAGTGAAATAGCCCGTTAGTGAATTTGATCCTTCTTTTCAAATGGGGTCTGGTACACAAGTGCAGTAAGCCTTTATCGAACCGAGTGTAAGTCGTAGGGATCGAATAGTAATTCGCCTTACCGAGTTTAGAACCAGATTCCTCTGAACCGACTGACCTCAGTCTTTTTGCTTTGCTTTTTGTGCAGCTTAATTGTTTTACCAATGGCTTGCATAATCTCGATATATGTTTTTTCTTCCTTTTTGGTATTTTTGCGATCAATCACTTATTTGCATCGGCTTTCAACATAGCTTGTACTTCAAGTGGTGCTGACTGCTAAAATAAACTACTTCGGGGCTAATTTAGACTTAAATCTTAGTCTTTGGTATAATAGGTATCCAAATCGATATCACTTCTAAGAGTTAAAGGTGTCAAGAATGTATACATTTTGTTAAGTCTTTCTCAGTTTTGTAATACTTCAAAATTTGCCCTCATATTTATTACCTCAATCGGCTTATCGCCTCGCATTCATCTGCATCTTCTATTAGGTCATAACATTCCATCATGCAGTGCGTTGGCTCCTAGTACATGTGATCGATGTTTTCTGAAGAATTAGGGTTTCATACCCTATTGCGGATTATCAGGAGAATTCAAGGTTTGGCTATGCTCCCATCATTGGAATAATCTTCTTAGGCTCTGGCTATTGGGGTCTGATTCATGGATATTGAGGACTTCTCCTTTGTCAAGCTATGAGGATACTCTTTTCTTCTCGCCTTCCTAAGTTAATTTTCTTCATTAATGAGCACCTAATGGCTTGAACGGACGAATGACAAGTTATTGGGATTTAACTTTGAAGCTATTGGAATTGAAGGATTAATGCGGGCACAAGCTCGATTTGGAGTGGAAGGATAGTTTGAATGGAATGTGTTAAAATTGGTCATATGAATTAATGAGGTCCGTATCTCATTCAATCTTGTTCGAAAAGAAAAGTTATCATAAACCACCTTCGACTTATCCATTTCATTGTTAATAGACTATATAAACCCTTCTTGGACCAATTCCCATTTATCCAATTTTCATGTCCAATTCACTAAATCCCACTTTTAAGCCCATTTCTCTATTAAACCAATATTCATTCATTTAGAGTTTCATCAATGCCATGGTCTTTATCCAAAGTTGGGCCAACATTCAATTTCAATTCTTTTTTCATTAAAGTCCAATATTCCAACCCATAGTTTCTTTTTTTGTCCCAAATTTAATTTTAAATTTTAGTCCCAAAGTCCTCTAATAAAAAAAAGAGAAACTTTTGTTTTTCTTTAAACTTTGTTTGTGACTTTAATGGTGTTTACTAAATTTCACAAACAAACAAAAAGGGACTGAATAGAGAAACAGGGGAGGATATCATAATATCTATTCAAATAGATATGCAAAAGGATGTACCGAAAAAACTGAGGAATTTGACAGAATAATGAGAATCATTTACAGGAATAATCAAGAAGAAAAAACTGAGAAAAAAATCAGTTACAAATCATCTCCAAAAGTCAGTTACAAATTGAACAATAATAAATGATAACGAAAAAAAGGGTTGGAAAAGGATTCAATTACATCAGTGGCAAAAATTCAGAAAAATCACATTCACCGGAACCTTCATCAATCTTTAATATTTTCTTCACTCACCACTCTTCTCCTTCAATCATCAAGTTATCCACACTCACTTTCTGCATGACTTTATAACAGGAAAAAGGAAACAAAATTATCCTGTTTTCTGTAATCATCAACAATCGACTTCGACAAGAACTTCTCTCTTCTCCGATCCTTTTTCTTCAAATCTACACTCCATCACCATCATCACACCTATCTCCATCAGAGCTTCATACATCATCTTTACCATAAATCTTTTTCTTCCATCTCAAGTTTTTTCAATCTTCATCAATACATAGCAATACCAAGATTCTAAAAAAAAACCTGCAAGAATCAAGAAGAACAACTCAAAAGACAAAAACAGAGTGAATAAGAAGAACAAATGTTTTCAACGGAAGAAATTACTAACTGCGCGGCGAGAAGCTCTTCGCGACAATCAACACCATTGCAACCATATCAGAACTGTTACCATTCAATAAGTCGCAACGATTTTGATCACCTCCAACAAATTTCAGAAATAAAAGAATCCTGCAAAGTTCAATATATAACAGTTATAAGCAAGTCAGAAAAGAAGAGATCAAGACCAAGCTCAAAAGGAAAACTCAAGCAAGGAAAAAGTTTCAGTTACAATGATTCTAACCAAAATCACAAACTCACAACAAAATCCATAACATAATTATAACCGAACCCTAACCGAATTCGTAACAGAAAAGCTAATTGAAATACCTGAGAAAGCTCTAGAACACAACTTGATTGAATCTCTATAAATCAGAACCAATCCTCTTCATTTTTTCGGTTCACCATACTTTCAATTCTTCTTCACAACCATTCATTCATCTCTCTCATAACTTCTCCCTCTCAACCTTTTCACACTTCTTCCATAACCTTCTTCGTCTTCCCAATCCTTCTATTAACATCCTCCATTTTCTTTCTTCTTCAGACCTCTATCTCCACCATTCTTCTTCAATCAACCTCAACGAACTTCATGTCCTCAGAATATCATCATCAAGCTACATCATCCCTTGTCAACAATTTTCTCCAGTTTCTTCTTGACCAATCTGCAAAAAAAAACTTCATAGAGCCACAACAGAAAAGCAATTATAAAAGATTGATAGGAAAGGTTGATTCAGTTACAAAAATCTGACAAATTCTTCAATACCGCAACTTCATCAATTACCTTCAATCGAACCTCAAGTCCTTTAGTGAGCTCTCAACCTGCAACGTGCTTGTATCATCAAGAATAGTTCGCGGCTCTCACAACGACTCCGCATTGAACCTCATAAGCTTCAACTGAGCAACAACCTTCGAATCGATATTCTTCGTCTCGGTTGTGATTACTGCAACAAGTCTTCAGAGCGTTAACAGGCTTCTCAGTCGAGCTTCCTCATCGATCGGTTATTCATCGCGCTTCTTCGAACTAAACGGACACGAGAGCTTTGTAACTCTTCATCAATTCAAAGCCTCTAATATCTCGTCTAATCGTTGTGTTTCGTTCTCAGGTACACGAACCTTTATCCATAATATGATAGATAGGGCCTTAGATTGTGGAAATTTGTTATGCTTTGTGTTGTACGCTAAAACCTACATGAGGTTTCTGAAAAGTACGATCTGGTGATGTGGTGGAGTTTTTGTGGATTTTCGTTTCAAATTCATAATGAGAGGGGAATTTAGGTTAGAGTTAGTGTTTAGGTTTATGGTGGTGGTTGATCGGAATCCACCCGCGGTGGCGCTAGGGTTGGTAGTGTGAGGGAGAGCCGCCGAGGAGAGGATGAAGATCACTTGGGTTTTCTCTACGAACAGGTTTGTGAGGGAGAAGAAAGGGTGCCGCTGTTAAGAAATGAGTCTAGGGTTTCTTGTTATGCTGAGGGTGTTTATTGATTTTGTTTTATAATTCTAGCATTAATAATAATTGAAGATTAATGGAAATTCAAAAGATGTTATGGAGAGTAATGAGTTATTAAGAGGAGTATTATTCCACCATTATGCTTATTAATCCTGTTTCTGATTTCCAAAGAGTAAGATAGGATTAGGTTGTTTTTTGAATTCCAGTTGTACCGACGGTGACATGTGTCACCGTCCGATAGGCTCTCCATGCGGTTCATCCTATGCGTGCCATCCACTATAATTTCTGTGCACCTTCGTTCAAGATCCATTGGATGTGAATACCTGTGAAAGACTTTTGATCAGACGGTCCTCATTGAGTCAACAAAATTGACTGGAATCCCATACTATGCACTCTCAGGCCTGCTCAAATTGGGCCTTATTTGTTTTGCTATTTACACCCCCGGTTTAGGCCCATTAACATGATAACTAGTAAAAAACTACTAGTTGCGCCCCCTCCCTTTATTTCTTTCTTAATTTTTTGTTTTAAGTATAATTAGAAATAAATCCATAAAAAAATAGAAAAATCATAATAAAATTCTATAAAAATTCCAGTAGGTTTATAATTCATTTTAGAAATTTGTGACATTTTTACTTTCTGAATTTTATCTTTTTTCGATTTAATTTTGATTTTCCATGTAATTAGCATTATATTGATTTCTTTTAGTTACACTTTATTTTGTACATTTTATTTCTCCCAATTCCTGTAGGTTTTAGCCTATTCTTTTTGCTATGATTAGAGGACTGGTAATAGGACCTAGAATATTTTTTGGTAGATTTTTAGGCAATTTTATCCACTGTTTTGGTAGCTTAGTTCATGTAAAGTTGTGATTAGTCCTTAGGTAGATTTAAGTGACTTTTAGGCATAGCTAGGTTCTGAATTTTTAGGATATTTTTTAGCACAATGCTATAGTTAGGTTAAAGACCCTAGAGAATAAATTTCATATTTTTTCCAGAAGTTTTACTATTTTTAGTGCATTAATTTTTAGTCCATTGTTACATTGCAAATCAACCTAGTTTAGCTTAGGATTTTTATGGTTCATTAAGATTTAGTTTAATTAGGCTTAATATTAGGATATTATAATGATTTAGTATAGTTTAGCTACCGATTTTAGAATAATGATATTAGGTAAGTCCCCTTAGTTTTAGGACTTAGGCTTAGAATTTTCAATAAGTACGTTTAGATAAGGTTTAGGCTTGTATTTTAGTTTATGCTTTAACATGCAATGTTTGGAATTTATTTCTTATTTCAATTTTAATGCTTTTGCCTTATTATTTGAATTTTCTGCTTGTATAGGCTTCCCCATGTTTCTTAGAATCAACTTAACTTCCTTAGGAAGTAAGTTGAATTCTAGTAGTTTTTAGTTCCTTTTATTCATTAGGTTTAGAAAACCCCACAAACCATTAGGACCACTCTTGAATAATGATTAAAATTAGGGTTGAGTCTTAGTTCCCTTAGTTTTTGCCTTTTGCAACTTGAGTCCTTCTTTCTCTCATCATAAAGAAAATGATAAAAAAACTTAATAAAAATCGAACATTCTTGTACGACACGAGACTTTGTTGCGGAGTACTTATACGCGTCCTGTTTCGGGGCGAGGTGTAAGTATTTACCACAATGGATAGGTCTTAGTATGAGAATGTTCACAAATAAATTCAAAACATTTCTCATAAAAGACAAAAAAACAAACAATAAGCGACTATCCTGCGGGAACTTCTCTTCTCATCTCATTCATTCACAACGAAAAATCGCGACGACTTGTCTCGCATGCAAGACGGTAAACACACTCGTACCAGACGAGCCTGCAACACCTGAGCATAGACATACGCAGTTCCAGCCATAAAAAAACACAAAAATAGTTCCCTCCTTTGTTAGGCGAACTACGTCGACTCTGATCCTCATTTTCCCGATGAGGTACGTAGGCAGTGGGGTAGGGCCCATTCGAGCACATTCTTTATTTTCCCTACATTTCCCTCTTTCTTATCATTTCTTTTCCAGTTCTCTCTCTCATTTCACTTCCCATTCCAGTAGCAGTTTTATTCAGCAGCACTTTATTTTCTCACCCTTTGAAACAAATAAACAAGCGTGGATCCCGTCGGGTACGGCGGACGATCTGGGGTGCTAATACCTTCCCAGGTCGTAACCGACTCCCGAACCTAGATCTTTGGTTTGCAGGACCTTGTCCTTTCCTTCTTCCTCAGGTTTGTGCAACATTACCTTTCCCATTCATTCGGGATAAAAATGTCTGGCTGAATACTCTACCTTTTCAGCGCTACTTTCGCGTTTGTCCTAGGATGAAAATCCCGGGAGCGACAAGTTTCTTTAACAGTGCCCATTAACCTATATAATTGAAGGGTATGTTAAACGAAAACATTGTAAAGGAAATAATTTTTTTTTCCGGTAATGCTAAAAAAATTGGAGAGAATTTGAAACTAAATACTTCGATCCATTTAATTAGGTTTCATACAATGAAATGGGAAATCTAATACCTTCTCCCACACTATCTCAAACGTTGTCCTCAATGTTGTCAGATATAGGTACACTTCTAAAAATAACAACAAAAAATAAACAAAAACTAAAAACTAATAAAACTAAAAACAAAAAAGAAACTGCTCCTGCGGTGGTGGTGGTCTTTGACCTCTTCCTCTGGCTCTGCCTCGAATAACTCTATGTCCGTAGATCGCTACATAATCTGGTATACCTTCAAGGTGGATATAGTCATGCAACGCATGAACTTTACTTGTTAAACCTCCCAAAGCCTCGGTGTTGGCAGCTATTAGCTTTCTGTGCTCTGTTTGAGTCAGCTCCATCCTATCCATCCTCTGAGACATCTCTTGGTATTGCTTCTATTGCATCTCCTGGTTCTGCATGATGGCCGCCATAATGTCATCCATAGACGCAGGTTATTAATTCCTTCTCTGGCGTCTAGTGGAGGTACTGGTGCTAGCAAAATTTGCGGCTCTCTGCTCAGCTCTTTCCTCGTCATCCAAAGCTTGTTGGACTTCATCAACTCTGGCGTCTGGTTGAGCTTCATGTGCAGCAACACCTAGTGAAGGAGCACAGAGATCGAAATACTAGTTGGCTCAGACTCTCACATCTGTCCTGGTATGACAGGGTAGGGTGATGCTTCAGATGATCTTCCTGTTGGCAACCAGGTTATATCTGCCATCCTTCATTGCCTTGATAAGGTGACTGGACTTGCATAACTCCATGTCAAGGTATAGGGCAGGTTCTCCATACAGTTGGTTCTGGTTTTCCTCTAAACCCATCTTAAGCTCAATATCGATAATCATACCACCAAAACAGAAGGGTGATTTCCCTCTATTACATATATACTTGATGTTGTCGAAGATGAAGGTGACAGGGTTAACTCGCATGTCGGAGAAGGAACAGTAAATAAGGAATAACTCCCTTTGATTTACTTTATGGTTGTTGGCCCTCCCGGAGATGACAATGGATACAACCCTCTGAAAGTATCAGATGTCAGAGTTTTGAATGTGAGTTGCGTATAACTCCTCCCATCCATTCTCTCTCTCCAAACAATTCCTCCCACAAATCAAAAGCGTTGATCTTCCAGTCTCCTCCTTTTGAAATGGTTAGGTGAACGCCTTCACCTTGCGAGAACCCAAACCACTCGCTAAATTTCCCTTGAGTGAAAGAGAATTCCCTTGCGAAGATACTGAAAGTGATATTCCCCGTCAGGAATTTTGTTTCACCTCTAGGCGTATGGTACTCAAAAGAGCTTAGGAACTCTAGAACAAGCGGGGTGTTGGTAGGCCGGTTGCTTCTGGAAAGCACCGTGAGATTCGTCTTTTCCATCATGTAGTTAACACTGTCGAGGAGACCCAAACGAGTTAGGCACTCCTCATTAGCGTAACAAGTTACGTTGACTTGTCTCTCGCGGAAATCTTGAAAGCGTGCCTGTTGGAGAATTTGGGCATCTCCTTCTCTTGAAACGAGGGTTGTTGGTCTTGGCTCGGCCATTTTAGAAAGGTGTAGAAAAATAAAGATGAAGAATGGTAAGCTAAGTTTGATAGAATTTTGTGAAACAGGTGGACTGGTGTGGAAAGAAAAGTGTTACTGCTAACAAAAATATAGAAACAGAGTGGGAATAGCTGAGAAAATTTGTAGCAGAAATGGTCTTTGTGAGAATGAAATAGGAATGGGCCATGTAAATAGGAAAAAATCATAGCCGTTAGGAGTGGGATTACAATGGTCCTGATGACCGTTGCAATCAGAACATTGTGAGGGTTGAGCTTTGAGACGCTCGTTTGGCCTATGTGACGATCGTCACAAGCCTGAGACGGTTGTCTCAAGGCTAAGACGGTCGTCTGGCTTGAAAATTCTAATATTCCTAATAAAAGCATTCCTACTCCTTCTGTTTTGTACTGAATCATACGCAGTGCATCTGTAACTTATTTCATGCAACTGGTATATGTAGTAGGTAACATAATAAATCAAATAACAGACATGCTTTTTATATAGGTACTAAAAATAAATTTTTCTAGCAGTAGGTAAATAATGTGGTTTAGCATTATATCAACTAGCAGAGCAATATAAACTTATCAAACTGATATACTTTTAACACACATAACACATGATCTTTTAATACTAGGTTTATAATATTTCTCAACTTTAATAACAATCAAAATTTAAAGCACTAATAGATCAAGTATAAAACCAAAGTATTTTATTAAAACTTAGCAAAACGCAAGAGTAATAATTCAAAATAAGCTGAAAATAAAAAATTGACTTAAAATAAAAAAATTGACTAAACTTAAAATGCTAAAATTGAATTAACAAATGCAAGAAAATTCTTATTAAAGTGTTGTTGAAATTCAGCCACGATTTTTGCGGATCAAATCTACTGCATCCCTCAAATACTCAAACTGATACATTGCCATATCTCTTAAAGTGATAATATCGACACGCAAGTCACAGATGTCGTATTGCATGGTTTGAATCTCAGTTTGTAGACTTTCTAAAGTAAGTTCAGGCTTTGTTGGAATTGGTGTAGGTGTCTTAGCAGGCTTAAGTTCTTCTTCCAATTTAGGTTTCACTTCTTCTTCAATCATATCCTCCGAATCATAATAATTTGATGGATTCTTATGATCTATATCAACTTCAGCCCAAGCATCACTTGGTTCATAAATCAGTTCATCCAAATCAAATAGCCAATTTTCCCTCTTATGCACACTTGTGCGCTCATGGTCAGGTAATACTAAATGCGACACAACTTCGCCATTGATTAGGAGCAAGAAATGGTCAGGTCCATGATCATACAACATTTCTCTCTCAAAACAGAAGGTGATATTCATAGGCCTAAACTCTCCAAGTGGGGTAATCTTAGCAAGATGGGGTCTAAATCCCATTACTTCAGCAATCTTAGTAACTAATCCACCTATCATAATTTGACAGTGACCACTCTGAATAATTTTGCAAAAGTTGGCAAACATATAGGTTACTGCATTAACCTCCTTGGAAGTGAAAGCATAATACATGATAAACAATTCATTTCTTGAAACGGTGTTATCACTTTCAGCTTTTCCGAACAGTGGGCAAGCTAGGATCATATGAAAATACCTAATAGTTGGGTTATGTATTTCAGTGGACAACCTAAGGTATTGGTCATGATCCGGTCAACCTGAGATACTACTCCAAATATTATCTAACTCACCATTTGCAAACAAATTTTCTTATGCTTTTGAGAAAACAGTAGGGCCATATGGGAAACCTAAAAGGTTATCCATCTCATGGATGTTAAACTCACAGGGGTATCCAAATAGTCTAAATGTTATCTTCCCTCTGGTCAAGCCTTTTCTGCGGTTAGGGGAGTAAACCAATGAACTCAGGAATTCTAAAGTTATCTCATAGTAGGTTCTATGTTTCCTGAGCGCATATATGTGCCAACCTAGCTGGCTAGACAGGTAATTAATGCTAGCACCTATGCCTAAAGCTTTCATGCAGGTCCATGGGAAAATTTGGTCAAGGACATAGGTCGTAGGGCTAAAGCTTCATAATGGCGCCTCTGGACGCCATCTCTAAATTCCACAATCAGCTTGGAAGTTATGATCAGAGTCAGTGAAAAATAGAGAAAGATGAGTAGAAGGTAGAAAACTTTAAAATCCTGGAATCACACAGTAAAACAAATCACACAAAAATCAGTGAATTTAAAACATCGAAAAATCAAAATTTTGAAAAACTAAATAAGATGCGAATTTTACAAATTTAAAACGTGGGTTGCCTCCCACTAAGTGCTTTATTTAATGTCGGGGCTCGACACAGCTTAAGGGAAACTAATCTAAGGTTTTCGATGGCAATTCTGCCAATTTCAAACCTATTGAATATTCTTTTTCCTCTACGCAATTTTAATGTTTAAGGCGTTGCCCATTTACTATAAACGATGCACTAGACCTACCCTTAATTTCAATAGCACCACTACTTAAAACTTTAGTTATTTCGAATGGTCCAGACCATCTAGATCGTAATTTTCCTGGGAACAACCTAAGTCTAGAACTGAATAACAGAACGACATCTCCCACACTGAATTCTTTTCTAGAAGTTCGCTTGGCATGCCATTTCTTGGTTCTCTCCTTATTAATACGGGCATTCTCGTAAGCGTCTAGTCTTAGTTCCTCTAATTCATGTAAGTCTAGGATGCGTTTCTCACCTGCGTTAATGTAGTTAAAGTTAAGGGTTTTAATCGCCCAATAGGCTTTATGCTCTAATTCTATCAGCAAGTGGTAAGATTTTCCGTAGACTAATTTGAACGGTGTGGTTCCGATGGGTATCTTAAAAGTTGTTCTATAGGCCCATAAAGCTTCTAGTAATTTAATAGACCAATATTTCCTTGATGTAGCTATAGTTTTTTCTAGAATTTGTTTTTTCCCTATTTGAAACTTCTACTTGTCTACTAGTTTGTGGATGATAAGGTGTAGCCACTCAGTGTCTTACTCCATATTTTAATAAAAGCTTATCAAATATTCTAGATATGAAATGAGAGCCTCCGTCACTTATGACGAGTCTTGGTACACCGAATCTATGGAAGATAATGTTCTTAAAAAGCTTTATGACTACTCGAGTGTCATTTGTTGGGGAAGCTATGGCTTCTATCCATTTTGAAACATAATCGAAAGCTACGAGTATGAATTTATTTCCAAAAGAAGATGAGAATGGTCCATTAAATCAATTCCCCGAAAATCGAAAACTTCTACTTCAAGAATGCCTTTTTGGGGCATTTCATCGCGCCTCGAGATGTTACCAGTGCGTTGGCATCTGTCACAATTCAGAATAGCGAGGTGAACATCTTTCCAAAGAGTGGGCCAAAATAGGCCTGATTGAAGGATCTTCCCACAAGTCTTAGAAGTACTTGCATGTCCACCGTAAGGAGCTGAGTGGCAATGGGAAATTATGTCTTCTATTTCTTCATTTGGGATGCATCGACGATAAATACTATCGGATCCTTGCTTGAAAAGCAATGGTTCATCCCAGTAATACTGTTTTAAATCGTGGAAGAATTTCTTTTTTTGCTGATAAGTAAGATCTGGCGGAAGTAGCCCGATAGCTAAATAGTTGACTATGTCAGAATACCATGATAAAGTGGTTTACGCATAAACTTCTTCCATTGTTTCTTCTTTGTTTTGTTCGTCTAGAGAAGATATCTCGTGTTCTAGTTTGGCTATAATACGTTCATTAGGGAAATCATTGTTTATTGGTATTAGGCCAGGTTTAATTCCTTCCATACGTGATAAGTGGTCTGCTACTACATTGTCAGTTCCTTTCTTATCCTTGATTTCTAAATAAAATTCTTGTAATAATAATATCCATCTTAGTAATATGGGTTTTGTATCCTTTTTACTTAGAAGGTATTTGATGGTTGCGTGATCGGTATAAAGGAAGATTTTGGTTCCTACTAGGTAAGAACGAAATTTATCAAGCGCGAATACTAGGACTAAAAGTTATTTTTCTGTTGTGTCGTAATTCATCTGAGCAGGGTCTAATGTTCTACTTGCATAATATATTGCATGGAGTTTCTTATCTTTTCTTTCGCCTAAGACTGCGCCTACAACATAATCACTTGCATCACACATAATCTCGAACGGTAGCGTCCAATCTGGTGGTTGCATGATGGGTGCAATAATAAAAGTTGTTTTAAGTGTTTCAAAAGCTTTTAAACAATCTTCGTCAAAGATAAACTCAACGTCTTTCATTAATAAACATGTCAATGGCTTAGTGATTTTAGAGAAGTCCTTAATGAATCATCGGTAAAAACCAGTCTGTCCTAGGAAACTTCTTATATCCTTCATGGTTTTAGGCAGTTGAAGGTCTTTTATCACTTCTATCTTTGATTTATCTTCCTCGATGCCTCTGTTGGATATCACATGTCCTAAAATAATTCCATGTTTGACCATAAAGTGGCACTTTTCCCAATTTAATACAAGGTTTACTTTTGCGCATCTTTTGAGTACTATTTTTAGGTTAGATAAACATCCTTCAAGACTTTGTCCGCATACGAAAAAATCATCCATAAACACTTCCATGATGTCATCTATGAAATCTACAAAGATTACCATCATACATCTTTGAAATGTCGTTGGGGCGTTACATAAACCAAACAACATACGTCAATAAGAAAATGTTTCGTAGGGGCAGGTGAATGTTGTCTTTTCTTGGTCATCAGGGTGGATAGGTATTTGGAAAAATCCTGAGTACCATCCAGGTAGCAAAAATAAGAATGTTTGGTTAATCTTTCTAACATTTGATCGATGAAGGGCAAATGAAAATGATCTTTCCGGGTAGCTTTGTTCAGTTTTCGATAATCGATACACATTCTACTCCCAGTTACTACTCTTTATGTTATAGACTCGCTTTTGGCATTCTTAGTGACTGTAATGCCTCCCTTCTTTGGTACGACATACACTGGGCTGACCCACCGATTATCGAATATTGGATATATAATCATGGCGTCTAACAACTTCTTTACTTCATCCTTGACTACAATACTTAGAATCAGATTAATCTTTCTCTGGGGTTCTCTAGAGGTTTTACAATCTTCCTCTAGCATAATGCGGTGCATACATATCAAAGGGCTTATTCCTTTTTAGATCAGATATGTTATAACATAACACGGTTGGGTACTTTCTTAGGACGTCTAAATGTTTTTCTGTTTTGAGCTGTCCTAAGTCTCCGTTTACTATAATTGGTCTTTTAAGTTCAAAATCGAGGAATTCGTATCTAAGATTGTTAGGCAATGTTTTAAGTTCAAGATCGGGTTTTCTTGGGCATGACATATGGTCAGGTGTAAGAGCTAAGCTTTCATTTAAGCTTTCGTCTTGATAAGGTCCTTTCCAATTATCGTCATCGAATATTAAAGGAGATGGCATCTTCGTTATGTTATAATAGGTAATCTCTTCTTTTTCCATTTCTCGTCTGCATTCGTCAATGACGTCAATGAAATAACAGGTATTGTCTATGGTTGGAGCTTGGAGAAATTGGGTTAGAATAAATTCGCTTTTTCGTCTCCTACTTCGAATGTCAGTCTGCCTTTCATTACATCTATAATTGCTCCGGCCGTGGCCAAGAATGGTCTTCCTAGTATGATAGGGGTTGTAGCATCTTATTTGATTTCCATGATTATGAAATCAGTTGGGATGTAGAACTGGCCTATTCGTACATGAACGTTTTCTAAAATACCAACCGGAAATTTGACTGAGCGATTGGCTAGCTGAACTGACATCTTGGTCGGTCTAAGTTGTCCCATATCGAGCTTATTACAAATTGATAAAGGCATAACGCTTATACTAGATCCTAGGTCGCATTGAGCTTTGTCTATGACGAACTTTCCTATTACACAAGGAATAGAGAAACTTCTTGGATCCTTCAGTTTAGGTGGCATATTATTTTGAATAATAACACTACACTCAGCAGTAAGTGTAACTGTTTTATTTTCTTCGATTTTCTTCTAGTTGGATAAAATCTCCTTTAGAAATTTAGCATACAAAGGAATCTGAGTAATAGCTTATGTAAAGGGTATGGTAATGTTTAATTGTTTTAGAAGCTCAATGAATTTCTTGAATTGTACCATTGTTTTAGAATTTTTAACCGTTGGGGGTACATAATTGGTGGTTTATACAGTGGCGGAGGTACATAAGGTTTTTCCTTTTCCTCATCCTCATGTTCGTTGGTTTCCTTTTCTTGTGGTCTATCATTTTTCTCAGTTGATTTCTCATGTTGAGGTTGTTGATACATGGCTGGTTTTTCAGTTCTAGGATCAGTAGGTCCGTCCAACTCTTTTCCACTTCTTAGTATAACTGCATTTGCATGACCCTTAGGATTTGGTTGTGGTTGTCTAGGAAAAGTTTCGGCTAGAGCAGAAGTGGATGCCTGTTGTTGAGTAGCTAAAGCATCTACCTTGGTCTCCAATTTCTTTATCTATTCACTAGTATGGATGTTCTGATTTAGGAAATCCTTGTTTGTCTGAGCTTGTGTAGCAATGAATTTTTCCATCATCAGTTCGAGGTTTTATTTTCTAGGAACATTTGGATTAGGTGTAGCAACTTTCTGATATCCTGGTGGTACAGTTGGTGCTTGATTTGGCGCATACAAGGCGTTGTTATTCTTGTAAGAGAAATTGGGGTGATTCTTCCATCCTTGGTTGTAAGTATTAGAATACGGGTTTCCTTGAGCATAATTCACCTTATCTGTGGCTAATTCGGAAAGTAATTGACATTCAGGCGATGTGTGTCCCGGGATTCCACAAATCTCGCAATTTGGAGTTACGGCAGCCACGGTGGCTGGTGATGTTATGATTAAGTTATCGATTTTCTGAACTATGGAATCCATCTTTGCATTTACGTGATCGAAACTATTCACTTCATTCATTCCTACTTTAGTATGGTTCTTCTCTACAGGTGTTCTTTCTCATCCCCATTGGCAATGGTTCTGAGCCATGTTTTCAATGAGGTTATAGGTTTCTTCGTAATATTTATCCATAAGGGTGCCGCCCGTGCAACGTCTATCGTCATCCTAGTGTTGTATAAAATCCCATTATAGAAGGTTATGATGGTTACCCAATTTTCAAACCCATGGTTTGGACATAATCTTAATAGGTCCTTGTATATTTCCCACGCTTCATAATTTGAGCTCTCAGCCTAGCTGTTTTGCTTGGGGGGAAATAACGAGATAATAAAACTTTCTTCAATTCTGCCCATGTTGTGACAGAGTTGGCTAGTAACGATTGTAACCAGGCCCAAGCTCTATCTCTTAAAGAGAACATAAAGAGTCTTAGTCAAATTGCATCTTGGGTTACACCATTTTCTTTCATAGTATCTGTGTATTGTACGAACTTCGTCAGGTGTTCATTTGGATCGTCCGTCGGATTTCCAGAAACTGGTTCTGTTGTACAACTTGCAGCAGTGAAGGTTTGATTTCAAAATCATGTCGGGTTATGGCTGGTGCGGAAATACTGTTGTGTGGTTCTTGTTGGCTACGAGTCGCATAGGACTTGAGTTAACGAGGTGGTCCTCTATTTTCTTCGGCCATGATTGGTTCTTCAACAGGTTCTGGTATAATAATTTCAGGAATAAGGGTTTCGTTCGGTTCGGCATCTTGAACTTAAGAAACGTTCTACTTCGTCGATCAGGGGTTCTAAGTCTTTGCCTCGGGAGCGAGTATTGGGCATACAATCGACAAAGAATAGGTAAATTTGTTGCCTTAGCCTATACGGCGCAACAACTTAATGCACTATTGACTAAATTTAAGTCCCAGGCAACGGCGCCAAAAACTTGGTGGCAGACTTCCCGAGTCTAACGGTTACTAACTACAAATGCACAGTTTATCACGTATTAATAAAAGATATCGATCCCACAGAGACTCGATAATTAACCTAGTGTTGTCGGTGTTGTTATGTTTAGCTAAGGCGAGCGATATTTTTGGTTTTAAAAGATTAAGAATTAATTAAATTAAATTAATGATATAAATTATCGGTACGTAATTGATTTCGCCTTCGCGAATTCAATAGAGGGTCAGATTGTAAAGGTTTATTAAATTATCTCTCTATGTAGAAACTCTCGGTTTAAAAGTCTTCGACTCACACTCTCGTGGTCTTGCCTAATACTATACTCCTAAGTTCAATTGAGCACTCTCGCTGTGTCAATTCAAGTTAGAAATATTTTTTGGAAACCTAAGGGTTCTAATTAGTTTTAAAGCGCTTCGGTTGTGTTTAAAACTAATGCTCGATTTCAGCTATCTGATTATGATCTCACACTCCCGTGGTCTTAATCCTAATCTTTAGTACTCTCTTACTCTCGTAACAAAAGTTAATTAAAACAAGAAATCAAAACCAGATTATAACTTAATTTAAGGTTTTAGCCTAATTCTACCGAATTCGTTCCGGTTTACACAATTACATACCAATTAACGGTTTAGCTAGACATATTAAAGAAAGAAAGGTAGAAGGAGACGAAATGCATAATATAAATAAATGTGATAATAAATAAATAAACGAGCATTAAAATCAGAAACATGGTTGAGATATCCTTAATCAACCAAACTTCGAAACTTGAAACAAATACAATAATGTAGTGGCTAGAAATAATAAAATGGTGATAGTTTCCTAATGGCGGAAACTAGCACTAAGGTTTGGTAAAGGAAATAAAAACGAATGAATACTGAATAATAAAAGCAAACTTCAAATGGAATATAAAATGGCAGCAATTGGACGTAAAACGAAGCTCTCTGGTTGCAATGGCAGAGAGCTCTATTTATAAGCAGTGAGGTAGGGTTTGTTGAGAAATAATAGGCTTGGACTCTGATTGGGCTTGAGACTGAGTTGCATAGACTGAGTGAACTAGGGTGAGGAAACTTCTCCGCGTGAACGAAAAAATATCGTTTAATTTTGACTCCTGTTTCGTCTGTTATGGCTTTTATGTTTCTTCATAATTAATTGAGACAAACGTTTGATAATTGAGACGACCATCTCTTGCAATGAGACGATCAACTCAAATCCAAGTTGAGTGTCTGAACTTTAGACGGTCGTCTGGTAATGGAGACGATCGTTTGACAGTTAAAATGCAAAAATGCATTTTTTTCCTGTTGTTTTCCTTCAGTTTTGCCATGGTTTTCCTTTTGCATTTTTGCCTCCAAATGATATGTCTGATCAAATATCTGCAAAACAAACACAATTCATGCGTAATATCATCCAAAACAGATAAATAAACATATTAAATAATCATAAATCTCATTAAATAATCAATATGAATTCAAGTTATTAGTTACTAGGGTTCTGGAACTTTTGATACTTTGGTTTTGAGTTATTATTTGGGGTTATTATTTAGAGGACCTTTGGGTTTTAGATCACTTTGTTCTTGGCTCCGTTGTTCAGATTCTAGACAGTTTCCAGACTTTGATCCCATGTCTTTGCATCTTTAGCATTATCATATTTCATCTGCATTCATCAGCATTGCATATCATTTTCCAGAAAGCTCATCTCTCCTTCTTTGTCCATGACCAACCAGTTGATTTTCCAGTACTTTCTTTGAACAAGTGGTAGTTATTGGAAGACAACAAAGTTGTTTGAAGCAAGACTAAGCAGTGTCAAGAGGTAAAAGGTCATATTGGAAGCCATTGGTAGCTATGTCGAGAGAAAACCTGCAGAATTTTGATCTTCCACCTGGTTTCACTTTGATGACCAATCCTTTGTATGGTCTTTCTCCTGATAAGGTTCTTCCACAAGTGAACAACCTTACTCAAGGTCATCCTACGTAGATCCCGATCGTGAATCAGGGTATACTTGAGTTGTCTATTGTCTGAGGTGGACATTCATCTTCTTCTGATACTACAGATTACCAGAGTTTTGCATTCACTATTCCAAACTTCCAAGGGGAAATTCCTATGACGAAAGCCAAGAATCCACGAGCTATTGAGTCTGCTGAAAGGTTTCGTGTGTTGGATGAGAAACTCAAAGCCTTAGCGGGTCGTGACGCTTTTGATTTTAATGCTTTGAATCTGTGCTTGGTACCCGGTCTTGTCTTACCTCCATATTTCAAAGCACCAAAGTTCGAGAAGTACACTGGTGTCAGTTGTCCAAAGCGTCATTTGGTAATGTTCTACAGAAAGATGACTTCCTTTGCCCGCAATGATGAGTCGATGATTTACTGTTTTCAGGACAGTTTAAGTGGTGCATCCTTAAGTTGGTATATGGATTTGGAGAGTAGTCGTATCTAGTCATTGAATGATTTATCCAGAGCTTTCCTAAAGCAATACCAATACAATTTGGACATGGCGCCCAGTCGCATGCACTTGCAAAGCCTATCTCAGAGGACCAGTGAGTCTTTAAGAGAATATTCTCATCGGTGGAGAGAATTAGAAGCCCAAGTGCAACCACCACTTTTAGATAGAGAATTAGTTGACCTGTTCGTGGACACCTTGCAAGGTCCATACTTGGAAAGAATGAGTATCATTGGGACGTCCAACATCTCTTATTTGATAATATTTGGAGGGTGCATTGAGATCCTACTCAAGAGTAGAAAGATCCAAGACTCTTTGAACATCCCAGCTAGTGAAGGTGAATTCGTTGGTAGCTCCCAGGAGGAAGAGGAACATGAAACCAATGCAGTCATGACCAATATCGAATATTTGGGACCATCATCTTCTCAAAGATCATCTTTTCATGTGTCTTGCTACTCTTATGGACAATCGAGAATGCTCGGAGCACCATATCAGAAACCCTGGACTCCTCCTCATACAAATTTTCAATCTCATGGCCGAGGACCTCATAATCAACTTCAGATCCAGCATAAGCCTCACAACAATCTGGAAAGAAGGAATGCTCCTCTTCATCCAGTTCCCATGGAATACAATGAACTTTTGCCACATATGATTCAGAGCTCATTAGTGGTTCCTAAGCCTCTCAAGTCATTTCCAGAGTTGTACCCTCCAAAGTAAAATTCTCATGAGCAGTGTGAGTATCATGGTGAATAGATCGGGCATTCAACTGAATATTGCAAAGCTTTTCAAGCCAAAGTACAACAATTGATAGACAAAGGGTACATATCCTTTCCAGAAGGAAGCTTGGTTGTGCACGTCAACCTCTCACCTGATTGAGTCCGAGGACTTCGAAGGAGCATCTCCTGATTTCAGTGGTTCTGACAAGAAGACATCATTAGAGTTGGCAATCATTGTATCCTTTCTATCATTGTAGTTTCTTTCCTGTTAGATGCTACTTGTCTTTTAAACATTGTTGTTTTGAATGGTAATGTTAATGAGGTGATCATGCACTTTTTTAATCAATTATGTTGCATTCGCTCATTTTTTCTTTCCTTGCATAAAAAAAAACAAAAAAATGCATCCATATACCTCCCATGTATTTCACTGTTGTTTAGCAGATTTGAGGGAGGATGATGAAAGTCGAATACCCATAATTGTTGAAGGTATGCTTTTGGATTACAACCTCCTGACGATGTACATGAATTGCTTCAAATTCCCAAATACCAGAGATATAAGGGAGATATACCCTCATCAATACCTTTGAGCCTTGAAGTAGGAGTTTCTTTTCTGAGCGAAAAAACCCTCACATTCAACCCGGGGTAGGGTAGTCGTCAGTTAGTTTGACCGAGCGTTCAAATTTCCAAAGTAGTGTGCATCCGCGTATCCATTACCTTTTATTCATTACACCTCAAGGGGTCAAGGGACATAAAACCACAATGGTTACCCCTCAACAACAAAGGAATGATGCAGTCACTACCCTTTTATGAAAGTCAGACAAACCAGTGCCACACGATTTGTTCAGAAGAAATCATCAAAAGAAAAAGAAAAAAAAAGAAATAAAGCCCACTAAGTCAAAAAAACATGGAAAAAAATGACTTAGGCAAAAGTTAGGGCATCCCACTGGACTTCAAAATCGGAAAAAAAATTCAAAAAAAAAAAAAATCAGTCTAGGCAAAAGTTAGGGAGTAAAAATCAAAAGGAAAAATCTTCCATAAGAACAAAGTCGTGTGACTAAAGACACAAAGACAAAAGGGGTGACTGTTACTCCAAAAACCTCATTGGTGCTTAAACTGTCAGTGTCATTGGTTCCTCAACCATCACAAAACCCTTTCGAGAGGTGAGCGCGTAGGCCAAATTAGCTAAACATAGGATTGGAGAACATCAAGGAGAATGGGTGGGCACATATAAATTTTGAGCCATAAATCCTTCTTTCTAAAATCGTGAACCAAACCACATTACAACCCTTGAAATTCCTAATAGAAGTAGGGTCAATTCTGAAGGCATATTATGACAAGGTTGCGTAAACTGACTCCTAAAGATTTTCTAAATCATCATTATGTGTGGACTAATGGTCCATTTGTCACACACTATCACATTATTCAAATAAATTTTCAAAACTTGCATGAGCATCGCATTAAAATTACCATTTGTAAATGAACAATTTTAATTGCAAGTCATTCAGTGACATCAAGGGAGTTCCTACGAAGAGAAATCATGAGAGGACTTGATTGTCCAACAATGATATCCAGAATCAAGAGCATCTTGTGGGTCTATGAATCAGGGGCATGCTATCTAGTGGTTTTATTGACCGAGGAATCAGTCAGTCTAAGGCAAGTTCCTAAGCATCAGTCGATTGAGGGGAAATCATTCAAGAGTCAGTTGATCAGAAGTGAATCTTCCAAATAGGGGCAGGTCACTCGGAGTTTTTGTTGATTAAGAGTGAATTCTTCCATTGCTCAGTCAGAATGAGTCAAGTCGCTTCCACGCTCATGCTGGGGCAGGACACTTCAAGAGCTCGAGGGCACAACATTGAAGTCTGCCATTCCAAGAATTGGATAATCAGGGGAAGTTTTGTTCAAACATTTACCAGACTGGAGAAAGTTTAGCTACACAAAACAAGTTACATAGGGAAATCTCCGAGTTCAAAGACGAGTGTCGAGAAATCATGCTACCCACCCTCGCCATGTCACCCTTCTCAACAGAAGCCTTGCCACCAAAAACCTTCCTACCCGTCTCAGGAGCTTTTCTAGAGCTTTTCAAAATCATTACATAAATCATTTGCATACATTATTCATGTCGCTTTGTTTGACCGCAGAGCCATATGCATCATAAGTGAATTGGGCATACCCCCATAACATCAATCTCACACCAAAGGGCCTCGTAACCCAACATCACTTGACAATTCAAAGTCCAGTTCTCGTCTGGAAAAACAATTCAAAGTCCGGTTCTTGTATGGAAAACCCATTCAAAGTCCAATTCTCGTATGGCAAACCAATTCAAAGTCTAGTTCTCGTCTGACAAACCAATTCAAAGTCCATTTCTCGTCTAGAAAACCAACCCAAAGTCTAGTTCTTGTCTGGAAAACCAAATTCAAATACCAGTTCTCGTCTGGTAGGAGAACCTTTTAACCAGTTCTCGTCTGGTCACCTTTTCATGCACCTTGTTAACTCCAATCCTCTTCTGCTAGTCATTCTTTTTCAGATTCAATTCTTGTTTGACAATGAACCTAAGGAGTCAGTTCTCGTCTGACGACTTTTTCTTTACTCACCAGTTCTCATCTGGTGGCTAACCTTCAATAAACTGGTTCTCGTCTAGTAATTCACCTTCAAAGTCCAATTGCTTGGCAACCCAAAAGAAAAGAAACAATCACTATTGACCAGGCCCTACCATCCAACCATCTTTGTTTCAATCATTTCTCGCGGATCATATCTTCATATCCTCAACATCCGAGTTTACATCTACATCTTTCATAATTTGCATTGCATCTTCATACTGCATGGTTTCCATTTTCTAATGTGGGAGAGAATCATTTCAGATGCAATCTGGGGCATTTATCTCAAGATCCGATGAATCTCTGCGAGAGTTTGAAGACACCGAGGCATTTCGGATGCCAAGTTTTCTGTAAAATCCTCCAGAGACAATCTTTTCATAGACGATGTCGTCTGAGGCATAATTTGAGGAGTAAGGAATGCTTTTTCACTCATGACAATCAGTATGCAACCGTTGAGCTCATTAGCTTGAAGCGCCGAGTTAGTTCTCATGGAATGTCGGGTATTTATTTTCCCAGCAGGGTATTGGAAGTTTATTCTTCCCTGAGCATAGAATCTTCCTCTAGCCAATAATGTTTCTTCATGAGGAGTTGGTTATTCGCATTTAGTGAAAGTCTAATTTTCATTGGCATATCTTCCCAACACAGTCGTCATACTATACCTGGGGCATAATTTGACTCGATCTGATTAGCATGCTTCAATAAAGTCTCTCTTTAGCAGAGCATTTCCAAATCTTTTCCTCGGCCAAGCCATAAGTTGTCATTTGCCCAGTTGAGTTAGAGAGGTTGGTTTCCCCAGCAGAACTTCAAGGCTAATTGAACAATTCTCATCCCCATGCGGGGTCATCTTTCCACTACAGAGTATTCCCAGCAGTCAACTGGATGCCCGGCTTCCCCGCAGAGTTAGAATGGTCATAATTCTTTTCCCAACAAGAGTATTTGACAAAGCATCCCCAGCCAAGTCGGAAGATTGTCATTCCCCGCAAGTTTCATGATTGGGATTCACTCATCATTGAAGTATTCCCTAAAGAAATCGCCAATTTATTTTTGGCCGGTGTGATAATTTGATGCAAACAGTTATTCACATTTCTCATCCGGAGTCAAGTATTGTCAGGATATCTTGATGTCATTCCTCAGCAGAATGTTAGTCAGAGCGTTCTCATTCCCCACGGACTTGCAAATGGTATTCTCCTCCCGTAGAAGTAGTATCCTATGGGACTTTACCTTCTAAAACTTTCAAGGCCCACATCTTTTGGGCAGGCCAGTAATCTTCTGGTTCTTTACAAAAGACTTCTTCAAGGTCCACATCTCTGTGGAAGACCAGTTAGTCCTAGTTAATATAAAAATACTTCTCCAAGGCCCACATCTTTGTGGCAGACCAGTTAGTCCTGGTTCATATAAAAAGGTTTCTTCAAGGCCCACATATTTGGCAAGCCAGTGGTCCCCTGGTTCATTATAAAGGACATATCAGTTTGATAAATAGATTGCACTTTTCAAGAAGAGGATTTCACAATGCATCCTGATAAACACTTGTTTGTTTTACAAACTTCGTTGCTAAGGCCCACATCCGTGGTAGGCCAATAGTCATCTGGTTCATTGTAAAATACAGTTTTCCGAGTCGTAAATCCTATGATATTACGCTCTCATGGTTGGTTTGTAGGTCCTATGATACTGCAATACTGTTTCTAGGCCCACATTCATGGCAGGCCAGTAGTCATCTGGTTCATTATAAAATACATTTTTTTGAGTCGTAAATACTATGATGTTACAAGCTCATGTCCCGGAGTATGGATCTTCGGGGACCATTTCTTGGTGTATTTCAGTTGGTTGTCAACACTTTTTCAAGGCCCATGCCTGTGGCAGGCCAGTATTCTATTGGTTTATTATAAAAGACATTTCTTCATTATTACGGGTTACTATTCACGACATCAGAGTTTTCTCCAAGCAGAGTATTCTTTGTTTGGGTTTATATCCCTTTTCTTCTCCATCAGAGTGCAAATTTTCCGGTTGTTTTTGGTATTCAATCACAGTTTATCTTGAACTTCTGACAGTCGTTGCTTTCATCCTTTTCAAATTAACTGATGATTGAATGTGGGAAGCTGTAACACCCCAAAATTTGCCCTCTGGTTTTCTATCTTCATCTGCTTTTTGTTTCGCATTCATATGCATAATCATTAGATCACACATTAGGTCATATCATTTGCATATGCTGTTGAGACATGTGATCAATATTTTCCGAGGATTAGGGTTTCGTGCCCTATTTGTGGATTATCAGAAGAATTCAAGTTTTTGGTTATGCAACCATCAATGGAATCATCCTCTTATTGCTTTTGTCACTGAATTAGTGTTTATTTTCCTGATCAAGGATTTCACATCTGAAAACTATTCACTGGCGCATCTGGCTCATCATCAGCAATGAAGCATGAATCAGGGGTCTTTTCTTCATCAAGTTGCAAGATGAATGTTTGACCTAATCTTGCTCAAATTATCAGAAGATCTATTCAAGTTCAAATTATGTTTCACTGGTTGACTTTTAGGGCAGTGTGCGTCCAATGTTAGATTGTTATGTGTGGAATTCTTCAGGTTATCAAGTTATGGTTTGTGTGAGGTTTGTTTCAGAAAATCAAGTTTATCATGACCAGAGGTCGTCAATTCAGATAATTCAATTAGCCGTTGTTTCAGTGGAAATTTGTTCAGTGGTTCAGGAGATTCATTTTTTCCAGAGATGTGTGAAAATATTCATGTTTGATTTTTGTATTAAATCGAGATGTGCATAAGTGGACATATTGGTGGAGAGATCATTCAAGTTCATCATTAACTCAATCCACATTCTATCCATTTTTATTAATTCAAACCAATTTCAAATTCATATTTTATACATTTAATTCTATTCTTTGTTCAATACCAATTTTTTTATCCAAATCCACACTAAGTTGTCCATTTCCTTTTATTATTCAAAAAAAGAAGAAAGAGAATTTCATCAAGCCAATTTACAAGGACCCATTACAACATTATCACAAAAAATAACAGAAAAATAAGGCAATTCTCAACTTGCATCTCCACACAATTTTTTCGGATAACCATACTCCATTGGTCCCACTGCAAATTTTTTCCACATAATATACACACGACATTTCAATTCTTCCGTACTACAAGTCTCGCCACAGTGCGTCACACATTTCCTTCACAGATTTTTCCAACGATTCTTAAAGCATAAATCACAACCAATTTCCACTCCAATCACAACCCACCGCATCAACCTTTTCCTTTTAAACCACATACCGAAAACTTATGAACACACCTTCTCAAACCCTTTTCTCCAGTTCCCATTTTTTTACCACGACAACGAAAACATTTCGCAAAACCTTCATCATAAAGGAATTTTCTTTCACAGAGAAACAAAATGTTACTACCCTCTACTCACACTTTTCTCACTCATTGCTCATAAGACAACACCTATCTTCTTCCTTTATGTTCAAAACCACCTCACACAATAACCTTGAAACATTACCTTCACCCTTCATATCACAAATCGTGTAACACCACCTTTCAATATCCATTATCCCTTCTCATAACTGAATAACCTTCAAACCTTCCATACTAACAAAACCAAATAAAAAAACAGAGAAGCAAAGACGAAGAGAATCTGAACTAAAACATAAACCACAGAGAAGTTTTAGATCGAGGAAGAATAAGACTGAGAGAGATTGAGAAGAAGATCAAGTTGAGAGTGACGGTGAAGTATGGGTCTTATCGGCTAAATTTTATGACGATATTTTGTGCAATGTAGCGGTGACTTAAGATTGCGACGAAGATTGTTGTCTTGAAACGAAGGAGGTGAGGTGCGAAACAAAGCTTCGCCGGTGAGACAGGGAGAAGGAGATCTCTGGACGCGATTTAAGATGAAGGACGACGCGACGATTTTGCTCGTGTTTCCGACGGCGAGATGTATCACAGAATAGAAGTATAAAAGAGTTGAGATGAAGGAGAACCAAAGATAGTGACCAATAACGTTTGAAAGTTTGATTTGAGAAAAGTTGAACAGCGTGGTATTTTCTTCTTCTTTGAACGATGATTGAGGGTTGGATGGTTGAGAACGGATGAGGCCATTTATGTTTTCGTTTTTTATTTTTATTTCTTTTCTCTACTGACATTTGATTTAATATGTTGATCTTTTCATTTTTATCTTAACCCTTTTTCTTTTTTCAGTTTTTTAAGAAAACAGAATAATCTTGTTGTTATTGGTGACGATGGGCTCGGCCCATGTTGAATTTGCTAATCAGCTAGCTATTCAAGCGGGCCACCCTCCCTGCTCTTCATTTTTGTTTTTGTTATATTTGTAGCATTACTATTTCCATTATTTTGTTGATTTTCTTGTTAATATTATAATCCTATTTTGTTATTTCATTATTGATTCAATAGAAGTGTTGATTGTTCTATGATATTAACTGAATTCTTCGGTTGAATGCTAATTGTTTTAGTCGATTAATTGAAGTGTTTATTGATCTTTGATATTATTGATGCTTGATTTAATTGAGTTTTGATTGTTGATCCAAGTGCAATCTCGAGTAAAGTTCGATATCAAACGCTTGAGCATACTTTGATTAATCGTGTTGAATCTTCTGAAGTGTTCTTGAGTTCTTATGCGCGTATTGAAGAGGAAACGAACCTTCTCCGTTAGGTACCACTGAAACTCAACTTTTCATGCCTCATTCTAGTCTTGATGCCATGCTAGGAACATGCTGGTTACCTCTGAAGTCCTACTTCATGTACGCTCTGTCTGCGATTGTCTGATTACCTGATGTTGATTTTTCTCCACTTGCACACTTATTTCTTCTTCATCTCTTTTCTTTTTACTCGAGATTTGCTTAAATCTTGAGTTTTCCTTGTGTTTGGTTTATCTATTGGTTCACTTGTGCCTAGTTCACGAGTTTTCCTCTTAGGTGCCTTATTCAACTTAATTCATTAAGTTGGAATGGGATAGAAACCTCAACTATAAGATCAATCATTGCATGACAACTTTTAGGATTGAGTCCCTCTTAGTCTTTTTTCTTTTAAACCCTTAAGTCTTTTCTCTTCTCCCTCTTAAACAAAAATCACAAAAAAAAACTTAGTAAATTCAGTGAGTCAGTGTGCTTAGGCTCTAATCTTTGGAACCAAGTCTTGGGGATCTTCTCCTTACTTGGGTGTGCTTCTTTCTAATTCCATATTGGAATGAAGTAATAAGTACACATTCCATGGAAAAGGACTTGAATACACTTTCACATGCCAAACAACAACAAAAACACTTTCTTTAAAAGACTGAATGAACAATGATCGTCTTTCCTACGGGAATTCTTTCGAAGCTAGCAATTAATGGGGTTATCTTGGCTTAATAGAGGAGTTTTCTTGTGATAAGCTAAAAGTAAGGTTTCGACCTAACTAACTAAAAGATGAAAGTCAAAGCGACCTACCTACAAGTTTCATACTTAGTGAAATTCTAAGTTTGAAATATTTTCTAAGTGTTGAAGGGATTCGACCAAGTGTATGTTCGACGAAGATGGCAATTACCAAGGTTCTTGCACATTCAATCTTGAAGGAAAAGTATGTAATTTTCAATTCAAAGATAGGAACAAGTAGCGCAAGATGAAGCTTCTTCAACATATAATGGGACAAGTGTCACCATCTTAGGATATTTGTTATAGAAATCGTTGAGAGCAGTTACTTTGTAATGTATATAAATAGCTTAGTATATTATTAGAATAAGTGTGTGGAAATCATATGTACTAGTATCTCCATATACTCAAAGTATTCGCGTGTAGAGAAACGAGTGCAGAACCAGATTCCTTTAAATTTCATTTAATTTAAGGCCTTGCCTTTACTTTCCTTTAAAATTCTAAGCCTTGTCTTTAATTTGATTTATTTTGAAAGCCTTTGTCTTTTACTTTATTTTCTTTATAAAAACAATTTCTGAATCTTGTTGAAAGATTCAAGACCTTTTTTCCTAAAAACGTGATATACCAAATCACAAACCTTTTTCTTAGCATATGTCCTTGGATCAATCTGGTCGATCCTGCGAGTAATTGAGGGTATTTTTGGTATCTTCAGAGGACCAATGGTTGTTTACCAATTTTGGGGGTAAACAAATTGGCACGCCCAGTGGGATAATGCTAAATTTGAAAACATTTTTCAGAAGTGTTCATAACTTCTCTTTTTTGTAACTTTCGTGTTTTGTAACTTCCTTTACGTGGACGGTCTGGTAGAAAGAACGATTACTTTTGTTGTATGCATTTGAGAAGTGGCGAGGTAGCCAGTACAGACCATTATATCCCTAAAAGAAGAAACACAAGAAGGATGACATCTGGCCAAGGAAACCCAAGTGATTTTATACCTGCAACAAGTGGGTCGAATCCTCAAGTGGGTAGTTCGAATGTTCGTAGTACGAACACACAAGATGGACCAAGGAATGAGTCCATCCCAACCTCCAATCCTTCGACAGGATCCTCGACCACACCAAATGTGACGCCAGAACAAGCCCCTTCGACAGGACTAGGAGATACATTTAATAGATATTATACTCAGCCAATGTTGGAGTATATTGGGCCAAATACTCAAACTCCACCACCAAGTACATATGCATTTAGACCCCATATGTCCACGTCACGTTCTCAGGCTTTTCCCAGAATCTTTGGTACGTCAACCACCATGGTATGATTGAGAAATGCTTCCCCGGTTTATTCAGACAATGTTGTTTCTTCGCCTTTGCAGGAATCTGGTTCTACAATAAATATGAGAAGGAATAATCATACTTGTGGCTTGGGGCATTCGACTCAGAGTCATGCTTTAACAAATGAGTTTGTGGCTTATTTAAGGCAACATATGGATGAAATCAACATGAAAATGGTTCATACTCTATCCCAAACTATGGGAGGGATTTTTTAGCCTTTGATTCAGAATACAACTCAGACGAATCAACAAATGGTGTCTCAAATGGTGCGTATAGCAGAATTCATGGGAGTCCCAGCACTAGTTCGATAACCCCATCACTTACCATAAGTAAGAGAAGCTATGTAGCCATTGAACCATGAAAATCCACTCGTGGTCGAACCGGTAGACGTTGATCCCATTAGAGGTCAAAGACATATACCAATAGAAGATGAGCCAAGAGTGAGGTTGGTAAATAGACATCAAGATGCAGACCACTTAGTCCAACAAGTTCGACAGAATAATCTGGCAGTAGAGAATAACTTGGCAGCTCTTGTCGAACGGATAATGACGCGAAGTGGAATAAACACTGGTTTTGCTAGGCCAAACTTTACTTCACCAATAGTGGACTATATACTCCAATCAGATTGCCCCTAGAATGAAGGTTCCCAAATTTACCAAGTTCTCAGGGGATATAATTGAATATATGGTCAAACATATGGCACGATACATGATAGAGGTTGGGGAGATAGTGTAAACACCCCAAATTTTCCCTCACTTTTTCTCACACCATGGCTTGTGATCTTTCATTCTTGCATAAGCATAGGCATACCATCTCATATTGTATATTTGTTTCATCTGCATAGTTTATTTCATCTGTGTCGCTCCCCGGATTTCCATCCTGGTACAAAGGCGAAAGTGGCGTAGAAAGAGGTAGAGTCGCCAGCCAGGCATTTTTATCCCGAAGGAACGGGAATGGTAATGTTGCACAAACCAGAAGAAAAGAAAAGGAAGGACACAGGTCCTGCGAACCAAAGAAACTGAGATCGGGAGTCGGTTACGATCGGGGAAGGTATTAGCACCCCAGATCGTCCGCCGTACCCGACGGGATCCACGCTTGCAAAGAAAATGGTTTCAAAGGGTGAGGGGGTGAAAGCTGCTGCAAAACTGAAAATGAAACGAAATGGGAAAGAGAACTGAAAAGAAACCAAGAGGAAAAATGTAGGGAAAATAAAGATTATGCTCGAACGGGCCCTACCCCGCTGCCTACGTACCTCACTGGACATGAGGATCATAGACGCTGTAGTTCCCCTAACTAGGGGTAGAAAATATTGCTTTTGTCTTAAGGCTTGAACTGCCTATGTCAATGCTCAGGTGTTGCAGACTCGGACGACGAGTGCGTAACCGTCTTGCATAATGACAAGAAGAAGCAAGTTCGCGGACGGAGCAAAGAAGATGAGAAAAGAATTCCCGAAGGAAAGACGATTATTGTTTGTTTGTGTTTTTTATGAGATTTTTATTTGTGTGGCACAAGAGAATGAACTTAAGCTCTTTTCTATGGAATGTGTACTTGTCACTACATTCCAAGATGGAACAATAGAACAAGCACACCAAGAAATGAGAACATATCCAAGACTTGTTTCCAAAGGCACGGGCCTAAATTCATTGACTTGTTGAATTTATTAAGTGTTTTAGTGATTAAAAATGAAGAAGTGTTTTTTAGGGTTTTTTCTTGATGAAGATGACTTCATGATCCGACTTGTGCATCATGCTAGAAAAATGCATTATTCCAAGATGGAATGAATACATGTGCCCCATGGAATAAGGCTATTACCCAAGAAGTCACTTCTTTTTATTAATGTTTTTTTTAGATTTTTGTTTTGAGATGAGAAGAGAATGAAACCAAAGGAGCCAAAAGGTAAAAGTCTAAAAAACGGGGAAAGACTAATCCTAATGTTGTCATGCAAATGAGGTCCTAAGGTTAGTGAGGTTTCAACTATCCTAATGAAGAAAAAGGAAGGAAAGAAACCAAAGAAGAGCAAGAAAAAGAGGAGGCAAGAGCTAGCAAGCAACTTACTTCTCTAAAGGAGATAAGTTGCTCCTAAAGGGGGAAGAAAATAATTGCAACACGTGATGGCATATGGCACATCAAAAGCACAAGGAGAAAGCACTTAAAAAGAGAGAAGGATGAAGAGTTGAAATGTGGATGAACCTCCACACTTCACTTACCATAAGTTTCTGAAATGTTAGCAAAATTCCAGCAAGTTCAACAATAAAATCATGGGATTGACATGCTCAAAGTTCATACCAACCAAGATTAAACAATCATACCAAACATAGCACAAACAAGCATTTACGTGTCGAGAACACGGAAGCATGCATCAATCAGCAAGAAAATCACTCAAACAATCATATTCAATGATCATACAATGATCCAAGGCATTTAAAACAAGTATGGGGATCAAACATGCTCAAAATAAGGCAAAAAAGGCCTACTGCTTCAGTGTTAACCGGTTAACCAAAGCGTTAACCGGTTAACCATGTCAAAATCTGCATAAACACAGCACAATTCAGGTGCGTTAACCGGTTAACCAATCCATTAACCAATTAACGCTGTTAAGACATCAGCAAATCCTGCAAAAATCAGCTTACAACCAGCTTTTCCAAACAATCTTATACCAGATCAACAAGCATATGAACATGAAAATAATGCATCAATTCACATTAAATGACATCATCAAGCTTATGAACATTAATACATGGATCCGGTCACAAATCAATCAACTCAATCAACACAAGCAAATATGCAAGCACATGGCGGATCCAAAATGCAAGCACGCAAATAAGCTAAACCAGAGCTAGATCTGAAATTAACCAACCTACAAAGCTGAGGTATGCTTTGATAATTGTTTACCGAGCTGAAAACGATAGATCTCGCGCAAAACCTTGAAGATCTGGTGCTAAGCTTCACTTTCCGTGCAAAATAAATGCAAGAACAAGATCTTGATGCAGAATTTTGGATCCAAAAACACTTCTAGATCCCAAACCAGATCTGAATCACCAATTAATGGATGGAGGTCTAGTTCCAAGATCTACACACCTCAAGGCAAGGTTATGTGATCTTCAAAGAGGAACATTGAGTGATTTGGAAAATTGGGAGAGAAAAGTGAGAGAATTGTGAGTGAGAAGAATGTAAATTCAAAAAATGAGAATGAAAAATGAGGGAGAGGTCCTCTTGGTTTGGAGAGAAATGGATTAAATATGGTTTAGGTTTGGGGCCCAAAAATTAGGCTTGGGATCCAAAATTATGGTTTGGCAAAGAGATCAGGATGTAGCAATGGGATTAGGCTTGGACAAGTGCTCTAGATCCTTCTTTTTAATTTCCAATTGATTCAACATGAATAAAAATCAAAAAATGGAAATTGGAACCAAATCACACATGTTGAATTTGCTGCTAAAAATTCAAAATTCGTGGCCGTTAACCGGTTACCAATCCGTTAACCGGTTAACGCCAGTGAATTTTGAATTTTCCCTCCTTTTGGTGGGAAACCTCAGGAATCACCCGACGCCAACCGTTTTGATATGATTTTGATCCTCAATCCTTTTTAAACCCTTGACCCTGATGTCAACCTGCAACATGCCCTGTGAGCTTTGAATTTCCCTGATGATTGATCACATGCCTTATGTTGGAACATGCAAATGTTGTGCTTCATTTTTCTATGCAATATGCTAAGGATATGATATGCTGATGATGATTACGATATGCTGATGATGATTATGATATGCTGATGATGCTAAACAGGAGATGGCAGATTTAGGGTGTTACAGCTGCCCCTATTCAAGCAACTGTTAATTTGAAAAGGACGGTAGCACGATTATCGACCGTTCAAGATGAATTGTGGTTGAATACCAAGAAGACCTGAAATTTTCACTCTGCTGGAGAATGCAAGCAATGGGAAATAAACCCAACCAAATGATGCTTTGGCGACTGGAGTGGGGAACAAAGCAGACGAGCTCCTTCCAACCTGAATTGTTACTTTGGATAGAAAAACCTAGACAGACGAGTATTCCTCGAACAAACTTGTTACGCCAAGTGAGAAGTAAACATTTTGACGTTTAATTCCACCATCAGGACTTCAAACCTCTTCAACACGTCCGAGTGTTGAATAAGATCAAACGATCTGCTGAGGGAATGGCATCAAGCGATCCATAACCAAGAACATGAGAACATAACATCAAGCGATTTACGACTCAAACCACGAGGAGTAACATCAAGCGATTCACAACTCGGACAAGATCAAGCGATCTGCTAAGGAAATGGTATCGAGCGATCCATAACCAGGAACATGAGCACGACTCAAACAACAAGGAGTAAAATCAAGCGATTTACAACTCGGACAAGATCAAGAGATCTACTAAGGAAATGGTATCGAGCGATCCATAACCAGGAACATCAGCACGACTCAAACAACAAGGAGTAAAATCAAGCGATTTACAACTCAGACAAGATCAAGCAATCTGCTAAGGAAATGGCATCGAGCGGTCCATAACCAAGAACATGAGAACGTAACATCAAGTGATTTACGACTCAAACCACGAGGAGTAACATCAAGCGATTTACAACTCGGACAAGATCAAGCGATCTGCTAAGGAAATGGCATCGAGTGATCCATAACCAAGAACATGAGAATGTAACATCAAGCGATTTACGACTCAAACCACGAGGAGTAACATCAAGTGATTTACAACTTGGACAAGATCAAGCAATCTGCTAAGGAAATGGCATCGAGCGATCCATAACCAAAAACATGAGAACGTAACATCAAGCGATTTACGACTCAAACCACGAGGAGTAACATCAAGCGATTTACAACTCGGACAAGATCAAGCGATCTGCTAAGGAAATGGCATCGAGCGATCCATAACCAAGAACATGAGAACGTAACATCAAGCAATTTACGACTCAAACCACGAGGGATAACATCAAGCGATTTACAACTCGGACAAGATCAAGCGATCTTCTAAGGAAATGGCATCGAGCGATCCATAACCAGGAACATGAGCACGGCTCAAACAACAAGGAGTAATATCAAGCGATTTACAACTCAAACCACGAGGAGTAACATCAAGCGATTTACACCTCAAACATGTCTTTTGGTACGACACTAGGTGACTACTGGCTTGCTACAGTGACGGTAGACTTTAACGGCGTTGCAATATCGAGTGATCTGCAAACCAAACAAGATCGAGCAATCTGATAGGAGAATGGTATCAAGTGATCCATCCACAATAGGTTCGTTGACATAGGACAACGCGATCAATACAAGATTAGTTGATTTGAGAGTAGAGTAACAACTCTACAAGGGAGAATACCATTTGTAACTCCGCTGGGTATGAGAACATTCTGAGTAACATTCTGCTGAGGAAATGACCAAGATATCTTGGAAATACTTGGTTGAGGAGTGAAATGTGAACAAATGTCTGCATTACTTTGTCACGCCGGCCAAAAATAAATTGGCTAACCTACCTAAGGATATTTCAATGATGATTGCGTCCCAATCATGAAACTCTGCGGGGAAATGACGATCTTCCAACACGGCTGGGGAGTACTTGGTCAAATAACCTTTGCTATGGAAAGAGTTATGAGAATTCTAACTCTGTGGGGAATTAAACATTCAACTGCTTGCTAGGAATAGCCCATTCTGACATCAAGACTAACTTTGAAGTTCTGCTGGGGATACCACCCTAATCTAGCTCAGCTAGGGGAAAAGTCCATCTTAGACTTTACTGGGGATGCTGGGGATCACCCTCTGCTGGAGATAGGAATTGCAAAGTGTCTCTTGCTAGCGAGACTAAGATGATTGGGGAATATGTCCTGGTGACGTCTTTCTTCCTGTACTAGCTGACTGTTCAGACATCAACTCAAGAGGATTTTACAGAAGACCCGGCGCCCGCAATGCCTTGGCTCACGCACAATCCTTCATCATCGTGAGTTATTCTGCCCCAGTGTCCTGCATCAAGGATAAGCTGGATAATGGCTTGCATAGACCGACTTCATCTGCTCTTGAGAGTGACCTGCCCCAATATGAGCCTTAAAATGATTTCTTCAAACTAAACATGCTCTGATAATTGCCCCGGCTTGGCTGAATTGCGAGAGATTTGTTCAATGTGATTGCCCCGGATTGGCTGCATCTAACCCAATTGGTTAAAAGAATCCTTATCTCATAGGAATTTCTCGGAAAAAGCGCACTTTTCCATGATTGTCCTTCAGAAGTTTCAGACTCCTCCACCTGGCAAATTTAAGTTCCTAGACTGAAATTCCTCATGTGAACTTCTGTGATTGCCGAACTAATGTATGCAAGCAAAAAAAATTGTATCCTGAGAATGAACATTCTAATGCAACACACATGCTAATATTGAAGTTTTTATTGAAAAGATGTCTTTTGTGAACGAATCACTATTTAAGATATAACACAGGCTTTTAATAAAACATGCATATGCGATACCATCAAAGGTCTTTTAGCATAACTCGTAGGAGTCAGGAACTCTATCTCATGGTGGCACGCTCTCGAATTAACCCTATTTCAATTAGGACTTTTGTGGGTTGTATCGTGGCTTGGTTCACGGTTATAGAAACGAAAGATATAGGCTCGAAGTTTATTTGTGCCCACCCTCTTCGTGATGTCTTCCAATCCTATGTTCAACTAGCTTTCACAAGCGCTCACCTTTCCTAAGGATTTTTAGATGGTTGAGGAACCACTGCTAATAATTGTTTAAGCACCACTGAGGTTGTTGTTGGGAGTCAGTCACCCCTATTGTCTTGTGTGTCTGTATCACACGACTTTGTTCTTATTTGAGGATATTTCTTGTGTAGTCCTTTTCGTCTTTTTTCTTTTTCATTCTTTTGCTTATCCCTAACTTTTTCCTGGACTGATCCTTTTGAATCTTTTGCAATTGGAGTCCAGCGGGATGCCCAAATTTTTTCCTAAGTCGCTTGTTTTCAAGTTTCGGCTTAGCGGGCTATTTGTTTCGTTTTTTTTTGTCCGAACAAATCGTGTCACACAGGTTTGTCCTGATTGTTTTGTAAGGGTCGTGATTGTCTCACTTTTTGGTCGCTGATGGATAACCGTTGTGATTTCCGGTCTTTGGACCTCTTGATTGGTATAACCATTATGGTTTCTGGTCTTTGGACCTCTTGATGTGCTGGAAGGAAAGGTAATGGATCCTCAAATACACTCCTTTGTGAAATTCTGAACGCTTGGTCCAACTAGCTGGCACCTACCCTGCCCCGGGTTAAATGTGAGGGGTTTTTTTTCATGTGAAAAGAAACTCCTACTTCAAGGCTCAAAAGGGGTTAACGAAGGTCTATCTCCCTTATATCTCCGGTGTTTGGGAATTTGAAACAAATCCTGTACATCTTCAACAGGGTCTTACTCAAGAGCACACAAAATGAAGATTTTTTCGTTTTCATTTCGTCATCCTCCATCACAGAGTTTAAGAGCAACAGTTGGTATTGCAATGCACATTCACAAAATTATAAGTAAAACGAATGAATTACTTCTAGAAAAACATGTGTATTTCATCAATTAACATTCAAAAAGTAAATAAGTTTCATGCAAGCATACAAATGTTCAAACAAACATATAAAATCGACACATGAAAATGCAGTAAAGAAACTGAGCAATACCATTGTGGAGGAGTCTTGACTCCATCTGGACCTGTCGATCTTGAATACTTTCAGTAGTCAGCACCTTTTTCCTGAAGAGATTTGCAGTCTTCAATCAAATGACCACGTGTCAGCACCATACTTCATTCTCAATTATTCTTATCTTAAGCCTTCAACGTTCAAACATTCACACGAGACGTCTGAAGTAAAGAGTAACACTGAAATGAAGTTGACACATAAGTTTGCTTGGAAAGACCTGACGATCTTCTGCCTACGTATCTCCATTGACCAAAGATCAATGAAGAATCAGAGCAACGTAGTTCCCCTCAATAGGGAGGAAAATTAAGAAAACAACTGACTACCATTATAGATACTTCTGGCTTTATTGCTTTAATTCTTCTCTGACACACTCTGACCAAGACAAAATCCTCTGCTTCATCTGCATGGAGCGAAATTAACAGCTTTCGAATCAATCAAATCTTGTACCTTGCGGTGAAAAGCTTTACACCCATCAATATGGTATCCTGGTGCCCTAGAATGGAAATCACAGTGGGCATTGGCATCCCAACCCTCTGGCAATGGATAAGGAGGTGGGGACAGCTTGTGAAGCTCAATCTGTTTCAACTGAAGCAAATGCTGAAGTACATCAGTATAAGACATTGGTAAAGGATCAAGAACTAATTCTCTCCTTTGCTAACGTTGACCCTGTTGAGGGTTCCTTTGTCGTGTCTGACATTTAGGCTGATTATTCGGTGTCGTAGCCACAAAAGCTGCTTGTTGATGACGTGGATGGTATCCTCTACCTTTTCTATATTGATGAGATGTTGCCCCAAATTCCCCTTCATTCCTGCTCTGACCATTGACGAAGGGCTTCTTGGTACCTGAACCTGACGCGCTGTAGTCTTGAATCTTCCCTAGCTTTAGCAAACTCTCAACTCGCTCGCCGACGATCACAATGTCAGCAAATCCATTGGACGGACAAGCAGCCAGACGATCCAGAAACACACCCTGCAAAGTTTTCATGAATATGTCGGTCATCTCCCTCTCAAGCAGTGGAGGTTGCACTCGGGCGGCCATCTCTCACCATCTCTGAGAATACACTTTGAAACTTTCAGACTTCTTCTGAGAAAGACTTTGGAGTTGAATGCGGTTAGGCGCCATGTCAAGATTAAACTGGTATTGTTTCACAAAAGCTTCAGCCAAGTCCTTCCAGCTTTTAACAATAGTCTTGTTCAGACCCATATACCAGTCCAAAGATTCCCCAGATAGACTATCCTGGAAGTAAAACATCCATAACTTTTCATCATCCGTGTGAGCAAAAATTTTCCCGAAGTAAGACTGGATGTGAGTTTTCGGACAAGAGTTTCCGTTGTACTTTTCAAAAGTAGGGGGCTTGAATTTGTGAGGAACCTTCACTCCAGGAACTAACCCCAAATCCGCAACATCAAAACCTAGAGAGTTCTGAGATTTAATGGCCTCTATCTTCTCAGCAAGCTCTTCGAAACGACGATCCACAGCAGCATTAGGCTGATCCATCTCATCATCAATCAAAGTGAATTGATCTTCCTGTCCGCTCCCGTAGCCTACATTACGGTCATTGTCTCCACCCGGAGCTCCATTATGATTTCTTTGATTGCCATCTTCAGGAATCTCATTCTCTGGCCGCTCGACCCTCAACCTTAGTTGTTCTTGCCTCTGGGCCATCCCCGTCATCAGGGTCATGAACTGCTCCATACGAGCCTTCAATTCTACGAGCTCAGCTTGTACCTGATCTGCCATCCCGGTTCTGCTTTGCTAACACTGTTGCCTGAAATGGAACAAAGATAAGAAACTGCCATGGTACCTGAAAAACAAAGATAGAATGATATGATATGCAAGATGTTATGCTATGCAAATGCTCAGAAACACAGTCAATGAGAGAACACTCTCAAAAGAAACTCTGCAAGCAAGATCTAGTATAAGAACCATCCTGCGACCAAGTGTCATTGCATGAATAGGAAAGCCACTACTTCAGAAATCCAAACACATAACATAGAAAAGCCCGCAAGAGCAGAGTCATACAAGGTACTGAAAACCAACACGAATAAGTACAACAACACAGATTCCTCAACAAGCCTGAGGGTAACCAGATACATGAAAAAGCTAAAGCCTACAAGCATCAATTCTAGTCCATGAGTCTTTCCCTCCCTAGCTGACCATCTGGTGTGATGACCTTCAAGTTGATCAGATCTTGAACATTCCATTGTAAAGCCCTGCACTCTTCTGATGCATGCCCTGGGGAACCTGAGTGAAACTCGCAACGCGCATTTTCATCGTATCCCTTCGGATGATTTCCTGCTGGTGGTACCAAAGTCCGCAACTGGATTAAATCAAACCTCAGCAGTTGACGCAACATGGCAGTGTAGGATATGGAGATGGGATCAAGAATACGATCAGCTTGTAAAACTCTTTGTGGACAAGGCCTTCGTTGTGGTTGAGCAGTCTGTTGTTGATGCTGATTCGAACGCCTAACAGACCACTGCACTTTTTACCCAGATTTGGATGAGGAACCAAAGAAGATCATTGTTGTAGCCTCTTAGAAGATTCAACTTGAGTGATAACTTCGGAAGAATGAAACTTGGCCACTTCTTCAGTGCTCTCCTGTGACACCTACAACTTATTTGGCTTAAAGTTAATTACCCCGTCATCAACCAAGTCTTACACCTGATGCACGAATGCCCTGCAATCATTGATATCATGTCCTTGAGCTCCAGAATGAAAGACACAGTAGGCATATGGATTCCAAACTTGGGGGAGTTCACCAATAGGAGGAGATAATTCACGACGTTCAATCAATCCCATTTGGAGCAACTGTGGGCACAACTTAGCATAAGACATGGGCACATGATCAATAACTCTCTCTTGCTTGTCGGGAACGGGTTGCCACCACTGGAGGAGATACACCTGACATCTGCTAAAATTCTTCTTTGGGAAACCAAGGTGTAGGGTCTAAGGAAGTTCCTTGATACGGGAAGAAAGTGCTCACTTCTTTGGCCGTAACTGGCATAGGACCATTCATCTCATTTGAATCATGCAAGGAAAGGTTGATCTCTGTTCTGGGATCTTCTGGACGACCAAGTGGTGACTACTGGTGAGTGTCGCTCCCGACAAATGAAAATAGATCATATGAGGGTACAGACGCGAACGGTCGGCGAGAGGGACAATGAGAACACACAGCCGTGAACTCACTGGAGATGAATAGAGTCGCCAGCTAGGCATTTTTATCCCGGAGGAAAGGCAATGCTGCATAGACCTAGAAAAAGATACGGATAAGACGGTTGCGAACCAGAGAGACTGAGAAAGGGGGTTGGTTACAACCTGGGAAGGTATTAGCACCCAGATTGTCCGTCGTACTCGACGGGATCCACGCTTAAAAGATTTGTGTTTTAAAGGGGTAGTGTCAGTGCAATTTGTGTATAAAATAGCTGGAAAAAAGATGTACAGGTGTCAGTGTAAGAGAAGTGAAGTGTATAAATGATGTGTCAGTGTAAGAAAAGGAATAAGATGCTCAAGATCATGAGGCTGAGAATGATGCTGAAAGGAGGGGGAATGTACAGAGACTTTTGTTCGATAACTGTTAAGTTATGCCTACGTATCCTCTCGTGCAATGAGGAAGTCAGAACACCGTAGTTCGACCCAAAGAGACTGAAAGATGAATTGACTTGTGAACTGCTTGCTTGTCAATGCTCAAGTGTATGACCTGTCTGGCTCAGGTGCAAACTGTCTTGCATTAGACGGAAGAAGCAAGTTCTCGTTTATGAGTGAAGGTGATGAGAAAAGAACCCCGAAGGAGACGATTATTGTTTGTTTTTGAGTTTTCAGTCTTTTATTGCTTGTGAAAGTTTGTCATAAGTTAATGAGCTTAAGCCTAAACCAATGGATTTAGTAAACTCATCACATCTTCCCTCTGATTAGGGGTAATGAGAATACCTTAAGTGTGAAGTCAGATTCTCACACTTAATCACCTTTGGTGTAGGGTTAAGATCATTGACCTACTTGTGATTATTTAGATGTTTTTGTGGTTTTTGTTTAGTGTTGAGTAATGAGGTTAAGCCATAATCAGGGATTAAACAGACTCATTACACCATCCTAAAAGAAGGATGACAGATGAGAATGTTTAAGCTGAGGAAAGCTCCTCAACTTAATCCATGATTAGGGATTAAACCCATGACAAAACAAGCCTTTGATTAAGTGGATTTTATTTAATGATATAGTGATGAAGTGATTTTTATGATTTGTAAGACAACTTGAGGGGGACTTGTCCATTAACACTAGGGTTAGTCCTTCTTAACCACTTAAGGAAGAATTAGAACCCTAATGCAAGGCCCAAGTTACAAGTGTGATGTCTTGATATTTATTAAGTGAATTGGTTAAGAGATTTAAACACCTTAAGGGTTTAACACTTAGGATTAAAGTTATACACTCCATCCTAAAAGAAGGATGCAGGCATAAGCTTAATCACAAAGTCTTAAAGCCTTTAGGGTTTGGTCCCTGATTATGAGCTGAGAAGAGAAGACTCAAAGAGAGACACAAAGGTAAAAACTAGGAGGGGAGACTAAACAAAACCCTAATCATTGTCATGCTTGGTTGATCCTAAGGTTTGTGAGGTTTTCAAGAACAATCTTCAGAAGAACCACCAGGAAGCAGATGAACAAGATCAAGAGAAGCAAAGTTACTTGCTTCATTCAAGAAGTCAAGTCACTTGAAGAAAGAAAGTGGGAAGAACAAGAATGAGCAGGCTCAAACTCAAGCACATATAGAAATGCAGCAATGCATGCAAGAGAGATGAAAAGAAAAGTTATGAGAAGTGAAGGCAAATTCACTTCTCAAGTTTACTTACCACCTGAAATGTTAGAAAGAAATGCAATGCAATGCTAGATGGGATGAAATGGTATGATGCTAGACCAAACCAGAAGCATATTGATGATTAAAATGATGCTATGAGGTGCTATGAACATGAGGCAAGGCATGGAGATGCTCATACGAGATTATGAATGCAAATGATGCAAGCTAAGGAGCATGAACAATCATGGAAAGTTATGAAGCATACAAGACAAATGACATGGAAAATATGTAATACAATGATCAAACATGCTTTCTATGTGTCTTAAGATGTCAAATGAATCATAGGCATGCACAAAATGCAAAGACAAGTCATGCTATGCAAGGAAATGCAAGAAGGATGCAAGAGAAAGCACAAATTAGGGTTCATGGAACAAACATCAAACAAAAACCCAAAACAGAAACAAACCCCAAGATAAAAAATGGAAAATGCTGCCCAAAGAAACCCTAAACCTATAATGAACCACTGCCCAAAGGGGAACTCTCAACTCTTAACCAAACTCAAGATATGAATTTTCTAAGTTATTAGGGTTTTTTAGGGTTCTTAACAAAAGAAATGCCAAACAAATGGAAAATGCAAGATCAAATCATGGCCATTTTACCCTAGAAACTACATGCTAAACATAAAACAATGCAAGAAGAATCAATGTCCAACTCTTCTCCAATAGGCAGAAATGATTTTTGGAACTTAGGATCAAATTAATGCACAAAATATGATTTAATTCAATGAAAAATTCTTAAAATGCATCAAGATCAAAAAAGAAATTTGGTTTGAAGGTTGGACAATGTTTCTAAATGTCTTAGAACATTTCATGAATTTTTTTGTGATTTTTAAATACCTAAAAGTATTTTTAATAAATTAATTTCCATTAATCAATTAAAAATAATCTTTTAAATATTTAAAAATACTTTTTTGATGATAAAAAATAAAATAAAAATATTTTTGTGTCATAAAAATTATTTAAACTCTTAGGAAAAAAGTTTCATAATTTTTAAGAATTTTTAGCTATTTTAAAATAATTATGCAAAACAAAAGAAAAATAAAAGAAAATAAATGAATTTTAAATGAAATAAGTGAAAGTATGCTGATCCAACGCGTGAGATTCAAAGTGACCAGGGCGGGAATTGACTGCGCGCCACATCTCACGGCCCAGATTCAAATTTCTTAATTAATGCTTAAAACCCTAACCCTGCCGTTAATTACAATCAGGCGACCGGAACAGTGTTCCGGTCGTCTTCTCCGGCCATCCCCAGAATCAATCTCTCTCCCTAGGCCAAATCAGAAGCCCTAAGTCTCCAGAATCCATCTACCAACTATCCTAAGCACGAATCCATCATCAAATCATGTTTAAACTCACACACAAACAAGAATCGAAGCAGATAAAATTCTAGGTCAAACTTTCAGAAGACCACTACATGCTCATTTCTGGCTTATTTTCAAAAGTAAAGAGATCCCAATGATCAGTGTAACATGCACAACAAGATTTTAACAAGAGAAATGAGTTCTGGGAAAAAAGTTCATGGTGTCACCTGAGATGGAGCTCTTGATTCAGGAGCTCTTTGGATGATTCTTTGGCTCAATCTGGTCCCAATGGTCCACCTTTGAAGCTTTGGATGCTTAGTTGGAGTTTAAACAACCTCCTGAGTGAGTTTGCAGCAGCTCTGACCAAGGGAGGATGAAAATCGTATTTGAGATATAGGGTGTTTCAGGCCAAAACAAAGGGTGGTTTCTAGTCAGTGAGGTGAGTGGAGATTGTTGGTGGAGTTTGTTCTTGTGTTTGAGGTTTGTGGTGGGAGATTCGAAGGAAAATGCAGGCTGAGATGAAAATGGTGAAGATGCTTTGTGGTTGGTTTTAGGCCTGTGTTCTTGGTGCTTTGTGGTCTATGGAGCAAGGTGAGTTGAATGGTGAAGATGGCTTTTGTGTTTGCAAGCTGTGGAGAGGAATTCGAAGCAACTTGCAACTTGGTAGGTTTTTGTGAATGTGTATGTGTGAAGTGTTTCAGGCCTGCTTAGTACATGGAATGGTTTGCAAATGGATAGTATAAACTAATCCAATTGGTCAGAGGATGTGACTTGTGCTTTATGGATAGGTGTAGCCACTTTTGCAAATATGTCAACTTCTTGTAAGATAGGGCATGGGCAACTTCTAGCCAAGTACAAAGGGCATGGTCTGCGCAGCAAAGTGAAGGGAAAGGCTAGGCTTGGTCCAACATTCAAGGCAGCAAGTTGGTGAAAGCATGATCATGAGTCTTGCAACTTGTGGCTTTAGGGTTCACATGTGAAGAAAGTCTTGTTACATAAACCAAACTATGTAGAAACTTGGTCCAATTCTGATTTTTTTAGGCTCATAGAATGTTTGTGTAATGGTTTGAAATGAATTAGAGGTCACATAATGCATTGGTTCATGACTTTGCAAAATTTCCATTTGAAGCATGCCTTGAAAATCAATGATTTTTGCCAACTTTGTCACACCATAACTTTTGATCCAAAAAGAGTTTGATCATGTTCTTGTACTTTTTGAAAAGGGAAAGATGAGATCTACAACTTTCATGACCAAAGTTTTTTCATTTGAAGCATTTTTGGATCAAGAATCATGGCTTGAAAAATGACCTAAAATGATGCATTCTTGAAAAGTCAACTATGCCCAAAAAGTCAACATTTGCAAAAACCCTAAATTCTTGATTTCCATGAACTTCAACCTTCTTCCATGATCAAATAAAGATCATATACACTCAAAATGATGAAGATCACCCATTGGTTGGGTCATTGGGGGCCTCAGATGCCCTGATTTTGCACTGACTTGTCTGAAAAGTCAACCCTTGATCAGATGACTTCCTCATGGAATTTCTTCATGAAAATTGATATGTATACTCCCTATACCATATAAAGAGCAATGGAAACAAGAATGACCAAAAAATCTGGGGTTATGGCCTCTGAAACCAAAACCCTAATTTTCAGTCAACTGTGCAGTCTAACCTGGCTCTGCATCACCTCAAACCCTAGTTCTTGTGATTCCTCTGCATTTTTGACTTTGAAGAGATGGAATATGATGATTGAACACACATGGACCCCTTTGAAATGATTGGTGGCCTTTGGAATGGCTCAAGATGCCTTGGGATTGCTCAGATCACAAACCCTAGGTGCAGATGCCTTAGAAACTATGCAGTGAATCAAAAATGAGATGTGAGATGATATGATTGTGTTTATGCATATGAGGATGATCACAAACCATGGTGTGAATGGGTGAGGGCAAATTTGGGGTGTTTACAGCTGCCCCTATTCAAACATGAGTTAGCTGTGCAGGTTGTAAGCGACGGCTTAACAGGCAAACAAGATAACTTGTGGTTGAATACCAAAGACAGTCCAAAATTTGCACTCACGGAATGAAGAAGAAAAGGGATATAGATTGTAAAAGGAAAACAAAGTATATTGTAAAGGTGCGGAAAACCAAGCGATGACGGGGACGGCTGACATGCTGGGGATAGAAGGTAAAGCCAAGACGGGGACGACCGACTAGCTGGGGAAATAAAATCATGATGGGGACGGCCATCAAGATAGAGCTGTAAAATTCTCTGAGGATTTAATGAAACATGACGGGGACGGCCATCAAGTTCATAAAGGTAAAGTAACCAACGATGGGGACGGCCATCGGGCTAAAAGGAAAAGGGACCACGACGGGGACGGCCATCGGGTTAAAGAATAAATGAAATAAACAGGTGATGGGGTACGACCATCAAAGGTGAAGGACGATCACCTAGCAGGGGACGGCTGCTCTGTTGGGGAATAAAGGAATTATGATGGGGACGGCCATCAAAGGTGGAGGACGACCACCTGGCAGGGTACGGCTGCCGAAAATATCAACGATGGGGACGGCCATCGGATAGAAAAGGTCAAAGATGGGGATGACCATCGGACGAGCATGATGGAGGACGACCATCAAGAAGTGGAGGACGACCACTCAGCAGGGTACGGCTTCTCTCGGGGTTTATCACAACACAGGACGAGTGTCGGATAACCAAAATCAACAATGGGGACGGCCATTGGATGAGCATGATGGAGGACGACCATCAAGAAGTGGAGGACGACCACTTAGCAGGGTACGGCTGCTCTCAAAGTTATCATAACACAGGATGAGTGTTGGATAACCAAAATCAACAATGGGGACGGCCATTGGATAAAATGATGAAGGACGATCATCAAGAGGTGGAGGACGACCACCTAGCAGGGGACGGCTGCTAAAATATCAACGATGGGGACGACCATCGGATGAGCATGATGGAGGACGACCATCAAGAAGTGGAGGACGACCACTTAGCAGGGTACGGCTGCTCTCAAAGTTATCATAACACAGGATGAGTGTTAGATAAAAAGGAAATTTGCTTTGTTGGCGATCTACTGGGGAATAGTAAACACGGACGAGCGTTTACATCCAAGAAACAAAAGGTATAAGTGTTTAGATGTTGTGTATAGATTAGAGATGCGGACGAGCATTCTTAGACTATGATACGGACGAGTATCATGTAGAAACAAACTGACACATGTTCAGAGATGATGATACGGACGAGTATCAACTGGTTAACAGAGAACACGGACGAGTGTTGAATCTGAAAGAACTCTTCTGGGGAGAGCAGATACAGACGAGTATCTATATTCAAGAAGACATAAGTGTTTGACACGGTGTATGGATTAAAGATGCGGGAGAGCATCCTTAAGACTATGATACGGACGAGTATCATGTAGAAACAAACATCAGACGCAATGTTCTGAGATGATGATATGGACGAGTACCAACTGGTTAACAAAGAACAAGGGCTACTGTCGAATCTGTGGGGGTATGAGTGATGGTGTATACAAGATACGGGCGAGTATCTGTATAAGTGTACCAATGAGTAGTGAGTATATATATATAAGTGTTTATCTGCTGGGGAGAGTGACACAGACGAGTGTCAAAAGAGAAAAGTAGCATTATCAAGTATATGGGTGGTAAAGGTGTAAGCGACTGCGCTGGGGATATGACACGGACGGGCGTCGAGAAAGTGTATATATAAGTATATGTGAGTGCCAAGAGGATGTCTTTGGCTTTCTGCTGGTGATTCGACATGGACGGGTGTCATGAAGTATCTGTAGTACGGGTGATTTTGTTTGTAAAGTGTATTCAGGCAACCTGTTTGGGGAAGCGATGACACGGACGGGTGTCAGAAATATATACTGGTGTTTGGTGATTGGAGAGGCAACTGCTTTTGCTGGGACTCTGGTGGGGATTTTTGTATAATGATGAACGGTTTGTTATTCACAAGTGTTACTTCAGAACATGGCTTATGATTATGCTATGTATTTGATTTTTGCCGTAATGCTCCGTATTAGACGGAATGCTACGCTCTGAGGGGATAATATGATGCGAATGCTATGATTATGCAAGGAGGCACAGACCCGGGATTCGGATCCCGTCGCTGTGAAGATCTCTGGTCGATCTGCCGAAGTGGACCTCCCAGCTGGGATGAGATCAGTGATAGATCTGATGACGTATCTGCTTGGGGATATAGGTCACCGATTGACATATCCTTATAATATGGGATCCAGCTGGGGTTTGTAGAAGCTTTCTGTATTCTGTTGTGATTTCTTCGTGCGTTGCTCTTCTGGATAGAGACTGAAGATTCTGTGGGGAGATGATTTCCTGACTCCCGTACTCAACTGAGGATGAAATGGCAACTCGGCTGGGGAATTGTGAGAGGCAACTCAGTTGGGGATAGCAACAAGAGGCAACTCAGCTGGGGATAGAGCATTTCAGATGCTGAGATTGAGTGTATGTTGATTTGGCAACTTTGCTGGGGAAATGGGCACCTTCCAGTGCCACGTGGAAGATAGACCGAGTTGATAATGATTTGCCAGCTTGCTGAGACGTAACTCGCATGCCCCAGGTTGCGTTCTGGATACCTGCAATCCTGCAAAGATAAGGAGACGCACAAAAGGTCCCGAGGTATCCTTTACTGGATTCCGTCATAGGAGTCAAGCATTCTCACGAGTAAGTATATTCCCTGCAAGCATGTGTTTTATTATTATTACTTTGGGGAGAAAAACATTTGTACTTATGCAATTGATTTTTTTTTGAGACATCAGACATTCTTTGCAAATAAAAATGTGCAAAACGAGACATGACTGAAAATCTGATTTTATTAATTCATATGCCCTGAATTGGCGAGATACAGTCAAAGAAACAAATCCCCTGAAATGAGGAGATTGTTACAAATTGAGAAACAAAATGCTGGCAGTGTTGACGACGCTTTAAGGAGCTTCCTCTTCTGCTATGACTCGTATGACAATGACGTTCTTCTCGTCTTGCTTTCTGAAAAGGCTGATTCTGATTGAGGCTTGACTCTGTTGAAGCTTTCCAAGTTGTAAGTGATACAGACGAATTCAGAATGCAGTTGTTCGCTTATTCCCTTATTTTGCATGGATCGCCCTTTCGGGTTTTCAATCCATCGGGATACCCATTTTTGCCTGAGTTGTCCAATGCGGCTTTTCAACTCAGCGGGTGTACATTTCTTGCTTATTTTCCCTTATTTTTGCCCGAGTCTTTTATTCTGTTTTTGACTCGCCGGGATGCCCTATTTTTGCCTGGACTTACATTCTGTTTTTATGTCCAGCGGGTCATTTTTATGCGAAGTATTTTTTAACCGCATCTGAATTCACAGGGGACGGGAAGTCTTCACCATCCATGGTGCTGAGCATCAGCGCTCCACCAGAGAAAACTTTCTTTACAACGAATGGTCCTTCATAATTTGGAGTCCATTTGCCCCTGTGGTCTGTATGAGGAGGGAGGATTCTCTTCAGCACAAGATCCCCTACTTGGTACCCTCGGTGCCTGACTTTCTGATCGAAGGCTTTCTTCATTCTCTTCTGATATAACTGCCCATGACAAATTGCAGCCAATCTTTTCTCTTCAATCAGACTCAGTTGTTCGAATCGGGACCGAACCCATTCTGCTTCACTCAGTTTAACATCCATTAATACCCGTAACGAGGGTAGTTCAACTTCAACAGGTAGGACTGCTTCCATACCATATACAAGCTGATACGGTGTTGCCCCAGTGGATGTCCTGATTGACGTGCGGTACCCATGCAAGGCAAACGGTAGCATTTCATGCCAGTCTTTGTATGTGATTACCATCTTCTGCACAATCTTCTTAATATTCTTATTCGCTGCCTCAACAGCGCCATTCATCTTTGGCCTGTAAGGAGAAGAATTGTGATGTTGGATCTTGAAGTCTCGGCACAGCTCTGCCATCATTTTGTTGTTTAAATTGGAACCATTATCAGTAATGATTCGCTCGGGCACTCCATACCGACAGATGATATCTCTCTTCAGAAATCGGGCTACCACTTGTCTTGTAACATTTGCAAATAAGGCTGCTTCAACCCACTTGGTGAAATAATCAATGGCAACCAGGATGAATCTGTGGCCGTTTGAAGCAGTTGGCTCAATCTTGCCAATCATATCAATACCCCACATAGCAAAGGGCCACGGTGAAGACATTATGTTCAAAGGATTGGGAGGCACATGCACCTTATCTGCATAGATCTGGCATTTGTGGCATTTTCTGGCGTAAGCACAACAGTCTGCATCCATTGTGATCCAGTAATAGCCTGATCTTAATAGCTTTTTAGCCATGGCGTGCCCTCCGGCATGGGTACCAAAGGACCCTTCGTGCACTTCATGCATCAACAAATCTGCTTCCATCCTGTCAACACATCTAAGGAGTACCATATCAAAGTTCCTTTTGTATAAAGACCCATCAGTGTTCAGAAAGAAACTACCAGCAAGCCTTCTCAAAGTCTTCTTATCATTGGAAGATGCCCCAGGTGGGTATGTTTGATCCTCCAAGAAGCATTTAATGTCATGGAACCAAGGCTTATCATCTTTTACAACATCCGCTGCAAATACATATGCTGGTCTATCAAGTCTAGACACTGAAATCTGGGGTACAAAGTTAGCAGCTTGAACTTTGATCATGGATGAAATGGTAGCAAGAGCATCTGCAAACTGATTCTCGTCCCGAGGGATATACTCAAGTTTGACCGTTGTAAAGAAAGTCAGTAACCTTCTCGTATAATCCCTGTAAGGTATCAGATGATCCTGGTGGGTGTACCATTTCCCATTGGTCTGATTGATTACCAAAGCTGAATCTCCGAATACGGTCAATGTCTTGATCCTGAGGTCAATAGCTTCCTCAAGACCCATAATGCAAGCTTCGTATTCCGCTTCGTTGTTAGTGCAGTTGAAAGTGAGTTTTGCCGAGAAAGGCATGTGAACTCCTTTAGGTGTAATGAGTACTGCACCAACACCACGGCCATTCATGTTAACAGCCCCATCAAACATCATAGTCCATTCTTCCTCCGGGTCAGGCCCTTCAGTGTGAATAGGCTCTTCATGATCCTTTGCTTTAATGAACATGATGTCTTCATCAGGGAAGTCAAACCTCATAGGCTGGTAGTCATCAATGGGTTGCTCAGCAAGATATTCAGATAGTACACTGCCCTTGATGGCTTTCTGAGATGTGTACTGTATGTCGTATTCTGTGAGAATCATCTGCCATCTTGCAACCCGTCCGGTAAGAGCTGGCTTCTCGAAAATGTACTTAACTGGATCCATTTTTGAGATTAATAAGGTAGTGTGGGTCAACATATACTGTCTCAGTCGGCGAGCAGCCCACGCTAAAGCACAGCAAGTTTTCTCGAGCAGTGAATAACGTTGTTCACAGTCGGTAAACTTTTTGCTTAGGTAGTATATTGCATACTCTTTTCGACCAGACTCGTCATGCTGACCTAGTACACACCCCATTGACTCTTCTAATACTGTCAAGTACATAATCAGAGGTCTTCCCTCAACTGGCGGCATAAGGATTGGAGGTTCTTGCAGATATTCCTTGATCTTGTCAAAAGCCCTTTGGCAGTCTTCGTTCCACCTGACCGTTTGTTCTTTTCTTAGCAGCTTGAACAAGGGTTCACAGGTTGCTGTGAGGTGAGATATGAACCTTGAAATGTAGTTCAATCGACCTAAGAACCCTCGAACTTCTTTCTCAGTTTTCGGTGCAGGCATCTCTTGGATGGCTTTGACTTTATCAGGGTCCACTTCAATCCCTTTCTCGCTTACAATAAAACCCAGCAGCTTACCAGATCTCACCCCGAATGTGCATTTGTTGGGGTTCAGCTTTAGTTGGTACTTCCTCAATCGCTTGAACAACTTCAGCAGATTCACCAGGTGATCTTCCTCTGTAAGGGACTTGGCAATCATGTCATCCACATAACACTCTATTTCTTTATGGATCATATCGTGGAATAATGTCACCATAGCCAGTTGATATGTGGCACCAGCATTCTTCAGTCCGAATGGCATCACCTTGTAGCAGAACGTGCCCCAGGGTGTGATGAATGTTGTCTTCTCCATGTCTTCAGGTGACATCTTGATCTGATTATATCCTGAAAATCTATCCATGAAGGAGAATACCGAGAACTGAGCCGTGTTATCCACCAATACATCAATGTGAGGTAATGGGAAGTCATCTTTCGGGCTGGCTCTATTCAGATCCCGGTAGTCAACACACATTCTTACTTTGCCGTCTTTCTTAGGCACAGGTACTATGTTAGCGACCCACGGTGGATAGCTAGTCACAGCAAGGAACCCGGCGTCCCATTGCTTTTGTACCTCTTCCTTAATTTTCATAGCCATGTCTGGACGAGTACGGCGCAGTTTCTGTTTAACTGGCGGGCATTCTTCTCTCAAAGGCAGCTTGTGCACGACAATATCGGTATCCAACCCTGGCATGTCTTGATACGACCAAGCAAACACATCAACATACTCTTGAAGCAGATCTATCAGTTGTCTCTTCACTGAGTCTCGCAGGCAGGCCCCGATTTTAACTTCTTTCACGTCTTCATCTGTACCAAGATTGATCACTTCAACCTCCTCCTGATGAGGGGTAATGACCTTTTCCTCTTGCCTTAACAACCTGGCTAGCTCTTCAGGAAGCTCATATTCTTCATCAACCCCTTCATCAGCTTGATTGATTGGATTGTCAAAGTCATACGATGTCATAGCCGTGTTGTTGTCGGTGCTGTCTGGAAGGCACTCTCTGCAAGGGTTAAGTTTGTTCATTTTAGTGATTGATTTTAATCTTGCTTTAGAAAAAAAAGTGAAATGAAGCTATCATTTTGAAAACACCGCCATTTATTTTTGTACAAAAAGAAAAATGGAAAAACAGTGAACAAAAAGAAAAAGACTCGTTTGCAAAAAAGATGTCTGATATTTCATTAATTTAATCTTGTTTGCACAAAAGTACAGATGGCCCTGATTACAAAATGAGTCTTGTCATCTTGGGCAAGATGCAAGACTTTGATGCATGCTATAAAAAATACAGGAAATAATAATTACTCTGCATGAGTAACTCTTATAATTTCCTGGGAAGACCAGTTCGAGACACTGCTCCCCGGGATCTTTGGACGAATCCAATTCTCCAGATTGCGCTCCTCTTCCAGCTCGTCTTCCAAACAGTTGATGGCATCGGGGGTGAGCATCCCCCCACTGACAAAACCAGGCTCTTCAGCAGCCTTTACTTGATGTTGAGTTGGTCTGTAACCCAACCCAAACTTGTCTTCTTTTTTCTCCACCGACAGCAGTTTGCCCCAGCCTTGGGCAGTTCCTTCCTCAACAACCTTCCGGGCTTGTTGGTATGACGACATTGGAGTACCAGATACAGCAGATGCCTCATTCACATTCAAAGCTTCAAACCCCTGGCTCATTGTTTCATGGATCTCCCCATCCATTTCAATGTACTTATAGGTTGCCAGGTGGCTGACAAAAATGTCCTCCTCTCCACAGATTGTGACAACTTGGCCTTCCCACTCAAATTTTAACTTTTGGTGAAGGGTAGACGTTATTGCGCCGGCGGCGTGAATCCAGGATCTACCCAACAAACAGCTGTAGGCGGGCTGAATGTCCATCACATAAAAGATAGTTTTAAAGGTCTGTGGGCCAATTGTCACGGGCAGCTCAATCTCTCCCAGAACCGATCTCTTCGAACCATCAAAGGCTCTTACCACCAGGTTGCTGGGTCTCAATGCCAAACCATCATATTCTAACTTCACCAGAGCCTTCTTTGGTAAGACATTCAGGGACGAACCTGTGTCCACCAGCACATGTGAAAGGACAGCTCCTTTGCATTCCATGGTTATGTGCAAGGCTTTGTTGTGGTTGCGGCCGTCCGCTGTCAAGTCAGTATTGGTGAACCCTAGCCCATTGCTAGCAGTAACATTTCCAACCACGGTTTCCAACTGGTTGACAGTAATCTCTTCAGGCATGTAAGCTGCGTGCAAGACCTTGAGTAGTGCATTCCGATGGGCTTCGGAACACATAAGCAGTGAGAGGATAGAGATTTTGGATGGCGTCTGGTGAAGTTGATCCACAATTTTGTAATCACTCTTTTTGATGATTCGCATAAACTCATCAACTTCTTGATCGAACGGTGTCTTCAAGGCTTCTTTAACAGCTTGATCTTCCTGCACCGGGCTCTTTCCTTTTGCCTTGGCAGCAGCTTCTGCTTCGGCTGTAGGTCTTTGAATTGGTGGAGCGAAGAGACGTCCGCTTCGGGTGAAGCCTCCGCCTCCCCCCACATTATCTACTTGTGGTGCAGGTGTTGACGTTTCAAGAGTGATTCTTTTCCCTTCACAGTACACGTCAGAGCCATAGTGCCAAGGGATGGCCCTATTGCTTTCATATGGTACCGGTCCAGGCACCGTGACAGTGACTGGTCTGATTGCTGCTGCTGAAGGGACTGTAATTGTTTGTGGATCATAAAAGATTGTAACTGGTGCTCTGGCGGGAGCAGCACCTTCTGAATGGTAGGCGGAATTATTTTCAGGATCATAGAATATGGTAACAGTAGAGACATCTTCATGATTGATTGCTGGTGTTGTAGGAGGTATTGTTGGAAGTGCGGGTGTTGTTGTTGTAGGAGATTCAAGATGGAATGAAGCTGAAGTTGTAGCAGGAGAAATTGTTGAAAACTGATCATTTGGAAGGACAGGTGAAGTACTTGTTGATGTTACTGATGAATTGTCGGGAACAATAGTTGCTGCAGTTGTAGGAGGTTCTGGAACCGTTGTTGATGAAGTTGCCGGATTTGTCGGAAACGATGTGGTGATCTGGAGCAGGCCACTCTGAATAAGGCTGTCGATGCCATTCCTCAGGTCCTCACACCCATTCCATGAAATATTGCAGTAGGGGCACCCTAGTTCACATCCCGGAAATATTTGGCTTTCACGGAGTTGAGCTTTGATTTCCACCAATGGTGTCCTGATCTGATCCACACTGGTTATTAAATAAGACGGTCTGTCTTCTTCAATAGCGTTAATTCGAGGACCACCATGGTTTGGCATTGGGTTTTTATTGACATTGGGCGGAGGTGCAAAATTCAGAGCCTTGGAGTCTACCAAGTCTTGTACCTTCATATGCAGAGCCCTGCATTTTTCTGTACTGTGACCAGGTGCGTTTGAATGAAAAGCACACCTAGCATTAGAGTCATAGTTCCTTGGTAGACTGTTGGGATCCGGAGGTGCCAACGTTCTTAGCTCAACTAGGTTGAGTTTCAGAAGTTGTGGCAGCAAGGCAGCATACGGCATTGGGATCGGGTCGATTACTCTATTAGCTTGGGATGGCCTTTGTTGGAATGGCCTCTGTTGATTGTTGTTGTTGGTGTTGCTGTTGTTGTAATTCCTTGGAGGATAATGATTTTGCTGATGGTACTGAGGTTGTTGTTGATAGCTTTGCTGAGGAGGTTGATAGACAGGTTGAGGATGAGCTGGAGCAGGGATGGTGACTGCTGCTATGGACCTCTGAGCATATTGGGGCCTACCCCTGTTGGTGTGAATGGCATTGGTCTCGCCAGTTCTTCTCGGGCCTGCAAAGGGCTTCCTTGTACTATTGGACGAGCTTGCACCGTTGTCTGAGATCTTTCCCATTTTTAACAAGCTTTCAATTCTCTCCCCAGCTATGACAACATCTGCGAAGCTAGTGGAGGAGAAAGCAGCCAACCTGTCAATATACGTTCCCTGGAGAGTGTTCATAAACATGTCTGCCATTTCTCTCTCAGACATTGGTGGTTGAACGGCAGCAGCCAATTGCCTCCATCTCTGGGCATATTCTCGGAAACTTTCCCTTGACGACTGTGACATTCCTATCAGGAGGGTCCTGTTGGGTGCCATGTCTAGATTATACTGATACTGTCTGATGAAGGCCTCTGCCAGGTCCTTCCAGCATCTTACAGTTGCCCTTGTCAAATGGGAATACCATTCCCTTGATGCTCCAGTCAGGCTGTCTTCAAAGTAGAACATCCAGAGCTTCTCATCCATTGTATAGGCCTTCAGCCTCCCCAGAAATGATTGCAAATGAGTCCGGGGGCATGAAGTCCCATTATACTTTTCGAAACAAGGAGGTTTGAACTTATGGGGGATCCTGACCCCGTCTACCAAACCCATGTCCATAACGTCGAAGCCCAAAGAGTTTTGAGATTCTAAGGACCTCAACTTCTCAGCTATTTCATCCAATCTTCTATCATAAGCCTCTTCTCCAGCACCCATTACTGTAAATTGGTCCTCCTGAGGGTCTTCTTGAAGTACCCTGGCTGCAGTGGCTGTCCCTTGAACATTTGCAGGAATGTTAATCTCAGGATGTAGATGTGGGCCAAACACAGGAGGGTTAACATGGGGTTGCACCCGTTCATTGTTACTTGTGCCAGCAGTTCCCACATGGGGCTCATCTTGATTCCTCCCTTCTACCAAAGCTCTGAGCCTCTCCTGGCTTTGAGCTAAATTGTTCATCACTTCCATGAATTGTGTTATCTGCGTTCTCATCTCCAACCTTTCGTTGGCCATCTGGTTTCTGACCTCCGTAAGGTCCTGCTGCATCTGATCCATCTGAATTCCCGGAAGGTTGTTTCTAGTTGGGTACCTGTGTGGCCTGTTGAGGGGAAATACCCGGCGGCGAGCTATAATTCCTGAATATCACAACAGAGGTTAGTAACAATAAAACAAAACCTACAAAACAAACAGAAGGGTTAGTATGCAATGCAGTTATGCTTATTTGCTCTCAAGGTATCCGGTTTGGCCTTCAGTTTTGACCCTTCCAGACCCTCGAAGATGCTGCCGTTGAAGTTGCTTTCGAAGTAAGCTAACATGAATATATTACATAAGGTGGAATAATACAATTTGTTCGTTTTACAACACAAGCCCGCTAAGGGGCCAAAATACAGTACAAAAATAAAAGTACATGGAAAGAAAGCAACAACAAACAAATGGTCAAACACCAAGACCAAACTCATCCCCACGAACTTCCTTGAGAAGTGCTTCGGTCACAGGATCAGCCGGACGCTCCGTGAGATTCCTGATGAGGAGATTCCGGGTCGTAACAGCTGCTGTTAGCTTTTTGTGCTGAGTTTGGTCCTTGGACCTCTTCACCCCTGCTTTGATCTTCAGCTCTGATATTTCCTTCTGGGCTGCTGCCAGGGCTTTTTCCATCTGCTCCATCTTGTCCTGAACTCTCTTGTCTTCCAGGGTACGAGCCTCGGTGATCCTGACCCACCGGGCTTGACTCTCCTTCAAATACAAGTCTGTCCTTGCTCTTTGGAACTGGGCTTCTTTGCAAGCATTCTTCAGAATCTGCTCACCAGCTTTAGACTTGTTGATATAATCTCCAGACTTCTCAATTTTAGTCAAGTGTTCCACCCTCAACTTCTCCAATCTCTCAATCTCCCTCATACCTTCACTCCTCTCCCGGAGGGTCTTCTGCAAAGCCTGGGTTAACTTCTCATTTCTTTCCTTCAAGCTTTCAAACTCCTCCAGACTGATAGTGGCAGGGGGTGGTGCTGAAGACGACTCGGGCATGTCTTCTATGGTAAAGGGCATTCCAGAGAATTGGGCCCTGGCATGGGACCACTCATAATATTGGACTGATGCCACATTATTGCACTTCCCCAGAGTGGTGATTCCCTTGGTTTGAACATTATCCCAGGCCCAGGCAGCCTGCCTAACAACAGCCAAACTAATCTTGTTCTCACAATAGAGAGTCTCAACCAAGTCTTGCTCCCTAGGAGCATGGACCAGTGCATAGCCCAATTGCCTTCTGAACAGCAGAGGATTGTAATTAATACTTCCCTTGACCCCTATTAAAGGCACATTGGGAAAGTGCCCACAGCTTGTAATGATATCTCTGCCCTTGGTGCTTTGAGTGCACCATCTGATATCTGCTGAAGTTAGAACAGTGAGTCTCTTGGCCCAGTTGCTCTGCTGATGAGGGTTTAGGAATGCATCTGTCCCGGGTAGATGCCTGAGAAGCCAAGTGTGAAACAATGGAGCACAAAACCTCACTAACCTCCCCCTCTGCTTTTCATTCCTCTGATGCACTGAATAGTAGAGATCCCCCAATAAAGTTGGCACTGGGTTCTTCAGGATGAGCAAATGGATTGCATTCTTGCTAATGAATCGAGGCTCATCTGCAAACAACACAATTCCATATACACTTAAGGCCAACAGAGCACAAACAGCTCTCCACTCCCCCAGGGAGGCCTTCAGACTAGCTTGGGAAATCAGGAAGTCAAGATGAAAACCAGGGATCCCAGCTTTAGAGGTCATATGCTGCCCAATCAAAGCAGGTTCCAGGTACAAAGCTTTTGCTATCTCTCCATTGCTGGGAAAGACCATTTCAGGGTTGAAAGGGATTTCCCTCTTGATAGGCAAACCAATCAAAGATGAGTATTCTTCTAAAAGAGGCCCCAACTGAAAGTCTTGAAAGGTGAAACATCTCAATGGAGGATCATAAAACTGAATGCAGGTGTGGATGAGGCTCCTCTGTGAAGGGTCCAGATCCATAACCATGTCCAGTATATCTCCATAACTCTCCCTGAACAAGGGTATGTGATCTGGAGTGATCAGGGTTTGGATCCTCCTGATGTCTGATAAGTCTGGTTGGAAGAAATGATAGGTGATGTTGCTTTTCTTTGGAGCCATGATGCTGAAGACTGAGTAGAGTGCTGATGAAGATGCTGAGGAGTGGGCCACTGGCTGGCTAGTGCAAGTATTTGAAGTATATGGCTGACAAGCTGAAGCTAGTGCTGGTGGAGATAGGTCAGTACTGCAGATGGGGTCAAAACCAAAACCATATGAAAATGGATACCCTGAAACACAAATAAGCAAATGTTAATATGATGCAATGGTTATGTATGCAAATGATATGCAAAGGGTTTGTGACTGAGCTGGATCTGATCAAAATGCCCTGATATAGGTCCAAGTGTGTAAGAAATCCAGATGAGGTTTATAAATCCAGTAACCAGGGTGGGGGGCTCAAATAAAGAACCACAAGTCCTGGGTTTAGAATCACAAGAACTATCCAACATGGAGTACTCTTAAAAAAGTCAAAGTAACAGGGTATTCTGAGGTCAAGGTACCTGCAAACCTGTAAACAGCCCAACCCCCTCACAGGTGATGATCTAGAACAAGGATCCTCAGACTTGGATCAGTTATGAGAAGTGTAAACACTTCTAACCCGGAGGTACAGTGTTTACAATAACCATAACAATTCCTCCTCTAATTCACCTCAGTTTCTGAAGGTCAATACTAAAAGGTCATCCAGACTTAGCAGGCTTCCCAGATAGCCCTAGCATTGCAGGAAATCTGCAACACAGAGTTCTCAAGAAGAAACCCATATCTGAACCGTGTTTCATATTCCCGCACCAGACCGAAATGGAATGGGAAAGAATATGATTCACTCTAGCCTAGGTGTCACTCAGGTCCCAGGTATAGGACCTTAACTCTCAATGAATCACCCACCCACCAAGGCAAACAACCAGATCCAGCCAGCAACAATGACAGTATGATATATAAATGCAATAAAGGAAGCAGTAAAGTAACTGTACATAAAGCAATAAACAAAAATAAATACAAGCACAAACAAGCACATAACACCCCAGTAAACACAAATCAATCAAGCGCTAGGAGGAACCCACAAAAAGAACCAGAAGCCCTGGTTGCAGTATAAGGTATCCCCAGCAGAGTCGCCAAGCTGTCGCTCCCGACAAATGAAAATAGATCATATGAGGGTACAGACGCGAACGGTCGGCGAGAGGGACAATGAGAACACACAGCCGTGAACTCACTGGAGATGAATAGAGTCGCCAGCTAGGCATTTTTATCCCGGAGGAAAGGCAATGCTGCATAGACCTAGAAAAAGATACGGATAAGACGGTTGCGAACCAGAGAGACTGAGAAAGGGGGTTGGTTACAACCTGGGAAGGTATTAGCACCCATATTGTCCGTCGTACTCGACGGGATCCACGCTTAAAAGATTTGTGTTTTAAAGGGGTAGTGTCAGTGCAATTTGTGTATAAAATAGCTGGAAAAAAGATGTACAGGCGTCAGTGTAAGAGAAGTGAAGTGTATAAATGATGTGTCAGTGTTAGAAAAGGAATAAGATGCTCAAGATCATGAGGCTGAGAATGATGCTGAAAGGAGGGGGAATGTACAGAGACTTTTGTTCGATAACTGTTAAGTTATGCCTACGTATCCTCTCGTGCAATGAGGAAGTCAGAACACCGTAGTTCGACCCAAAGAGACTGAAAGATGAATTGACTTGTGAACTGCTTGCTTGTCAATGCTCAAGTGTATGACCTGTCTGGCTCAGGTGCAAACTGTCTTGCATTAGACGGAAGAAGCAAGTTCTCGTTTATGAGTGAAGGTGATGAGAAAAGAACCCCGAAGGAGACGATTATTGTTTGTTTTTGAGTTTTCAGTCTTTTATTGCTTGTGAAAGTTTGTCATAAGTTAATGAGCTTAAGCCTAAACCAATGGATTTAGTAAACTCATCACATCTTCCCTCTGATTAGGGGTAATGAGAATACCTTAAGTGTGAAGTCAGATTCTCACACTTAATCACCTTTGGTGTAGGGTTAAGATCACTGACCTACTTGTGATTATTTAGATGTTTTTGTGGTTTTTGTTTAGTGTTGAGTAATGAGGTTAAGCCATAATCAGGGATTAAACAGACTCATTACACCATCCTAAAAGAAGGATGACAGATGAGAATGTTTAAGCTGAGGAAAGCTCCTCAACTTAATCCATGATTAGGGATTAAACCCATGACAAAACAAGCCTTTGATTAAGTGGATTTTATTTAATGATATAGTGATGAAGTGATTTTTATGATTTGTAAGACAACTTGAGGGGGACTTGTCCATTAACACTAGGGTTAGTCCTTCTTAACCACTTAAGGAAGAATTAGAACCCTAATGCAAGGCCCAAGTTACAAGTGTGATGTCTTGATATTTATTAAGTGAATTGGTTAAGAGATTTAAACACCTTAAGGGTTTAACACTTAGGATTAAAGTTATACACTCCATCCTAAAAGAAGGATGCAGGCATAAGCTTAATCACAAAGTCTTAAAGCCTTTAGGGTTTGGTCCCTGATTATGAGCTGAGAAGAGAAGACTCAAAGAGAGACACAAAGGTAAAAACTAGGAGGGGAGACTAAACAAAACCCTAATCATTGTCATGCTTGGTTGATCCTAAGGTTTGTGAGGTTTTCAAGAACAATCTTCAGAAGAACCACCAGGAAGCAGATGAACAAGATCAAGAGAAGCAAAGTTACTTGCTTCATTCAAGAAGTCAAGTCACTTGAAGAAAGAAAGTGGGAAGAACAAGAATGAGCAGGCTCAAACTCAAGCACATATAGAAATGCAGCAATGCATGCAAGAGAGATGAAAAGAAAAGTTATGAGAAGTGAAGGCAAATTCACTTCTCAAGTTTACTTACCACCTGAAATGTTAGAAAGAAATGCAATGCAATGCTAGATGGGATGAAATGGTATGATGCTAGACCAAACCAGAAGCATATTGATGATTAAAATGATGCTATGAGGTGCTATGAACATGAGGCAAGGCATGGAGATGCTCATACGAGATTATGAATGCAAATGATGCAAGCTAAGGAGCATGAACAATCATGGAAAGTTATGAAGCATACAAGACAAATGACATGGCAAATATGTAATACAATGATCAAACATGCTTTCTATGTGTCTTAAGATGTCAAATGAATCATAGGCATGCACAAAATGCAAAGACAAGTCATGCTATGCAAGGAAATGCAAGAAGGATGCAAGAGAAAGCACAAATTAGGGTTCATGGAACAAACATCAAACAAAAACCCAAAACAGAAACAAACCCCAAGATAAAAAATGGAAAATGCTGCCCAAAGAAACCCTAAACCTATAATGAACCACTGCCCAAAGGGGAACTCTCAACTCTTAACCAAACTCAAGATATGAATTTTCTAAGTTATTAGGGTTTTTTAGGGTTCTTAACAAAAGAAATGCCAAACAAATGGAAAATGCAAGATCAAATCATGGCCATTTTACCCTAGAAACTACATGCTAAACATAAAACAATGCAAGAAGAATCAATGTCCAACTCTTCTCCAATAGGCAGAAATGATTTTTGGAACTTAGGATCAAATTAATGCACAAAATATGATTTAATTCAATGAAAAATTCTTAAAATGCATCAAGATCAAAAAAGAAATTTGGTTTGAAGGTTGGACAATGTTTCTAAATGTCTTAGAACATTTCATGAATTTTTTTGTGATTTTTAAATACCTAAAAGTATTTTTAATAAATTAATTTCCATTAATCAATTAAAAATAATCTTTTAAATATTTAAAAATACTTTTTTGATGATAAAAAATAAAATAAAAATATTTTTGTGTCATAAAAATTATTTAAACTCTTAGGAAAAAAGTTTCATAATTTTTAAGAATTTTTAGCTATTTTAAAATAATTATGCAAAACAAAAGAAAAATAAAAGAAAATAAATGAATTTTAAATGAAATAAGTGAAAGTATGCTGATCCAACGCGTGAGATTCAAAGTGACCAGGGCGGGAATTGACTGCGCGCCACATCTCACGGCCCAGATTCAAATTTCTTAATTAATGCTTAAAACCCTAACCCTGCCGTTAATTACAATCAGGCGACCGGAACAGTGTTCCGGTCGTCTTCTCCGGCCATCCCCAGAATCAATCTCTCTCCCTAGGCCAAATCAGAAGCCCTAAGTCTCCAGAATCCATCTACCAACTATCCTAAGCACGAATCCATCATCAAATCATGTTTAAACTCACACACAAACAAGAATCGAAGCAGATAAAATTCTAGGTCAAACTTTCAGAAGACCACTACATGCTCATTTCTGGCTTATTTTCAAAAGTAAAGAGATCCCAATGATCAGTGTAACATGCACAACAAGATTTTAACAAGAGAAATGAGTTCTGGGAAAAAAGTTCATGGTGTCACCTGAGATGGAGCTCTTGATTCAGGAGCTCTTTGGATGATTCTTTGGCTCAATCTGGTCCCAATGGTCCACCTTTGAAGCTTTGGATGCTTAGTTGGAGTTTAAACAACCTCCTGAGTGAGTTTGCAGCAGCTCTGACCAAGGGAGGATGAAAATCGTATTTGAGATATAGGGTGTTTCAGGCCAAAACAAAGGGTGGTTTCTAGTCAGTGAGGTGAGTGGAGATTGTTGGTGGAGTTTGTTCTTGTGTTTGAGGTTTGTGGTGGGAGATTCGAAGGAAAATGCAGGCTGAGATGAAAATGGTGAAGATGCTTTGTGGTTGGTTTTAGGCCTGTGTTCTTGGTGCTTTGTGGTCTATGGAGCAAGGTGAGTTGAATGGTGAAGATGGCTTTTGTGTTTGCAAGCTGTGGAGAGGAATTCGAAGCAACTTGCAACTTGGTAGGTTTTTGTGAATGTGTATGTGTGAAGTGTTTCAGGCCTGCTTAGTACATGGAATGGTTTGCAAATGGATAGTATAAACTAATCCAATTGGTCAGAGGATGTGACTTGTGCTTTATGGATAGGTGTAGCCACTTTTGCAAATATGTCAACTTCTTGTAAGATAGGGCATGGGCAACTTCTAGCCAAGTACAAAGGGCATGGTCTGCGCAGCAAAGTGAAGGGAAAGGCTAGGCTTGGTCCAACATTCAAGGCAGCAAGTTGGTGAAAGCATGATCATGAGTCTTGCAACTTGTGGCTTTAGGGTTCACATGTGAAGAAAGTCTTGTTACATAAACCAAACTATGTAGAAACTTGGTCCAATTCTGATTTTTTTAGGCTCATAGAATGTTTGTGTAATGGTTTGAAATGAATTAGAGGTCACATAATGCATTGGTTCATGACTTTGCAAAATTTCCATTTGAAGCATGCCTTGAAAATCAATGATTTTTGCCAACTTTGTCACACCATAACTTTTGATCCAAAAAGAGTTTGATCATGTTCTTGTACTTTTTGAAAAGGGAAAGATGAGATCTACAACTTTCATGACCAAAGTTTTTTCATTTGAAGCATTTTTGGATCAAGAATCATGGCTTGAAAAATGACCTAAAATGATGCATTCTTGAAAAGTCAACTATGCCCAAAAAGTCAACATTTGCAAAAACCCTAAATTCTTGATTTCCATGAACTTCAACCTTCTTCCATGATCAAATAAAGATCATATACACTCAAAATGATGAAGATCACCCATTGGTTGGGTCATTGGGGGCCTCAGATGCCCTGATTTTGCACTGACTTGTCTGAAAAGTCAACCCTTGATCAGATGACTTCCTCATGGAATTTCTTCATGAAAATTGATATGTATACTCCCTATACCATATAAAGAGCAATGGAAACAAGAATGACCAAAAAATCTGGGGTTATGGCCTCTGAAACCAAAACCCTAATTTTCAGTCAACTGTGTAGTCTAACCTGGCTCTGCATCACCTCAAACCCTAGTTCTTGTGATTCCTCTGCATTTTTGACTTTGAAGAGATGTAATATGATGATTGAACACACATGGACCCCTTTGAAATGATTGGTGGCCTTTGGAATGGCTCAAGATGCCTTGGGATTGCTCAGATCACAAACCCTAGGTGCAGATGCCTTAGAAACTATGCAGTGAATCAAAAATGAGATGTGAGATGATATGATTGTGTTTATGCATATGAGGATGATCACAAACCATGGTGTGAATGGGTGAGGGCAAATTTGGGGTGTTTACAGTGAGGAAACTCAGGTTGTGGAGAAAATCTGCCGGACAACTCTTGGTTTAGTGGAAATCCCAAAGTGATGGGAGAAATGAGACCTTCTGGTGAAGAAACAGACACCTGACCATTTTCTTTCTTCAGCAAGGCATTCATAATCCCTGTCAATAGCTTCATTTGAGTTTTCATCAAGTCAAACTCTTCCTTCAAGAATCTCTGGCCCTGTGACAAAACTTGTACCTCTGCCCTGAATTGCCCCATCTGGGCCTTCATCTTAGCTACCTCCGCCCGGAGTTGTTCAAAGTTCATGTTCTGGGAATCCTGACTCAAGTTGGCCATTTTGTCAAGAAATATGATTAAGATAATAACTCGTCCTTGAAATCTTGTTGCAACGAAAGTGCCTGAAACAGAAAGGACATTAGGAACCTGTGGTTATACTTGCAAAAGAAGAAGAAATGTGATATGCATGCAATGCAATTGTTTATGCTTTCAATCTCAAGGTCCTTCATGCCCCGATTCTGGTATTTAGCAAAGAAATCCAAACGGCTTTTGACCCCCGACCTTAAGAAAGACTTGAAATGAATGTTCTGCTTCCGAGGATCTTCCCTCTCTGAACAATATACCGGAACCGGAAATAGTGAGATGAACCTGTGAATGAAAACAAAACATGATAAATGATGGAATGATGCAATGCAAATGCAAGGACATATGATCAACGACCGGGACTGTCTGGATACGGAACACTGGACCCAAGTGACCAAGAACCAATATTCTCTGAATAAAGCCCCATGAATGAGAATTCAGTCTCAAAAGCCCCAAAATCAGGCCATCCTATGCGAGTTCCAAAGTGGGCCATCGGGTGCGAATGGGTTTGCCACAAAATGTAGTCTGCCACTGTCACCACTGGAGAGGGATGTTCATACAAAGGTCCTCAATGATCGGTCCCCAGATGCACATAACTATCGAGGTTGTGTATTACCCCAGAAAGATTTCAGCATAATACATTTCTAAGACGGTAGCAAGTCTGGGTGTGGAACTCACTACTACCAACATAGCAAGATGCCATGAAGCCAAAGTGACTGTCCACTCTAAGTCCTAGGGTGCACACGAGCCCCGGTTACGAGCTCATCTCTCAGTAACAATTCTCGATCCCACAGAAAAAAAGGAAACCAGCACAGCCAGACAGTCCAATATAATATATATGATGCATGAAAATAAATACTGAAAATTGTAATAAAACTGTAAATAAACAATAGTAAAATAAACACACAACAGCAAACAATCAACACCCAACGAAACAGAAGCACGCAAACTCTAGGAGAGACTCTCAGGGGAACCAGAGATACTCCGGTTAGGAATTCCCCAGCAGAGTCGCCAGCTGTCGCTCCCCGGATTTCCATCCTGGTACAAACGCGAAAGTGGCGCAGATTGAGGTAGAGTCGCCAGCCAGGCATTTTTATCCCGAAGAAACAAGAATGGTAATGCTGCACAAACCAGAAGAAAATAAAAGGAAGAACACAGGTCCTGCGAACCAAAGAAACTGAGATCGGGAGTCGGTTACGAACTGGGAAGGTATTAGCACCCCAGATCGTCCGCCGTACCCGACGGGATCCACGCTTGCAAAGAAAATGGTTTCAAAGGGTGAGGGGGTGAAAGGTGCTGCAAAACTGAAAATGAAACGAAATGGGAAAGAGAACTGAAAAGAAACCAAGAGGAAAAATGTAGGGAAAATAAAGATTGTGCTTGAACGGGCCTTACCCCGCTGCCTATGTACCTCACTGGACATGAGGATCAGAGACGCCATAGTTCCCCTAACTAGGGGTAGAAAAGATTGCTTTTGTCTTAAGGCTTGAACTTCCTATGTCAATGCTCAGGTGTTGCAGACTCAGACGACGAGTGCGTAACCGTCTTGCATAATGACAAGAAGAAGCAAGTTCGCGGACGGAGCAAAGGAGTTGAGAAAAGAATTCCCGAAGGAAAGACGATTATTATTTGTTTGTGTTTTTTATGAGCTTTTTATTTGTGTGGCACAAGAGAATGAACTCAAGCTCTTTTCTATGGAATATGTACTTGTCACTACATTCCAAGATGGAACAATAGAACAAGCACACCAAGCAAGGAGAACGTATCCAAGACTTGTTTCCAAAGGCAAGGGCCAAAATTCATTGACTTGTTGAATTTATTAAGTGTTTTAGTGATTAAAAATGAAGAAGTGTTTTTTAGGGTTTTTTCTTGATGAAGATGACTTCATGATCCGACTTGAGAAGAGAATGAAACCAAAGGAGCCAAAAGGTAAAAGTCTAAAAAACGGGGAAAGACTAATCCTAATGTTGTCATGCAAATGAGGTCCTGAGGTTAGTGAGGTTTCAACTATCATAAGGAAGAAAAAGGAAGGAAAGAAACCAAAGAAGAGCAAGAAAAAGAGGAGTTAAGAGCTAGCAAGCAACTTACTCCTCTAAAGGAGATAAGTTGCTCCTAAAGGGGGAAGAAAATAATTGCAACACATGATGGCATATGGCACATCAAAAGTACAAGGAGAAAGCACTTAAAAAGAGAGAAGGATGAAGAGTTCAAATGTGGATGAACCTCCACACTTCACTTACCATAAGCCCCTGAAATGTTAGCAAACTTCCAGCAAGTTCAACAATAAAATCATGGGATTGACATGCTCAAAGTTCATACCAACCAAGATTAAACAATCATACCAAACATAGCACAAACAAGCATTTACGTGTCGAGAACACGGAAGCATACATCAATCAGCAAGTAAATCACCCAAACAATCATATTCAATGATCATACAATGATCCATGGCATTTAAAACAAGTATGGGGATCAAACATGCTCAAAATAAGGCAAAAAAGGCCTACTGCTTCAGTGTTAACCGGTTAACCATGTCAAAACCTGCATAAACACAACACAATTCAGGTGCATTAACCGGTTAACCAATCCGTTAACCGGTTAACGCTGTTAAGACAACAGCAAATTCTGCAAAAATCAGCTTACAACCAGCTTTTCCAAACAATCTTATACTAGATCAGCAAGCATATGAAGATGAAAATAATGCATCAATTCACATTAAATGGTATCATCAAGCTTATGAACATTAATACATGGATCCAGTCACAAATCAATCAACTCAATAACACAAGCAAATACGCAAGCACATGGCGGATCCAAAACGCAAGTACGCAAATAAGCTAAAACAGAGCTAGATCTGAAATTAACCAACCTACAAAGCTGAGGTATGCTTTGGTAATTGTTTACCGAGCTGAAAACGATAGATCTCACGCAAAACCTTGAAGATCCGGTGCTAAGCTTTACTCTCCGTGCAAAATAAATGCAAGAACAAGATCTTGATGCAGAATTTTGGATCCAAAAACACTTCTAGATCCCAAACCAGATCTGAATCACCAATTAAACCAGAAAAAAGATGCAATGAAGCTATGGATGGAGGTTTAGTTCCAAGATCTACACACCACAAGGCAAGGTTATGTGATCTTCAAAGAGGAACATTGAGTGATTTGGAAAATTGGGAGAGAAAAGTGAGAGAATTGTGAGTGAGAAGAATGTAAATTCATAAAATGAGAATGAAAAATGAGGGAGAGGTCCTCTTGGTTTGGAGAGAAATGGATTAAATATGGTTTAGGTTTGGGGCCCAAAAATTAGGCTCTGGATTCAAAATTATGGTTTGGCAAAGAGATCAGGATGTAGCAATGGGATTAGGCTTGGACAAGTGCTCTAGATCCTTCTTTTTAATTTCCAATTAATTCAACATGAATAAAAATCAGAAAATGGAAATTGGAACCAAATCACACATGCTAAATTTGATGCTAAAAATTCAAAATTCGTGGTCGTTAACCGGTTAACCAATCCGTTAACCGGTTAACGCTAGTGAATTTTGAATTTTCCCTCCTTTTAGTGGGAAACCTCAGGAATCACCCAACGCCAACCGTTTTGATCTGATTTTGATCCTCAATCCTTTTTAAACCCTTGACCCTGATGTTAACCTGCAACATGCCTAGTGAGCTTTGAATTTCCCTGATGATTGATCACATGCCTTATGCTGGAACATGCAAATGTTGTGCTTCATTTTTCTATGCAATATGCTAAGGATATGATATGCTGATGATGATTATGATATGCTGATGATGATTATGATATGATGATGATGCTAAACAGGAGATGGAAGATTTAGGGTGTTACAGCTGCCCCTATTCAAGCAACTGTTAATCTGAAAAGGACGGTAGCACGGTTATCGACCGTTCAAGATGAATTGTGGTTGAATACCAAGAAGACCTGAAATTTTCACTCTACTGGAGAATGCAAGCAATGGGAAATAAACCCAACCAAATGATGCTTTGGCGACTGGAGTGGGGAACAAAGCAGACGAGCTCCTTCCAACCTGAATTGTTACTTTGGATAGAAAAATCCAGACAGACGAGTCTTACTCGAACAAACTTGTTACGCCAAGTGAGAAGTAAACATTTTGACGTTTAATTCCACCATCAGGACTTCAAACCTCTTCAACACGTCCGAGTGTGGAAGTCATCTTATCATTGGGTAACTTCTTGAGCAAGTAAAGTCAAAATCAGGGCATCTTAGGCCTCCATCAAGGGTACCAAAGGGTCACATTCATCATTTTAAGGTTCTATGATCTTTATTTGATCTTAGAAGTGGTTAGAAGTTCACAAAGTTGAAGAATTTCAAGCCAATTGCAAACTTGCTATTTTTGGAAATGACTTGTAATGGAAACTTTCCATTTTGGGAAAGATATTCAACCTATTCTTTCATGACCAAAAATACTTCAAATGAAACATTCTTGGGCATGAAAGTTGTAGATTATGTCTTCCCATTTTCAAAAAGTACAAGATAATGTCTTGATTCATCCTAAAACTCAAGATATGGCCTTTCAAAGTTGGCAAAAATCCTATAATTTTCAAGTTCATGCCAAAGAGGGATTTTTGCAAAATCAAGTTTCAAGCCATTTCATGACCTCTAATTGACTTCTAAACATCATACAAACATAGTGCAATGCATTTGGACCAGAATTGTGCCTTGGATGGCAAGTTTCATCAAGCCATTTTCACAAAATTATCAAAGTTGGAAATTTGCAAAATCTATTGAAACTTTTCATCCACTTGTGCCAGCTGCATAAACTTCATCCTAGGGCCATCCATGAATCAAGCTGAGGCCAAGACACCCCTAAAGCCAGCTCTGCGCCATGCCCATACCTCAAGTACACAATGTTGACATTTTTGCAACTTGGCCCATACCAATCACACTATGCCACCACCCCCTTTCTGATCACTCTCATTGGTCTATACTAATCTTATGGACCTCATTTCACATAACACACAAGCCTGAATCATCCACGAACTCAGATTGCCCAAAAATTCCATAAACCTTCCTCTCTTCGAAACTCGCTCCTCATCCACTCAAACTCCAAATTTCTTTCAACATTCAACTACACACAACCTAAGGATCATTTCCCACCCCTTGCCATGGCCTGAAACAAGCTCAAACCAAAACATGATTTATGCACATTCAGAACTGAAGCACTAAAACCAACCACCATAAACTTGTTCTAAGCATCACAGCATCCTCAGGGGGTCCATTAGAGTTAATTAGCACAAAAGGAAGGGTCAAAAAGCTCAGAATCAGAAAGTTCCATCTCAAGTAACCATCAAGAACAATTTTTCCAGAAACTCTATTTTAAGTTCTTAAATGATTCTATGTGTTCCCTTGATCATGCTGATATGATTATTTTTTTAAATGGTTGAGAAACTGGGATGTATTGATGTTCTGAAACTTTTTTATCTGAAAATGTTTTTGTTCAATTCATGCGTTTGATGCAAAATAAATGTTGTTTGGGGCCTGATTCTTGTTTAGGATGGTGTGGGGGTTGATTCTGGAGAGTTTGGGGGTTTGGGGTAGTCTAGGGAAGAAGATAGCATTAAGGTGTGGCCGGAGAAGATAACCGGAGCTTGCTCCGATAACCTAAAAATAATTAGGGTTAGGATTAGGGTTAATCTCCCTAGTTTGAATTCAGGCCCTTGGATCTTGCTTAGCGTGTTTTTGAGTGGTTCAGATCATTTCATTAAAACCCTAATCTTTTAATTAATTAATTGATTAGGATTAATTAAATAAAATGCCAGATTGAATCCCAGCCTTTAATTAACGACGCATTCAACATTTCCCTCCCCAGTTTGAATCTCAGCCACTGGATCTTCATACTTTCATTTATTTCATTTTTAATTAATTTTCTTTTCATTTCTTTTGTTCATTTTATTTAAAATAGCAAAAATCATTCAAAAAATATCATTTCTTGCATTTCTGTTTCAAATATTTTTCGTAACCTAAAAAAAAATTTATTTTATTTTTTGCATTAAAAAAGTATTTTTAAAATATTTAAATGTTATTTTTAATTAATTAAAAATGCATTTAGGTTTCTAAAAATAACCAAAACATTCATGAAGCATTTCAATACATTTAGAAACATTTTCAAACTCACCATAAAAATTTCTTTGTAGGTTTGATCACATTTTCACAATTTTCTTTGAATTAGGGTCCTTAAAAATCCTATTTTCTAACCCTAACTTGAAAAATTCATTTTTGCCTAACCATGAGGATTTTGAACTTGGTTCTTCTTGCATTGTTTCACATATTGCATATAGTTTCTAGGTTATTTATCTCATGATTTTATCTTGCATTTTCAATTTGATTTGCATTTTCCCTTTAGAAGCACCCAAAAAACCTAGTTAACTTAGGAATTTCATAACTTCCACTAGGTTAAGCTTCTGACTTTCTCCTTTGGGGTGTCATCTTATATGGGGTTAGGGTTTGTTTGAGATTAATTTCAATTTTTTATCATGGTGTTTTCTTCTGTTTTGGTCATATGCATCTCATGTTGTCTTAAAACCCTAATTTTGCATCTTCATTTGCATTCTCCTTTGCATTTCATGAAGTTGTGAACTTGTCATGCCATTCCATTCTTTTGTATGTCATCTTAGACATCTTAGGACATGTTTGAAACATTTATTGATCATTTCTTCATTCATTTGCTATGCTTTTCATCCATTACATTTCATGAACATCCATGTGTTTTCAAGCTTCTAAACATGCTTCCATTGCATGTCATCCTTGTATTATCATTCATGAGCATTATGTTTAACTTTGCATCATCTTATAACACATTTGCATTGTACTTTCACTTATGACTTTGGTCTTTGCATATCATTTCATCTCATTTCCTTTTGCTTTATGTCTTATGCATTCATACTAACATTTCAGGAACTTTTGGTAAGTTATCTGGGAGGTGGATTTGCCTTCACCTCCCACCTCTTATTTCCTATCATTTGCATAGTTATTTGTCTTTGAAGTGAACTTGTTTCACTTATGTCTCTCTTGCTCCTTTATTTTCTCCTAAGTTACTTATCTTCTTTTGGAAGTAAGTAACTTATTCTTCTTCCTCCTTCTCTTTTCATCTGCTTCTTCCATGGTGGCCTTCTTCAAGATATTTTCTCTTAAGCCTCACAAACCATAGGAACACCCAAGCATGATAATTTTTAGGGTTGTATATAGTCTCCCTTAGTCTTTCACCTTTGAGTCTCCTTAAGTCTCTCCTATCATCTCAATAGTCAGAGACTAAACTCTTAAAGCTTTAGGACTTTGGAATTAGGGTTATGCCTACATCCTTATCTTAGGATGGAGTGTATAACTTTAATCCTCAGTGTTAAACCTTTAATTTTTTTACACCTCTTAATCAAAACATATTAATAATCACTAATACTTTATCTTGTAACTTGGGCCTTACATTAGGGTTCTATCTCTTCCTTATGGTTAAGAGGGACTAACCCTAGTGTTTAATGGACAAGTCCCCCTTAAGTTTTCTTATAAAACATAAAATCCACTTCTTAATCTCGTCTCTTAATTAAAATCCACTTAATAAGGGCTTGTTATATAATTAATTTATTCCCTAACCATGGATTAAGTTGAGGTATCTTCCTTAGCTTAAGTGCTCTCATCTATCATCCTTCTATTAGGATAGTGTAATGAGTTCACTAATCTGTGATTAGAGATTAAACTCATTACTTAACACTAAACAAAAAAACCAAAAACATCTAAATAATCATAAGTAGGTTAATGATCTTAATCCTACATCATCATGGTAATTAAGTTGAGATGCTTATCTCACACTTAAGTAGGCTCATTATCCCTAATCAGGGAAGATATAATGAGTTTACAAGCCCTTGATTTAGGCTTAAGCTCATTATCCTATGCAAAACACCAAAAACAATAAAAAAAATGAAAACACAAAAACAAACAATAATCGTCTCCTCCGGGATTCTTTTCTCATCACACTCATTCACAAACGAGAACTCGCTTCTTCCGTCTAATGCAAGATAGTTAGCACTCGAGCCAGATGAGTCATACACTTGAGCATAGACAAGCAAGCAGTTCATAGTCAATTTATTTCTAAGTCTCTATGAGTCGAACTACGGTGTTCTGACTTCCTCATTGTACGAGAGGATACGTAGGCATAACTTAACAGTTATCGAACAAAAGTCTCAGTGTCTTCCCCCTCTTTCAGCCTTCTTTTTAAAGCCTCAGTTCCTGAGCAATTCACACCTTTTGCACTAACACCTGTACTTTCTTTCCTTAGCTTTTGCACACAGACAACACATACACTTACCCCTTTAAACACAATCTTGTAAGCGTGGATCCCGTCGAGTACGACGGACGATCTGGGTGCTAATACCTTCCCAGGTCGTAACCAACCCCCTTTCTCATTTTCTCTGGTTCGCAACCGCTTTATCCATCTCTTTCCAGGTTTATGCAGCATTACCTTTCCTTTGGGATAAAAATTTCTAGCTGGCGACTCTATTCAATTCAACCTCATTTCTCTTTCACCTACGGTTCGCGTTTGCACCGGGACATAAGTTCGGGGAGCGACAGCTTGGCGACTCTGCTGGGGAGGCTTATCTTGCAACCAGGGCTTCTGGGTCTTTTTGTGGGTTTCTCCTAGCGCTTGTTTGATTTGTGTTTATGGGGGTGTTATGTGTTGTGTGTGCTTTCATTTATGCTTTATTTATTTCTTTTTGTACAGCCTTATTTACTGCATTTATTTATCGCTTTCATTTACTGTTTTATGCATTTCATATTATTATCATCATATCATGTGCTGGATTTGTTGTTTTGCCTTGGTGGGAGGGGTATCTCAGTGAGTAAGGTTCCACACCGGGAGCCTGAGTGACACATAGGATTAGAGTGGCTTCATATTCTTTCCCATTCCATTTCGGTCTGGTGCGGGAATATGAAACATGGTTCAGACATGGGTTTCTTCTTGAGAACGTTGTGCTACATATTTCCTATAGTATTAGGGCTATCTGGGAAGCCTGCTAAGTCTGGATGACCTTTTTAGATGACCTTCAGCATATGAGGTGAATTAGAGGAGGATTCTTTATGATTAGGGTAAACATTGTACCTCAGGGTTAGAAGTGTTTACACTTCTCATAATAAATCCAAGTCTGAAGATCCTTGTTCTAGAACAATACATGTGAGTGGGTTGGGATGTTTACAGGTTTGCAGGAACCCTTGGCCTCATCATACCCTGTTACTAATATTGTTTTTAAGGTCACACTATTTTGGACTGATTCTATGAAACCCTGGACTTATGACTCTTTATTTGAGTCCCACACCTGGTTACTGGTTCTCTAGCCTTCATCTGGACTTATGAACACTCATGGATCCTATCAAAGCAAATGACAAATCCAGCACCTGATCACAAACCCTTTCATATCATTCTGCATACATCATTTTGCATCATTTAACATTTGTCTATTTGTTTTACAGGGTATCCACATCATCTTTGGTTTGGTTTTGACTGTTCTTCCGCTCAGCCATCTTCATCAGTTATCTTCATCAGAGATCTTCTTCAGCTGATATCTTCTCCAGTTATCTTCATCAGCATCCATTATCAGTATGGACTCATCCAGGAAGAGTAACATTACTTGTCATTTCTTTGAGCCCTCCCTAGCAGGCATCAGGCAGATTCAGGCACTTATCACTCCTAATCATGTCCCTTTATTCAGGGAACATTATGGTGGTATTATGGACATGATCATGGACTTGGATGCATCAAAGAGGAGCATGATTCACACTTTCCTTCAGTTCTATTACTCTCCTCTCAGATGTTTAACTTTCCCAAACTTTCAGATGGGTCCTTTGTTAGAAGAGTTTTCCATGTTGTTGGGTGTCCCTATCAGGAGAGGAATTCCTTTCAACCCTGAGATGACTGCTCCTAGGAATGAGGATATAGCTAAGGTTTTACATTTGGAAAGCACCATCATTGATCAACATATGACCACCAAGGCTGGAATCCCAGGCCTCCATTTGGACTTCTTGATCACTCAGGCCACCAGTCATGTTGCAGTTGGGGAGTGGGAAACTGTTTGTGCTCTCCTGGCTCTTAGTATATATGGAATCATCTTGTTTGCAGACGAGCCTAAGTTTGTAAGCAAGAGTGTTATCCACCTCTTTCTACTGAAGAATCCAGTTCCTACCTTGCTAGGGGATTTCTATTACTCAGTGCATCAAAGAAATGAGAAGCAGAGGGGAAGATTAGTCAGATGTTGTGCACCTCTCTTCTACTGTTGGTTACTGAGGCACTTGCCAAAGACAAAAGCTTTCCTGAATCCTCATCAGTCAAGAAATTGGGCTAAGAGAATGATTGCTCTCACTTCAGAAGACATCAGGTGGTGTACTCAGATCACCAAGGGCATGGATATAATTACAAGTTGTGGGCAGTATCCCAATGTACCTCTTATTGGAGTGAAGGGTTGCATCAACTACAATCCTTTGCTTTTTAAAAGGTAGCTAGGGTATGCCTTAGTACATCCACCAAGAGAGAAGGATTTAGCAGAGACCATTTACTTTGATGTTCAGAATAATCATGCCATTGTCCGACAAGCAGTCTGGGCTTGGGACAACATACAGATAAAAGGGACTGTTATTCTTGGCAAGTGAAACAACATAGCTTCAGCTCAGTACATTGATTGGTCTCGCATCAGAGGACATATCACCCGCATGCCATTCACCCTGGAAGATGTGCCAAGGCCATCAGTAGTAGAGCCTGTAGCTACAGTCAGTTTAGAGGAGTTTGAGAAGCTGAAAGAGAGGAATACTCAACTTTCTGAAGCTCTAAAGAAGACCCTCTGGGAGAGGAATGATAGTCGTCTGGACAATGAGAGGTTAGAGAAGCTCCGTATCAAGCATGTGACTAAGATTGAGAAGACTGACGATTACATCAGAAAAGCCCGAGCAGGGGAGTTGGTATTGAATAATTCTTGCAAAGAAGCTAAGGTTCAGAAAGCTAGAGCTGAGCATTACCTAGAGGAAAGTCAGGCTAGATGGATCAGGATCACTGAGGCTCGTTTGCAAAAATATCAGAGGACACAGGCTAGGATAGAGCAGTTGGAAGCTAATGAGAAGAGGAGTCAGGAGGCCTTGTTGGCAGCATAGAAGGAAATCTCCGAGTTGAAACTCCGGGTGGGGTTGAAGAGATCAAAGGACCAAGACAAGTACCAGAAATTAACAAGTGCCATTGCCACCAGGAACCTTCTTATCAGGATCATCACAGAGCATCCGGTTGGGGCAGTGACTGATGCTCTCCTGAAGGAAGTCAATGAGGATGACTTTGGGCTGGACGTTTGATTCCTTTGTACTTGAACTTTATTTTTGTTTGTACTTTTGATGACTTTGTTGTATTTAGACCCACCATGGGGACTTATTGTAATCATAAACTATGTATTTTGACCTTTTTTGTAATATATGGTTTTGTATTATTTGGATTTTCTGATGGGCTTCATTTCTCTTCAACATCTTCATTCCTAGAGATCTGGAAGGTCAAAACCAAAGAACCAAACCGGATACCCTTGGAAGACAAATAGACATATTGCATTGCATACTAACCTCATTCTTTATTTTGTAGATGTTTTTTTGTTATTATCTCACTTTGCTGTTGTTTCAGGAAACATTGCTCGTAGGAGGGTTTTTCCCATCAACAGAGTTCACCGGTATCCTACAAGAAACAAACTTCCGAGCTTACAGATGGACCAAGTTCAACAAGATTTGAATGACGTTAGAACTTAAATGGCTAATGAGAGAACTGAGATGAAGGCTCAGATGAACCAGTTCATGGCAGTAATGATTGGGTTTGCCCAAAGCCAAGAAAGATTAAGAGAGTTAGTCGAGCGGAAAACTCCAGAAGAGAATCATCCAGGTACAGGAGGTACTAGTAAAAATGATCATGGGCAGCCACGAACAGATGCGCCAGATTTTGGGCCTCATCTCAATTCTGAGATCAATGCTATCAGAAATACCCAAGAAAACACTGGAGGTCGGGCCTTGCAAGAGGACCCTCAAGAAGAACAGTTTACAGTAATTGGTGCTGGGGATGAAGCCTATGGTCGTCGTCTGGACGAAATAGAGGAAAATTTGAGATCTTTGGAGTCCCAAAACTCTTTGGGATTTGATGTAATGGACATGGGTTTAGTTGAGGGAGTCAGGATTCCTCAGAAATTCAAGCCTCCCTGCTTTGAGAGATATAATGGTACCTCTTGTCCACGTACTCAACTGCAGTCCTTTCTGGGGAGACTGAAAGCTTATTATATGGACGAAAAGTTGTGGATGTTCTACTTCGAAGACAGTCTGACTGGGGCATCCCGTGAATGGTACTCTCACCTGTCCAGAGAAACAGTCAGAAATTGGAAGGATTTGGCCGAGGCTTTCATATGTCAGTATCAATATAACTTGGACATGGCTCCCAACAGGACCCTCCTAATGGGTATGTCACAGTCTTCAAGAGAAAGCTTCAGGGAGTATGCCCAAAGATGGAGACAGCTTGTTGTTGCTGTCCAGCCTCCAATGTCTGAGAGAGAAATGGCCGACATGTTTATGAACACCCTGCAAGGAACTTTCATTGACAGACTTGCTTCCTTCGCGTCCACCAGCTTTGCTAATGTAGTCATAGCTGAAGAGAGAATTGAGAGTCTTTTAAATATGGGCAAATTTTCAGACAATGTTGCTAGTTCCAACAATACAAGAAAACCATTCTCAGGACCTCGCAAGACAGGTGAGACCAACTCAGTACACATGGGCAGAGGTAGGCCTCAATACATTCCAAGATCAGTAGCTGCTGTCACCATTCCAGCTCCAGCACCTCAACAACAATATCCTCCATAACCACAACACGTCCCACAGCAACAACAATTTCCTCAACAGAGATCTTACAACAATAACAATCAGCAACATCGTCCGTTTCAACAGAGGACTTCACAAATCAACAGGGTTATCGATCCCATTCTGATGCCCTATGCTGCCTTACTTCCACAATTGTTAAAGCTCAATCTGATTGAATTGAGGACTCGGGCACCACCAGATCCCCAGAATCTTCCAATAAACTATGATGTTAATGCCAGATGTGCCTTCCATTCCAATGCTCCCGGCAATACAACAGAAAAGTGCAGAGCTTTACACATGAAAGTGCAGGACTTAGTTGATTCCAAAGCTCTAAATTTTGCACCCCCTCCAAGTGTTACCAAGAATCCTATGCCTAGCCAGGGGGGCCTAGGATAAATTCCATTGAGGAGGATCAACCAATGAACCTAATTGATAATGTTGCAAGTATTCAGACACCTATGGTCGAGGTTAAAGCCCAGCTTTTAAAATGCCAAGTGTTCCCGGGTTGTGAGGCCCATTGCGAAGCCTGCAAGATTTCTATCAATGGTTGTGCATATTTAAAGACTAGTATCAACAATCTTATCAAGGAAGGCACCTTACAGATCACTTCAACAGTTCTAGCTCCTACAACATCAACAACCATTCCTTCTACAACTCCAACACATGTCATTCCATCAGATGTAACAAATATCACTCCTACAACTTCAACAACAATCATTCCAACGGATTCTTCTACAACATCAACAATCATCCCTTCTTTAACTTCAACAAATATCAGTTCAACGCATCCTTCTACAACAACAACAACAACCAATGAAGACATTTCCACAGTTACTATTTACTATGTTCCTGCAACGATCCACATTCCAAATTCTTTCAACAACTCACAGCAACATCTCCATCAGCAGCAACAACCTTCATCACCAGCACCATCTCCGGTCAGATCTCCTGTCACAATTTATTATGAACCTCAGACCGTCTCGATTCCTTCTTCCGCAGCAATCAGTCCGGTTACCATCACGGTGTCTGGACCAGTTCCATATGATAGCAGCAGTGTCGTACCTTGGCACTCTGGCTCCGATTTGTATTGCAACAAAAAGAAAGTCACTCTTGATACTTCTACACCACAGATTGATAATGTGGGGGGAGGCGGAGGCTTCACCTGAAGCGGACGTCTCTTTGCCTCACAATTCCAAAGAACCAATGCTGAAGAAGAAGCTGCTGCCAAGGCTAAGGGCAAAAGTGTGGTGCCTGAAGAGCCTATTACCAAGGAAACTCAGAAGACATCCTTTGACCAGGATGTAGACGAGTTCATGAGGATAATCAAGAAGAGTAATTATAAGGTTGTGGACCAGCTCCATCAGACCCCCTCTAAATTCTCTATTCTATCACTGCTAATGTGTTCCAAAGCTCACAGGACTGCACTTCTCAAAGTCCTGCGCGCAGCTTATGTGCCAGAAGAGATTACAGTTAATCAGCTAGAAACAATGGTTTCAAATGTCAATACTAGCCATGGGCTAGGTTTTACTGATGCTGATCTAACTCCGGAGGGCCGTCACCATAATAAGGCTTTGTATATCACCTTGAAGTGTAAAGGTGTTGTTCTTTCTCATGTCTTGGTTGACATTGGGTCTTCTCTCAATGTTCTTCCAAAGAAAGCCTTGGTCAAGATGGAATATAATGGTCTTGCACTGCGTCCAAGTAACCTGGTAGTGAGAGCCTTTGACGGTTCTAAAAGATCGGTTCTTGGGGAAATTGAGCTGCCTGTGATGATTGGCCCACAGATCTTCAAAACTATCTTCTACGTGATGGACATTTAGCCTGCCTATAGCTGTTTGTTGGGTCGGCCGTGGATTCATGTCACTGGCGCTGTAACGTCGACCCTTCACCAGAAGTTAAAATAAGAATGGGAGGGCCAAATTATCACAATCTGTGGAGAAGAGGATATCTTCGTTAGTCATCTAGCTACCTACACGTATATTAAGATTGACGGAGAGATCCATGAGACAATGAGCCAAGGTCTTGAGGCCCTCAATGTCAATGAAGCAATAGCTGAAGTGTCTGGAACTTCAATCTCCTCTTATAAGCAAGCTCGGAAGGTTGTTGAAGACGGGAATGCCCAGGGTTGGGGCAAGTTGCTGCAAGTTCAGGTCAAGGAAGACAAGTTTGGGTTGGGTTACAAACCATCCCGACAGGTCCAATAGGAGGCTGCTGAAGCTCCCAAGTTTGTCAGTGGGGGAATGCTAACCCCGGATGCAATCAACAATGTGGAAGATGACGCTGAAAGTGACTTCAACTTGGAGAGCTGGATTCGTCCAAGGGTCCCAGGCCAGCAAGTCCTTAACTGGTCTTCCCAGGAAATTATAAGAATTACTTCTGCAGAGTAATTATTATTTCCTGTTTAAGCATGCATCAAGTCCTACATATTGCCCAAGGTGTCAGGACTCATTTTGTAATAAGGCCATATTTGTATTTTGTGCAAATGAATGATTAATGAACAAATGGACATCTTTTGCAAATGATTTTTTTTGTCGCTCACTGTCTTTCATTTTTTATTTTCGCACAAAGCAATAAATGACAATGTTTTTCGAAAATAGCTCCATTCACACTTTTTCTAAACAAAATTAAAATCAATCACTAAAATGAACAAATCTCAACCCTTGTAGAGATAATTCTCCAGATTGCACCGACAACAACACTGCTATGACTTCGTATGACTTCGACAATCCAATTAATCAAGCAGATGAAGGGGTGATGATGACTATGATTTGCTTGAAGAGTTGGCTAGATTGTTGAGACAAGAGGAAAAAGTGATTGCTCCTCATCAGGAGGAGGTTGAAACTATCAATCTTTGTACCAAGGAAGATGTAAAGGAAGTGAAGATCGGGGCTAGTCTGCAAGCTCCAGTGAAAGAACACCTCATCAGTATGCTTCGGGAATATGTTGACGTCTTTGCTTGGTCCTATCAAGATATGCCAGGTCTAGATACGGATATTGTCATGCACAGACTACCACTGAAAGAAGATTGTCCTCCAGTCAAACAGAAGCTACATCGTACTCGCCAAGATATGGCCTTGAAGATAAAAGAAGAAGTACAAAAGCAGTGGGACGCCGGTTTTCTCGCTGTAACTAGTTACCCGCCGTGGGTTGCTAACATTGTACCCGTACCTAAGAAGGATGGCAAGGTGCGTATGTGTGTGGATTACCGGGATCTGAATAGAGCTAGCCCGAAAGATGATTTCCCATTACCTCACATTGATGGATTTTCTGGATACAATCAGATTAAGATGTCACCTAAAGACATGGAGAAGACAACTTTCATCATGCCTTGGGGCACGTTCTACTACAAGGTAATGCCATTTGGTCTGAAGAACGACAGGGTAACTTATCAACGGGCTATGGTAACATTATTCCACGATATGATCCACAAAGAAATCGAGTGATATGTGGATGATATGATTGCCAAGTCCCTCACAGAGAAAGATCATCTGGTGAATCTGCTAAAATTGTTTAAGCGTCTGAGGAAGTATCAGTTGAAGTTGAACCCCAACAAGTGCACATTCGGGGTACGTTCTGGTAAACTGCTGGATTTTATTGTAAGTGAAAAGGGAATTGAGGTTGATCCCGATAAAGTCAAAGCTATTCAGGAGATGCCTGCACCTAAAACTGAGAAAGAAGTTAGAGGGTTCCTAGGTAGATTGAACTACATCTCGAGGTTCATATCTCATCTCACTGCAACCTGTGAACCCTTGTTCAAGCTGTTAAGAAAAGAGCAAACAGTCAAGTGGGATGATGATTGTCAGAGAGCTTTTGACAAGATCAAAGAATATTTGCAAGAACCTCCAATTCTCATGCCTCTAGTCGAAGGAAGACCTCTAATCATGTACCTGACAGTATTAGAAGAGTCAATGAGGTGTGTGTTGGGCCAGCATGACGAGTCTGGTTGAAAAGAGTATGCAATATACTACCTAAGCAAAATGTTTACCGACTGTGAACAACGTTATTCATTGCTCGAGAAAACTTGTTATGCTTTTGCGTGGGCTGCTCGCCGACTAAGACAATATATGTTGATTCATACTACCTTATTAATCTCAAAGATGGATCCAGTCAAGTACATATTTGAGAAGCCAGCACTTACCGGAAGGGTTGCAAGGTGGCAAATGATTCTAACAGAATATGACATTCAGTACACCTCTCAAAAAGCCATCAAGGGCAGTGTATTGTCTGAATATCCGGCTGAGCAACCTATTGATGATTACCAACCTATGAGATTTGTCTTCCCTGATGAAGACATCATGTTCTTAAAATCAAAAGATTGTGAAGAGCCAGTTCACACTGAAGGGCCTGACCCAGAAGAAGCATGGACTATGATGTTTGATGGGGAAGCTAATTGCAACGGTCGTGGAGTTGGTTCAGTGCTTATCACACCTAAAGGAGTTCATATGCCTTTCTCGGCAAAGCTCACATTTGCCTTCACTAACAACGAAGCAGAATACGAAGCTTGTATCATGGGTCTTGAGGAAGCCATTGAACTCAGGATCAAAACCTTGAATGTATTCGGAGATTCAGCTTTGGTAATCAACCAGACCAACGGTAAGTGGTACACTCATCAGGAGCATCTGATTCCCTACCGTGACTATACGAGGAGATTGCTGACCTTCTTCACAACAGTTAAGCTTGAATACATCCCTCGAGATGAGAATCAGTTTACAGACGCCTTGGCCACTATTTCATCCATGATCAAAGTACAAGCTGCCAATTATGTACCTCGAATTCTACTATCCAGATTGGACAGACCGACATATGTATTCTCTGTAGACACTGTCACTGATAACAAGCCTTGGTACCATGACATCAAAAGCTTCTTGGAGAATCAGACATACCCACCTGGGGCTTCATCAAATGATAAGAAGACATTAAGAAGGCTAGCCGGTAGCTTCTTCCTCAATGCTGATGGTTCTTTGTACAAGCGAAACTTCGACATGGTCTTGCTCAGATGTGTTGACAAGAAGGAAACAGACCTACTGATGCACGAAGTACATGAAGGTTCTTTTGGTACCTATGCCGGAGGACAAGCAATGGCAAAGAAATTGTTAAGATCAGGTTACTACTGGATCAAAATGGATGCAGACTGTTGTTCCTATTCCAGAAAAGGCCACAAATTCCAGATCTACGTAGATAAAGTGCATGTGCCTCTGAATCCTTTGAATGTAATGTCTTCAACTTGACCCTTCGCCACGTGGGGCATTGATATGATTGGAAAGATTGAACCGATTGCTTCAAATGGTCACAGATTTATCCTAGTCGCCATTGATTACTTCACCAAATGGGTTGAAGCAGCTTCATATGCAAATGTCACCAGACAAGTGGTAGCTCGATTTCTGAAAAGGGATATCATCTATCGATATGGAATTCCCGAGCGAATCATTACTGATAATGGTTCCAATTTGAACAACAAGATGAATGCAGAACTTTGTCGGGACTTCAAAATTCAACATCACAACTCTTCTCCTTACAGGCCAAAGATGAATGGCGCTGTTGAGGCTGCTAACAAGAATATTAAGAAGATTGTGCAGAAGATGATATTCACCTATAAAGACTGGCATGAGATGCTACCATTTTCCTTGCATGGGTACCGAACCTCTATCAGAACATCTACTGGGGCAACACCTTATCAGTTTGTGTATGGTATGGAAGTTGTCCTACCTGTTGAAGTTGAACTACCCTCCTTACGGGTAATGATGGATGTGGAACTGGATGAAGCAGAATGGGTCTGGTCTCGATACAATCAACTGAATCTGATTGAAGAGAAAATATTAGCCACCATTTGTCATGGGCAGTTGTATCAAAAACAAATGAAGAAAGCCTTCGATCAGAAAGTCAGACCTCGGGAATACCAAGTGGGAGAGCTTGTTCTGAAAAGACTTATTTCTCCTCATTCAGACCACAGGGGCAAATGGACGCCAAACTATGAAGGCCCATTCATAGTAAAGAAAGTTTTCTCTGGTCGAGCACTAATGCTCACTACTATGGATGGCAAGGATTTCTTATCTCCTGTGAATTCAGATGCAATTAAAAAATACTTCGCATAAAATGACCCGCTGGACATAAAAACAGAATGTAAGTCCAGGCAAAATAGGGAATCCCGGCGAGTCAAAAACAGAATAAAAGACTCGGGCAAAAATTAGGGAAAAAAAAAGTACACCCGCTGAGTTGAAAAGCCACATCGGACAACTCAGGCAAAAATGGTTATCCCTGTGGATTGAAAACCCGAAAGGGCAATCCACGCAAAATCAGGGAATAATTGAACAACTGTATTATGAATTTGTCTGTATCACTCTCAACATAGCAAGCTTCGAAAGGATAAAGCATCGGTCAGAATCAACCTTCTTCAGAAAGCAAGATAAGAAGAACGTCAAGGTCATACGGGTCATAGCAAGGAAGCTCACTGAAGAGTCAACCTCAAACGTTGCCAATACTTTTATTTTCCCAATTTAAAGCAATCTCCTCCTTTCAGGGGGATTCGCTTCTTTGACTGTACTTGCCTATTCAGGGCACACAAATCAATAAAATCAGAATTTTCAGTCACACTTTGTTTTGTACATTTTTTGTTTCGTTTGCAAAATGTCCAAATTTCATGATACAACACTCGTATAAAAACATATGAGCCATTTTAATAAATTCTTGCAGGAAATATGTTACTTTCAGGTAAATCTAACTCCTATGACGAAATCCGGTTGAGGATACCTCGGGACACTTGTGCGTTTTCCTTTGTCTTAACAGGTTGTAGGTACTCAAGGCAGATCATTTCACAGCATGGGGCATATCAAGCCTAGTATTCCCAGCCAAGTCAGCAATCGCATCATCAGCAGGACTCCTTGACAAGAAGTATTTCCTCGAGGATCCCTTGAGGAATTTATCAATCCCCAGCATGTCGCTTAGACGAAGGGTTAGCAACATATTACTTCCCAGAAGTTATCTCCTCCCCAAGCAGGGGTCTCCCGAGCAATGCCTGACGATTTTCCCCAGCAAAGTGGTCAGGAAACTTTCTATTCCCCATCAGAGTTTCCAGGATTCTCTCATCCTCAGAAGATTCGGTGAAATTGCTTCCCCACAGAGTTTCCATTCTCTCCTCGGTGGAGCAATACATGAAATACATCCCCAGTGGAGTTGCTGAAACTTCCTCATCCCCAACGGAGTTCTCCCTTCGGAAAGATCAGCCAATGATCTCTTTCCCTGGCTGAGTTCTCCCTCCAGACATATCGCTCAGAGATCTTTCTCCCCGCAGGACCCGGATCTCGGATCGGGTTTTTCATTTGCATAATCATAGCATTCGCATCATAGTCACCAAAATAAGCGTAGCATTCCGTCTAATACGAAGCATTACGGCAAAAATTAAACATTTGCATGATCATGAGCCAGGTTCGAGCCAGTCACCTGCAAATACCATAATCACTCCATCAGCAATATACAAAACTTATCCCCCGCAGACAAAACATCCTTTTTGCACTCTCAAACACAGATACCTGTTTATATTTATACATGCTCTTTTCGACACTCATCTGTGTCATCTTTCCCCAGTAATGTCGCAAGAATACCTTCTACATTCTCTATACAGATATTTGTTCATAACTTGTACATATTCTTTCTGACACTCATCTGTGTCATATTTCCCCAGCAAGTCAAAACACTAGTCTGTGTCCCTTGCTCAATCTTTTGACACTCGTCTGTGTCTTGCACATATATCCCCAGCAGATCAATACTTGTGCATACTTGTACATAAGTCTTCGATACTCGTCTATATCTTGTATATATCACCCCTCAGCAGATTCAACACTCGTCTGTATTCTTTGCTCAACCGATTGATACTCATCCGTATCATCACTCTTAAACACGTGTCAGCATTTATTTCTACCGATACTTGTCCGTATCATGGTACTAAGGATGCTCGTCCGCATTTTTGATCTATACACACTGTCAGACACTTATACCCTCTACTTTTAAAGCATAAGCACTCGTCAGTGTTTACCATTCCCCAGTAAGTCGCCAACAAAGCAAATTTCTCCTATCCGGCATTCATCCTATGTCGTGATACTTTTAGCAGCCGTCCCCTTCCAAGTGATTGTCCTTCACCTTTGGATGACCATCCCTCATCCTTTCCCCAGTGGAATCCCCATTGTTGGAACCTTCTATCCCGCATTCGTCCTATGTCGTGATAAAGAGCAGTCGTCCCCTGCTAGGTGATCATCCTTCACCTTTTGATGACTGTACCTCATCATTTAACCGATGGCCGTCCCCATCGTTGATCTTGTTATCCGGCATTCGTCCTATGTCGCGATAAACCCCGAGAGCAGCCGTACCCTGCTAGGTGATCATCCTTCACCTCTTGATGATCCTCCTTCATCATGCTTATCTGATGGCCGTCCCCATCGTTGATCTTTTCTATCTGACATTCGTCCTATGTCGTGATAAAGAGCAGCCCTCCCCTGCTAGGTGATCTTCCTTCACCTTCGATGACCGTCCCTCATCAAATATTTCATTTATTCTTTAACCCGATGGCCGTCCCCGTTGTGGTCCTTTTCCTTTTTCTGATGATCGTCCTTCATCAGTCTAGCCCGATGGCCATCCCCATCGTTGTTTACTTTACTTTCCAAGCCTGATGGCCGTCCTTATCTATGCTTGTCTCAAACCACTGAGAATTTTATTTCCTTACCCGATGGCCGTCCCCGTCGCGGTTTCCTTATTTCCCAGCATGATGGTTGTCCCCGTCATTACTTTGCTTACCGTTTACCCCCAGCAGTCGTCCTATGCTCGATGGTCGTCCTCCATCGCTTTCATTTGATACTCATACTATACACAATTTATATCCCTTTTCTTATTCTCCCCAGCGAGCGCAAATTTCGGACTGTCTTTGGTATTCAACCACAAGTTATCTTGTTTGTTTGTTAAGTCAGGCGCTTACATCTTGCACAGCTAACTCATGCTTGAATAGGGGCAGCTGTAAACACCCCAAATTTGCCCTCATTTTTTCTCACACCATGGCTTGTGATCTTTCATTCTTGCATAAGTATAGGCATACCATCTCATATTGCATATTTGTTTCATCTACATAGTTTATTTCATCTGCATCTAGGGTTTGTGATCTGAGCAATCCAAGAAGTGATCTGAGCCATCCCAATGGTCTTGAAGCTTGCCAAGAGGGTCCATGTGTGTTCCATGATAATAAAATTCTCCCCAAAGTTCATAAAATTCAAGAGATCACAAAGTATGGCAAAGGCATAGAGGCATATTGAAGATTTCCTGCATAGATAACCTAAAATTAGGGTTTTGGTTTCAGAGGCCTTAATCCCAAAAAATTTGGCCATTCTTGTTTCTAATGGTCTTAATATGTTATAATGATCATATGTACCAAATTTGATGAAGAAATTCATTGTGGAAGTCATCTGATCATTGGGTAACTTCTTGAGCAAGTAAAGTCAAAATCAGGGCATCTGAGGCTTCCATCAAGGGTACCAAAGGGTCACATTCATCATTTTAAGGTTCTGTGATCTTTATTTGATCTTATAAGTGGTTAGAAGTTCACAAAGTTGAAGAATTTCAAGCCAATTGCAAACTTGCTATTTTTGGAAATGACTTGTAATGGAAACTTTCCATTTTGGGAAAGATATTCAACCAATTCTTTCATGACCAAAAATGCTTCAAATGAAAAATTCTTGGGCATGAAAGTTGTAGATTATGTCTTCCCATTTTCAAAAAGTATAAGAACATGTCTTGATTCATCCTAGAACTCAAGATAAGGCCTTTCAAAGTTGGCAAAAATCCTATAATTTTCAAGTTCATGCCAAAGAGGGATTTTTGCAAAATCAAGTTTCAAGCCATTTCATGACCTCTAATTGACTTCTAGACATCATACAAATATAGTAATGCATTTGGACCATAATTGTGCCTTGGATTGCAAGTTTCATCAAGCCATTTTCACAAAATTCACAAAGTTGGAAATTTGCAAAACCTATTGAAACTCTTTATCCACTTGTGCCAGCTGCATAAACTTCATCCTAGGGCCATCCATGAATCAAGCTGAGGCCAAGACACCCCTAAAGCCAGCTTTGCACCATGCCCATACCTCAAGTACACAATGTTGACATTTTTACAACTTGGCCCATACCAATCACATTATGCCACCACCCACTTTCTGATCACTCTCATTGGCCTATACTAATCTTAAGGACCTCATTTCACATAACACACAAGCCTGAATCATCCAAGAACTCAGATTGCCCAAAAATTCCATAAACCTTCCTCTCTTTGATACTCACTCCTCATCCACTCAAACTCTAAATTTCTTTCACCATTCAACTACACACAACCTAAGGATCATTTCCCACCCCTTGCCATGGCCTGAAACAAGTTCAAACCAAAACACAATTTCTGCACATTCAGAACTGAAACACTAAAACCAGCCACCATAAACTTTTACTAAGCATCACAGCATCCTCATGGGGTCCATTGGAGTTGATTAGCACCAAAGGAAGGGTCAAAAAGCTCAGAATCATAAAGCTCCATCTCAGGTAACCATCAAGAACAATTTTTCCAGAAACTCTATTTTAAGTTCTTAAATGATTCTACGTGTTCCCCTGATCATGCTGATATGATTATTTTTGAAAATGGTTGAGAAACCAGGATGTATTGATGTTCTGAAACTTTTTGATCTGAAAATGTTTTTGTTCGATTCATGCATTTGATGCAAAATAAATGTTGTTTGGGGACTGATTCTTGTTTAGAATGGTGTGGGGGTTGATTCTGGAGAGTTTGGGGGGTTTGGGGTGGCCTAGGGAAGAAGATAGCATGAAGGTGTAGCTGGAGAAGATGACCGGAGCTTGCTCTAGTCACCTGAAAATAATTAGGGTTACGATTAGGGTTAATCTCCCTAGTTTGAATTCAGGCCCTTGGATCTTGCTTAGCGCGTTTTTGAGTGGTTCAGATCATTTCATTAAAACCCTAATCTTTTAATTAATTAATTAATTAGGATTAATTAAATAAAATGCCAGATTGAATCCCAACACTTAATTAACGCGCGCAGTCAACATTTCCCTCCCCAGTTTGAATCTCAGCCACTAGATCTTCATACTTTCATTTATTTTATTTTTAATTCATTTTCTTTTCATTTCTTTTGTTAATTTTATTTAAAATAGCAAAAATCATTCAAAAATTATCATTTCTTGCATTTCTGTTTCAAATATTTTTCTTAACCTAAAATTTATTTTATTTTATTTTTTGCGTTAAAATATGTATTTTTAAAATATTTAAATGTTATTTTTAATTATTTAATGGATTTTAATTAATTAAAAATTCATTTAGGTTTCTAAAAATCACCAAAAAATTAATGAAGCATTTCAATACATTTAGAAACATTTTAAAACTCACCATACACATTAATTTTAGGTTTGATCACATTTTCACAATTTTCTTTGAATTAGGATCCTTAAAAATCCTATTTTCTAACCCTAACTTGAAAAATTCATTTCTGCCTAACTATGAGGAGTTTGAACTTGGTTCTTCTTGCATTATTACACATATTGCATATAGTTTCTATGTTATTTATCTCATGATTTTATCTTTAATTTTCAATTTTATTTGCATTTTCCCTTTAGAAGCACCCAAAAAACCTAGTTAACTTAGGAATTTCATAACTTCCACTAGGTTAAGCTTCTGACTTTCTCCTTTGGGGTGTGATCTGATATGGGGTTAGGGTTTGTTTGAGCTTAATTTAAATTTTTTATCATGGTGTTTGCTTATGTTTTGGTCATATGCATCTCATGTTGTCTTAAAACCCTAATTTTGCATCTTCATTTGCATTCTCCTTTGCATTTCATGAAGTTGTGAACTTGTCATTCCATTCCATTATTTTGTATGTCATATTAGACATCTTAGGACATGTTTGAAACATTTCTTGATCATTTCTTCATTCATTTTCTATGCTTTGCATCCATTACATTTCATCAACATCCATGTGTTTTCAAGCTTCTAAACATGCTTCCATTGCATCTCATCCTTGTATGATCATTCATGAGCATTATGTTTGAATTTGCATCATCTCATAACACATTTACATTGCACATTCACTTCTGACTTTGGTATTTGCATCTCATTTCATCTCATTTCCTTTTGCTTTATGTCTTATACATTCATACTAACATTTCAGGAACTTTTGGTAAGTTATCTGGGAGGTGGATTTGCCTTAACCTCCCACCTCTTCTTTCCTCTCATTTGCATAGTTATTTGTCTTTTAAGTGAACTTGTTTCACTTATGTCTCTCTTTCTCCTTTATTTTCTCCTAAGTTACTTATCTTCTTCAGGAAGTAAGTAACTTATTCTTCTTCCTCCTTCTCTTTTCATCTGCTTCTTCCATGGTAGCCTTCTTGAAGATCTTTTCTCTTAAGCCTCACAAACCATAGGAACACCCAAGCATGATAACTTTTAGGGTTGTATATTGTCTCCCTTAGTCTTTTACCTTTGAGTTTCCTTGAGTCTCTCCTCTCATCTCAATAGTCAGAGACTAAACTCTTAAAGCTTTAGGACTTTGGAATTAGGGTTATGCCTGCATCCTTATCTTAGGATGGAGTGTATAACTTTAATCCTTAGTGTTAAACCTTTAATTTTTTTACATCTCTTAATCAAAACATATTAATAATCACTAAGGCTTTATCTTGTAACTTGGGCCTTACATTAGGGTTTATCTCTTCCTTATGGTTAAGAGGGACTAACCCTAGTGTTTAATGGACAAGTCCCCCTCAAGTTGTCTTACAAACCATAAAATCCACTTCTTAATCTCATCTCTTAATTAAAATCCACTTAATAAAGGCTTGTTATATAATGAATTTAGTCCCTAACCATGGATTAAGTTGAGATATCTTCCTCAGCTTAAGTGCTCTCATCTATCATCCTTCTATTAGGATGGTGTAATGAGTTCACTAATCTGTGATTAGAGATTAAACTAATTACTTAACACTAAACAAAAAAACCAAAAATATCTAAATAATCACAAGTAGGTTAATGATCTTAATCCTACATCATCATGGTAATTAAGTTGAGATGCTTATCTCACACTTAAGTAGGTTCATTATCCCTAATCAGGGAAGATATAATGAGTTTACAAGCCCTTGATTTAGGCTTAAGCTCATTATCCTATGCAAAATACCAAAAACAATAAAAAACTGAAAACACAAAAACAAATAATAATCGTCTCCTCCGGGATTCTTTTCTCATCACACTCATCCACAAACGAGAATTCGCTTCATCCGTCTAATGCAAGACAGATAGCACTCGAGCCAGACGAGTCATACACTTGAGCATAGACAAGCAAGCAGTTCACAGTCAATTTATTTCTAAGTCTCTTTGAGTCGAACTACGGTGTTATGACTTACTCATTGCACGAGAGGATATGTAGGCATAACTTAACAATTATCGAATAAAAGTCTCAGTGTCTTCCCCCTCTTTCAACCTTTTTTTTAAAGCCTCAGTTCCTGAGCAATTTACACCTTTTGCACTAACACATGTACTTTATTTCCTTAGCTTTTGCACACAGACAACACATACACTTACCCCTTTAAACACAATATTTTAAGCATGGATCCCGTCGAGTACGACGGACGATCTAGGTGCTGATACCTTCCCAGGTTGTAACCAACCCCCTTTCTCAATTTCTCTGGTTCGCAACCGCTTTATCCATCTCTTTCCAGGTTTATGCAGCATCACCTTTCCTTCGGGATAAAAATCCCTAGCTGGAGACTCTATTCAATTCAACCTCATTTCTCTTTCACCGACGGTTCGCGTTTGCACCGGGACATAAGTTCGGGGAGCGACAAATTACTAATGATGAAAGTCTAAGAATCAAATATTTCCCTAGCTCCCTTACCAAGAATGATTTCACGTGGTTTACTACTCTGTCACCCGGTTCTATATGTAATTGGAATCAATTAGAGCGTTTGTTTCACGAGCAATTCTATATGTGTCAGGTTAAGATTAGTTTGAAAGAATTAGACAACGTGAAACGAAAATTCAATGAGTCCATTGATGACTACTTGAACATATTTCGACTGCTTAAGTTAAGATGTTTTACTCAAGTACCTGAGCGTGGATTGGTCTAAATGGCTGCTAATGGCCTTGATTATTCAATCAGGAAGAAGCTGGATACTCGGTACTTGAGAGACATGGCCTAATTAGCAGACAGAGTTCGACAGCTTGAACGTCTGAAGGACGAGAAAGCTAGGGCAAACAAACATAAAAATATAGCTTATGTCGAATATCAAGATAAGTTCGAAAATGTATATGAAGAAACTCTACCTCTAGGTGATAATGAGATAGACTTAGCTGAACTTAAGCAGGGTCTTCCTTACTCCTGCAAACTATTAGTTCCCTCAAATGGAAAGAATCCTGTCAAAGTCGAAAAGAACAATAGATTTCCAAAGAAAACATATACTTTCGACGTCATCAAGTGTGACGAGATTTTTGATTTATTAGTTAAGGATGGACAAATACTTGTTCCTCCTGGTTCCAAGACACCACCTTTAGATCAAAGAAAGAAAAGAGGTTTTTGTAAATACCATAATTATTTGGGTCATAAAACTTCTCAATGTTTTCTTTTCAGGGATTTGGTGCAAAATGCAATCCAGGAAGGAAGGCTCAAGTTCGACAACAAGCCAAAAGCACAGATGAAGATCAATATTGATCCTCTTCAGACAACTGAGGCGAATTACTTTGAACCTTCTGCAGTGAACTAGGTGGACGTTGTTGAGCAAGTTGTTGATGACGATGGAAGTCCTGATTCAGTCGAGGCTGTAGTTGACCCTATGGTAGTTGAGGTTACTGAGAACCCCGACAATGAGGCCATAATGTTCAAGGCCAATGAGGAATTGACCAGTGAGTAATGGGAACAACCGATATGAAAGGTTGTAGAAGGATTCTTTAAGACATCATCAGATGTTGAAAGGTTTAACGTGGGGGTTACCATCGTCCCCCACGAGGAGGTTGAAGAGTCAAGCCTCCCACTCATTACCAAAGAAACTGCTGAAAGTTTCATGAAGATGGATGAGGCCACTGATGTCCTAGAGGTAAACTTATCCAAGATGGAACTCAAGGATGAAGTTAATGTTAACATGGTTGAAGTAACAGACGACCAGATGCTGAAGGTGAATCATTCTGCAATCCAGAAAGACCACTATAAGAAAGCTTATCCCAAGGAGGATGAGACAATCGTTGATTTCTAGCAGAGATGCTAAAACAATAAGTCAGAAGTGATGCTTTGTCTAAGGTGTAGTTCCATCTTTGACAAGAAGGCCGCTCGAAGCCTCGAACAGTCGAGTAAGACGCATGAGGGGCAAAAGCCAAAAACTGCCCAAAAATATGCTCGTTTCGACCCAAGGCGTGCTAACCCCTATCAACAAAGGGACATGCCCCAATCTCTAAAGTCCAAACAACCCTCATTTAAACCAAGTGGGGAGGTCCCCAGTGACAAGTGGTTTAAGCCTAATGAGTCAGGAAAGAGGGGGGACAGAAGTGGGGAAAATTTGAGGTCTAAAGAGGACCCTCAATGGGATACACAAAGGAGGTTAAGACCTCTAAAAAAGTTGCATATGTATATGATAACTACAAGGGTAATAATCCTATGTCCAGGTCGCAATGGCATAGGGAGCAGTGCAGAAAGAAGGCTCAAAGAGAGGCCTCCAAAGGTGATTTTGTTGAATCCAACACAAATTTCCTTGGTGAAGCTTGGGACAATCTTAAAGTGGATAACAAAGTGCCTGTGGGGCACAAAGGAATTTCATTCAGAAACAAAGGAGCTAGCATTAAGGCTGAAATAAAAGCTGAGTTGAAGGATGTCGAAGATGAAGAAATGACAGATAACTTTGACTGTGAATCTAAGGCTTCTTTGGACATATTGGTCAATGTGGTTTCAGTAATTCCTAGAGAGTACGACCACATCATTAAGGTCGAAAATATGGATGCTAATACCAAAGCAGAAATGGCAACACACCAACCAGTGTGCTACTATGTAATGAACAATGGTTGCGTCGAAGAACGGAATGCTTTCTTCGAAAGACCCACTAAAGCCATGAGGGGGCACCTGAAACCCTTTTATATTATTGGGAAAGTAGAAAATGTGGCCATCAACAAGATTCTAGTTGATTCTGGCACTATAGTAAACATAATGCCACATTTCTTAATACCCAGGATTGGAAAATTCGACACTGACCTAAAGCCCCACAACTTGGTCCTGTCGAACTATGAAAGCAAGACTGGACCTACTATGGGGGTCCTACAAGTTGATTTGACTATGGGGACAGTCACACGGCCCACTCTCTTTATGGTGGTAGAGATTAAGGCCAACTATAACCTCCTGATATGGAGAGAATGAATACATGGCATAGGAGGAGTGCCATCTTCCATGCACCAAAGGGTCACCATATGGAGGCCAAATGGTATTGTCGAGAACATCAAATCTGATCAGAGGTACTTTAAGGTACAAGTGAATCACGTAGAAGGTGTGGAGTTCGATAAGAATCTAGCATATATTTTTCCATGTGCACCTGTAGGATTCGAGTTCACACCAGATGATCATGCATACTGCACATTGAACCTCCATCCCATCGAAGGATTCCACTGGGGCAGAGAGGTTGTAGGAGAAGCATGAAATCTCACACCTTATTTCCCTGATCCTAAAATACGGCCCACGAGCTGGGGAAGCGAAGGCAGTAATAATGATTGACTTTGACTCGTTAAAAAGAATTCTTGCCTATGTGGCTGAAACAAGGATATAGGCGGCCTTGGAGGCTACAAGAAATGATATGGTTGTAGAAGCCATTATTGAATTTGTTGAAGAGATTCCTAAGAGGTATTTTGACCAAGATCCCTCAGAGAAGGCTCAAGGAGAATCAGACCAGAGGCTTGATGCCATTTATGATAATGAGCCTTTGGGATTTGAGAAGGACCCTTTGTCAGAAAGTACCAAAATGCTGGCTCAAGATCCTTTAGAAGAAATAGACCTGGGAGAAGGGGAGTTGAAAATGCCCATGTACATCATTGCCAACCTCGACCCAGAACTTAAAATTGAAGTGCTCCACTTACTGAAAGAATTCAAAGATTGTTTTGCATGGGACTATAATGAGATTACTGGTTTGGAAAGAGAGCTCGTCGAACACAAGCTACCAATCAAACCTGGGAAGAAGCCTGTCAAACAAAATCCAAGACGGTTCGCCCCAGCAATCCTCACGAAAATTAAAGAGGAGATTGAAAGGCTGCTTTGATGCAAGTTCATTCATACATCTAGGTATGTCGAATGGTTAACAAATATTGTGCTAGTAATTAAAAAGAATACTTCTAAGGGTGTGCATAGATTTTAGAGATCTAAATTCAGCGACCCCTAAAGATGAATATTCAATGATTGTGGAAGAAATGTTGATTGACTATATTACGGGACATGAGTATCTAAGTATGCTAGATGGCTATTCGGGATACAATTAGATATTCATTGCTGAGGAGGATGTCCCTAAAACTGCTTTTCGATGCCAGGAGCCTTAGGCACCTATAAATGGGTAGTTATGCCTTTTGGTTTGAAAAATGAAGGGGAAACTTATCAAAGAGCAATGAATTCAATTTTGCATGATTTCATAGATACGTTTATGCAAATTTATATTGATGACATAGTTGTAAAGTCTATTTCAGGACTCGACCATGTCGGTCACCTTAGACGTTCCTTTGAAATAATGAGAAAATATGGTCTTAAAATGAATCCTCTTAAATGTGATTTTTGTGTGCAGGCATGAGACTTTCTGGGATTTGTGATCCACAAAAAGGGGATCAAAATCAATTAGAATAAGACTAAAGCTATCATGAAGGCTAAAGCGCCTTCGACAAAGAAGGAGCTCCAATCACTCTTAGACAGGATCAACTTCTTAAGGAGGTTCATATCAAACCTGAGTGGAAAGACTCAAGCTTTCTCGCATTTGCTACGTATGGGCAAAGAAGGATTTCAGTGGGGGAAAGCTCAACAAGAAGCCTTCGACAAGATCAAAGAGTACTTGAGTCATCCTCCAATTCTTTCTCCACCTTGTAGAAAGAAAAGTATGAGATTGTACATAGCTGCTTCAGATAGAACTTTAGGGAGTATGTTAGCCCAAGAGGATGATGATGGCGTCGAAAGAGCCATTTATCACCTTATTAGAGTTCTAAATGATGCGTAAACTAGATATAGTACGATATAAAAGTTATTCCTATGTTTGTATTACTTTTGTACTAAATTGAAACAATATATAAAACCAGTTGATGTTTATGTATCTTCTCGTTTTGATGTTATTAAACATATGTTGTCCAAAACTATTTTGCATAATCGAATTGGAAAATGGGCACTGGCATTAACTGAGTACTCTTTAACTTATAAACCCTTAAAAGTTGTTAAGGGGAAAGTGGTTGCAGACTTTATAGTCGACCATTCTATAAATGAGATTCCCTTGAATTATCTTGAGATTTGTCCATGGAAGTTATACTTCGACGGGTCTAGTCATAAAGATGGGACTGGAATTGGAGTGCTTGTTATTTTTACTAATAAAATTCTAATAACACTCAAGTATAAAATCGAAGGTCATTGTTCTAACAATGAGGCTGAATATGAAGCTTTGATAGCTGGACTTGAGGTATTGTTGGAATTGGGGGCAATTCATGTCGAGATAATGGGAGACTCTGAGTTGGTAATAAAATAAGTCACCAAAGAATACAAATGCATAAAAGAAAATTTAATTATGTACTTTGTAGTAGTAAATAGGTTGTTGAAAAAATTTCAATCAGTCACCTTTTGACACATTCCTAGATTGCAAAATCAAGTCTCAAATGACCTAGCTCAAATTGCATCAGGATATAAAGTTTCAAAAAAAAATTACAAAGTGCAATTGAAGTTAGAGGAAAGGTTGTGTCAGTGGGTTTAGCCCCATCAGACTTAGAAGAAACCACGCTTGGGTATGTTGACGAAGAAAACTTTGCAATATTGATGGTCGATAGCATAAGTGACAAAGATTGGTGGAAGCCCTTAATGGACTACCTAGAAAATCTAATAGCTTCGACGGAAAGAAAAGTAAAATACCAAGCCCTAAGTTATGTTCTTTTGGGGAACGAATTATTTAAAAAGACTGCAAAAGAACTATTGCTTAAATGCTTTAGTGAGGCTGAAGCGTATTTAGCTCTTTTGACGGTCCACAATGGGGCATGTGGAGCACATCAAGTAGGCCACAAAATGAAGTGGCTTTTATTTCAACAAGGTGTGTATTGGACTACTATGTTGAAAGACTACATAGAATTTTCCAAAGGATGTCAAGAATGTCAAGTGCATGCTGACATACAACATGTGCCCACAAGTGAATTACACTCTATAATAAAACCTTGGCCTTTCAGAGGATGGGCTTTGGATTTGGTTGGAGAAATTCGACCAGTATCTTCAAAAAATCATAAGTACATTTTGGTAGGGATTGATTATTTCTCCAAATGGGTTGAAGTGATCCCATTGCCAAATGTCAATCAAGAAGATGTAATTGAATTTATTCATAAACATATCATATACAAATATGTCATCCCAGAAAAAATCACTACAGATCAAGGATCTGTATTTACTAGTCGAAAGATGCAAGAGTTCGCCACATAAATGGGTTTTAAACTCTTGACATCTACACCTTATTATGCCCAAGCCAATGGCCAGGTCGAAGTAGCGAATAAAATAATTATTAGTTTGATAAAAAAAGTATGTGGGTAAGAAGCCAAGGAATTGGCATAAGACATTGGACTGAATCCTTTAGGATTGTCAAACTTCACCCAAAGAAGGAACCAATACTACCCCGTTTTGACTTACTTACGGGCACGACGTAGTTCTGCCTCTTGAAATTTATCTTCAATCCACAAGAATTCAAAGGCACCATGAGATCCCAGCTGAAACCTATTGGGTCATGATGTTAGATGAATTACATGACTTGGACGAGGAAAGACTTCATGCTTTAGACTTATTAGAAAGGCAGAAGAAAAGGATAGAGAAATCCTACAACAAAAAGGTTAAATTGAAAACCTTTTCAGTTGGTGAATTAATGTGGAAAGGCATATTACTTATGGATCGAAAAACTAGATCCTTAGGGAAATTGTCACCCAAATGGGAAGGCCCTTTCCAAGTTACAAAAGTTTTCAGTAACAATGCGTATGAGATTCATGAGATTGAAGTTGATTTGAGAGTCTTTAAAGTAAATGGGAAATAATTAAAAAGATATAGGCTTATGCTTTAAGATATTCATATCAGAAAATAAAAATTTCATTAATAATTAATGGGGCCATGAAAGGCCTGCAACTACAGGGTCCAAAAACATTGAACAACCAAAAGAAAAGAAAACCTAGTCTTCAAGATCCTCCCAAGTGAGGAAATTAAGGTAATTCATCCAATCTTCATCAGCTTCATCTTCAGGTGGTTGCTCATTCTAGGGAGGCTCCTTGGTCAGAGAGTTCATCCTACTCTCCTTTCTTTGGGAACGAGTGACTACCCCTACACGAGGAGAATGGTTCTCTTTCTTTTTTGTGTTCTTCCCCTGTTCGTGTGAAACAGTGCCATCTATTTTCTTTGTATAATTATCCATGTTGTTATGATGAAAAAATGGAATGAATAAGGGTTATTTATAGGAGAAAGGCATACGCACTGATTGGCCAGATAAAAGGCAGACAAAAAGCACATAAAGTATTCCTTGAGAATAACATCCTAAAAAGGCGTTCTAGCTTCAATGCGTAGTTGGGCACTTGTGCCACATAAGTATGAGGCATTGAAAGCTAAAACGCCGCCGCCATAATTAAGGGTAGATCAATAACACTATGATCCAAAGTTAAGTTAGAGTCTTTCTAACTAACTTAAAGAGTTATGTTAACGGCCAAATAATAAAATACGAACACATTATACGCAGAGAAAGGGAACGTGAGTCGAAAGTGATAAAAAAATGCATAAATTAAATTGGGAAATGATGCCTTAAATTGTCATTACATAAAGGCCACATCAGGGCCAAAACAAAATTACATAAAAAGGGAAACATGAAGTCTTGGGACATGAAAGAAGCTGTCAAAGATCAGAAAGGTAACTTTGATTGCAATTGAAGAAAATTGTGATGGCTGATTAGAAGGCGGTTTTCACAGAAAGCCTTGTCAACTTTGGTAGCAGCAAACTCCTTCTCGAGCACCTCAACAGTATCAATAAGGTCAATAGTGCGCTTCAATTCAGCAGTCAGTTCAACATTGTCGAACTGACTTAGCTCAAGGTTGCTCTACATAGCCTTAGCAATTTTCTTCTGAAGTTCTTTAAGCTCTTTTTCCCAAATTTCAAGGGATATGTTGTTGGCAACTATTTGTCTGTCCCTCTTAGCCTTGATGCCCTCCAGCCTTTCGATTTTATTCTCAGCTTCCCTAGCTCGATCCCATGCATTTCCACTCTTAACTCAGGTTTTCTGAATGATATCTTCAACCTTTAGATCCAGCTTAAGATCATCAGACATCTGGTTCACTAGAGTACTTAGCTCCACGAGGGCCTGAGAGATCTTGGGATCAAGGGTTAAGAGGTCCAGCTGTTGCAATGCGTCTTTCAGGAAAAGGTGAGCAGTAGGGTCTGCGCCCAAAGTAGTACATATATCCCTATTGAAACATTTGTCCTTTATTTTCTTGAGGATTAGACCAGCAGAATCACCAGGAGCAGAGGCCCCAGGAGTTGTCGAATAGCTACTTCCAAAAAAGCCAAGACTCTTCCTAAGTTTCAGCCTAGCATACTCCCTGAGGTTTGACTGTTTCAAAGCTGACATTTGGTCCTCAGTTGTAGGAGTTAGAAGTTGGACAACAGGAGTTTGCTGAGAATCTCCTTCAAGCAAGGTTGATTGAGTCCTTACAGGCTCCGTTTCTTGTTCAACCTCTTCCTTGTTCTGATCATCATCATCTTCCTCCTCCTTTTCATCCCCATGCTTAGGATCATTCAGGACTTTGCCTTGAGCAATAACTTAGGGATTATCCGCAGTCTCTGGCTCTTTACATTTTGGGATAGAGGGCGCATGTTCTCCAGTTTCTTTGTCATTCTCTTGTTTGTTAACAACAAAGGTTGCATCTATCTCCTTAGTAAGCCTTCTGTCTGGCCAACAAAGTCTTTTCCAGTCACAGTCTCGTACTCACGCTCTGAATCAACAGTGTGAGACTAATGAGTAGTTGTTTTAGCAGGAGAGTTTTGTGCGACTTCGACTGTTGGGAGAGAGGAAGCTGCCATATTTATGGGTTGGTTAATTTCACCTAAAGAGCTATAATCAGGGCCAATATTAGAAGTTGGGTGATAAGTAGGCTCACCTTGGTTGTTCAGAAGAACTGTAGGCAAAGAGTGGCAGTTGAAAGTTGCAGGGCAATGCCTGCACCAGACTGTTGACAAGAAAAAAATTTAATTCAAGGATATGTGAAGAGATCAAAAGGGTTAAATGCCAAGTTAAATATCTGATTCTCTTCACCTCCAAGATTTGAGTTGGCACTCTCAGGAGGGCCAGTAGTAGGCTTCGCCATAGGTGTGGGAGGTTTAGTTTCGACACCACCCTCAGTGGGTGCCTTGTTCAAAATTTTGGCCACCTTGGATGAAGGTTGGCCAATAAAACTAGGAGATTGTGTAGTCTTCCTCTTCCTCTTGAGGGGTAGATCCTCAGGGGATTCATCGTTGTCCACAGCGATGACAATGCTCGAAGTATTTTTTTTCCTTTTCTTAGAGACGCCGAAGGCTTTTTGTTTGTCTAACATAAAGACCAAACGTTATAAGACAGATGCATGAGAGGTCATATAAAGTAAGGATGATGAAATACCTCAGTGCCTTCTTTGTTCTCCGTCTGTATTTCCACGCCTTTATTGGCAATGGTTTTTCTGGTGATTGCTGGAAATGCCAAAAAAAATAGTTGTGAGTTAATACTTGATTATTCAGTAAAGGGAAATAAAGACCTCAAACCTTCATATATTTCAGATTTGATGCTAACGTCTTCGAGCCCTATATGAAGGTGCCCTTTGAAACTATCCAGTGCGTGCTTAGTCGCAACCACTCTCTGAGCTTTTGGATGAGACTGTTGTCGAAGGATTTTAATTGAATCCCCATAGATGAACCAATCTGGAAATGGAGGAGCTAGGGCCACTCCAAAATCAGCAGTAGGAAGTCGAGGGAATTTGGGGGGGGGGGGAAGTTGAAAAGCCTCTTCATACCGCCTTTCACGAGGAATGTTTGGAGGGATTTTCAACTTATCCATCTTTTGTAAAAATTTCTCCTTCAAAGTGACAACAGCCTCATGAACGATTCGACTAAGATCATCTGGTCGATAGATAGTTTCAAAGTATTTTTGGAAAGCTTGTATCTCTTGGATGTGAGAAGACTTACATTTCTTGACCTTCTCTTGCACATTAACAAAAACAAGGTCAAGTTGAGCAGAAAATTCAGTGGCAGTGAGAAGAGAAAGTTCTCATTGTAGTACTTGTGCCACAAATCATTAAAAAAATGGGTGCGCTGGGTCGAAGGTCGAAAGAAGACAGGGGACAACACTGCCTTATGGGATTCCCATTTGGCAAAGATGTCAGTAACATCATCCTTGTCGAAAAGATTATTGTAAAAACTGACATGACCCTTTCTATCATAGATGCATCTGAGGAAGCTCTGACTCAGCCCAAATTGCCTAGAAACCAAATTGGGTAGGTAAGCAATAAGGACTGTGTCGGTTTTTCCACCATTCAGCCTACAAACTAAGAATCTGGGAATTAAAAATGCTTCCCAAATTCCAATAGAATCCATGTGAAGTTTCTTTGTGGGGGAGTTAGGGAAGACCCTAGTGAACCATCTGGGACCATACATCCTACCAGCAAAGGGAGCCATGTATGGTGCAAAATCATAATGATATGCAAACATCATCATAAAACTAGAAAATAACCCTTTTAGGGTTTCACCTTCATCATTGGGAGTGAGCCTGGATAGTCGAACGCCCTCAGTACTCATGAGTCTGATCTCTTATGATTCCTCATCAACCTTCCCTTTTCTGGGAAGCACAAGCTCAAAGGTGGCATTCAGCCAAAGTTGAAGGAGCCAGAGAGGACCATTGAGACTCATGGAACCAGAGTTGTGGTCTGGGTCCCTCAGTAGAGTCACTCCCTCACTGAGAGACTCATAGAGACTGGCCATAATGAGTTCACTTAAGAAAACCTTTTTGTTGTTATGAAGCTGGTTTGCTAAGGGTAGATACTTCTTCTCCACCTGTAGAGATTTGGTGCAGAAGACATATCTAGACATCTAGAAAGTAAGGAAAGAAATATGTTCCTTATCAGAAACTACCTCTTCATTTGGTTTGGAATGATGCTTGAGTAAGAGGGTGTATGTCACTTTGGATGTGTTAAAGCCAATGGTGTCTTCAACGTCAATGGTGGGGTCATAAGTAGGACCATCAAGTCGAAGCCCTGTGATAACGGCTATGTCAAAAAGAGTGGGGGTAATCATCCCACAAGGAAGATGAAAGGTATAATGGGTGCAGTCCCAGAAATACAAATAGGCATCCAAGAGGTTTAAGCAGTAGGGTATATGTGTCTTTGTCACCATTAAAAGATCATATATCCCTATACTTTTCCAATGGTCAACCTTAGTTTTTTCTAACCTAGCTAACCATAGATCAAACTCAGCAAATTGGCTGACAGCTCTGACCAGCCTGGTTCCATCATAGAGGTATTTCAAATTCAGTTCATTAAGAGGAGGTGGTCAGAAGAAGAATCGTCAGATTTAGGGAAGTGCTTATGCCTTAAAGGTTGAGTTTTGCGGTAGAAAGGGAATAACTCTTTCAATTTTTCTTTTATGCTATATAAAGTAGCCAATGGACCAGATACAACAAAAGGACAATCATATACAAGGAAGGGAATCATTACCTGAGATCGGTACAAGCTCCTTGTTTCGTTGTTTAGGGGTTCGGGTGCGAACTGAGGATATTTTATTGTTTTTGGTTCAAAAATATTGTTAAATGGTGGAAGCGTTTGTTCAAACTGGAAAGTTTTGGCTTTCTGACTCTTCTTCTGAGAAACATTAGTCTTAGAGGATGCTATTGTTGAAGAAGAAAATTGAGGTTTTCTAGGGTTCTTAGAAAGAATGGAGAAGACTTTAGCAAGAAGGAGATGAATTCGCAAAGAGTTTAGGAAAGTTTTCTTTGTTTGCTGAAGAAGGTATTTATAGGCGTAGGCAATGAAAAGTTGCAAAGTCTAGCCCCTTAATGTAGACGTAAAGTGGTGGGGCACGTGGCACTTGGGATTTGACGCGTTGAGGAAGCAGTTAATGGAAAATACATTAGCACATTGTTTTAAGGAGAAACTCATGATCAGAAAGTCGTAGAAACAACTGATGGGACTTTTGGGATTTTTGCCATTATGACATTGACGTCACGCGCATGGGCGAAGAATCACAATAGTTTTAGAACATGGGGCAGGTGGTTTCAACCATGCTTTTGTCTGGCCTAAACTGGCGTCGAAAAGATGAATATAAAAAAATGATATTTTCATCAAGATGGTCGAAAAGAACATTTTTGGGGGGCAATTTGTTATCCCTAATTTCGATGCTAGCAATTAATGAGGTTATCTTGGCTTAATAAAGGATTTTTCTTGTGATAAGCTAAAAGTAAGGTTTCGACCTTACTAACTAAAAGATGAAAGTCGAAGCGACCTGCCTACAAGTTTCATACTTAGTGAAATTCTAAGTTTGGAATATTTTCTAAGTGTTGAAGGGATTCGACCAAGCGTATGTTCAACAAAGATGGCAATTACCAAGGTTCTTGCACATTCAATCTTGAGTGGAAAATGTGTAGTTTTCAATTCAAAGACAGGGACAAGTGGCACAATATGAAGCTTTTCACATATAGTGGGACAAGTGTCACAATCTTAGGATATTTGTGGTAGAAACCGTCGAGAGCGGTTACTTTGTAATGTATATAAATAACTTAGTCTAGTATTAGAATAAGTGTGTGGAAATCATATGTACTAATAACTCCGTATACTCAAAGTATCCACGTGTAGAGAAACAAGTGTAGTGAGAATGTATGTGATTGAAACACCACCAATTTATCTTCAATGTCAAATTTATCTTCAAGTCATTTACTTTTGAAGTCATTTATCCTTTACAAGCCTTTATTTTAAAGCAATTTACATTTCAAAGTCATTTACCCTTTCAACAATTGACCGTATTTTCTTTTACAATTCCAGCCCCTTTACATTTCCAGCAATTTAACATTCCTCGCATTGCCTTTAAATTTCATTTAATTTTGGGTCTTGCCTTTACTTTCCTTTAAAATTTCAAGCCTTGTCTTTACTTTGATTTATTTTGAAAGCCTTTGTCTTTTACTTAATTTTCTTTCTAAAAACAATTTCTGAATATTGTTGAAAGATTCAAGACCTTTTTTCCCAAAAAACGTGATATACCAAATCACAAACCTTTTTCTTAGCACATGTCCTAGGACCAATCTAACCGATCCTGCGAGTAACTGAAGGTATTTTTGGTGTCTTTAGAGGACCAGCGGTTGTTTATCAATTTTGGGGGTAAACAATATTATGGGTCACTTCTAGAGTTTATATTATGTTTTTTTTTACTTTGGTTGGTTTGTAATCCTTTCTCTTTGAACTTTGACTTGTTTGAGTCTTCTTGACTTCATCTTTGCTTATGTTTGTTTTACTAACCATGTAGGGGATAATGGTAAGTAGTGTGGATGTGGATGAGCATTCACATTCCAAATTCTCCTCTTATCTTTTATGAATTCAATTTGTGTTTGTCTTATCATCTAGCATGCTTTATTTGTACAACTATTTTTCATCTCCCTCTTAGAAACATCTTATCTTCTTTTGAGAAGTAAGTTGTCTTCTAACTTTTTCTTCTCCTCTTCTTCTTTTCTTTTCTTTTCTTTTTTTCTTCTTCTTCATTAGGATAGAGTTATTAAAACCTCAACAACCTAAGTTTATCTAAGTATGACAACTCTTAAGATTGTTAGTTCCCCATTAGATTTATACCTTTGATTCTCTTTTGGTGCTTCTCTCTCCCATCTTTAAACAAAAAGCTAAAAAACACCTTACTAAAGATTGAAATAACTTTGTGTGTATAGACTTATGCCACGGGGAATTTGAATTCATCCCTTCTTGGGATAATGCAAACTTGTCTAGCATGATGTACAAGTTTAATCATGAAGTCACTTTCACAAAGAAAAGCCTAAAAAAGCATTTCTTCACTTCAAAAGGCAAAACACCTAATAAATACAAATGGGGTAGTGTGCTTAAGACCTAATCCTTGGAACTAAGTCTTAGGTATCCTCTCCTTACTTGGAGCTATAAGGGTGGGATTTGAATACACTTTCCTATGCAAACCTCAGAGAAAAAGCTTCTAAAAAAACATTGAACAAACAATAAGCGACTTTCCTTCGAGAATTCTCTTCTCACCTTTTCACTATAAACAAAAGGACTCGCTTTGACTTGTCTCCTGCAAGACGGTGAATGCACTCATTCCAGATGAGCCTAGAACACCAGAGCATAGGCATAAGCAGTTCAATTCCAAAAACACAAACAAATAGTTTTCCTCCCTAGTTAGGGGAACTACGTCAACTCTGATTCTCATTTCTTGATGAGATACGTAGGAAGTGGGGTATGGCCCATTCGAGCAATCTTTTTATTTTTCCTACATTTTCCTCCTTTATTTTCTTCTATCCAGATCCAGTTATCAACTTTGTTCGGCAGTAGTTTACTTTTCACCTTTTGAAACAGTTCTAGCAAGCGTAGATCCTGTCGGGTACGACAAACGATCTGGGGTGCTAATACCTTCCCAGTTCGTAACCGACTCCCGAACCCGGTCTCTTTATTTTTCAAGACTCTGTTCTTTCCTTTATTTTTCGGTTTGTGCAGCATTACCTTTCCCTTTCCTTGGGATAAAAATGCATGGCTGAAGACTCTTTCTTTTTCGTGCCACTTTAGCGTTTGTACCAGGATGGAAATCCCGAGAGCGACAACACCATGTCATCTTCAGACGACCCCTAGGACAAAATATCTCCCAAAGAAAACCTCATATGAGTGTGGGTATCGTGAAAAATAAACATGGTCAATTCCACGCAAGCCACACGACTATCCACTATAATCCCATGTATGTACTCAAGCCTGGAAAGTGGGCTTATCTCTCAGAACAACCCACCCAAAAACACAACAGCAATACAAAATAATATGACATCAATAAAATAAATGCAATAAAGCAAATGAAGCAAATAAAGATAAAAATATAAACACCCAAGTTTGGGCTCGGGAGTCAGTTACTTATCTCAACGGTTGAAGAAAACCTAAAGAAAAGGAAAGGCAAGGTCATCGCAACCAAGTTTGGACTCGGGTGTCAGTTACACAAGGGGAAGGTATTGACACCCCCTTACAACTGTTGTACTTAACAGGATCCACACTTGTTGATATAATAAAAGGGTGCTAAAATATAAAATTTAAGCATGTACTTGAACCCCAAGGTACAAGGTTCGATTCCCACGGAAGGTAAAAACTCTACTAGTGAGGGGGGTAGAGAAGATCGTGAGGTGGCAGTGTCGGGATTGCCTTGCGAGGGGCCCGGGATGTTACATGTATAACACTAAAGACTATGACATAGGATCAAATACTTTATAAATCATCCAACAACAGGAAGAATACAAAGAACTCTAGATAAGTTTAGGAGATACTCCCTCTTATAATTTCTCATATACGTAAGGTTCGTGGCATGCTATACACATATTGCATTTATTAAGTGTTTTTGTTGTTTTTGTTTAAGGGAGAGAAAATAGACTCAAGAGTAAAAATAAAAAGAATAAGGGAAAATGAACCTAAATGTTGTCATATAATGAGATGGACCTAAAGTTTAGATGAAAGGGGAAATTCTATCCTGAAGTTATCATGCTTGGATTGAAAGCCTAATGTCTCTCTTACCTCTAACTTATTCAAAAATTAAGTTGAGTTAGAAATCCTAAGGATCATGTGAACAAAGCATAAATAAATATTAAACAACTAATCACAAAGAAAAAGTCAAACACAAAACAAGGCTCGAATATCAAAGCACGTCAAAGATCAATCATAAGACAAGCATCAAGAGAAAACAAAATCAAAGCGTGGAAGTAACAGACGCAATATAGAATCAGACAAAGCAAAGAGAATTATTAATCAAGTTAAATATAAATATTTAATATGATTAATTAAGAATTTAATTAATCAATATTAAATATAAATATTTAAAGTAATTAACAATTAACAAATGACAAAAATAGATTAGAAATAAAAATAATTAAAAAAAATATTTTGGTCTTTTTTAGAATATATGAAATTAGCTTAGAAAGAAAATAAATAAAAGTGTGAGGTGTTGTAATGAAACATGAAGCGTAGAAAGTGAATTTGATGCACTTGGAAACCCAAAATAAAATGAAACAAAAAGAGGGTTAATACAATAATCAATATCAATCTAAAATGGAAATCCAAAATTCAGCATACAATAATACATTGCAAAGGTCTTTAAAGCCCAGTCCAAAGTTTCAAATGAAACCAACAAGAAATCAACATAGTAATGACATATAGTAGCTAAATAGATTAGTAAACACAAACAAAAAGTCTTTTGCCCAACAACAACAAAAGGTAGCGCAAAACCGATCAATGTGATGCAATATTAAAAACAACATGAATGCTAAATCGCGGCAACAACAAAACAAACACAGGAACACACCGACACGATGGACTAAACTACAACAATAGCAGCATAATGTGTTAATTGACAAACAAACATTCAAACTTCATAAATTCCGCAAACTTTGCAAATTAAACAAACTAACAACACTAAAACTTTACGAACAAATGACTTAACACTTTGCAACCAATACCACACCATCGCCAATCATCAAAAGGTGTTAGAATTAGAGTTTGACCTAACTCACCCTACAAAACCGGTTGGTAAGGTGGGGTGTGTCACTCTATTTAAACCCTTTGTGAGTTATATATTTAGCCAATGTGGGACTTGGGTTTTTTCCCAATACACCCTCTTGCGCCCAACACATCTTAGGCTTGGTGCGCATATTAAATGGTGGGTGACCCAAATCGATAGGCTCTTGATACCATATTAGAATTAGAGTTTGACTTAACTCACCCTACAAAACCGGTTGGTAAGGTGGGGAATGTCACTCTATTTAAACCCTTTGTGAGTTATATATTTAGCCAATGTGGGACTTGGGTGTTTTCCCAATAAAAGGAATTGAAACTGAATGTAACTGAAAACGAAAAAAACACATCGAAGCTCAAAAAAGATATAAATGAAAAAAACTAAACAATATCAACCATCAAATAACAAGGGAAACCAATCGGGGGAATGGAATCAAAGATGAGCAGTGTTGTTGAAGTTGCTGTCGAAGAAAAATGGCACTGCAATGTTGAGTTTGTGTTGAGTTGTTGTTATTGAATTTGTGGATGAAACACAGGTTGTTGTTGCGTTGGTTGGCTGCTGCTCAAATCGAAATCGAGTTGTGACGTGAGCCTTTCATGACGTATCGTTGCGGTTGTTGTTATTTCAAGTTTTAAAAGTGAGTGGAAGAGGAAGATATTTATGTGTGTTGGAAGGGAGTTTACAGTGGTGTGTAGTACGAATTATATTGAAGGAAAGATGTGGTGTCGGATGGTGTAGTTGAAGATGTGGAGTGAAAGACGTGGTTTAACGACTTAAAAAGAAAAAGGAAATGACATGCGAAGAAGTGAGCAATATATGTTTTTCATGAAATATGATGAAGTTGGATTTTTTTCCTTGAAAATGGAAGTGGGTAGTGGGTGTTATATGTTGTTGTGTGGCGTATGAAAGAGGGGATATGCATGTTTTTGTGTGTTGGAGATAAGGGAGTTTAGTGACTGTAAATGGAGGTCTTAGCTATGATTATATAGTGTTGTGAAGAAGGTGGATATTTTGAGCGTGTAGATAAGGTGCGAGTTGCAGGAGGCGACGAGTCTCGGTTGTACGTTGTAGTGATGATGCTTTGTAGAGTTATCATGAAGAGTTATGATGGTTTCTTAAAGTGTAATGACAAGGTGATTATGGAACATGTATGAGGTTTTTATGTTTGTTTTTTACATGGTGAAGAGAAAATAAATATTTTACATGAAAGAGGAGGGTTAGAACCAGGGCCATTTTTTAGGGCATGCAAGAAGACCTACCGCACAGGATCTCATACTTTTTTATGACTAAGCTATGAAAAAAATCCTCCATACAAATATTTTATAGTTAATTTAAAGTTAAATAAGACCTCTTAAGCAAATTTCACAACTTAATTGAAATTAACTTCAACTTCTTACATAGGGCCTCTCAAAAGATTGAGATGCCTCTGATTAGAACAATATTCAGATGGAAAAGATATGAGGTGAGTGTGTGATATCAGTGGGGGCGGCGTGTGTGTGTTTTAGTGGGGATGGCGTGTGTGTGTTTTGGTTGTTGGTAGGATCATGGCAAATGAAGGGATGCTTAGTCTTTATGTTGCTAGGTTTTCAAATAGAGTAAGAAAAACACATATTTCCAACACTTAATGGACAAGCTTTCTAAAAACAATTAAAAACAATTTTCTTTAATTATTTAAAGAAGAACTAAATTTAAACAAAATAAAATTTAATTAAATCTAAATATACTAAAATAAATCTAAATTAATCATAATTAAAACTAATTAAAATTAAATGATTATTAACTAAAAACAAGAAAATAAAATGATTAAAAATGAGTAAAAAAGTCGGGTAACAAAGTTTACGAAAAATGAAAATGAAAGCAATAAAATGATCAACGCACAATATACGTATTGGAAAAATACAATGTTTTGTCATATTTCGAAATAAATAGATCAGTTAAAAGGCTCAACTGATTAAAATGTGACTGAAAAAGTTGTCAAAAAATTAAAATGAGCACGCCAGGTTAATCTATGCATGACATAGATTAAGAATATTGACGTTTGCAAGCTCGATTTTACAATTTTCTGTCCATTGATTTTACGCACAGTTGACCTTCAATTTGACTGATTCGTCTATAAATCCAATAGGTTTATGCTGACTGATATTATGCATGATAAAAGACACGATGTGCTATGTAGACAATGCAATGTGAGAATACAGTCAGATGAACGAAAATGTTAAAAAAAATCTTGTCAAAATTTGGGTATGATAACTCTATAGTGTAAAACTTGGGTTGAGATAATTTACTTGTTTTATTTTGCGAGTTGTTATATTACCTAAACAAATTATTATTGAGTAAAAATGATTTCTATTTTGATGAGACAATGATATTATGTTTTTTTAATTGTTTAATTTTCGCTGCTATTAAGTATAATTTTAAGGAAGATGTTTAATTAGAAAAAATGTGACACCCTTTTAGAGAAAAATACTTTATAAAGTTCATGTTGGAGTTTAGGGTGTTACACTTTTCATTCAAATGTCTAAGTTAAGTTAGTGAAGTTAGAGAGAAGAAACTTGTATGAGTGAATGAAAAATACAAGTTATAGTGTGTATATAAATTTATATAAGACGAAAGATTAAAACGCTTCTACTTAACACGACTGATGGTGATCAAGTAGCTCAGATATATGGTGAAACTCATACACATGCCCACTTGTCCATCGTTCTTTTGCAGATATATTCTAGAGTGGACCTTTGGTGTTCTAGAGTGGACCTTTGGTGTATGACTAATCTTGCTAGGCCGTTTGATTGGCCAGAACAATATCATTAATAAATAGAAGGAAAGAAAATGATATTAATAAATAATTAAAGATATTATAAGGGAAAAAGTTAAATGAGTGTAATAAATAATTAAAGATATTATAAGGGAAAGAAGGATTATTGTTTAAAAAGTAATACTAATGATTAGTTTCTGTGTAAAAATTTTAAAAATGACACTTAAAAAGTAAATAGAGGGAGTATCTTTCTCACGCATTGGGAATGACAAAAATAATATTAACTTAAGGGTAAAATTAGAAAAAATACATTGAAAGTTGAAATGGATCATTTATTTTTGTTGACACTAATTTATTATAAATGGATCATTTATAGTGAGACGGATGGAGTAATACTTTTGTAAAATAATTTTTAATTTTTCTTTTTTATATACTATTAAATATAATTCTTAATTTATGTGAAAATTTAAAAGTAAAATATAATTTAATTTAGAATATATGAAGTAATTGTAATATTTTATATGTTAAAATCCAATATTATTAATCTCATATTTATAATAATTTGAATACTTTTTTAGGTACAAAGTAGGAATTTAATTTTATTATAATTTGGATATAAAATCTTACTTTATTATTTAAAGGTTTTCTTTTCATATCTCGTTTCTCTACTATTAATTTATTTTCTTCTTCAGAATTAATATAATTTGATCATATCATTTTTTTCTCTTAAAATATGTCTATATTATCAATATTTCTTTTTAACAAAATATATTTATATATTGACATTTTTTTAAAAAGAAAAATCTTTATATAATAATATCATTCCTTTCTTTCACATACCTCTTGCATATACATAAACTCAAGAAATTCTATTTGCAAACATATTTTCAAGTCTCAATATCATTGTCACACAGCACAAATGGATAGAATGAGTCATTCCAACAATCATATAAGCATGTTTCATAGGACATGCAAAACAAATGTTCCTGCCTTGTCCAATGTCACAAAGAAGATTATAAACAAAATGTGTCTGAAAGTTTTCAAAACAAAAGAACAAAATGAGTTACAACCAAATAACTCATTCAAGTCCTTACACAAAACCATGATGAAGGCAATCAAATACAAATGCTTGAAGATAAAGAAGCCAGATGATGATAGGTGTTTGTGGAAGAAGAACATATTGATGGGTGAGAAGTGTCAGCCAATGCAATTTCCAGATGCAATTTTTTATGATGATAAGGGGAATCAAGTTTGTGAGCCACCACATTCTAAAGCATAGTTCTTTAAGTTCTTTGGTTAACCTCTTGTCCCAAAATAAGCAAAATTGTTTTCTAGTTTATATACTCAGTTGAAATTGTAAAGCATTGTTCTATAGTCTCGAAGATTATAGACTTCAAGAAAAAATTATACTCCTTATCGTTTTTAATTGTTGTTTTTGTTAGATGTTTTTATTTGTGGTTTTCAAAAATTTAAAATCCTAACCAAGCATTAGTTGATTAGTTGATCTAATGATAATTAGTGCTTAATTTGGCGGGGAAGGCCACAGTTTAATCTCCATAACTGCGATTGAGAAGAGATTGTAACCACTACATGATTGAACTGTCCTCCGAAGCAGATTAGTCGATTTAGTAGATTGGATCCTGATGGTAAAAGTAAAAAAAAATAATTAAAATGTATAAATTATTGTTTTATCAAAATTATTTCTACTATTTTGTTGTGGATAATGAAATGTGTGAGATAAGATAATAAATAATTAAAATATTATATTAAACTAAAATAAACAAATTATTTTACTATAGAAAAATCTATTAATTTTATTACTATGTATAAATAATTTGAATTTCGTTCCCTTTGTCATGAGGATATTTTTGCCATTTCTACTCTTTTTTTTATCCCTGAGTTAGATTGGACTCTGGTTTAATGTAATATTGATCGTTCCTGGCGATCAGAATCTGTAGTGGGTCCCAAACACTGATGTGGATGATGAGTACGATGCTCGATCGTCGAGGAGAGATGGGGGTGTACCTTCAAGGTACTCCGATGCCAAAGTAAGAACGAACAAAAGAATATGCAAGTACGAGTAAGAAAGTTAAGAGAGTGAATATTTGATATCTGACCCTTTCGAATGAGAGGGTTTATAAAGAGCCCCCAACGCTTCGCTATTGGTCACTATTTTGGGTCTGGATCGCGGATCCCCCGAAAATAGGTTACTGTCAGAACTAGTCGTTGGAATGGACTTGCGTGGTCGGATGGGTGCGTCGAGCAGATGCCAATCCGAGCATGAGCAATTCCTTAGCCGCTCCTGAGTGACTTCCCCGGATGACGGACATAGGTCTAGAAGAAGCAGAGGAAATCGACCACGAGCAACCGTGGTCGACAAATCCTCTTCTATTGAGGGGCATAAAGCCAGTGGGTCCCTTTGACATTGGGTTATTGGGTCGTCCTGGAAGTAAGAGCGGGTTAGGCCATGCCTAGTCATTGGGCCAGTCCGAAACAAGAGCCCCCCAAGTCGTTGCTTTTGGTCGTAAAGCGATGACTTAAGGGTGGCCAGTTATGTGCGGGGAGAAACTGAGTCTTGTGAAATTCTTTTGTCACCAGCTCAGTATGTAAGAGCCCGAGTGCACCTGGGCGTTAAAACGTGGTCGACGGACGAGGATCTCAACAGTTATGTTGAGAAGTCACGTCACGCATGCGCCTTGGGAAGCGTGTGCATTTAATATATAATGATGGATAGTCTATGGTTGTCCCTAGGCAATGAGTGCATCGTTCATAGGTTATAGGACACATGTGCCCGCACACATGCTGAAGGGAGTTATAAATAGGGTGTTGGGACTTAGTTTCATACTTTTCGTTCATCGTTTTTCTGCTCGAATGAAAAGTCCTTGAGCTCCGCCGCAAACAACCGTTTGTTGCTGTCGTCAACGAGGAGACTAGAACGACCCCAGTTTTTTCTTCCAAAAACTTGTAAGTTTCTTCATATATTTATTTATCTATCCTTCTTTTTGATTTCCCTTGGATATGTAGATACATGCGGTTAGGATAAATACTAGGGTCAATAGGACCCGTAACTTAGACTGTCAGGGCTTTCTAGTGTTGTATCCTCGTTTTTGTGCGGCGGTTGATGCGTAACATGCCATCTTCGTTGCGATAGTTAGGGTTTTTAGCAGCGTTCCCCGTAGAATTATACGGAGACTCCGGTTGAGCTTCAACCGGAGTTCTGGGCCTCTGTGCAGAGTCATTCGCGTTTTATGCGAGCTGAGAATTTGATATCCCCGAGTTTTTCCCTCCTCGTGTAAGTACTTGGATGAGCGTAAATTATCTTAAATAAGGGATTTGGTCGGGGATAGCGTCCTCGTTCCTCTGCACGCCCTTTCACTTGATGAAAGGTGGAAGGGTAGATTTGATTTAACTCATCGAAATCACGTTTACTTTCGCTGCTTTTCAGGTGTAAAGATGTCTGCAGATGACCCAACCCACATGGATGTGGAAGAACTTTCTAGCGACACAACTTCATCCCCGAATCACGCCGATGAAACGGCCTCGAGAGAAACTGCTTCTGCTTTGAGTGATTCAGAGGAAACTACTTCCGATCATACTGAAAACAACAACCCCGAAGAGAATGATGACGATTAGGATATTCTTGTCGGAGAATGGGTTACCGAGGAGCCGCTGACTATCCAGTCGATATACTCCAAGCCCCTAGAAGATCCAGATCCGGTGGTCGAAGATCCCGAGGATTGGCTCATCAGATATCTCGACAAGGAGGATCGTATCTGCTCGTACTACGGTCCTAATAGGTTCCCTATGTACGACTTCTTTTTCAAGGAACTCAGATTCAGGCTCCCCTTCTCGAATTTTTATATATTCGTGTTCGCTCACCTAGAGCTTTCACTGTCACAACTGCACCCAAACCCGTTCGCTTTCATGAGAGTTTTTGAGTTTACTTGTGAATATCTGAAGATCAGAGCGACTCTCCCCATGTTCTTCCATATCTTTCATCTTCAGAGGCAGGTCGTTCAGGGGAGATATGGTTGGGTCTCCCTTAAATAGGAAATACAGATTTTCAAGGTATACTCGGAGTCAATCAGAGACTTTAAGGATCAATATTATCTGGTCGAACCGATTTCAGACCGTGCTTCTGTGAAATTTTGGGGGGTAGATACTGACGATGAAGGGAGAGTCTTGTTTGAAGATCAGGGAAAAGAGGTGCCTCGTCTCATGATGAAGTTTCATTTCTCATGGTTGTGTGACCCTTTTACGCATGGCATAAATGAATACCTGGCTATCGCTTCTGAGCTAAGTGTCGAGGACCAGACCAACTACAATTCCCTGATGAAATTTGTTTCCAGTATTACTATGACCATGCATTTGGACGAGCAGGTCACCCACTTTTGGATAAGGACGGGGGTGCGAAAGTAACCCTTAGGTTTATAGAAGTGGCTAAGCTTCTTGCCTCTGATACAGACGAGGAAGTGATAACATATCTCGGTAGCCTTTAAAGTTATTTGTTCATATTGATTTTTTTCTCGTGCACTCTTTATGTTCTAACTGGTTTCTTTTTGTCTTTTCCAGATTCGTTGGTGGGTTTGCAGGACAAGGTGATGAAGAACGCTGCCAAGAGAAGAGGGGCGAAGAAATTGAAGCAAACCCGTCTGAACGACCGCTTGGTAGCACTGGGCACAGGTTCAAGAAACTCTACCTTCTTTCTCAAGCCAAAGTTCTTCGAGGAGATCTCACTCCAGGTTCATCGGGCAGAGACGCTGAAGTTGGAGGAGCTAAGTCAACTAGATAGGCGATTGTCTCTGGCTCGGGATGCGAGTTCGATAATGAGGGTTCTAGCCTTGTCCTCTATGTATACCGAGGAAACCAATACTCAAGAACAAGAGATTCAGAGGTTGAAGCTTCTCTTGTATGCTTATGAGGACAAGGCCAACAAAGCTTCTGAGACGACGAAGGATGCCCTGAAGAAGAACAATGAGTTGAAGGAGTCTCTGGCCGCTGCTAATTCTGAGGCGAAAAATGCGAAGGACGAAGTTGATCATCTTAAGGTTGCAATGGATCCTTCTGAGGATGAACATGGCGATCTGAAATTGTTGTTGACCCGAGTTGAGTTGATTGCGAAGATCGAGCAGGGGTAAGAGGACTTCAAGGATATAATAGGTGTGGCATTCCAGAATACGGTGGATCAACTGAAGATCGTCAATCCCGATATTGTACTCAACAAGGAGGGCATCAATTGCCTGTACAAGGTTGTGAACGAAGAGATCTTTGTGCCCTAATTTCTTAGGTCGTCGGACCAGGATGATACGACCATGGCTGAAGCAAATCAGGGGGTCCTGATGATCAACCTGTCGTGGATGGGAATGCTTGAAGACCCTGCTCTTATTTTTTTTATTTTGGTGGTCGGCCTGCATTCCATGACCTTTATTTTGCTCAGGGTAGTTTTTCCCCCATTTATGTAATATCCGAACAAGTCGGTATGCGTGGCCGCATTTCATAATGCCTTTTCGACCGCGGTGGTCGTTTATTACTTATTCGTTGGACTTGCATGTGTGTCCATCGGAGGACACACTTTAATTCTTTAATTTTCACTAAGTGTTTGTATGATGCTCGATCATTTAGATTTTCACTTTTAAAAACATGTGCGATGTTCTTTTATACGCCTGTTGAGGGATTTGGGATGTGTTTGTATATTTTGGTAACTGTGCTCATTTCGTGTGTGTCTGGCGGTTTGGGGAACCGGGCAAAATGCCAGAGTTGACCTGGTTGGGAAACGGTGCTCGAGTCATCATAATGGTCCGTGCTCCGCGATGTAAATGTCCCATCACGAGTTGGGTGTTCTTCCTGTTCGTGGTACTAAGATGATGACAAACTCGGTTAAGGATCTAGTCGTGTGAAGGTGATATTCCTCGTTCATGAGGGAAACCCCGTCAAAGAAAAGATTTTGGTATGCAATACTTGTACCTAGGTATGCATTTTAGGTCGGTGTCTGTGCTTCATCGCTCATATCCGAGCAGGTTGACAAACGCCTTAACTATAATATTGCTTAAGTTTTTCGGCGTTCCAAGGACGAGCAAGTTCTTCCCTATTCAGGTTTTCTAAGTAATAGGCTCCATTTTCCTTTTTCGCTCAGACACGGTAGGGACCTTCCCAATTTGCGGCCATTTTACCTTCTTTGGAGTCCTTGTGGTTTCTCCTCAGGACAAAACTGCTGACTTCAAATGTTAATTTTATGACCTTAGAGTCATGTATGATGGCGATTTTTTGTTTAAGTGATGCTTCGTGTAGGCTGCTTCTGATCAAACTTCCTCGACCAAATCGAGCTCTTCACGTAATGCTTCCGAATTGATATCTTCGCCCATTGGAGCTTCTATTCGTTTAGATGGTGCGTGCCTTTCAATGGGGATGACAACCTCTGTTCCGTATGTTATTCGAAAAGGGGTTTCCCCGGTTATGGAGTGAGGTGTGGTCCAGTATGCCCACACGACGCTGTGCAATTCCTCAACCCATCGTTTCTTAATCTCGTGTAATCTTCGCTTAAGTCCTCGTAGGATTACCCTGTTTGCTGATTCTTCCTGCCTGTTGGTTTGCGGGTGCTCGACTGAAGCGAAGTGTTGTTTAGTTCCTACATTGGGAACAGATTCTTGGAAACTTTTATCCGTAAGTTATGTCCCGTTGTCGGTAACTTTGGCTTGGGGTACGCCAAAACGAGCGAGAATGTTACGTTTAAAGAAACGTAATATGTTAAGGGTTATGATCTTGGCTAGAGCCTCAGCTTCTATCCACTTTATGATGTAGTCAACTCCGACAATTAAGTACTTATTTTGGTTTGAACCGACAACAAAGGGACCGAGGATATCCAGGCCCTACCATGCGAACGACCATGTGGAGGACATTGTCTTAAGCTCGTTTGGAGGTGCTAAGTACATGTCCCCGTGTCGTTGGAATTTATCACATTTTTTTACGTGATCTTTGGCGTCGTTCTACATTATCGGCCAATAATATCCTACCCGAAGGGCTTTCTTTACCAGTGATCTCTCGCCCAGATGCTGGGCATTGATGCCTACATGGATTTCATGCAAGATATGCGAGATCAACTCCTCCTCAACACATTTTAGAAGGGGAATGGAGAATCCTCGTCGGTAGAGTTTACCCACGACTAATAAGTATGAGCAGGCTCGTCGCCTAACTATACTGGCCTCCTTTGGGTCTTGAGGCAGTTCGCCGTTAGTCAAGTAGTTATAAACCGGGTCATCCAACAGTTGGCGTTGCCGATGATGTTTACGTCTACAATTGAGGATTTCTTTTCAATGTTGAACTGAGGAAGTATCTCTTGTATAACAGATTTGTTTCCGCCTTTCCTTTTGTGCTCGCGAGTTTCGATAACACGTCTGATCATACGTTGTGTTCACGGGGAACATATTTGACTTCTACCGATATAAAATTTGTAATCTTTTCTTTGAAGAGGGTCAAGTATTCCGACAAGTTGTGGTTTTTAACCTAGTCCTCACCCTTGACTTGTAAGGCCACGAGCTGAGAGTCTGTACAAATAATTATTTCTTTGGCTCCTAGATTGTTGGCGAGCCTCAGACCAGCGAGGAAAGCTTCGTACTCCGTTTGGTTATTGGAGGTGGGGAAAGATAGAGTGAGGGATACCTCTATATGGATACCTTCCTCGTTTTCTAGAATAATACCTAATCCACTTCCTATTGAGCTTGATTCCCCGTCCACGAAAATATCCATTTCCTGGACGCGTAAGTTTTGTTCTCCGGGGTGGTCATTTCGGCCACGAAATTAGCCAAAACTTGTGCTTTGAGGGCTAATTTTCATTCATACTGGATGTCAAACTCAGATAGTTCCAAGGATCATTTGAGCATCCTTCCGGCCATGTCGGATCGACCGAGGAGTTGTCTCATGGGTTGGTCTGTTCGAACAACGATCGTGTGTTCCAAGAAATATGGCTTGAGCCTCCTTGCTGCATGGAGGAGTGCGAGGGAGACTTTTTCAATTTGCTGATATCTGAGCTCGGGCCCTTGCAGGGCTTTGCTTGTGAAATAGATTGGTTTTGTCCCTCAGGTATTTCTCGTATGAGGGCGGCGATCACGGCTTCGTGTGACGGCTAGATATAGAAACAAAGTATCTTCGGCCTTTAGTCGGGAGAGAACTGAGGGTTCTGACCAATCCTTCTTGAGATGTGTTAAGGCTTGCTCGCACTCCTTCATCCAATCGAAAGTAGCCTTTTTGTGGAGGAGCTTGAAGAGGGGAAGCGCGTGTTGGACGGATTTTGTCAGAAAGCGAGATAGCGAGGTGAGAACCCCGTTTAGTGATTAGATGGATTGTTTGCATTTTGACGTGGGCGTTTCGATGAATGCTCGACACTTGTCAGGGTTAGCTATGATTCCCCTTTAGATTAGATAGAAACTAAGGAATTTTCCCACGCGTACCCCAAATGTGCATTTTTATGGATTAAATAGCATTTTGTACATGCGTGCTTGATCGAAAATTTTCTTTAAGTGGAGAGCATGATCGGTTTCCTCGTGGGATTTAACGATTATGTCGTCCATGTAAACTTCGAGCATGTCTCCAATTTTTGCTCAAAATACTTTGTTCATTATGCATTGGTAGCTTGCGCCTGCGGTTTTCAAGCCGAAGGGCATTACGTTGTAGTAATAGTTGTCCGCTTCGATCATGAAAGCAGTGTATTTCTTGTCGGTCACGACCATGGTTATTTGATTATACCCGGAATAGGCTTCAAAGAATGATAATAATTTAAAACCTGCAGAGTTATCAATCAACTGATCAATGTTAGGCAAAGGGTGAGCATCATTCGGGCAATCCCGATTAAGATCATTGTAGTCAACGCACATGTGTCATTTTCCATTGCTCTTTTTTACTAATACAACATTTGAGAGCCATGTGGTATACCAGGCCTCAGTTATAAATTGTGCCTCTAGGAGGTCTTTAACGACCTGCTCGACATCCTCTATCTTTTTCAGGGACTATTTCCTCCCGCGCCGTGCCACAACTTAGGTGGAGGGATCTATTGTCAGATGATGGCATGCCATTTATGGATCCAACCCGGTCATCTCAGTTGCGCTCCACGCGAATAGATCAACGTTCTCCCTGAGGCATGCCTTCAGATGCTTTCGTGCAAGGTTTGGGAGGCCTACTCCGATCTTCATTCCTTTATCAAGATCTCCACCTAATGTGACCGGCTCTAAATCTTTGTCGAGCACATGACGAGTAGATGAGGAGATCTTTGTGGCCAGCTATGCCTCCTTATCTTCCTTGGAAAACCTGCTATCAAGATCAATTGAATCGACCCAAGGGAGTGGCTTTGGTTCCTCAGAACTGTAGGGAAGAGCAACTTTGGTGGTTTTCTTTGGCTTGGCATCTATGGAGATAAGCCTTTTAGACATGGCTTCGAAGCATCGACGAGCAACTTCGATGTCCCTGTGGATAGTGGCTACCAGTCCTGATGAGGTACAATACTTCATATTTAGGTGTACCATGGAGGGTAGAGCGATGAGCTCAACGATGGTTGGGCGACCCAAGATGCATTGATACAGTGATGGGCAGTCAATCACGAGCAACTGTACCTTGATATCCCTAGCAGTCTCTCCCGCTCAAAAAGTTACTATCAAGTCGACATAACCCTAGGGCCTGGATACTGTCTCGTTGAACCCTTGGAGATCTGATCCTACATAGGGTGTCAGATGTGTCTTGTTGAGATGCAAGGTCGCGGAGAGCTGGGAGTACATGATATTGACGGAGCTTCCTTTGGTCGACCAGGATCCTCTGAACATCAAAGTTAGTCATTTGTGCCCGGATGAGTAGGGGATGCTAGCGTTAGGTGCACCGCCGAGGAGGTCCTCCTTATAAAAGGAGATGGATATTGATCCCCCACGGGGAGGATTGAGAATGGAATTTTGGTTCGAGCTGGTGCTGATGAGTTGATCAAAACGTTGCTTTACCGACCCCACAATGACTTTGTTGTGTCTGCCCCTGAAATTACCATGGCGAAGGGGAAGAACTCCCACGGGCTGTAGGCAGCAAAATAAGTAGGACCAGTGTACGGTTCGGGGACATAAATATCCTTTAGACGTGTGATGCTGAGGGTAACATGGAGGTTGGCTTCCGTGGATGGAGGGGCGATTTCTTTGACTTTTCGAGTCTTCTGCACCTCATGTCAGGGAGCCTCCTTCCCCTTGGTGAACTGCTTCAGATGGCTGTCTCGAATGAGTATTTCAATGGCATCCTTTAGATAGATGAAATCGTCAATATTATGCCCGTGGAACTTGTGAAATCGGCAGTACTTTATCTTATCCATATTTGGCTTGGTCGACAACTGCTTTGGAAACCTGACGCCGACCTGGCGGAACTTAGAGTTAGCACATTCAGATAAGATATTCTCCCTCTATACGATGAGGGTGTGTAGTCGTGGAACCTCCCGGAGGGGCCCTTGTGCTCCCGTGGTTCACGGGAGTGGTCTTCCTTTCTTTTTTCACTTCTTTGACGAGATGTCAAGGGGTCTTCAGATTTGGATGGTTTGTCATCTTCACGTTGCCTCGTATCTCGAGCAGTGTTGGCTGCCTCCTTCTCCTCATATTGGATGTATGTCTGTGCCTTGAGGAGAAAAGAATCAAGTGTGGTTGGTGTCTCAATGCCCACGCCCCTCTTGAAATCGCTGCGGGGACGGAGCCCGCGTTCAAGAAGATATTTTTTCATGTCGTCTGTGGTTGAGACTTGGACGGTTTCTTTATTGAATCTTTCGATGTACTCCCGTATGAGTTCATCCTTTCCCTGAATAATTGCCTCCAAAGAGGCCTCAGTCTTAGGATGACGTCGGGATGTGGTGAAGTGTCAGGCCGAGTTGTTTCCAGGAGGTGATAGATTCATTAGGGAGGATTTTATACCAAGCCATAACTCCATTCATTAGTGTTCTAGGGAAAAGATGACATTTGATTTCTCCCCAAACACCTCTGTAATCGAGGAGAGCGTCAATATTTTCTATATGCTCATCAGGATATGTTGTTCTGTCGTAGGTCCCCATGGGAGGAGGGTTTTCGAGCCCCTTCGGTAGCCTCGTGGATATAATCTCGTTGGAGAGAGATCCATGAGTTTCATCCTCGTCGCTAGAATCATGAGAGGAGGAGCTGGATCGGTTGTCTCGGTGTTGACGAGGGGATGGCTATCTTGCTCAATTTCTCGCCCCTTCAGGCGATGGTCGAGTTCATGCCTGGAGGGTCCTCTTGGTCTTCCTAGCTTATGGGGACTGGTGTTGTCGGGGAGACGAACACGTTACACGTTGCACGTCTTTCAGAGCTTCTAATCTTTCGCCTTGGCACAAGAGAAGAAGTTGATTTTATTAGTCATCTCGACCAGAGCAGCGAGCGTCTCATTGGTCCCTTCGGGAATGGAAATTAGGGGGAGATCCGTAGGGGTGATCTCAGGTTGCATGGATGGTTTCGGTGACGGGGAGGAGGTGCGTCTGTCTTGGAAACGGCCAGGCTCCCCGAGCGGGGGACTGGTTCCATCACTCTGTTGTTTCTTGACGGGGATGTTGGTGGTGATCCGGGCATCGATAGAGTTGTCATGGTGGGCCATTGAATTAGTTAAACTGCGATGTTTTGGTTTTCACTATCTAAGAATGAGAAACGGGGTAACACGAGTTCCCACAGACGATGCCAATTATCGCTCATGGCAATCAGAATCTGTAGTGGGTCCCGGACGTTGATGTGGATGATGAAGGCGATGCTCGGTCGTCGGGGAGAGATGAGGGTGTACCTGTGTTTGCTGGTGTTTTTGGTGAACAACCTTTGGTTTACCAATTCCTTGGAAATGGGTTACTTGCAGGACCAACCACACAAGTCCTAGGACACATGTGCTAAATTTTAAGGATAGGTTCTTAATGTATGAGTCTTATTGTTTTTTATGTGTTATGTCGAATGGTTTCTTAACAAGATTTTTCTTGTTGATATTACAATATGGAAATGTTTACCTAATGAAACTAACAAAGAAACTTAAAGTTTGCATTAAAGGTTTTTTGAAATACAAATTGACTTGGACGTAAATTGCTGGAAAGTAGATTGCTTAAAAGTAAATAAAAGCATAAACTCGAATAAAGAATGAAGGATAAATCTAATCTTTATAACTTAAAATTAAATGGTGTTTACACGTATATTTTTCCAGATAATTATCCTTTCTCTTACACACGAGTATGAGAGTAATCTTCACAGAAATATTGTACATATTTTCACACACTTTACACAAAGCAAACTATCCTATTTATATACAAATAAAATAACCGTCGAACAACGGTCAATTCCTAAGAATTCACCACTTGGCACTTTGCATGTTAACAATTTCTAAGAATCTTCCACGTATCTCCTACCAGACGAAACCATTATTCATGAAAATCTGCCTTTTAAACTGACGAAACGAGGTATCTCCTTGCCATGTCGAATTCATTTGAAATTCAAATAGTACCAACGTCTCCTTCGTCGAAAACACAAGAGGATTTCCTATAAGTGATGTGAAGAACTTCCTAAATGGCAACTCGTCCACTCTTTCGACAAATGATTGCTTGTCATATTATGAACCAAATCATCACAAACCTTCTCAAGATTCTGGACATGTTTGGAAGAAAGAGTAATCCAAGATTCTGGACATGTTTGGAAGAAAGAGTGATTTTATCTTGTCGAAAATCCTCAAAGCCACGAACATCATTTATTTAAAGTATAATGAGATGAGAAGTGTTGAGAAACTGCCATGTTAGATAATGATGACGTGTAAAGAACATAGTTTGACAAATCCATCAGCCACTAAGGCTTTACTTTATCAAATCCATGGTGCCGAAATTGTATATATACAAATTGCCCCCCAGCAAAGGTATTTCGACTGACTTATGGAGAAAGCATTTTTGCAGCCGAAACCTTCATTTCGACTCCATGTCTTGCATTAAATGCACTGATCTTTGAGATCTTGCTTTTAACTTGCATTAAATGTGTTGATTCCCCAAATCTCACTTTTTGTCAAATCATAAAAAGTAATCATCAGATTCCCCAACCTTTCACATCTGGCCCATGTTCTTGGACATGATCCCCATGACTCTACACACCTAGGTTTGCCATACTCTTTCTAACTTCCACTATCTTTTCCACGTCCACTAACGTGTCGACACGTGCCATAGCCGTTTGAAAAACTCAAATGTTTTCTCCCCAACTTCTAATATAAATACCCCTCTTATTTCTTCTGAAAAACTTTCGCTTCCATAACTTACATCTTTCAACACTCTTTCTTCTCACATACCCAAAATCTGCTTCTTCTTGTTCAAGCTTCTTTCATCATCAACAATGGCAACTTCAAGCAAACAACATGACAAGAACACATTTTCTCTCCCTTGCGCACACAAGATTCTTGGACCAAAGATTGTGGGCAACCAACAATACGTCCCAGAACCCCCAAATGAGAGAGAGAAAGCCAGCATCTACTATTCTCAGGTACTTATTCCTCTTTCAATATCTGGGAAGTGCCACACTATGTTAGGCCCTCTTCCCAACCCTAAAACTGACCAAACTCGTCTTAAAGAGTTTTTTTCCCACTTATTATCATACACAACCCATAGGTGCAGGGAAAACACCCAAGCCAAATGATAAATCAATAGAACCTGCTGAACAAAACCCTGAAATGACTGCCCTAAATTTGACCTATCTGAATCAGCCTAGGATTTTTAGAAGTTGTCCCTGGTCGAAAGACCCTTCTGAATATGTAAACTGGGTAGACAAGGTCGAAAAAGTCAAGGGTAAGATCTGGAAGAAAATTGGTATCTATGACTTGATCCAATTGTCGAGAGAAGGCCTTAACTATTGCACTAACATGATACTTTCTTCCCTCTATTTTTGGGACAACACCTATAATACCTTTCATCTTCCCTGTGGGATGATGACCCCTACTCTCTTCAACCTAGATGCTATAGTAGGCCTTAGTCCATTAAGGGCAGTTTTTGGAAAAGAGTATAAAGCTTTCAGAAAAGCTAAACGACGTTGCTTTGGAGATTCAGCCAGTGGTCTTTCGACTAGTCTTCCTCTGCACCCAGGAGTTCGACGTTTGGTGGAAAAAGTATTATCTTACCAGGTTTTATGATGCATGTGACTTCAACACTCTTCTGACCAATGCCTTTGCTTTCATGCAGGATCGAACCAAGAAAGGTACTCAACAACATGTTAAAGAGATTCAGAAATTTCAAAAATATTTCGAAACAATTTATAGGCCAGATGATCTTAGGCAAACCATAGGCAAAGAAACTGTGACTCTGAAGCACAAATTTACAGAAAAGTTGGAGAAGTTGGTATTACCCTCATACATCCCCAAAGAGGCGCGTTATAACTTTGCGTATACTAGCTATCCACCAAAGTTTCCACCTCTACCAACTGCTAGTTTTGGTGTGGTTATGAGCCCACCTTTTCCAGATTGGTTTGTATGTGGCTCCGACTTAAAATTGCTTCAAGAGTCACGAAAAAAACTTGCTGAGCGTGTGGTTCCAACCAAATATCATTTGGATAATTACCCAGGGCACCTTCATATTGGAATAGAACACGTTCGCGTGGAATTTACCATTCTTGAAGGTGTAACCATGATTTTGACTTCATCTTTGTGTTTAAAATCTATGTTTTAGTTTCTTCTTTCTTTCTAACTTTTCTCTCTTTTCAATTGCTAAGATTACTGGTAAGAAGATGGCTGTCGAAGACAAACCTGTCAAGTCCACCAAGAAATCCACCTCCACAAAAAAGGTTCTTTTCTATCCTTTTTGCAAAGAAACTACCTCAGTTATGCAATTATTTTAGTCTTAAGCTTAATAAACTTTCTCTGATATTTTAGATGAGTTTAAAGCCACCTACTCCCCAAAAAAGAAAAGTAAAGGAAGTGAAGGTGCCTTCTGAAGATTCAGGTGACGAATCTCCAGACGTACAACCCTTGAAGAGGAAGAAGCCTACCAAAATAAAGACGGCCGCCTCTCAAAGATCACTGGTGACGTCGAAGAAGACCCCTCCTGCAAGCCCAGTAAAAAAGCTTGCACAAGATGCAGAGAGTGGAAATTCTAGCTTCCACACCATAATCCCTCAGGTAATTTTCCTTCGACAAAAATTTACTTTGACCTTTGTATATTCTTCGTCTTTTGAATTTTTATTTTGTTTCAGGTTCAAATCCATACCGAGGAGCATCCCATCAATCTGCAAAACTTCCCTCTTAGTGGAACCGAAAAAGCCCAATAAAAAAATACGCCCAAAAGGGGTAGGCTTGAACCCCAAACTGTGGTTGAATTCGACATCACCATGGAGGAAGGTTCTGCAGACAATTCTCCTGATCAGCCAAAATCTACCGCCAACAAAGAAATTCCCCCTAAAGACGACAAGGGCAAACAAGCTAATGTTGGGTCCAACGTCCAAGAGGAGGAAGAGCAACATAAACCCCAAGATGCTTGCGAAGAAAACCTTAATGCTAAGAATACATCAGGCAAAGGTCAGTCGAAAGAGGAGGCTGGGCCTAACACTCACATTACTCTCGATCCAATACCAAACAACCCTCCATCTTCTGGTTCGACTATCTTTTCACGTGAGAAGCTTGAAAACCTGAAGACATGGAAGCCTTTGGAATACTTGAGGGTCATGCTCAGCAATCGCTACAACTTTCAAGATTCTTCCAGCAGTTCGACTACTTCTGGGGCCACCTCTGAGGTCAAGACTCTCAACTCCATCATGGCTGAAGTTAAGACCCAAGTGCTTGGTGTCGATTTATTCAAACTTTTGGAGGAGGATCCCACTAAGTAAACTGAACTAAAAAACCTCCTCAAGCAGGTAAATATCTTGGAGGCCAGTGCTGACGAAACTCGTCTGGTAATGGACCTCGCTCAGATAATTGATGTAGTTAGTGGAGATCTCAATCGTCGACAGGACTACATCCAAACAATCTCCAAAAAGAAAGAAACCCAGGCTGCTGAGTGGGATGTTGTGGAGGCTTCGACTGAAAAGGTTTCAGAGTTGTCAAAACTCTCTGAGGCTTATTCTCAAGAGGTGGCTAAGTGTGATAAAAACATTCAAAACTTCAAGGAGCAAATAGCCCAACTTGAAGCCAAAATTGCTCAAGAACAAAAGCGCAAAGTGGATCTTCAGCAACCTAGGGTAAACGAAATCAAAGAGGAGATCAAAGTAGGACTTCATCACGCAGACAGGGCTCAAAAATTGGGCAAAGAGATTGACGAGATGTATTATAACAAAAGTCTGTGTGACTGTCAAATCTCAGTCCAAAAAAGGAAATTCATAAAGCTCAAGGAGTCTTTCCTTTAGAGTCAAAACTTTGTAATAGAAAATAGGCTTATGTATTTTCTTTTCATTTAGCAGCCCTAGAAGGCCCCTTTTGTAATGACTTCAATGTTTATTTGGCAAAAAAATTAATACAATTATTCTGCTTTTATTTTTACTTCTTGCAGAATTGGTTTATATTTTTTCAAGTATTTGCCATTTATTTTTAATATTCTTTTGTCTTTGCCTATTTCTTTGACTTCATAAGCACCATTCGAAAAAACACTTAAGACTTTGAAAGGCCATTCCCATTTGGGGGACCTGTAACACGGTGAGAGAACTGACTTTTAGTCATGTTGCGAATAGCAAGAGTCGTCACCGACTTTTATTTTATCCAAGTGGAAAGGACATAAAAGAACAGGAAAAACCTATTTTTATAAGACTTGAGTTCGGGGGGTAGGTTATACAAAGGGAAGGTGTTAGCACCATTTATATCCATGGTTATCCACGGGCTCTTAGTTACTTAGCTCACTTAAATTGCTTTTGAAGAGTGTAGTGTGTGATTAGAAATTTTTCTAAGTACTTTGTAATGATCCTCGTATGGATGTATACAAAGCCTTGTTTTGAAAAATTGTTTAAGAAAGTGAGGTGTAAAAAGTATTTTGAAATGTGAGCAAGCAACTAAGAGGTACCTACTCTAGATTAAGTCTTTCATGTTCTCGTATGTTCTTTCAATGGTAAGACTATCCCTATTATTAAGGAATAGGTAGTCATTACCTTGGATGTGTTAAGGGACAAACGTAGGGTCATTGTATGGTCATAGAAGGTAACTTAAGGGGTGTCTTTAGCAATTCGTAGGCACTATCATCATTTATTCGAAGGGACAAGATCATTATTCCGTAGGCAACCTCGAAGGGACTTGATCTTTTAAAATGTAGGGACTATGATGATTTATACTTGAAGGAACTTTTGCTTAAGACATCCCTATATTCGAGGGACTTGACCATTTTATTTTAAGGCAACCAAGAGGAATACCCTAGGAAGTGCAAGATGACGATCAAAGATCGACTTACGTGTGTGAGTGTTTATTTTCAAATATTTATCTTTTTAAAGTTAATTATCTAAATTAATTTTAATTACAAATAGTTTACACACCCTATTTACTAACCACAATAAATATTTATAATGGAAATAATGACGGAAAATAAAACTATGAATTATTACATGGCTTTGGGATAGTTACAATATAATCGGATAATAATAAATAATAATAATAATAATAAAGAAAATATAAATAAGCAATAATAATAAATAAATCAATAAATATTAGAATTAAAAAAAAAGGAAATAATAATGAAGAAAAATCAGAATTTTAAAAGAATTATTTTAAGTTAAATAAGTTAAAATTTTAGAGTTTATAAGAAAAAATAATATAAGTTTAAATGATAATAATAATAAAAGGATAAGGTATTAAAAATTTATACAAAATAAAAAAAAAAGTTATTATAAAAAAAATATTTAGGGTTAAAGAAAATTAGGTTAAATTTTTAGGGTTAGTGAAAAAAATTAGGGTTAGAAAATAATTAGGGTTTTAATTAGATATTTACAAAATTAAACATATAAGTGTTAAAATAAAAATAGTTTATATTTATTTACAAAATATTTTAGAAAAATAAAATTTGGATTATAATTTATATAGAGAAAATAGTTGAGTTTTTATTTATTAAAAAAAAGTTTTAGTTAATATTAATAATAATAATTAAGAAAATAAATTAAAATTGTAAGAAAATAGAGAAAAAGAACAAAAATGACTTACTTGCTGGAGCCTGGGGTCGAACCCAAGCCTCCATGCTCCTACAACAAGCTTTCCAACCAACTGAGCTAACACGCGCGTGTATCAATGGAATTACCTTGGCAAATAATATATGAAACTTGTTTGAGAAAATAGAAAAATCCAAAAAATTGGTCCCAGCCAGATTCGAACCTGCATCCTCATTCTCACAAACTAAATGCCTTGCCAATAAGCCACATGGGCGTGTCTGCTAATAAACAGCAGCAAACAATTATATAATAAACTTGTTAAATAATGAAAATAATGAGAAAAAGGAATAGCCTCACCCAGGTTCGAACCCAGGACCTTCTATCCACACGCGTATGCTCTGACCACTGAGCCAACCAGTGTTTGTTGACATATAATATAAACAATACAATAAAATATTAAATCAAAGATTTGAATTTCCAGATGGCTCCGTGAACTTCATCTTCAACCTTTTTCCTGTGAAAACTCCTGCAAGTTTTGTTGCGATTTTTCCTGCGATTTTGCTTACATAGGAAAGCCTGCGAATTTCAAATAGCATACAACACACAACAATTCTTGAAATTGATTAGATCAAAATGATCCTTATAACCTGTACGATTCAATCATGTCAATAAAATTCATTTAATTAGCTTATTTTAGAGAACCCTAATTTGGAGGTTAAACCCTAATAATGACATCTTATGGTTTCGACCATGAATCTTCAAGGAAAACACCCAGAAATCATCTATAGGAACAATCAAACTAGAAAACACAAACAAAATTCATTAGTTATGCATTAATATACGAAATAGAAAAAATGAGTTTCAAGAGAAAGTATGATTCAATTTTAGCTATTCTTGAGGTTTTGGATGTAATGAATGATCAAAATTGCATTAGTGATGTTCAAAGAACACATTTGAACCTTCAAAACGTCTTGATATGGTCCTTAAGTCAAAATCCGAATGTGAGATTTTCCTTGAAATTTTTGAAGTTGGAATGGTGTTCTTGGAGGCAGAAATTTGTGTCCTTTGCTTGCATTAGGTTTGTGTATATGTAGGGATTCAAATTAGGTCAAAAACTTGTGATATGGGCTTATGAAGATAACTTGATCATGAAGTTTTATTACTTTCAAATATTCAAAAAATCTCATCTATCCTTTCTATTTTTGGTCCAATCCGACTTTGGTTTATTTTCAATCATTCTAAATATAATTCAAATAATTTTCAATCAAAGATTTCATGCTTTATTTGATTTTTCATATTTTATATATATTTAAATTGAATTTAAATGAATAAAATACAAATAAATATAAAATAAATTATAAAAAATCTAAAAAAATAAGCATTGGGTCATGTATGATGTCATTGTAAAGATTGGATTACAAAATTGCAAGCCCATTTGGCAAAATTTGGTTTTAAGACCTCATTTGCTCAATATATCCCTCAAAAATTTCCCAACTTTTCCAAGGCATAAATCCCTCAATTTTAAGGCTATGAAGGTGTTTTTGGACATTTTGGAAAGCTTAAAGAGTCCTCTAACCAACCTCTTTGGTCTCATATCCATATCCTTTACCATTTTCAAATTATGCCCTTTGGAAGATGTTGACTCTTTGTTGACTTTTGAAATGACCTATAATGTTTTAGCTCATATCTTCTAAATGAAGCATTTTTAGGCTTGCCTTGTGAGACACAAAGTTGTAGAGAATTCAATTTCCTTCAAAATTATCTTTGGATGGGAATTTTTTGATGAAGCATGTGAAAGTTATGGCTGGTCAAAGTTCAGTTGACTTTTCTTTAGAAAACCCTAATTTAGAAACTCTTGATTCTTGATGATCTTAAACTTTCTTGATGAATCATGATCAACCCTTGATCAAATGATGAATTTTACTTCATAAAATTGATGTTGGCAAAAAATCTTGAAGTTTGACTTTAATTTGACCACAGTTGACCTCAGTTTGACTTTTTAACTGCTTTGACTGATTTTTGCATATCTGATCATCTGACTAGGCAAACTTATTGGGAAAGCCTTGAAACTTGACATGGGGATTCTTGAATACATGTGGGATGTTATGAAGCTCACTTGAGGCCTTGAAAATCATTTTAACCTGAGGAAACACAAAACCCTAGTTTTGGACACTTTGCTTAGGAGGAGGCATTGTTTGAGGAAACTTCCACACTTCTTGACCAATTGGGAGTCTTGAGGATCTTATGATCATCTAGAAGTCTTGGGAGGTTGTCTTGATTGTGGGAGGGAAAATTTTGGGGTGCAACAGGACCATTATCCCATTAATCTGTCTTTTCGATCCATTGGAAGTATTACCTTCGAAACTAGATCACCCACACAAAGGACTTTAAACTTTACTTTTTTATTGTAAGAATTTTCAACTCTTTCTTTTTGTCTCCTTATCAAGTCCAACGCGCGTAGCCTTTCTTCGTCTAAATCCACTAATTCGTCCATCATCATGCTCCAATATATTTCTGAAGGAATCTCATGATGTCTTTGAACACGTATGGACTGCAAATAGATTTCGACCGGAAGTACTGCATCATGTCCATATGTCAATTTAAATGGAGTAGAGTTAGTGGCCTCTTTAGGCGACGTTCGACAAGCCCATAAAATTTGATCCAAGGTTTTATGCCAATTTTTAGGCTTTTTACCTACGTGTTTTTTGATCAAATCTATTATCACCTTGTTTGCTGCTTCGACTTGTCCATTTGCCTGGGCATAATAGGGTGTAGAGGTTAATAACTTAAACCCAATTTCTTTTGCAAAAGCTTGCATGATTCTACCAGTAAACACAAACCCTTGATTAGTGGTTATTGTTTCTGGTATTCCAAATCTATAGATTATATATTTTTGAATGAATTCTATGACTGCTTCCTGATCCACATTCACCAATGGTATGGCTTCAATCCATTTAGTAAAGTAATAAACTCCTACTAAGATGTATTTTTGTCCTTTCGACGAAGCTGGTCGAATTTCTCCAATTAAATCCAAGGCCCAACCTCTGAATGACCAAGGTTTTATGATTGAATGCAATTCGCTCGCAGGGACATGTGGTATGCTTGCATGGACTTGACATTCTTGGCAACCTTTTGCGAATTTGACACAATCTTTTATCATAGTTGGCCAATATAAACCTTGTCTAAATAACAACCATTTCATCTTATGCCCTGCTTGGTGTGCACCACATGTACCACTATGTACATTCGACAAAGCTATGTAGGCTTCTTCTTCGCCTAAACATCTTAGCAAAACTCCTTCTGCAGTCTTTTTGAATAATTTGTTTCCAAAGAGTACATAACTTAGAGCTCTGTATCTTACTTTTCTTTCCACCTTTTGGTTTGGGTCTTTGAGATACACTTTGATGGGTTTTCTCCAATCTTCTTTCTCTGAATTATCCATGTTAAAGATTTCAAAGCTTTCATTATCCCCATAACCAAGTTTTATCGTTTCCAAATCTGATGAGGATAATTTGGTCGATATAACCATTCCCCTCACTTCAATAGCAGTCTCTAGTTTTTCTTTCGACACTTTGTAACTTGATGCAATTTGAGCCAAGTCATTGGCCTCTTGATTTTTTATTCTAGGAATATGTTTAAAAACCACAGTGTCGAATGTTTTTAGGAGTCTATTGGCTATAACGAAGTACATAATCATATTTTCTTTGACACATCTATATTCTTTGGTCAATTGTTTTATTACTAGTTCTGAGTCGCCCATTATTTCGAATCTTGTTGCCCCCAATTCCAACAACATTTCAAGTCCAGCAATTAAAGCCTCATATTCGGCTTCATTGTTTGAACATGGGTTTTCGACCCTATACTTGAATTTTGTTGGAATTTTATCAGGAGAAATAATTAATATTCCAATACCTACACCATTTTTGTGGCTGGAACCATCAAAATATAGTCTCCATGGCCGCAATTCGACGTATTTTATTTCATTTTCGTATATGGAGTGGTCAGCTATAAAGTCAGCTACCACTTGTCCTTTTACAGCCTTCAAAGGTAGGTATTTCAAGGAATATTCAGTTAATGCTAGAGCCCACTTCCCAATTCGACTATGTAAAATGAATTTAGACAACATATATTTTATTACATCGAAATGAGATGATATAAATACATCAACTGGTTTTATATAGTGCTTCAATTTAGTACCAGAAAAATATACACATAAACATAATTTTCTATTACACTATATCTAGTTTCAGCATCGATTAGGACTCTGCTGAGATAGTAAATGGCTCTTTCGACGCCATTTTCATCCTCTTAACATAACATACTTCCTAAAGTTTTGTCGGATGCTGATATGTACAACCTCATGTTTCTTTTTCCACTAGGAGGCATCAAGACTGGAGGACTGGCTAGGTATCCTTTTATCCTATCGAACGCATCTTGCTGCTCTTTCCCCCATGTGAAGTCTTCTTTTTTGAGTCGAAGCAAAGGAGAGAAAGCTTGCGTCTTCCCATTGAGGTTTAAAATGAATCTTCTTAAAAAATTGATTTTTCCCAGCAGTGATTGCAATCCTTTCTTTGTTGATGGCGCTTTCGCCTCCATTATTGCTTTAGCTTTGTTGGCGTTATTTCGATTCCCTTCTTATGGATCACAAAACCTAGGAAACCTCCAGCTTGCTGTCGCTCCCTGGATTTCCATCCTGGTACAAACGCGAAAGTGGCGTGGAAAGAGGTAGAGTCGCCAGCCAAGCATTTTTATCCCGAAGGAACGGGAATGGTAATGCTACACAAACCAGAAGAAAAGAAAAGGAAGGACAAAGTTCATGCAAACCAAAGAAACTGAGTTCGGGAGTCGGTTACGACCTGGGAGGGTATTAGCACCCCAGATCGTCTGTCGTACCCTACGAGATTCACGCTTGCAAAGAAACTGTTTCAAAGGTTGAAGAAATGAAAGCTGCTGCAAAAGAAAAAGAAATGAACTGGATAAAAAGAAAATAAAGGGGGAAAATGTAGGGAAAATAAAAGAGTGCTCGAACGGGCCCTACCCCGCTGCCTACGTACCTCATCTGTACATGAGGATCAGAGTCGTCATAGTTCCCCTAACTAGGGGTGGAAAAGATTGCTTGTGAATTAAGGCTTGAACTGCCTATGTCAATGCTCAGGTGTTGCAGGCTCGGACGACGAGTGCGTAACCGTCTTGAAAAATGACAAGTAGGAGCAAGTTCGCGTACGGAGCGAAGGAGATGAGAAAAGAAGTCCCGAAGGAGAGACGATTATTGTTTGTTTGTGTTTTTTAGAAGTTTTATTGGGTGTGGCACAAGAGAATGAACTCAAACTCTTTTCCATGGAATGTGTACTTGTTACTACATTCCAAGATGGAATAATAGAACAAGCACACCAAGTAAGGAGAATTTATCCAAGACTTGTTTCCAAGGGCAAGGGCCTAAATTCATTGACTTGTTGAATTTATTAGGTGTTTTAGTGATTAAAAGGAAGAAGTATTTTTTAGGGTTTTTCTTTGATGAAGATGACTTCATGATCCGACTTGTGCATCATGCTAGACAAATGCAGTATTCCAAGATGGAATGAATACATATGCCCTATGGAATAAGGCTATTACACAAGAAGTCACTCCTTTCTTTATTAATTTTTTTAAAGGTTTTTTTGCTTTGAGATGAGAAGAGAAAGAAACCAAAGGAACAAAAGGCAAAAGTCTAATGGGGAAAGACTAAACCTAAAGTTATCATGCAAAATTAGTCCTAAGGTTAATGAGGTTTCAACTATCCTAAGAGAAAAGAAGAACCAAAGAGGAGCAAAAGAGATGAGAAGAAAGCTAGCAAGCAACTTACTCCTCTAAAGGAGATAATTTGTTCCTAAAGGGGGAAGAAAAGAGTTGCACATTATGGCATAAGGCACATCAAACCACAAAGTAGAAAGCAACTTAAAAAAGAAAAGATGAAGAGTTGAAATGTGGATAAACATCCACACTTATCTTACCATAAGCCCCTGCAATGTTACCAAAAAATCCAGCATATGTTCATCAACACAATCATGGAATTAGCATGCTCAAAGTTCAAATCAACAAATATCAACAACATGCCAAGCTTTGCACATACAAGCATTTATGCACCGAGAACATGGAAGCATACATCAATCAGCGAGCAAATCACCCTAAACTAGCATATTCAATGATCATACAATGATCCTAGGTGTAACACCCCAAAATTTACCCTCTGATTTTTATATTCTGGTTGGCTTATGCTTCACCTTCATTTGCAGTTGCCATTCGGCCATTAATACATCTCGCATTCAGGCGTAGGATTAAGGTGGCGATTAAGGTGTCATAGAAGCATGATACTAGGGTTTTATGTTGGAATAAAGACTTATACGAGCAAAATTCATCGTGGAACTAGAGTTCTTAGTTCATAATTAATGTGAAAACTTTCCTTCAAAATTCGTGGTATTCAAGGGTCTTCGGGAGTGTCAAGTATTATGACTCTTCATCACTGTTGCTTATGCTCCGTGGGGGGGGGGGGGTTATATGTGGTTCGAATCATATTTTTAGTTTTCACGGAAAAAGTTTGTTTGGCCATTACAAGTAATGCTTCATTGATGTTCATACCATCGCTTTAAAGACACATTTAAGACATCTCATGTTGGATATGAGTGGGACTTCAAGATAGCATTAGACTTCGGGTCGTTATATTTTAAAACTAATTTGGACTACAATTTATTGTTTCTCAGGTTGGTTGTAACATATGTGATTAAAACTTATGTCAAGACATTCACCGGTCGCCAAGCCATGTGGATAAAATTTGTGTCAAGATATTCACAATTCATTTTCAAAATTAGTTTCATGATGATTAACATTAAAGAGTTGTTTTAAGTTAATCTTAGGATATTCTTATGTCAGTTTGATTTTAGGGAAAACAACAAGCTAATTGTTTTAAGTTATTCTTGAAACAAACTGTGAAAGATGCAACATGTTATGGGCTGGCTGGTGTTTTTTGTGGGCCATCTTGTGATTTTGTTCTCAATACATAAGTGACCATGGGATCCGCAGAAAGAAAATTTGAATTACAATTTACTCAGGAAATCCACAAATAGTTTGCTAGTATAACAAGTTCATGATAGCCAAAATAATAGAATTGTATACAAAAAAGAAAGAAAAAAACTTCAACTACGTTCAATTAATTCAATCACAAAAGTCATTTGAAAATGATAACATACAAAGACCTGTTACAACTAAGTGACATGCCAAAAAATACAAGAAGAAAAAGTTAACTCGTAACAGAAAAAGAAGAAAAACACGGGCCGAAATAGAGATATTCCGCAAGTTCGTAGTGAGTCTTCTCCAACCTTCGACTTTCCTCTCAGAACCCTTTTTGCATCAATTGCTACCGAAGCTTGATTACTCAATTCCGTAACTAACTGATACTGCATACGATCCGTAAATCACACTCACCTACATATACATCAGAACTCAGCATACATCACAGAAAGGGATTTCATATTAGAAAGTCAAAAACATGATGGCAAGAATCAATACCTGAAATCAGTTACAAATCCTAACTGAATCAACAAACTCTTAACATATTTTTTCTCTAGAAACTTCACCTGAGTTTCTTCACATAAGCCCCTCCAATCTTCTATAAAAGACCGTCAATCACTCTTCTGCAGTTTCCGGAATCATTTTCTCAAACCTCTGCTTCATCCCTTTCCTTCTCAAAACCAATTCGCCACATTCTTCATCCTCAACTCTCTTTCAATTAATAGCCATAATACTATGTGATCTTGAACCTCCATGACCATCCCTAACCTTCAATCTTCTACATAAACAACAATTCGAAAAAATCATAGAAATCAGCAGCAGAAGAAATCCGCAAGTAGGAGAAGAAAGATTGAAAACATTTACATACCATTATACCTTCATCAAGCTTTGCGGATTCATCACCAACAACCACATTATCTTCTTCATTTCTCATCGTCCTCCAGAACGCATATTCATAGACCTGCAAGATTCGCATAACATTCTCAAAGCTTAGCTTGACACTCAAAGTTAGAAGCAGAGAGGAAGAGGGTTTACGAACGTACACACAGAAAAGAGAGAATCAAAAGCTATTGCGTACCTGAATATCTCTACGATCAAAATCAATGAGTCTGCCTCAATCCCAAGAACGTGCATAACAACACGCAGAAAAATGATAACACTTCATCAAACCAAATTCAATGATAATAACAACAACTCGGAATCACAACCAAATTGGAACGCACCAAGGAGAAGATTGTAAGGTGTCCGATCGTCATCGTCGGCATCGTCACCATCACCTTCAAGCGGCCACAACATCACAAATCTCATCGAATTTCATCACCGTCTTCAACGAGCCATCCACAACACAATCCGTAACGAAAACGACAGCCTCGCACGGAGAAGAGGAATATTCAACCACAACGAAAAACCGCGGAACGTCTTCCCCCTCACGCCTCAAAATACCTTCTTCGAGATTCTTTAATCGATTTCCTCGTCGTGAATCACGTCGACTGCACCACTTGTGTCACCGATTGTAGGTACACGTACCTTGATCCATAATCAGATAGAAATAGCTTTAGATTGTAAGAATCAGTTGTGTTCGGTATGGTTCATGAAACCATCTTCACTTTCTAGGGTTTCGTTTGAATTTCGTGGGATTTGGATTCGCGGAGAAGGGGAAGATTTAGCTTAAGGTAAGTGTTTGAGATGGTTGGACGGGGAGGCTCCGACGGCGCTCCGGTGGCTAGTGTTTGTCTTAGGATAAAGAGGTGAGCGTGTGTTGAGAAGATGAAGGATGAAGTGGAATGGGTGTAGCGGCAGTGAAGGGAAGAAGAAAAGAGGAATTAGGGTTTTGTTGAAGAAGATGAAGAGTGAGGGAGAGAGAGAGAGGAGACGCGTGAGAGAGAGAGGGGAGGAATCTGAGGTTATTTTCTTTCTTTTTTTTGTGTTTTATAATTTTGTTAAGTTATAAGGTGTTGGTCAATTAAGATTGATTAAGATAATTAATCATAATAAAAATTGTTAAAACCTAATAAAACTCCTTAACTCCTTTAAATTTCCACCGCCCAAGATATTGAAGAGATAGGATTTGGTGTAGATAAGATTCCTTGGAGTGGTCCACTCCGGCGGTGACAAGTGTCACCGTCCGGTTGGACCACCAAATTTCTAATCCCGTGCGAACCATCCCATAGTAAGCTCCATGCAACCCCAGGCTCCTACGCCATTGGGCCCAAGATGTTGCTATTCCCACCCCCCAATGCGAGCCCATTTGTTTTTTTAACTTAAAAATATTACTTTTCTCACCCCCCTCTTCTATTTCATTTCTTTCAATATTCTATTTTACATAGCTTTCAAATTAATTCATAAAAAATACTAAAGGGCATAATAAAATTCTATAAAAATTATGGTAGGATATTAAGTCAATTTAGAACTTTTCCCAATTTTTACTTTCTGAATTTTGTCATTTTTCAATTTAAATTCGATTTTTCATTTTAATTGATTTATATTGAATTCCTTCATAAACACATAAATCTGTACAATTTATTTCTGCCACTTCCCATAACATTTTTGATCCACTTTTTTTGCTTTGGTTAGAGGACAAATTAAAGTACCTAGAATATTTTCGGTGTGTTTTTTAGGGCATTTTATCTACTGTTTTGGTAGTGTGATTTGTATAAATTTATGATTGAATCTTACATAGAATTAAAGGACTATTTGACATAGTTAGAATTAGAATTTTTAAGAGATTTTTTAATACAAGGTTATAATCATGTTAGAAACCCTAGAGAATTAATTTCACATTTTTTCCTTGACTTTTGATATTTTTGGCATTTTAATTCATTTCCATCATATTATGCATATTCATGATTCATGTCATTCACTAACTATTTTCTTTTTGTGCAAGGTATCTTCCGAGAATTTGCTTATGGACTTGGATATTTTTATGCCTCAATTATGTTTGTGTGCTTTATGATGTAATAGCTTAGAACTTGTATGCTTTTATAGTTTCTATAATTAGGATAGAAGAGATAAAATAAATCGTTAGAAAACAAAAATCTCAAAAATGAAATAAATAAGGTACTCGATCCAACGTCGAGTAAATTTTCAAATAAATAAATAAAGTTGCATGTGACTTTAGGGTTCCTTGATTACCATCGTTCCATTCCATTCAACCAAAAGCAAGCCTTGTATGTTACACACCATAAGTCGTGCGTCTTAGCACCACGCAATCAACCCACCCGATCCATCGTTTCATCCCATTTACATTACATACACATTTTTACCCACCATGACTTAGGAGGACCGTATTGTTCACTATTAACTCTTGTATTCTCATTTCTAGTTCAATATCTCTTAGGTAGATTTAATTTTTCAAACCTCATTAACCATAGGTCACCATTAAACTCAATTGATTTAGGGTAAGTCTAGTTTCCCTTAGAAGTTTTCCTTTTATAACTTGAGTCTCACTTCTCATCTTAAAAGAAAATCAAAAAACACTTAATAAAGGAAAAGGTGTACAATGCGCCACGAGCCTTAAGCTATACGGGAAATGACTAGTGGAGGTCTCCTTCACTCTTCTAGGATGCTTTACAAACGTTCCATTGGGGGCGATCTTGGAAAGTATTCGCTCCTGTGTCATAGTCTTTAGTGTTGTACATACAATAAACACAATCTCAAAACACTTCTTATAAAAGACAACAAACCAAGAAGTCACGTCTTCTCTTCTCATCTCATACTCTTTGCGGACGAACATGACTTGTCTCGACAGTTCAAACAGCGACACGCTAAACACCCTCAAGTCAGAGCCGGTAACACCTGAGCTAGAGCTATGGCAACGTCATCCTAAAAATCACAAACGAGTTTCAGCCTTAGTTAGACGAACTACGGCGTCTCTGATCCTCATTTATCCCGGTGAGATACGTAGGCAGTGGGGTAGGGCCCATTCGAGCACAATCTTTATTTTCCCTACATTTCCCCCCTTTATTTCCATTTGTCAATTCCATTTCTTTTCTCATTTCGTTTCCAAGTACAGATAGCCATTCTTTTATTCAAGCAGCATATTATTTCTCACCCTTTGAAAACAGACTTATAAGCGTGGATCCCGTTGGGTACGGCAGACGGATTGGGGTGCTAATACCTTCCTAATTCGTAACCGACTTCCGAACTCAGATCTTTGGTTCGCAAGGCTTCGTCCTTTTCCTTCTTCCTTAGGTTTATGCAACATTACCTTTCCCATTCCTTCGGGATAAAAATTTCTGGCTGGCGACTCTAACCTTTTCCGTGCCACTTTCGCGTTTGTACTAGGATGAAAATCCCGGGAGCGACAACTGGCGACTCTGCTGGGGACTTTTAGAAATTCTGATTTCCCCTTTTGAGAGTCAATCCTAGCGCTTGTCTGATTCTGTTTTCTTTGGGTGTTTATTCGTTTGTTGTTATGCTTTAGTTTAGCTTTATTGTTTTGTTTACAGTTTATCGCTTTCCTTTACAGCTTTATTTACAGCTTTCTGCACTTTACTTTACTATCGCATATACTGGCATATACTGTACTGGCTATTCTGGTTTTCCATGGCGGGATAGGATTATTGTGAGATAAGCCAAATACCCGGCTTGAGTATACACATAGGATTTAGAGTGGGCAGTCGTGTGGCTTGCGTGGTCTTGAGCACGTGTAGTTTTCACGAGTCCCACACCCGGATCAGGCTCTCTTGGGATATGTTCTATACTGCCTAGGCAGACCATAGAATGTTCCCACCTTAGTTTCTAACACTGGGAACCGATCATCGAGGACCTTAGTGGAAACAACCCTCTCCAGTGGTGACAGTGGTAGACCACATTTTGTGGCAAACCCATTTGCACCCGAGGGCCCACTAGGAAATTGCATAGGATGACCTTGTTCTCTCATAGGAACCTAGTTAAACCAACTGGTCGTATGACGGTAGTATTGTACCCTTCGGGATGAATGTACTATTGTTTCTCGACTTCAGTGCTTGAAGCCGGGAACTTATGAGGGATGCTTGTTTTTCCGGAATTCAGCTGAGGCCTCCCTGAGTAGTACATAATGCCAAACCGATTCCCTAATTTGGTTATGAGCCATTTCTCGGAAATGGTGAACGTATTATTGTTATTCGGCTTTGAGAGTCCGTGATGTTGACCCGTAGTAGCATACCCGTGAGATTGGGAGGGGTTTACAGGTTCGCAGGAAAACTAAACCTTCAACCTACCTTATTCTTGATACTCTGGTTTTCTTCTGATGCATACTTATGATCTGGTACTCTTGAAAGTCGGTATTCAGGAAAAATCAGAAGGCAGTACAACAGTACCTAGTATATGCAACAATGATCACATGCCATTGCATTGCATCACATCATCTGCATACTTGCATTCCTAACGCATGTTTATTCATTTGCATGGATGCATATCACATCCTTGATTCCAGTTGTGGGTATTGATCTTTGAGCATGGAATCCAAGAAAAAGACCAAGTGTATTATCTCCTACAAGGTTCATTAGCCTGATGTGAGAGAAATCCTCAAAGTGAAAGCTTTAGCTCCTCCAGAAGTTCTCAATGTCTTCAAGCAGGATTACAGGTGGATTTTGCATTTCATAGAGCCCATCAGTGACTACGCTTTCAAAGGGATGCACACCTTGCTACAGTTTTATGATCCACAACTTAGATGTTTCGTACTTTCTGATTTCGTGTTGGCACCTACATTAGAGGAGTACTCGAGCATCCTGAGAGTTTCCGTGAAGGACTGTGCACCATTCTTTGGGTCCAAGATTGACCCCGACTTCAAAGATGTGGCAACTGCTCTTTATTTGAGCAGGTCATTATTAGAGGACCGGATTGATAGCAAAGGAGGCTTCCTAGGATATCATTTGAGTTTCTTGTTAGATGACGCTACTAAAGCAGCTGAGGCAAAAAGTTGGAGTACCTTCAATGCGATCCTAGCTTTGTGTATCTATGGAATCACTTTGTTCCCGAACATGCCCAACTTCGTGGATGTCGATTCTATTCGCATTTTCATAGCAAAGAATCCTATTCCTACTCTCTTAGTTGATCTCTACCACTTTGTGCATTATAATAATGAGAAGCGAAGGGGTGGAATGTTTAATTGTTGCGCGACTGTATTCTATAAATGGTTCACACACTTTCTTCAATAATCAAGAGCTTTTGAGAAGACTAAGAACACTCTTGAATGGTCGGAACGACTGATGGGCTTACAAGCAAAGGACATTGTCTGGATTAATCAGGGTTTGCGGTGCATTGACATTCTTCATAGTTGTGGAGGATTCCCTAATGTTCCATTGATCGGGAGGAAAGGGGGAATTAATTATAACCCTTCTCTCACGGTTAGACAGTTCGGATACGCCTTAAAGGAACCACCAGCCGCTGTGGACATCACAGAGTCCTTGTACTTCCAATCAACAGATGGATTCGAGATTGCTCAGAAAGCTTCTAATGCTTGGCATAGTCGAAAGACAAGAGGGAAGAAGACTTTGGGAGTAGGGAATTGTCGAATGTATCCACCATTTGCAGAATGGCTAAGAGAACGGGTTGAAGTGTTACTGTTACCATTTGGGCCTGCGCCTCTTCTATATCCCACGGTCTTTGAGCAGCCTACCACAGTTAGCATTGAAGAGTTCAACAAGATGAAGACGGAAAGAGACGGGTTGTTAAAGGAGAATGCACAGTTGAGTCAGGAGCTTGCTAAAGCTAATCACGCCAGACTTGATATTGAGTGGAAAGCTCAAGAAGATGCTGAGAGGCATGCTATTGCAAGGAAACAGTGTGAAGTTGAGTTAGCTCGGTATGAGAGGTTCTAGTTTGCTACTAGGAGTTCTTCCAAGGAACACATTGACACTAGAAGGCAACTAGATCAGAAGACCTTGATGTTTGAGAACATGAAAAAGAGACATGCTGCTTACAGGATCAAAAGAGAGGAACAAGACAAAGTTCAAGCTGAAGAGATCGCGAGTAAGCTAAAAGAGAAAGACGAAGAGATGGCCGGTAAGTTGAGAGAAAAAGATGCAGAACTTGCTAAATCCCGAGAAGAAGCTGCTTACTACAAGCGGATGATGATTTGCTATCAGAAGAAGCTGAAGAGGTTTGAAGACAACCAGGTACAGACGAAGGAATTGGTAGAAGCTCCTAAGACAGGACCGATCATTGACTCAGACCTAGATAGAGGATCGCATTGACAAAGACATCTTTCTATTTGCTTGTATGTTGTGGGATTACCATCAGGACTGTTGATGGAATCTTTTTATCATTACACTTCTATTTGAATCCATGCTTTGGGTGTTTTGACTATATCAACAAAGTTCTTATCATAAAAAGGTCTCTTTACTATCATTCTGTGTGCTCTCACTTTGTGATCACTGACACATCTGACACGTCTGCAAGACACGTTGGTCTTCATATTCTTGGAATTGTTTAGCACGTCTGCTACACACACACACCTTATATTATCAACACTACTTGTTATTTGCAGCAAAAAAGAGCTTCTGTCTTCATCAAAGCCACAAAAAAACTGGAATCAGGGGATGGAATTCCCTAAAAATGAATCAACATGCCATAAGCATTCATTTCCTGCATATCATATTCTTGTGTTTTTGCAGGTTACACAGAATTTCTAACTTATTTAACTGCAGGCAATATAGCTGGTCAACGCGTTCACCGATATCCGACTAAAAGAAACCGAGTAAGGATGGCTGAACGAATGCAGACTGATCTCAATGAGCTCCGATAGAGGATGGATCAGTTCATGGAAATGATGACTGGCATGGCGCAGAACCAGGAGCGCCTCAGGATGATGGTTGAGCAACCCCACAGGAATGTTAATACGGACATACCGGCTGAGAATGTGGATTCTAACGCTGCTCGTAACGGAGAGCCTAATCCAAATAGGACCACGACACGTAACGCGGGTTTAAAAGACAATCAAGAGGACTAATTCACTCTACTGGATACTGATATGGGTAACATGAATGAGATCAACAATCGCAGGTATGAAGAGCTGGCAGAGAAGATCAAGGCCATGGAATGTCAGAACTCCTTGGGCATCGATGTAACCAGTCTCGGGTTAGTACCAGGAGTCAGAATCCCTCCCAAGTTCAAGGCACCATCGTTTGACAAGTACAACGGCAGCACGTGCCCTAGGACTCACATTCACGCGTACTTTGGAAGAATCTCGGCTCACACTGATGACGAGAAACTTTGGATGCATTTCTTCCAAGACAGTTTATCTGGAGCTTTGTTGAGCTGGTACATTAAGCTAAGTAGGGTCTCTATCCGAAGCTGGAAAGATCTAGCTGAAGCATTCCTCAAGCAGTATCAATACAACATTGATATGGCTCTGAATCGCACCCAGTTGCAGAACTTGTCTCAAGGACCTAAAGAGAGTTTTAAGCAGTATGCCCAGAGGTGGCGTGAGCTAGCCGCACAGGTTCAACCTCCATTGCTGGATCGGGAAATGGCCGACATGTTTATGGGCACCTTGCAAGGCGTTTACTTGGACCGTCTGGCCGCCTGCCCGTCCATTGGTTTTTCTGATATCGTCATTGCGGGAGAAAGAATAGAGAATTTTCTGAAATTGGGAAAGATTCAGGATGCAAGCAGTGCTAGTTCTTCTGGTGTGAGAAAGCCTTTTGGCAACGGCCAAAGAAGAAGAGAAGGCGAGACAAATGCTGTGTATAGAGGCCGAGACAGAAATTATTCTCAAGGTTACTAACAAGCAGCTGCAGTGACTATTACTCCACAGGTTCAACAACAACGACCACAGGGTCAGCAACAACAGGTACAGAGACCATTTCAGGAAAGAACAAGAGCGAGAAACCACAGACTTGATCCCGTCCCATGCCCATATGCTGTATTTCTCCCAGAACTGCTAAAGTTGAACCTGGTCGAGCTTCGTACCATGAGACCTCCTGCTCCTGACAATCTACCTCCGAATTTTGATGCTAATGCCAGGTGCGAATTCCATTCAGGTGCCCAGGGGCACAGTATTGAGAAATGTTGGGCTTTTCAGAACAAGGTACATGACCTAGTTGACTCCAAGGCGATCAATTTCGCTCCTCTCCCAAATGTACTCCAGAATCCGATGCCTAGTCATAATGGAACTGGTGTCACGGTTTTTCTACCAGATGGTTCACGTTAAGCTAAAGTCTTCGAGTTAATCACCCAGGATGCCAGGGTATTCATGAAGCAAATATAGCCAGCGGTATTCAAATACTCTCAGTGATGGCATTCATGTGTTTGTTTTTTTTCATTGTTCATTTTCATCCCTATTGAGGGGAACTACGTCGCTCTGATTCTTCATTGGTCATCAGTCAATGGAGATACGTAGGCAGAAGATAGTCAGATCTTTCCGAGCAACCTTGTGGGGCAACTTTACTCCCCGGCTTCACTCTTTCCTTCAGATGTCTCGTGTCAGAGTCAGAATAGATAAAAGAGGAAGTATTACTGCCATGGTTAGGTATACGGCTGCAATTTGAAGATTACAAGTCTGTGAAAGAGCTATTGATCGTTGAAAGTATCCAAGACTGACAGGTCCAGACGGAGCCAAGCCTCCTCAACTACGGCAATATTCAGTTTCTTTACTGCATTTCCATTTGTAGTTTCTTTTATATGTTAAACATTTATCTACATGTATGAAATTTGTTTGCTTTTGAATGTTAGCAATAATAAAACTCAAATGTTTTTCTTGAAGTAAATTCATTTGCATTCCCTTATAATTTTGCATGTGTACATCGCAATACCCATTGTCGTGCTTAAATTCTATGAAGGAGAATGACGAAACAAAAACGCAAAATCTCTAATTGTGTGCTCTCAAGTAAGGCCCTGATGACGATGTATATGCTTTGTTTCAAATCCCTAAACACTGGAGATATAAGGAAGATAAACCTTTGTTAACCCCTTTGAGCCTTGAAGTAGGAGTTTCTTTTCGCATAAAAAACCCTCACATGTAGCCCAGGGGCAGGGTAGATGTCAGCTAGTCGGACCAAGCGTTCAGACTTTCATAAAGAAGTGTATTTGAAGATCCATTGCATTCTACTATGCTAATCAAGAGGTCCGAAGACCAGAAATCACAATGGTTATCCAAGTCAAAAGGTCCAAAGATTGAAAACCACAATGGTTATTCTTCATCGAGCAAAGAATGAGGCAGTCATAAACCCTTGCAAAGCAATCAAGACAAACAATGTCACACGACTCGTTCAAAAAGAAAAAGAAAAGAAAAAGCCCGCTAAGTCGAAACTTGAAAACAAACGACTTAGGCAAAAGTTAGGGCATCCCGCTGGACTTCACAATCAAAGATTCACAAGAATCAGTCCAGGAAAAAGTTAGGGATAAATCAAAATAACGTGAAAGCGAAAGGCGGAAAGGATTACACAAGAAAGATCCTCAAATGAGAACAAAGTCATGTGGCACAGAAGATAGAGGAGTGACTGACTCTCAACAATAAACCTGATTGGTGCTTGAACTGATAGCAGCAATGGTTCCTCAATCAACATGAAACCCTTATGAAAGGTGAATGCTTGTGAAAACTAGCTGAACATAAGAATGGAGAACATCACGAAGAGTGGGTGGGCATAAATAAACTTTGAGCCTATATCCTTTGTTTCTATAACTGTGAACCAGACCATGATACAACCCTTAAAAGTCCTAACTGAAACAGGGTTAATTTGAGAGCATACTACTACGAAACCGCGTTCTTGACTCCTATGAGTTATGCTAAAAGACATTTGTTGGTATTGCATGTACATACTAAGGTCGTATCTTAACTAGTGATTCGCTCACGATGGTTTGCGATCCCTTTTCAAAACTTCGAGTTTGACATGTGTGTTTCATTAGAATTTTCATTCTAAAGAATAAACATTTTTTTTGCATACATTTGTTTGCCATCATAAATGGTTCACATACGGAAATTCAATCCAGAAGCTTAAGCTTGCCAAGTTGAGAAGTCTAAAAACTTCTGAAAGACTGTCACGTCAAGGTCCACTTTTCCGAAAAAAGCTTCATTGAGCAGGGACTTTCCCAATTAGTCATGGAAAGAGCTAGCCAATCCGGGGCAGTTACGTCGAGCAATCTCTTCAAAATTAAAGTGCTGAGCAAATCCGGGGCAATTACATCGAGCAATCTTTTCAAATTTCAGGCAAACTGGGGCAATCATCTCGAGATTCAGATCTCTCCAAGAGCGAAGATTAGTCAGTCAGGTGCAAAGCTATTCAAATACTTGAACTGGGGCAGGCCACCCCAATAGTACGAGAGTTCATTCTTTCCCGTGGTCACTTGTCAAGCCAACTATCTTGTTCAGCACTTTTGATAGATACAAACTCATACGCATTGGCAATGGTTACCTCCCCAGCAAGGTTGCTACGTTGATTCATGCAGTCATTACGATACCTGAGAGTTTAAAGACACCAAAGTCTTTTGTAAAATCCTCTTGAGGTAAAATCTATACAGAAGCAACTGATCCCCGACACGAGACAACTTGAAATCTTTCCTCCTCAGCAGGACGTGTCTCGGTGTTGTCATCTCTAACAGACAAATGGAAGTTATCCTCACTAAAGTCAGAAGTTTTTCCCTTCAGTTGTTTTCCTTGGTCTCGGTTCCTTAACAGATCTAAGGCAACTCCTATTCCCCTAGCAGATTTCAGATAAATCATTCTCTTCCCCAACAGCTCTATAAGAGTGGATAATCCCCAATAGTTTAGATGCCCTCTTGCACGGCCCTCAAATCTAAAAGTCCAATTTATTTTTGGCAAAGGTGATAATTCGGGACAGATGAATTATTCACACTCTTCTCCATCAGAGATGTTATCCCCGCAGGACTTCTTGGGATCGAATACGCGATCATTGTGTTTCCCTACAGAGTTAGCAGAGACTTATTACTTCCGCGTCAGGAATTTCTTTTAAATTCACACCAGGTCATTAACAATACTCAAGATATAATATCCCCAGTGTCATAGGGCAACATGCCGTGCAATTCAACATATGCAAAGTCCAGCCGCAGACTGGCCAAAGTCCATCTCCGGGTGGCAAGTTTCAAAGTCTCCCGTAGTGAGCAGAAGTCTCCCGTAGTGAGCAGCAGCCCCCGTAGTGTGGCAAGAAATCGAAGTCTCCCGTAGTGAGCAAAAGTCTCCCGTAGTGAGCAAAAGTCTCTCGTAGTGAGTAGAAGTCTCCCGTAGTGAGCAGCAGCCCCCTAGTATGGCAAGAAATCAAAGTCTCCCGTAGTGAGCAGAAGTCTCCCGTAGTGAGCAGCAGCCCCCGTAGTGTGGCAAGAAATCGAAGTCTCCCGTAGTGAGCAAGAGCCTCCCGTAGTGAGCAAAAGTCTCCCGTAGTGAGCAGAATTCCACCCGCATTGTGGCAAATTCCCGAAGTCCACCTGCAGTGTGGCAAATTGTCAAAAGTCTACCCGTAGCGGGGCAGATCGTATCGTGAAGTCCAACCGTAGATTGGCAAAATTCCATCCTCAGGGTGGCAAAGTATCTTAAAATTCTATCGCAAGCTGATCAAAGTCCACCCACAGCGTGGCAAGTCGTTATTCGTCTAACTCCATCCAATAATACACCATTAAGGCATTGTTGCAGCCTATCAAAGTTCACTCACAGCCTAGCAAGTCAGTAGCCATCTGACAACACTCAAAAGGCATCCCCTGTTCGCTGTTCTTCCCATCATAATTATATCTAAGCAGATTTCTTCGTTTGAATTTATCTCTCTATTCGTCTGTCACGGAGTGCAAACTTTCTGGGTGTTCCTGGTATTCAATCCCTTCATACTTCAAATGTCTGAAAGCAACTTCCATCATTCATTCAGGTCTACAGTGATTGAATAGGGGCAGCTGTAACACCCCAAAATTTACCCTCTGATTTTTATATTCCGGTTGGCTTATGCTTCACCTTCATTTGCAGTTGCCATTCGGCCATTAATACATCTCGCATTCAGGCGTAGGATTAAGGTGGCGATTAAGGTGTCATAGAAGCATGATACTAGGGTTTTATGTTGGAATAAAGACTTATACGAGCAAAATTCATCGTGGAACTAGAGTTCTTAGTTCATAAGTAATGTGAAAACTTTCCTTCAAAATTCGTGGTATTCAAGGGTCTTCGGGAGTGTCAAGTATTATGACTCTTCATCATTGTTGCTTATGCTCCGTGGGGGGGGGGGGGGGGTTATATGTGGTTCGAATCATATTTTTAGTTTTCACGGAAAAAGTTTGTTTGGCCATTACAAGTAATGCTTCATTGATGTTCATACCATCGCTTTAAAGACACATTTAAGACATCTCATGTTGGATAAGAGTGGGACTTCAAGATAGCATTAGACTTCGGGTCGCTATATTTTAAAACTAATTTAGACTACAATTTATTGTTTCTCAGGTTGTTTGTAACGTATGTGATTAAAACTTATGTCAAGACATTCACCGGTCACCAAGCCATGTGGATAAAATTTGTGTCAAGATATTCACAATTCATTTTCAAAATTAGTTTCATGATGATTAACATTAAAGAGTTGTTTTAAGTTAATCTTAGGATATTATTATGTCAGTTTGATTTTAGGGAAAACAACAAGCTAATTGTTTTAAGTTATTCTTGAAACAAACTGTGAAAGATGCAACATGTTATGGGCTGGCTGGTGTTTTTGGTGGGCCATCTTGTGATTTTGTTCTCAATACATAAGTGACCATGGGATCCGCAGAAAGAAAGTTTGAATTACAATTTTCTCAGGAAATCCACAAATAGTTTGCTAGTATAACAAGTTCATGATAGCCAAAATAATAGAATTTTATACAAAAAAGAAAGAAAAAAACTTCAACTACGTTCAATTAATTCAGTCACAAAAGTCATTTGAAAATGATAACATACAAAGATATATTACAACTAAGTGACATGCCAAAAAATACAAGAAGAAAAAGTTAACTCGTAACAGAAAAAGAAGAAAAACATGGGCCGAAATAGAGATATTCCGCAAGTTCGTAGTGAGTCTTCTCCAACCTTCGACTTTCCTCTCAGAACCCTTTTTGCATCAATTGCTACCGAAGCTTGATTACTCAATTCCGTAACTGACTGATACTGCATACGATCCGTAAATCACACTCACCTGCATATACATCAGAACTCAGCATACATCACAGAAAGGGATTTCATATTAGAAAGTCAAAAACAGGATGGCAAGAATCAATACCTGAAATCAGTTACAAATCCTAACTGAATCAACAAACTCTTAACAGATTTTTTCTCTAGAAACTTCACCTGAGTTTCTTCACATAAGCCCCTCCAATCTTCTATAAAAGACCGTCAATCACTCTTCTGCAGTTTTCGGAATCATTTTCTCAAACCTCTGCTTCATCCCTTTCCTTCTCAAAACCAATTCGCCACATTCTTCATCCTCAACTCTCTTTCAATTAATAGCCATCAGACTCTGTGATCTTGAACCTCCATGACCATCCCTAACCTTCAATCTTCTACATACACAACAATTCGAAAAAATCATAGAAATCAGCAGCAGAAGAAATCCGCAAGTAGGAGAAGAAAGATTGAAAACATTTACATACCATTATACCTTCATCAAGCTCTGCGGATTCATCACCAACAACCACATTATCTTCTTCATTTCTCATCGTCCTCCAGAACGCATATTCATAGACCTACAAGATTCGTATAACATTCTCAAAGCTTAGCTTGCCACACTCAAAGTCAGAAGCAGAGAGGAAGAGGGTTTACGAACATACACACAGAAAAGAGAGAATCGAAAGCTATTACGTACCTGAATATCTCTACGATCAAAATCAATGAGCCTGCCTTAATCCCAAGAACGTGCATAACAACACGCAGAAAAATGATAACACTTTATCAAACCGAATTCAACAATAATAACAACAACTCGGAATCACAACCAAATTAGAACGCAACAAGGAGAAGATTGTAAGGTGTCCGATCGTCATCGTCGGCATCATCACCATCACCTTCAAGCGGCCACAACATCACAAATTTCATCGAATTTCATCACCATCTTCAACGAGCCATCCACAACGCAATCCGTAACGAAAACGACAGCCTCGCACGGAGAAGAGGAATATTCAACCACAACGAAATACCGCGGAACGTCTTCCCCCTCACGCCTCAAAAGACCTTATTCGAGATTCTTTAATCGATTTCCTCGCCGCGAATCACGTCGACTGCACCATTCATGTCACCGATTGCAGGTACACGTACCTTGATCCATAATCAGATAGAAATAGCTTTAGATTGTAAGAATCAGTTGTGTTCGGTATGGTTCATGAAACCGTCTTCACTTTCTAGGGTTTCGTTTGAATTTCGTGGGATTTGGATTCACGGAGAAGGGGAAGATTTAGGTTAGGGTAAGTGTTTGAGATGGTTGGATGGGGAGGCTCCGGCGGCGCTCCGGTGGCTAGTGTTTGTCTTAGGATAAAGAGGTGAGCGTGTGTTGAGAAGATGAAGGATGAAGTGGAAAGGGTGTAGCGGCGGTGAAGGGAAGAAGAAAAGAGGAATTAGGGTTTTGTTGAAGAAGATGAAGAGTGAGGGAGAGAGAGAAGAGACGCGTGAGAGAGAGGAGAGGAATCTGAGGTTATTTTCTTTCTTTTTTTTGTGTTTTATAATTTTGTTAAGTTATAAGGTGTTGGTCAATTAAGATTGATTAAGATAATTAATCATAATAAAAATTGTTAAAACCTAATAAAACTCCTTAACTCCTTTAAATTTCCACCGCCCAAGATATTGAAGAGATAAGATTTGGTGAAGATAAGATTCCTTGGAGTGGTCCACTCCGGCGGTGACAAGTGTCACCGTCCGGTTGGACCACCAAATTTCTAATCCCGTGCGAACCATCCCATAGTAAGCTCCATGCAACCCCAGGCTCCTGCGCCATTGGGCCCAATATGTTTCTATTCCCACCCCCCAATGCGAGCCCATTTGTTTTTTTAACTTAAAAATATTACTTTTCTCACCCCCCTCTTCTATTTCATTTCTTTCAATATTCTATTTTACATAGCTTTCAAATTAATTCATAAAAAATACTAAAGGGCATAATAAAATTCTATAAAAATTATGGTAGGATATTAAGTCAATTTAGAACTTTTCCCAATTTTTACTTTCTGAATTTTGTCATTTTTCAATTTAAATTCGATTTTTCATTTTAATTGATTTATATTGAATTCCTTCTATCGCTCCCACCAAATGACACAGGGCCAAGAGGGGTACAAACGCGAACGGTCGTCGAAAGAGAAAGAGGGAAATGAATAGAGTCACCAGCTAGGCATTTTTATCCCGAAGGAAAGGGAATGCTGCATAAACCTAGGAGAATATGGATAAGAAGGTCGCGAACCAGAGAAACTGAGAAAGGGGGTTGGTTACAACCTGGGAAGGTATTAGCACCCAGATTGTCCGTCGTACTCGACGGGATCCACGCTTAAAAGATTTTTGTTAAGTTATGCCTACGTATCCTCTCGTGCAATGAGGAAGTCAGAACACCGTAGTTCGACTCAAAGAGACTTGAAAGATAAATTGACTTGTGAACTACTTACTTGTCTATGCTTAAGTGTATGACCTGTCTGGCTCAGGTGCAAACTGTCTTGCATTAGACGGAAGAAGAGAGTTCTCGTTTGTGAGTGAAGATGATGAGAAAAGAATCCCAAAGGAGACGATTATTGTTTGTTTTTTGTGTTTTCAATCTTTTATTGCTTTTGGTGGTTTGTCATAAGAAAATGAGCTTAAGCCTAAACCAAGGGTTAGTAAGCTCATCACATCCTCCCTCTGATTAGGGGTAATGAGAATACCTTAAGCATGAAGTAAGCACTTCACACTTAATCACCATGATGTAGGATTAAGATCATTAACCTACTTGTATTTATTTAGATGTTTTTTTGGAGTTTTTGTTTAGTTTTAAATAATGAGTTTAAGCCATAATCAAGGATTTAATGGACTCATTACACCATCCTAATAGAAGGATAATAGATGAGAACATTTAAGCTGAGGAAGGCTCCTCAACTTAATCCATGATTAGGGATTAACCTCATGACAAAACAAAGCCTTTATTAAAGTGGATTTTAGCTAATGATAAGATTAAGAAGTGGATTTTATAATTTGTAAGACAACTTGAGGAGGACTTGTCCATTAACACTAGGGTTAGTCCTTCTTAACCAATTAAGGAAGAATTAGAACCCTAATGCAAGGCCCAAGTTACAAGCTTGATGTCTTAGTGATTATTAGGTGGATTTATTAAAGGATTTAAACACATTAAGGGTTTAACACTTAGGATTAAAGTTATACACTCCATCCTAATAGAAGGATGCAGGCATAAGCTTAATCACAAAGACTTAAAACCTTTAAGGTTTAGTCCTTGATTATGAGATGAGAAGAGAAGACTCAAAGATGACACAAAGGTAAAACTAAATGGGGAAACTAATCAAACCCTAATTGTTATCATACTTGGAGATCCTAGGGTTTGTGAGGCTTAAGAGAGAAAGATCTTCAAAGAGCCACCAAGGAGGAACAAGATGAAAGGAGAAGGAGCAAAAGAAACAAGCTAACTTACTTCACTTAAGAAGATAAGTTACTTGAAGAAAGAAAGTAAGAGATGAACATGAATGAGCAATCTCACTCTAATACAAAAGTAAAATGCAGCAATGAATGCATAAAAGAGATGAGAAGAGATTATGAGAAGTGAAGGCAAATTCACTTCTCAAACACTTACCACCTGAAAAGTTAGCAACAAGAAGATGAAATGACATGAGAATGAGATGAAATGCAACCATGCAAACCAAATTCAGAAGCATAAACATGATGTTAATGATGCTAAGAGATGATGTAAGCACATGTCAAGGGTTGTGGATGATAATACAAGGATGAGGATGCAAATGAAGCAGGTTTTGAACCATAAAAGTTCATGAAAGTTTATGTAATGAAATGAATGCACAACATGGAAAATGAAAGATGCAATGATCAAACATGATTCTAATATGTCCTAAGATGTCTTATATGTCATATTGATGCAAAAATGTCATGGCAAGTTCATGTATGCAAGCAAATGAGAGATGGATGCAAAGGAAGGCAAGAATTAGGGTTTATACACAATATGCAATGCCAAATTCAAAACCAGAAGCAAATGGCAAGATAACAAATTGAAAATGGGATCAAGGGAACCCTAACCCTACATAAGTTCACTGCCCAAAGGAGGGGACCTAACTCTTAACCTAATGGAAGTTATGATTTTCTCAAGTCAACTAGGGTTTCAAGGCACTTCAAAAGGAAAAATGCAAAACAAATTGAAAATGAAAGATAAATTCATAACAATTTTACCCTAGAAACTGCATGATATGAAGAATGCAATGCAAGAAGAACCATCATCAAACTCTTCATGGTTAGGCAGAATGAATTTTTCTAAGTTAGAACAAAAATATTGCCTTTTAACAACTTTAATTCCAATGAAAAATGTCAAAATAGATCAAGAACCAAAAAGAAATTTGTTTGAGGAGTTTGATAATGTTTCTAAATGTGTCAAAATGCAATGTGAATTTTTTGGTGATTTTTAAATACCTAGATGCATTTTTAATTAATTAATCTTCATTAACTAATTAAAAATAAACATTTAAATGATTTAAAAATAATTTTTAATGCAAAAAATAAAAATAAAAATATTTTGGGGTTCTGAAAATTAATAAAAGGTTTGGTAAAAAATTTCAGAATTTTTTAATGTGTTTTACTATTTTTAAAAATTCGTGGAAATTAAATACAAATAAAATTAAATAAAATTAAAAATAATGAAAGTATGCTGGTTGGAGGGTCCAGATTGATTCTGGGCTTGAAGCTGTTGACTGGCGCCACATCCAATGGCCCAAGTTTAAACCTGACTAAACCTAATTAATAAATTCCTTAAACCCTAATTAAAACTAATGATAGGATCCCAGCCATCCAACACACGCGGGAAAGAGCAATCGCATGACCCACATTCAAACAACCACTAATTACACAGCTAAACCTAATTAGGGCAAACTAAACTCAGACGGCCGAAACAGTGTTCCGGTCGTCTTCTCCGGCGAACACAAAACCCTAGCTTCTTCTACAGGCCACCCCTCATCAAATTGATCACACAAAAATGATCCTCTATCCAAACCCCATTCAAATCAACCCCCAAACATCATTTATAACTCAAGAACAAAGGGAATCGAGTCAAACAATTTTCACGGGTGAAATTTCAGAGAGCCACAAAACAATCATTTCTTCACCATTTTTAATTCTAAAGGTATCAGCATGACCAGCATAACATGTACTTTCATTTTGTAACAAAAGAAACAAGCTCTGAAAAGATTGATTCTTGAGGTTACCTGAGGTGATGAACTGCAAGTGTGGACTTTCAGAGCTTCTCCTTCGTGCAAAGAGTCTCCTCTGATCCTCTTGAGGCTAGTGGGATGCTTCAAAACCCTTGATGTTGGCTGGTTTTAGAGTTCCAGTTCTGGTGTAGCAAAAATTGAGGTTTGTATGTGTGGTGATTCAGGCTGTTTCAAGGGGTGATTCTTGTTCTGTGGATGATTTGTGATTTGTTGGTGAAAGAAAAATGGAAGTTTGATGGCTGTGTGAAGAGTTTCGAAGAGGAGAAGTTTTTGACAGTTTTTGGGAATGCTGGATTGTGGGAGGTTGCTGGCTTGTGTGTGTTGTTGTTTGGAAGGCTTGAGGTCCACATATGAGGCTCTGATTGGGCAGAGAGTTGGTGGTGGCACAGTGTGATTGGCATGGGCAAAAATGCAAAAAGTCAAGATCTTGTGTACTATGGGTATGGCTCGGGTCAGAGGAGATCTTAGGACTTGTCCTGCCTCAGCTTGAGTCAAGGAAGGCCTTTGGATCTGATTTTGTGAGCTGGATGGTCTTGATCAAGAGTTTCCAAGGTTCTTGCATATTTCCCTCTTTGAGTTTTCTTATGAACCAAGGCAAAGAAACTTGTGATTTCTTGGGCAAAATGCAGCAACATGAGCCATATGAAGTTGCTGGAATGCTTTAAGATCAATTAGTGTTCAATTCAAACATAAAAGGTTCCTTTAGCAAAGATTCCATTTTGAAGCTTCATGAGAGAATGCCTTATGTAACTTGTAATTCAAGGCATAAAAATGAGAAATCCTTTGGGCCATTCTGATTTTTAGGTCATGTGTTATGTTTGTATGATGGTTAGAAGTCATCTTGAAGTCATAGAAATGCTTGGCATGTGGATTTGCAAGTTTCCCTCTTTGGCACAAAAGTGAAAATTTAGTGATTTTGTCCAACTTTGCAAGGCCATAAATTTCGATCTAAAATGAATTAGAATGAGTTCTTGTACTTTTTGAAAATTGTAGGATCCAATCTACAACTTTCATGACCAAAGATTTTTCATTTGAAGCATTTTTGAATCAAAAAGAGGAGGTTGAAAAACTTTCCCAAAATGGCAAGTTTACATTATAAGTCACTTTCCCAAAAAGGCAACTTTGCAAATGGCTTGAAATTCTTCAATTTTGTGAACTTCTAACATCTTCTATGATCAAATAAAGATCATAATCATTCAAAATGATGGAGAAACTCCTTTGGTTGGGTCATTGGGGGCCTCAGATGCCCTGATTTTGCACTGACTTGCTCAAGAAGTCATCTTATGATCAGATGCCTTCCCCATTGAATTTCTTCATGAAAATTGATATGCATGATCCTCATAACATATAGAGACCAATAGAAACAAGAATGACAAAAAGAAATGGAGTTATGGCCTTTGAAACCAAAACCCTAATTTCAGGTCATCTGTGCAGTTAAACCTGGCTCTGCTTCCATGCCTTTCTCAGTTCTTGTGATTCTTTGACTTCCTTGACCCTGTGAGGATATAATATGATGCTTGAACATACATGGACCCTCTTGAGATGATTGGAGGCCTTTGGGGTGGCTCAAATAGCTCAGGGATTTCTTAGATCACAAACCCTAGATGCAGATGACTTAGAACTAATGCAGTGAAGCAAAAATGCATTTATGAGATGATATGGTTGAACTTATGCAATATGAAAAGAAACACAAGACATGGTGAAATGAGTGAGGGAAAATTTGGGGTGTTTACAGCTGCCCCTATTCAAACATGAGTTAGCTGTGCAAGATGTAAGCGACGGCTTATCAGACAAACAAGGTAACTTGTGGTTGAATATCAAAGACAGTCCAAAATTTGCACTCACTGAATGAAGAAGAAAAGGGATATAGATTGTAAAAGGAAGTAAAGTATGATTATAAGGTGCGAGCGACGGAGGACGACCGTCGAGCAGAGGACGACTGCTGGGGATAAAGCAATGACGGGGACGGCCGACATGCGGGGGAAACTGAGGGATCATGATGGGGACGGCCACCAAGTAAAGAAATAAGATTTTCTGGGGATTGAAAGTAAAGTCAATGATGGGGGCGGCCATCTGGTTGAAGAAATAGATGAAATAAATGATGAGGTACGATCATCAAAGGTGAAGGACGATCACCTAGCAGGGGACGGCTGCTTTGTTGGGGGTAAGGATGAGGGACGGTCATCCGAGGTGAAGGACGATCACCTGGCAAGGTACGATTGCCGAAAGTATCACGACATAGGACGAATGCCGGATAAAAAGGTCGACGATGGGGATGACCATCGGATAAGCATGATGAAGGACGATCATCAAGAGGTGAAGGACGATCACCTAGCAAGGTACGGCTGCTTTGAGGGTTTATCATGACATAGGACGAATGTCAGATAACAAGATCAACGATGGGGATGGCCATCGGATAAAGTGACGAAGGACGATCATCAAAAGGGTGAAGGACGATCACCTAGCAGGGGACGACTACTAAAAATATCATGACATAGGACGAATGTCGGATAGGAAGGGGTTCTAATGAATAGAGACTCCGCTGGGGGATGATGAAGGACGATCATCAAAAAGGTGAAGGACGATCACCTGGCAGGGTACGGCTGCCGGAAGTATCACGACATAGGACGAATGTCAGATAGAAAGGAAATAGTTTATCAAGATTTGCCGGGAATTCTTATGGGGAACGGTAGACATAGACGTGTGTCTAATTTCATGAAGACATAAGTGTTTGACACGGTGTATAGATTAAAGATGCGGACGAGCATCCTTAAGACTATGATACGGACGAGTATCAGTAGAAACAAACGCTTGACGCATGTTCAGAGATGATGATAGGGACGAGTATCAACTAGTTAACAAAGAACACGAACGAGTGTTGATTCTGAGGGGATTTAAGTGGTATATACAAGATACGGACGAGTATCGGTATGAGTAAAAAGTGATGAGTGAGTCATAGACGAGTGTTCAACTTGCTGGGGAGAGTACGAAATGGACGGGTGTCGGGAGAAGTGTATTATAAACAAGTATTTGATTTACAATCAGTGTTTAGGTAGTTATGCCGGGGGAGGTGACACGGACGGGTGTCAGGGAAGTGTGTAGACATATGTAAACATGTGTTTGTGAGTGCAAAGGGGACGCCTTGGCTTTCTGCTGGGGATATGACACAGACGAGTGTCAAGAAACATCTGTAATGTATAAGCATCTGTTTGTAGAGAACGCTCGGGCGACTTTACTGGGGAATGATGACACAGACGAGTGCCAAAAGGAGCATGTATCTGTATTTGTGAGTGTAAAGGAAATGCTTTAATATTCTGTCGGGGTGTTTGAGAGGTATTTTGTATTTTGTTGATGGAATGTCAGCATTTACGAGTGTTCAGTTCGACACATGGCTTATGTTTATGCAATATGTTTGATTTTTGCCGTAATGCTCCGTATTAGACGGAATGCTACGCTCTGGGGGAAAATATGATGCGAATGCTATGATTATGCAAAGATACCGATCCGGGATTCGGATCCCGTTGCCGTGGATATCTCTGGCTGATCTGCTTGAAGTGGATATCCCAGCTGGGGGTGAGATCATTGGCAGATCTGACATATATGACTCTTCTTGAGGAAATAGATCACTGATAAACCTATCTTGGTAATGAGGGACCCAGCTGGGGTCTGCGGGAGCTTTCGTCACTCTGTTGCGAGATCTTCAGGCATTGCTCTTCTGGATAGAGGCTGAAACTCTGCGGGGAGATAGTTCCCTGTCTGACACTTGGCTGAGGATGGATGATGACTGGCAACTCAGCTGGGGAAAGGGCACCCCTGGTGCCATTTAGGAGATGGGCCGAATAAATAGTGATTTGACAGCTTTCTGGGGAGAAGCTTTCATGCCCCGTGCCGCGCTTTGGATACCTGCAATCCTGTTGTGACAAAAACATACAAGCACCCCGAGGTATCCCTTACTGGATTCCATCATAGGCATTTAGGCACTCCTAGGAGCAAATATATTTCCTATAAGCACGTAATTCAGAAAAGACGCATCTGTATTTATGCAATCAATATATTAAGGACATCGGACATTTTTTTGCAAATAAAATGTACGAGACAAAGTGTGACTGAAAATCTGATTTTATTAATTTATGTGCCCCTGAATGGGCAAATACAGTCAAAGAAACGGATCCCCTGAAATGAGGAGATCGTTACAAATTGAGAAACAAAAAGATGCTGGCAATGTTGATGACGCTTCAAGGAGCTTCCCTCTTGCTATGACCCGTATGACATTGACGTTCTTCTCGTCTTGCTTTTTGAAGAAGGCTGATTTTGAACGAAGATCGACCCTTTCGGAGTTTACCATGTTGTAAGTGATACAAACGAATTCAGAATGCTGTCGTTCGCTCATCCCCTTATTTTGCGTGGATCGCCCTTTCGGGTTTTCAATCCACCGGGATACCCATTTTTGCCTGAGTCGTCCAACGCGGCTTTTCAGCTCAGCGGGTGTACATTTTTCATTTTATTTTCCCTTATTTTTGCCCGAGTCTTTTATTCTGTTTTTGACTCGCCGGGATGCCCTATTTTTGCCTGGACTTACATTCTGTTTTTATGTCCAGCGGGTCATTTTATGCGAAGTATTTTTTAACTGCATCTGAATTCACAGGGACAGGAAGTCTTCACCATCCATAGTACTGAGCATCAATGCTCCACCAGAGAAAACTTTCTTTACTATGAATGGACCATCGTAATTCGGAGTCCACTTGCCCCTGTGGTCTGTATGCGGAGGAAGGAGTCTTTTCAGCACAAGATCTCCTACTTGGTACTCTCGAAGCCTGACTTTCTGATTGAAGGCTTTCTTCATTCTTTTCTGATACAGCTGCCCATGGCAAATTGCAGCCAATCTCTTCTCTTCAATCAGATTCAGTTGTTCGTATCAGGATCGGACCCACTCTACTTCATTTAGCTTAACATCCGTTAGTACCCGCAAGGAGGGTAATTCAACTTCAACAGGTAGGACTACCTCCATACCATACACAAGCTGATACGGTGTTGCCCCAGTGGATGTTTTGATTGACGTACGGTACCCATGTAAGGCAAATGGTAGCATTTCATGCCAGTCTTTGTAGGTAACCACCATCTTCTGCACAATCTTCTTAATATTCTTGTTAGCTGCCTCAACAGTGCCATTCATCTTTGGCCTGTAAGGAGAAGAATTGTGGTGTTGGATCTTGAAGTCCCAGCATAATTCTGCCATCATTTTATAGTTCAAGTTGGAACCATTATCAGTAATGATTCGTTTAGGCACTCTATATCGACAGATGATATCTCTCTTCAGAAATCGGGCTACCACTTGCCTGGTGACATTTGCATAGGAAGCTGCTTCAACCCACTTGGTAAAATAGTCAATGGCAACCAGGATAAATCTGTGGCCATTTGAAGCAGTCGGTTCAATCTTGCCAATCATATCAATGTCCCACATGGCAAAGGGCCAGGGTGAAGACATCACATTCAAAGGGTTGGGAGGCACATGCACTTTATCTGCATAAATCTGGCATTTATGGCACTTTCTGGCATAGGCACAACAGTCTGCGTCCATTGTGATCCAGTAATAGCCTGATCTTAACAACTTTTTAGCCATAGCATGCCCTCCTGCATGGGTACCAAAAGATCCTTCGTGCACCTCGTGCATCAACAAGTCTGCTTCTGTCCTATCAATGCATCTGAGGAGCACCATATCAAAGTTTCTTTTGTACAGGGAACCATCAGTATTCAGGAAGAAACTACCAGCTAGCCTTCTTAATGTCTTCTTGTCATTGGGAGATGCCCCAGGTGGGTATGTTTGATCCTCCAAGAAGCATTTGATATCATGGAACCAAGGCTTATCATCTTTAACAACATCTGCTGAGAACACATATGATGGTCTGTCAAGTCTGGACACTGATATTCGTGGTACAAAGTTAGAAGCTTGAACTTTGATCATGGATGAAATGGTAGCCAGAGCGTCTACAAAATGATTCTTATCTCGAGGGATATACTCAAGCTTGACTGTTGTGAAGAAAGTTAATAACCTCCTTGTATAATCCCGATAAGGTATCAGATGATCTTGGTGGGTGTACCATTTGCCGTTGGTTTGATTGATTACCAGAGCTGAATCTCCGAATACAGTCAAAGTCTTGATCCTGAGGTCAATGGCTTCCTCAAGACCCATGATACAAGCTTCTTTGTTAGTGCAGTTAAAGGTGAGTTTTGTCAAGAAAGGCATGTGAACTCCTTTAGGTGTAATGAGTACTGCACCAACACCACGACCATTCATATTAACAGCCCCGTCAAACATCATAGTCCATTCTTCCTCCTGACCGTTTGTTCTTTTCTTAACAACTTGAACAAGGGTTCACAGGTTGCCGTAAGGTGAGATATGAACCTTGAAATGTAGTTCAATCTACCTAGAAACCCCCGAACTTCTTTTTCTGTCTTTGGTGCAGGCATTTCTTGAATGGCCTTGACTTTATCAGGGTCAACTTCAATCCCTTTTTCACTTACAATAAATCTCAGCAGTTTACCGGATCGCACCCCGAATGTGCATTTGTTGGGGTTTAACTTCAGTTGGTACTTCCTCAAACGCTTGAATAGCTTCAACAGATTTACCAGGTGGTCTTCTTCTGTGAGGGACTTGGCAATCATGTCATCCACATAACATTCGATTTCTTTGTGGATCATGTCATGGAATAATGTTACCATAGCCCGTTGATAAGTGGCACTAGCATTCTTCAGTCCGAATGGCATCACCTTATAACAGAATGTGCCCCAGGGTGTGATGAAAGTGGTCTTCTCCATGTCTTCAGGTGACATCTTGATCTGATTATATCCTGAAAACCCATCCATGAAGGAGAATACCGAGAACTGAGTCGTATTGTCGACCAATACATCAATGTGAGGTAAAGGGAAGTCATCTTTCGGGCTAGCTCTGTTCAGATCCCGGTAATCCACACACATCCTCACCTTGCCGTCTTTCTTAGGCACAGGTACAATATTAGCAACCCACGGCGGATATCTAGTCACAGCAAGGAAACCGGCGTCCCACTGCTTTTGTACCTCTTCTTTTATCTTCATTGCCGTATCCGGGCGAGTACGGCGCAACTTCTGTTTTACTGGCGGGCAGTCTTCCTTCAGAGGCAGCTTGTGCATGACAATATCGGTGTCCAACCCTGGCATATCCTGATAAGACCAAGCGAAAACATCTACATACTCCCGAAGCATATCAATCAGTTGCTCTTTCACTGAATCTTGTAGACAGGCCCCGATCTTAACTTCTTTCAAGTCTTCTTCCGTACCAAGATTAACCGTTTCAATATCCTCCTGATGAGGAGTGATAACCTTCTCCTCTTGCCTTAACAACCTGGCTAGCTCTTCAGGTAGCTCATAATCTTCTTCAACCCCTTCATCAGCTTGATTGATTGGATTGTCAAAGTCATACGAAATCATAGCAGTGTTGTTGTCGGTGCAATCTGGAGGGCACTTTCTGCAAGGGTTTAGATTGGTTTATTTTAGTGATCAATTTTATCTTATTTAGAAAAAGTGAAAACGAAGTTATTTTATTTTGAAAGACATTGCCATTTTATTTTTGTACAAAAAAGAAAAATGAAAAACAGTGAGCGAAAAAGAAAAGACTCATTTGCAAAAGATGTCCTGATATTCATTAATTGATCTTTGCACAAAATACAAGATGGCCCGATTACAAAATGAGTCTTGACATCTTGGGCAAGATGCAAGACTTGATGCATGCTTTAAAATACAGGAAATAATAATTACTCTGCAGGAGTAACCCTTATAATTTCCTGGGAAGACCAGTTAAGGACTTGGCTTCCCGGGATCCTTGGACGTATCCAGCTCTCCAGGTTGCGGTCGCTTTCCTCCTCGTCTTCCAATTTGTTCACGGCATCCGGGGTGAGCATTCCCCCGCTGACAAACTTGGGCTCCTTTGCAGCCTCTGGTTGATCTTGTTGAGTTGGTCTGTAACCCAACCCAAATCGGTCTTCTTTCTTTTCCACGGGCAACAGCTTGCCCCAGCCTAGGGCGGTACCTTCCTCAACAACCTTCCGGGCTTGCTGGTACGATGTTATGGAAGTTCCCAGTACAACAGATGCTTCATTAATGTTCAAGGCCTCAAACCCTTGGCTCATGGTTTCATGGATTTCTCCATCCATTTCTATGTACTTATACGTAGCCAGCTGGCTAACAAAGATGTCCTCCTCCCCACAGATGGTGATGATTTGGCCTTCCCACTCGAATTTTAACTTCTGGTGAAGGGTAGACGTAACAGCGCCAGCGGCGTGGATCCAGGGTCTACCCAACAGACAGCTGTAGGCCGACTGTATGTCCATTACAAAGAAGGTAATTTTGAAGGTCTGCGGGCCAATCAACACAGGCAGATCAATCTCCCCAAGCACTGATCTTTTAGAGCCATCAAATGCTCTCACCACCAAATTACTCGGACGCAGTGCCAAGCCATCATACTCCAGCTTCACTAAGGCTTTCTTTGGTAGAACATTGAGTGATGACCCAGTGTCTACCAGTACGTGAGACAAAACAACACCCTTGCATTCCAAGGTGATATGCAAAGCCTTGTTATGGTTGCGTCCCTCTGTTGTTAAGTCAGCATTGGTAAAGCCCAGTCCATGACTGGTGTTGACATTTGCAACCACAATTTCTAGCTGATTAACGGTAATCTCCTCCGGCACGTACGCTGCATGCAGGACTTTCAATAATGCATTCCTGTGAGCTTCAGAACACATCAACAGTGATAATATGGAGATTTTTAAGGGAGTTTGGTGAAGCTGATCCACCACCTTGTAATCACTTCTTTTTATGATTCTCATGAACTCATCTACATCTTGTTCAAAAGATGTCTTCTGAGTTTCTTTGACAGTCGGCTCTTCAGATACCACACTCTTTCCTTTTGCTTTGGCAGCAGCTTCTGCTTCAACATTAGGTCTTTGCGTTTGTGAGGCAAAAAGGGGTCCGCTTCTGGTGAAGCCTCCGCCTCCCCCAACATTATCAATTTGTGGGGAAGAGGTTGATGAATCCAGAGTGATTTTCTTCTCGTTGCAGTAGATATCAGAGCCATAATGCCAAGGTATGGCATTACTGCTTTCATAAGGAACAGGTCCAGGCACCGTAATGGTGACCGGACTGATTGCTGCAGAGGAGGGTGCTGTAACGGTGTGCGGATCATAGTAAATTGTGACTGGTGATCTGGCAGGAGGTGCCACTATTTATTGTTGGAAATTGCTTCTAGGAGGAACATTTGATGGGTCATAGTAGATTGTGACCATTGAGACATCTTCACTAATATTTGCTGGCGTTGTAGAAGATTCTGCTAATAGAATGGATGCTGATGTTGTAGAAGAAATGGTTATTGAAATTTGACTTGTTGAAGTGATGGACGGAGTAACTGCTGATGATATTGATGAATCGGTAGGAATGATTGTTGCTGCTGTTGTAGAAGAATCGGGAATTGTTGTTAAAGGAAGATTTGTAGGCGCCATTGTTGAGATCTGAAGGATTCCATCCTTAATAAGACCATCTATGTCGCTTCTCAACTTTTCACACCCGTTGAATGCAATGTTGCAATACCCACAGCCGAGCTCACACCCGGGGAACACTTGGCACTCTAGAAGCTGAGCTTTAATTTCGACCAATGGTGTTCGAATTTGTGCAACACTCGTGATCAAGGTAGATGGTTTGTCTTCCTAAATGGCATTAATCCTCGGCCCGCCATGATTAGGCATAGGATTTATGTTGACATTCGGAGGACGTGCAAAGTTGAGGGCTTTAGAATCCACCAGATCTTGGACTTTCATTTGTAAGGCCCTGCATTTTTCCGTATTGTGACCAGGTGCATTGGAGTGGAAAGCACACCTGGCGTTGACATCATAATTCTTTGGGAGATTGAGGGGATCTGGTGGTGCCAATGTCCTTAACTCAACCAAGTTAAGCTTCAGGAGTTGTGGCAATAAGGCAGCATAAGGCATAGGGATAGGGTCAATCACCCTGCTTGCTTGTGATGGTCTTTGTTGGAAAGGACGCTGTTGTTGGTTGCTATTGCTGTTGTTGTAGGTTCTCTGTTGTGAATACTGAATTTGTTGTTTATATTGTGGTTGTTGTTGTTGAGGATATGCTGATTGCTGAGGAATCGGAGCTGGAATGGTGACTGCTGCTACTGACCGGTGTACATACTGGGGTCTGCCCCTGCTTGTATGGATGGAATTGGTTTCACCGGCCCTTAGGGGTCCTACAAAAGGCTTCCTGGGATTACTGGATGAACTTGCACCAATATCAGAAATTTTGCCCATTTTTCTGAGGCTTTCGATCCTTTCCCCAGCTATAACAACGTCCGCAAAACTGGTAGAGGAAAAGGCAGCTAGTCTGTCAATATATGTTCCTTGCAAAGTATTCATGAACATGTCAGCCATCTCCCTTTCTGACATGGGTGGTTGGACAGCAGCAGCAAGCTGTCTCCACCTTTGGGCATACTCCCTATAGCTTTCTCTGGAAGATTGAGACATTCCCATTAGGAGGGTCCTGTTGGGAGCCATGTCCAGATTGTATTGATACTGCCTGATGAAGGCTTCAGCCAAGTCCTTCCAGCATCTAATGGTAGCTCTGGTCAGGTGTGAATACCACTCTCTTGAAGCCCTAGTCAGACTGTCTTCAAAGTAGAACATCCACAGCTTCTCATCCATAGTATAAGCTTTAAGTCTTCCCAGGAAAGACTGCAGGTGAGTTCGTGGACAAGAGGTTCCATTGTATTTCTCAAAGCACGGGGGTTTGAATTTGTGGGGAATTCTCACCCCATCCACTAGCCCCATATCCATTACATCGAAGCCCAAGGAATTCTGAGACTCCAAAGATCTCAACTTCTCAGCAATTTCATCCAACCTCCTATCATAGACTTCGTCTCCAGCTCCCATAACAGTAAACTGCTCTTCTTGGGGATCCTCTTGCAAGATTCTCCCCCCAGCAGTATTTCCTTGCACATTTCTCGGGATGTTGGCTTCCGGATCCAGATGAGGTCCAAATACTGGTGGATTAATATGAGGCTGGCCCCGCTCATTGTTACTAGTTCCTCCAGTTCCAAGATGGGGTTCCTCGGGAGTTTGTCTTTCCACCAGTTCCCTTAACCTTTCTTGACTCTGGGCCAAGCCAGTCATCACAGCCATGAATTGAGTCATTTGGTTTCTCATCTCCACTCTTTCATTAGCCATCTGAGTTCTGACCTCAGTCAGGTCCTGCTGTACTTGCTCCATTTGAATACCAGGAAGGTTGTTGCGAGTAGGGTACCGGTGCGTGCGGTTGACAGGGAACACTCGGCGACGAGCAATATTTCCTGAGATCACAACAAGGTTAGAAACAAAGAAAATAACAAAACCTACAAAACAAAACAAAAGTCAGTATGCAATGCAGTATGCTTATTTGTTTTCCAAGGCATCCGGTTTGGTTCTTGGTTTTGACCTTTCCAGACCTCGAGGAAGATGCTTGATGTTGCTGAGAAAAGAAACCCAATGAAAGCAAACTAATATATTACAAATGATGAACAATACATAGTCTTCTTTACAACACATGCCCCTGGAGGGTCAAAATACATCGAAAAAAGAAAAGTACATCAAATGGAAACAACAACAAACAAAGAATCAAACATCCAGTCCAAACTCGTCCTCTTTGACCTCCTTCAGAAGTGCCTCAGTCACTGGACCAGCTGGGTGCTCTGTAAAGGTCCTAATGAGGAGGTTCCTGGTGGCAATGGCAGTGGTCAGCTTTTTATGCCTGTCCTGGTCCTTTGATCTCTTCAATCCAGCTCTGAGCTTCAACTCTGAAATCTCCTTTTGGGCTGCCAACAAAGCTTCCTGCTGCTTCTTTTCATTGGCCTCTAACTGTTCAATCTTGGCTTGAGTTTTCTGGTCTTCTTGTGTTCGGGCTTCAGTGATCCTGACCCACCTAGCCTGACTTTCTTGCAGATAGAGCTCAGTCCTATCCTTCTGAATCTTGGCTTCTTTACAGGCATTCTTCAATATTTGTTCCCCAGCCCTTGCTCTCCTGATGTAGTCCTCTGTCTTCTCAATTTTGGCAAGATGCTCCACCCTAAGCTTCTCCAACCTCTCAATGTCCAGACGACCATCACTCCTTTCCCAAAGAGTCTTCTTCAAGGCTTGAGATAGGTTCTCATTCCTTTCCTTCAGCTTTTCAAATTCTTCTAGGCTGACAGTTGCTGCAGGTTGTGCTGTAGGGGGTCCAGGTATGTCCTCCAAGGTGAAAGGCATTCCAGTAATCTGAGCTCTAGCATGGGACCAATCATAGTACTGAGCTGAAGCAACATTATTACATCTTCCCAGAATGGCCATCCCTTTTGTCTGGATGTTGTCCCAAGCCCAGGATGCTTGTCTGACAGCAACTGAATTAGGTTTTACTTCACAATACAGGGTCTCAGCTAAATCTTGCACTCTAGGAGGGTGAACCAAAGCATAGCCCAGTTGTCTCTTAAACAACAAAGGATTGTAGTTGATGCAACCCTTTACTCCTATCAGAGGTACATTTGGGTATTGCCCACAGCTGGTGATAATGTCCTTGCCTTTGGTGCTCTGGGTGCACCATCTAATATCATCTGAAGTCAAAGCAATGAGCCTCTTGGCCCAATTCCTCTGTTGGTGATGGTTCAAGAAGGCATCTGATTTAGGTAGGTGTCTGAGCAGCCAGGTGTGAAACAAAGGAGCACAACATCTCACCAACTTCCCCCTTTGTTTCTCATTCCTCTGATGGATGGAGTAATAGAAATCTCCCAGCAATGTGGGTACTGGGTTCCTCAGAAGGAAAAGATGAATGGCATTCTTGCTGACAAATTTGGGCTCATCTGCAAACAGTATAATCCCATATATGCTGAGGGCCAACAGTGCACAGACTGCCCTCCATTCTCCCAAGGAGGCCTTCAGGATGGCCTGAGAAATCAAGAAGTCTAAGTGCAAACCAGGGATTCCAGCTTTTGTTGTCATATTTTGCTCAATCAAAGTAGGCTCCAGGTACAGTGCTTTTGCTACTTCTCCATTGCTGGGAGCTGGCATCTCTGGATTGAAGGGGACTCCACCCCTGACAGGTACTCCAATCAAAGATGAAAACTCCTCCAGCAGAGGTCCTAGCTAAAAGTCTGGAAATGTGAAGCATCTCAAAGGAGGGTCATAAAACTGTAGGCAGGTGTGGATCATGCTCCTCTGAGAAGGGTCAAGGTCCATAACCATATCCAGGATGCCTCCATGATGTTCTCTAAATAGTGGGATGTGGTCAGGTGTGATAAGTGACTGAACCTGCCTGATACCAGTCAACACAGGCTCAAAGAAATGGTAGGATATGTTGTTCTTCCTGGGAGTAGTCATAAATGTTAAAGAGGAGGAAGATAGGTGCTGATGAAGATCAAGGCTGATACTGGAGATGAGCCACTGACAGGCTGATGCTGGTGATGATGAGAATAGCTGAAGTAGATAACTGATGAAGCAGAGGTCTATGCAGAAGAAAGGGTCAAAACCAAACCAGATATGATGTGGATACCCTGAAAAACAAATAAACATATGTTAAATGATGAAAATGATGAATATGCAAATGATATGCAAGGGTTTGTGATCAAGCTGGATCTGATTATTTGTCTTGATATAAAGCCCATGTATGTTCAAGAAGTCCAGATGGAGGTTCAGAAATCCAGTAACCAAGGTGGGGGACTCAAATAAAGAGTCACATGTCCAGGGTTAATCACAAGAACTGTCCAAAGTGGAGTGATCTTAAACAAAATCAGTAACAGGGTATGATGTGGCCAAGGGTACCTACAAACCTGCAAACAGCCCAGCCCCCTCACAGGTAATGTTCTAAAACAAGGATCCTCAGACTTGGATCAGTTATGAGAAGTGTAAACACTTCTAACCCGGAGGTACAGTGTTTACAATAACCATAAAAGATCCTCCTCTAATTCACCCCAGTTTCTGAAGGTCATAATAAAGGTCATCCAGACTTAGCAGGCTTCCCAGATAGCCCTAGTACTACAGGAAATATGTAGCACAGAGTTCTCAAGAAGAAACCCACATCTGAACCGTGTTTCATATTCCCGCACCAGACCGAAATGGAATGGGAAAGAACATGAACCACTCTAGCCTAGGTGTCACTCAGGTCCCAGGTATAGGACCTCAAACTCTCAATGGAACCCCACCCACCAAAACAGAAGCCAGATCCAGCAATGATAATGACAATATGAAATATGAAAAACAGTAAAGGAAAGCAATAAATAAAGCTGTACATAAAGCAATAAATAAAGCACATAAATAAACACTCAGAGCACATAACACCCCAGTAAACACAAATCAAACAAGCGCTAGGAGGAACCCACAAAAAGAACCAGAAGCCCTGGTTACAGTATAAGGGTCCCCAGCAGAGTCGCCAAGCTGTCGCTCCCACCAAATGACACAGGGCCAAGAGGGGTACAAACGCGAACGGTCGGCGAAAGAGAAAGAGGGAAATGAATAGAGTCGCCAGCTAGGCATTTTTATCCCGAAGGAAAAGTAATGTTGCATAAACCTAGGAGAATATGGATAAGACGGTCGCGAACCAGAGAAACTAAGAAAGGGGGTTGGTTACAACCTGGGAAGTTATTAGCACCCAGATTGTCCGTCGTACTCGACGGGATCCACGCTTAAAAGATTTGTGTTTAAAAAGGGTAGTGTCAGTGCTATTTTGTGTACAAAAGCTGGAAAAGAATGTAAGTATCAGTGTAAAAGAAATGTGAAGTGTATAAGAGAAGTGTTAGTGCAAGGACAAGAATGAAATGCTGAAAACTATGAGGCTCAAAGAATAATGCTGGAAGAGGGGGAATATACAGAGACTTTTGTTCGATAACTGTTAAGTTATGCCTACGTATCCTCTCGTGCAATGAGGAAGTCAGAACACCGTAGTTAGACTCAAAGAGACTTGAAAGATAAATTGACTTGTGAACTGCTTACTTGTCTATGCTCAAGTGTATGACCTGTCTGGATCAGGTGCAAACTGTCTCGCATTAGACGGAAGAAGCGAGTTCTCGTTTGTGAGTGAAGATGATGAGAAAAGAATCCTGAAGGAGACGATTATTGTTTGTTTTTTGTGTTTTCAATCTTTTATTGCTTTTGGTGGTTTGTCATAAGAAAATGAGCTTAAGCCTAAACAAAGGGTTAGTAAGCTCATCACATCCTCCCTCTGATTAGGGGTAATGAGAATACCTTAAGCATGAAGTAAGCACTTCACACTTAATCACCATGATGTAGGATTAAGATCATTAACCTACTTGTATTTATTTAGATGTTTTTTTGGAGTTTTTGTTTAGTGTTAAATAATGAGTTTAAGCCATAATCAAGGATTTAATGGACTCATTACACCATCCGAATAGAAGGATAATAGATGAGAACATTTAAGCTGAGGAAGGCTCCTCAACTTAATCCATGATTAGGGATTAACCTCATGACAAAACAAAGCCTTTATTAAAGTGGATTTTAGCTAATGATAAGATTAAGAAGTGGATTTTATGATTTGTAAGACAACTTGAGGAGGACTTGTCCATTAACACTAGGGTTAGTCCTTCTTAACCAATTAAGGAAGAATTAGAACCCTAATGCAAGGCCCAAGTTACAAGCTTGATGTCTTAGTGATTATTAGGTGGATTGATTAAAGGATTTAAACACATTAAGGGTTTAACACTTAGGATTAAAGTTATACACTCCATCCTAATAGAAGGATGCAGGCATAAGCTTAATCACAAAGACTTAAAACCTTTAAGGTTTAGTCCTTGATTATGACACAACATGGCAAATGAAAGATGCAATTATCAAACATGATTCTAATATGTCCTAAGATGTCTTATATGTCATATTGATGCACAAAATGTCATGGCAAGTTCATGTATGCAAGCAAATGAGAGATGGATGCAAAGGAAGGCAAGAATTAGGGTTTATACACAATATGCAATGCCAAATTCAAAACCAGAAGCAAATGGCAAGATAACAAATTGAAAATGGGATCAAGGGAACCCTAACCCTACATAAGTTCACTGCCCAAAGGAGGGGACCTAACTCTTAACCTAATGGAAGTTATGATTTTCTCAAGTCAACTAGGGTTTCAAGGCACTTCAAAAGGAAAAATGCAAAACAAATTGAAAATGAAAGATAAATTCATAACAATTTTACCCTAGAAACTGCATGATATGAAGAATGCAATACAAGAAGAACCATCATCAAACTCTTCATGGTTAGGTAGAATGAATTTTTCTAAGTTAGAACAAAAATATTGCCTTTTAACAACTTTAATTCCAATGAAAAATGTCAAAATAGATCAAGAACCAAAAAGAAATTTGTTTGAGGAGTTTGATAATGTTTCTAAATGTGTCAAAATGCAATGTGAATTTTTTGGTGATTTTTAAATACCTAGATGCATTTTTAATTAATTAATCTTCATTAACTAATTAAAAATAAACATTTAAATGATTTAAAAATAATTTTTAATGCAAAAAATAAAAATAAAAATATTTTTGGGTTCTGAAAATTAATAAAAGGTTTGGTAAAAAATTTCAGAATTTTTTAATGTGTTTTACTATTTTTAAAAATTCGTGGAAATTAAATACAAATAAAATGAAATAAAATTAAAAATAATGAAAGTATGCTGGTTGGAGGGTCCAGATTGATTCTGGGCTTGAAGTTGTTGACTGGCGCCACATCCAATGGCCCAAGTTTAAACCTGACTAAACCTAATTAATTAATTCCTTAAACCCTAATTAAAACTAATGATAGGATCCCAGCCATCCAACACACGCGGGAAAGAGCAATCGCACGATCCACATTCAAACAACCACTAATTACACAGCTAAACCTAATTAGGGAAAACTAAACTCAGACGGCCGGAACAGTGTTCCGGTCTTCTTCTCCGGCGAACACAAAACCCTAGCTTCTTCTACAGGCCACCCCTCATCAAATTGATCACACAAAAATGATCCTCTATCCAAACCCCATTCAAATCAACCCCCAAACATCATTTATAACTCAAGAACAAAGGGAATCGAGTCAAACAATTTTCACTGGTGAAATTTCAGAGAGCCACAAAACAGTCATTTCTTCACCATTTTTAATTCTAAAGGTATCAGCATGACCAGCATAACATGTACTTTCATTTTGTAACAAAAGAAACAAGCTCTGAAAAGTTTGATTCTTGAGGTTACCTGAGGTGATGAACTGCAAGTGTGGACTTTCAGAGCTTCTCCTTCGTGCAAAGAGTCTCCTCTGATCCTCCTGAGGCTAGTGGGATGCTTCAAAACCCTTGATGTTGGCTGGTTTTAGAGTTCCAGTTCTGGTGTAGCAAAAATTGAGGTTTGTATGTGTGGTGATTCAGGCTGTTTCAAGGGGTGATTCTTGTTCTGTGGATGATTTGTGATTTGTTGGTGAAAGAAAAATGGAAGTTTGATGGATGTGTGAAGAGTTTCGAAGAGGAGAAGTTTTTGACAGTTTTTGGGAATGCTGGATTGTGGGAGGTTGCTGGCTTGTGTGTGTTGTTGTTTGGAAGGCTTGAGGTCCACATATGAGGCTCTGATTGGGCAGAGAGTTGGTGGTGGCACAGTGTGATTGGCATGGGAAAAAATGCAAAAAGTCAAGATCTTGTGTACTATGGGTATGACTCGGGTCAGAGGAGATCTTAGGGCTTGTCCTGCCTCAGCTTGAGTCAAGGAAGGCCTTTGGATCTGATTTTGTGAGCTGGATGGTCTTGATCAAGAGTTTCCAAGGTTCTTGCATATTTCCCTCTTTGATTTTTCTTATGAACCAAGGCAAAGAAACTTGTGATTTATTGGGCAAAATGCAGCAACATGAGCCATATGAAGTTGCTGGAATGCTTTGAGATCAATTAGTGTTCAATTCAAACATAAAAGGTTCCTTTTGCAAAGATTCCATTTTGAAGCTTCATGAGAGAATGCCTTATGTAACTTGTAATTCAAGGCATAGAAATGAGAAATCCTTTGGGCCATTCTGATTTTTAGGTCATGTGTTATGTTTGTATGATGGTTAGAAGTCATCTTGAAGTCATAGAAATGCTTGGCATGTGGATTTGCAAGTTTCCCTCTTTGGCACAAAAGTGAAAATTTAGTGATTTTGTCCTACTTTGCAAGGCCATAAGTTTTGATCTAAAATGAATTAGAATGAGTTCTTGTACTTTTTGAAAATGGGAGGATCCAATCTACAACTTTCATGACCAAAGATTTTTCATTTGAAGCATTTTTGAATCAAAAAGAGGAGGTTGAAAAACTTTCCCAAAATGGCAAGTTTACATTATAAGTCACTTTCCCAAAAAGGCAACTTTGCAAATGGCTTGAAATTCTTCAATTTTGTGAACTTCTAACATCTTCTATGATCAAATAAAGATCATACTCATTCAAAATGATGGAGAAACTCCTTTGGTTGGGTCATTGGGGGCCTCAGATGCCCTGATTTTGCACTGACTTGCTCAAGAAGTCATCTTGTGATCAGATGCCTTCCCCATTGAATTTCTTCATGAAAATTGATATGCATGATCCTCATAACATATAGAGACCAATATAAACAAGAATGACCAAAAATAATGGAGTTATGGCCTCTGAAACCAAAACCCTAATTTCAGGTCATCTGTGCAGTTAAACCTGGCTCTGCTTCCATGCCTTTCTCAGTTCTTGTGATTCTTTGACTTCCTTGACCCTGTGAGGATATAATATGATGCTTGAACATACATGGACCCTCTTGAGATGATTTTAGGCCTTTGGGGTGGCTCAAATAGCTCAGGGATTGCTTAGATCACAAACCCTAGATGCAGATGACTTAGAACTAATGCAGTGAAGCAAAAATGCATTTATGAGATGATATGGTTGAACTTATGCAATATGAAAAGAAACACAAGACATGGTGAAATGAGTGAGGGCAAATTTGGGGTGTTTACACCTTCATAAACACATAAATTTGTACAATTTATTTCTGCCACTTCCCATAACATTTTTGATCCATTCTTTTTGCTTTGGTTAGAGGACAAATTAAAGTACCTAGAATATTTTCGGTGTATTTTTTAGGGCATTTTATCTACTATTTTGGTAGTGTGATTTGTATAAATTTGTGATTGAATCTTACATAGAATTAAAGGACTATTTGACATAGTTAGAATTAGAATTTTTAAGAGATTTTTTAATACAAGGTTATAATCAGGTTAGAAACCCTAGGGAATTAATTTCACATTTTTTCCTTGACTTTTGATATTTTTGGCATTTTAATTCATTTACATCATATTATGCATATTCATGATTCATGTCATTCACTAACTATTTTCTTTTTGTGCAAGGTATCTTCCGAGAATTTGCTTATGGACTTGGATATTTTTATGCCTCAATTATTTTTGTGTGCTTTATGATGTAATAGCTTAGAACTTGTATGCTTTTATAGTTTCTATAATTAGGATAGAAGAGATAAAATAAATCGTTAGAAAACAAAAATCTCAAAAATGAAATAAATAAGGTACTCGATCCAACGTCAAGTAAATTTTCAAATAAATAAATAAAGTTGCATGTGACTTTAGGGTTCCTCGATTACCATCGTCCATTCCATTCAACCAAAAGCAAGTCTTGTATGTTACACACCATAAGTCGTGCGTCTTAGCACCACGCAATCAACCCACCTGATCCATCGTTTCATCCCATTTACATTACATACACGTTTTTACCCACCATGACTTAGGAGGACCGTATTGTTCACTATTAACTCTTGTATTCTCATTTCTAGTTCAATATCTCTTAGGTAGATTTAATCTTTCAAACCTCACTAACCATAGGTCACCATTAAACTCAATTGATTTAGGGTAAGTCTAGTTTCCCTTAGAAGTTTTCCTTTTATAACTTGAGTCTCACTTCTCATCTTAAAAGAAAATCAAAAAACACTTAATAAAGGAAAAGGTGTACAATGCGCCACGAGCCTTAAGCTATACGGGAAATGACTAGTGGAGGTCTCCTTCACTCTTCTAGGATGCTTTACAAATGTTCCATTGGGGGCGATCTTGGAAAGTATTCGCTCCTGTGTCATAGTCTTTAGTGTTGTACATACAATAAACACAATCTCAAAACACTTCTTATAAAAGACAACAAACCAAGAAGTCACGTCTTCTCTTCTCATCTCATACTCTTTGCGGACGAACATGACTTGTCTCGACAGTTCAAACAGCGACACGGTAAACACCCTCGAGTCAGAGCCGGTAACACCCGAGCTAGAGCTATGGCAACGTCATCCTAAAAATCACAAACGAGTTTCAGCCTTATTAGACGAACTACGGCGTCTCTGATCCTCATTTATCCCGATGAGGTACGTAGGTAGTGGGGTAGGGCCCATTCGAGCACAATCTTTATTTTCCCTACATTTTCCCCCTTTATTTCCATTTGTCAATTCCATTTCTTTTCTTATTTCGTTTCCAAGTCCAGATAGCCATTCTTTTATTCAAGCAGCATATTATTTCTCACCCTTTGAAAACAGACTTATAAGCGTGGATCCCGTCGGGTACGGCGGACGGATTGGGGTGCTAATACCTTCCTAATTCGTAACCGACCTCCGGACCCAGATCTTTGGTTCGCAAGGCCTCGTCCTTTTCCTTCTTCCTTAGGTTTGTGCAACATTACCTTTCCCATTCCTTCGGGATAAAAATGTCTGGCTGGCGACTCTAACCTTTTCCGCGCCACTTTCGCGTTTGTACTAGGATGAAAATCCCGAGAGAGACACTAGGAAATTAAAACAAGTAAGGGGATCAAACAAGCTCAAAACAACTCAAATAGGGCATACTGCATCAGTGTTAACCGGTTAGCCAAAGCGTTAACTGGTTAACCAGTTCAAACCTGCAACAAAATACGCAGAAAACAGGTGTGTTAACCGGTTAACCAAAGCGTTAACCGGTTAACACTGTAAAAACAACAATAAAACCTGCAGAAAATCAACTCAAATCTAGCTTATCCAAATAATTTCACACCAGACCAGCAATCAATTAAGCATGAAATAAATGGATCAATTCACATTAATTAACATCGTTAAGCTCATGAACATTAGCACACGGATCCGGTTACGAAGCAACCAATCAATTCAAGCAACACAATCAAATACACAAGCACATGGTGGATCTAAAGCACAAGCATGCAAATAAGCTAAAACAAAGCTAGATCTGAATTTAACCAACCGACAAAGCAGAGGTATGCTTTGGTAGTTGTTGTTTGAGCTAGAAATGAGAGATTTCGCGGAAAACTTTGAAGATTCGGTGCTAAGCTTCACACTCCATGCAAAATAAATGCAAGCAAAAGGTCTTGATGCAGAATTTTGGCTCCAAAAGCACTTCCAATCTCCAAACCAGATCTGAACCACCAAGTAAACCAGCAAAATGATGCAAAGAAGCTATGGATGGAGGTCTAGTTCCAAGATCTACACACTTTAATGCAAAGTTATGTGATCTTCAAAGAGGAACTTTGAGTGATTTGGGAAATTGAGAGAGAAAAGTGAGAGAATGGTGAGAGAGATCAAAATTCAGAAAAATGAAGAGGAGTGAATTATGAGAGAGTCCTCTTGGTTTGGAGGGAAATAAATTAAATATGGTTTAGGTTTGGGGCCCAAAATTTAGGTTTGAGATCCAAAAAATATGGTTTGGAATTGGCTTTAGAAAGTGATTAGGACCTAGCATTGGAATTAGGCTTGGATAAATGCTCTAGATCCTTCTCCTTAATTCAAATGAATAAAAATAAAAAAAATTTGGAAATTGGAGCCAAAGCACATGCTGAATTTTGCTGCTGGAATTCAAAATTCCCAGCCGTTAACCGGTTAACGCCAGTGAATTTTGAATTTTCCCTCCATTTGGTGGGAAACCTCCATAATAACTCGACGCCAACCGTTCTGATCTGATTTTGATCCTCAATCCTTTTTAAGGCTTTGACCATGATACATAGTTTGTACAAAAGGTCCTGTGAGCTTCTTGCCAGGTCACCATGTTCTTGATTTTGCCTTGTAGTGCTTCATATTTCCCGGATGGTTGATCATATGCCTTATGCTAGAACATGCAAGTGTTATGCTTCATCTTTCTATGCAAGATGCTAAGGATATGACATGCTGATGATGATTATGATATAATGATGATGCTAAGCAAAAGAGGGCAAATTTGGGGTGTTACACCTGCACACCAAACGCACATTTGAGAGGATTCATTTTTAACCCAAATTTTCTCATCCTTTCAAAGGATTGTCAAAGATGGTCTAAATGATGTTTTCCTGAAACAAACTTTATTACAATGTCATCAATATATACTTGCATGAATGTTTCAATGAAATAATGAAAAATAGAATTCATGGCCCTTTGGTATGTAGCTCCAACATTTTTCAAACCAAAGGGCATAACTACCCATTCGTAAGTCCCTATTGCTCCAGGACAACGAAAGGCTGTTTTGGCAACATCTTCCTCTGCAACGAAGATTTGATTGTAGCCAGAGTATCCATCTAGCATACTCAGGTACTCATGGCCTGCTGCAAAGTCTACTAGCATTTCTGCCACTGGCATAGGATATTCATCCTTAGGGGTGGCTGAATTTAAGTCTCGAAAATCAATGCACACCCTCAATGTGCCATTTTTCTTTATTACAGGTACAATATTTGCAATCCATTCGACATGCCTGGTTGGGCGAATGAATTTGCATCTGAGAAGTCTTTCGACCTCTTCTTTTATTTTCGACAAGACCTCTGGTGCAAACCGCCTTGGAGTCTGCTTTACAGACTTCTTTCTTTCTATGATAGGAAGCTTCAATTCGACCAAGCTTCTATCGAGGCCAGGCATTTCGTCATAGTCCCATGCGAAGCAGTCTTTAAATTCTTTCAGCAAACGGACTAATTTGACTCTGAACTAGGGGTCCATGTTAGCACTTATATAAGTTGGTATTTTTTATGCTCCCAGTCCTAAATTGATTTCCTCCAAAGGGTCTTGTGCTACCATCTTCAAGCTAGTTGATATCAAGTTTTTGATCATGCCATTTATCTGGTATGTTGTCTTTATCTTCTCCATCAATGCCCTGGGGAGGGCATGGTGGGTCTAAATTTTCTTCACTAGCTTTGACAGCCATATATTTTATTTCGGCCTCTAGAGCCGCTTTTAGTTTATTTTCGACCATGTAGGCCGTCAGTTTATTCAATGTTGATGCTTCACTCATCATCATCGTCGAACTCGCTACCCTAGCCAGCTGGCTCTATATTAGAGGTTCCACATACATGGCTTGTTTCACCAGTTACCTCATTGTCCCACTGGAGCCCATGTGTTGGGTGTAGGTACATAGAACAATAGGCATTGTCTGATGCTTTCAAATCAAACTCAACTGGATTGCAAGGAGCTATGTGAGCCAGATTTCTGTCGAAGCTTCGATTATTCACATTGTTCACTTTAGTCATGAAGTAGCTTTGGTCTGCTTCGATGTTTTCGACGATGCCATCGGGGCGCCAGATGACTATGCGCTGATGCATGGATGAAGGGACAACTCATACTCCATGGATCCATTATCTTCCTAACAACAATTTGTAGTTGGCTTTGGAAGCTATAATTATAAACATTGTGGGCCTGATGATGGTGCCAACTATCAAATCCACTTGAATAACACCCATGGTTGAGCCCACATTTCCTTCATAGTTCGACAGAACCATGTTGTGTGGTTTTGCATCAGAGTCATCTTTTCCAATCTTTTTTAGCATGTAATGGGGCATTAGGTTTACTATAGCTCCCCCATCCACTAGTATTTTGTTAACGCCTACATTTTCGACCTTTCCTTTTATGAATAAAGGTTTCAAATGCCCTCTCATTGATTCGTCTGGCTTCTCAAAGAAGGCATTCTGTTCTTCGACACAACCATTGTTCATGATGTAATAACACACAAGCCTTGGTCCCATAGTACTATCTATCATATTTTCTTCTTCGTCTTCGATTTCCATCACTCTGTCATAGTCTCTAGGGAGGACTGAAACCACATTGCATATTACGTCGAATGACCCTTCTTCGTCAAAATCAAAGTTGTTAGTTGCTTCGTCACCCTTTGATACTATGTTGGTGAGTTTTGACAGCTGCAACATGTTGTTGGTGTTGTTCCTTTTGGGAGATTTGTCCTTCTCTGCCTGAGTGTTTCTGCTGGACTTCGCTTTATCTTTGTCAACATTTTTCTTCTTGATGTTTGGTCCTCTTGCTGCGTCTCTCAGAGCCCTTTTCTGCCTCTGGAATCTCCTCCATTGAGACTTCGACATGGGATTTTTTCCTTTATAGTTCTCTGAGGGGTATGGTCTTGGCTTCTGTTTCCCAGTTTCTTTCTTTACTTCGACTTAAGATCCTCTTTGGACTTCGAAATTCTTCCATCTTCTTGGTCCTTGGGCATCTCTAATGGGTTGCACCCATCTATCACCAGGTACCTTTCTAGATGGTTTGTAAGTGTTGTAGTACCTGCCCCTAGTGTTTTGAAAGTGGTATTGTCCTTTTCTTGGATCACACCTACATGTTTCGACTGTTGGCCTCGGCCTCCAGTTTCCTCTTATTTTAGTCTTCTCTACAGCCTCCAAATTTGCTGATGCTTTTCTGACGAAGACGGCGCTACATCTTGGGCATAACATTACTTCAGTCTTTTTCTTTTGACACATTTGGATGAATTCTGCCAAGTTCTCATCTTCTTTTAGGTAGGCTGTCCTTTGGTATTCCTCTTGACGGTGTTCCTTTTCACCCTTCTCATTATTCTTTTGAGAGGCTTCTACCACATTGATGTTTATTTTCTTTCCTCCAACAATGCTCAGCTTATCCATCTTTTCAATGAGGACTTCTTTGAAAGTTTCCACCCTGACTTCTGCAGCGCTCTCGTTTGCAGCTTCGACAACATTGGTGAGGTCCTTGGTATCCTCTTCTTCTATTTGGTTAGGATCAACATCTTCAACAGTTTTGTTTTTGTTGTTGAGGCCTTCAGGAGCCTTCTTCTCAATGCTGAGGGAACCATCAGATTTTTCCTCAGTGCTCTAAAAAATGTCTCCCCAACCTGTTGGCTGGATTTTATTGATGTCGACATGGGAACTGGCAGGAGCGGTGTATTTCACCAGATAGTCAAACTTTTCGCTAGGCTCACCCAAGGTGTCCCATATTATTCCTTCTTCAGCCAAGTTGTTGTTTCTTTTGTTGAAGCCTTTAGTAGCTTCTTTCTTCATATCCTCTGAGCTTTCAGTAACCCTGGTTTTATCTTGATGGTCGAAACCCTCAGTGGCCCTAACTTTGTTTTGGTCGTTGAAATCTTCATTAATCTCAACTTTGGTGGCATTGCTGAGACCCTCAGTAGTCCCAACCTGTTTTGGAACGTCGAAACCCTCAATGGTCTTGAAATCATTCTTTACCTCAAGGTCATCAGTAACCTTGATCAATACAGGAATGGTTAATTCGTCTTCGAATACTTCTTCCACGTTGGGCTGGACAGGGATATCTTCATTAATCCCCACCATGTTAACGTAAGTGTCGAAGCCTTCAGTGGCTTCAATCATCTCGAAGCTATCATCAGACATATTCTCCATTTCGACCATGTTCATGTCGAATGGTTCAACATAATTGGCTTCCAGGGTCTGCATAGGATTGGTGTCAATCCTCATTTGTTGTTTTGGCTTGTCTCTAAACCTCAGCCTTCCATCCTGGATTGCATTTTGCACTAGATCCCTGAAAAGAAAACATTGAGAAGTCTTATGGCCCAAGAAATTATGGTACTTACAAAAACCTCTCTTTTTCTGTTGGTCTATAGGGGGTTCTTTAACGCCTGGTGGTTTTATTAATTAACCATCCTTTACCAACAAATCAAAGATTTCGTCACGCTTGGTGACGTCGAACGTATATGTTCTTTTAGGGAATTTATTGTTCTTCTCCGGGTCGACAGGATTTTTTCCATTCGACGGAGTTAACATTTTGCAAGAATATGGTGGACCTTGCTTTAATTCTTCCAGGTCAATTTCTTGATCGTCAAAAATGATTGTTTCATCTTCGTCACAGTCGTCTTCTTGGCACATTCCTACATAAGCCACCCTTTCTTTTTTACCTTTGTTAGCCCTAAACTTCTCAGCTTTTAGCCTTTCGATCTGCTTTACCCTATCTGCTAATTGTGCCATATCTTTTGAGTATTGAGTATCTAGTTTTTTCCTTATGGAATAGTCTAGACCTCCTGCAGCCATTTCGACCAGTTCTTGTTCCGGCAATTGCGTGAAACATCTTGCTTTTAGCAGCCTGAATCTATTAAGGTAGTCATCTATAGGCTCTGAGAATTTTCTTTTAACACATGCCAATTCTTTCAGGCTTATTTTAGTTTGTCCCATGTAGAATTGTTCATGGAATAATCTTTCCAACTGAGTCCATGTATGTATGGAACCTGCTGGTAGGGACGTAAACCAAGTAAATGCGTTTTTTGTTAGAGAGCTTGGGAAATATTTCATCTTTAGATTTTCATTACGTGCTATTTCGCCCGCTTCGATCAAAATACGCGTTATGTGCTCTATGGTGGATTCACTAGTATCCCCTGAAAATTTTGTAAACTTGGGGATTTTCCACCTTGGAGGTAATTCTTGTTGTAGAACATATTCAGAGAGTGGGGAAGCGTAACTGGGCCTATGAAATCCCACGTTTTCTCCATTTTGCGCCATTATTCTCTCGACCATGAGTGCCCAATTGTTTTCGACAAGTGGATTATTGTACTGCATTCTCCGTTGTAAAATGTCATATGCGTCTTGACCACTCTGCACTAACAACCTCCTAGGCTCTTGTTGGATAGGGACTTCGACTCGCAGATGTTCGACAACCTCCTCTTGGAGTCTTAGGTTTGCCTGAGGTTTGTTTAAAGGTCTTTGATTTATTGTTGGTTCTTCTTCGACATTGATTATTGGATTCTGGACCACGAGTTCTCTCTGTCGAATTTGGGGAACTCCAAAGAATTCAGCAATACGCACCATTTGTGCTGCTAATATTTGATTTGTTTGAGTAGTGCATTGTATTAAAGGGTTAAACACTTCCCCCATTTGTTGAGTCAACCTATGGACCATTTCATGATTGCTTTCGTCCATTTGTTGACGTATTGCTTGCGCGTAATTAGTTGTAATTATTGGCATGTGGAATCCTGGTGGGGGTTAGTTTGGTCTACTAACGTTCCCACCATAACCTGATCCTTGTAATGATGAAGACATGTGGGCCACGGTATCAGAATACAAGGGAGTTGCGTTATGCAAACTAGCCATCACTGAAGTTGGCATTCCATAAGGTTGGTCTCTTCCAAACATAGGCATGGAAAAATTTGTTTGATAGGGCCTAAAGTTATTTCCTCCAGGGGGAGAGGTTCCCATAGGTATTGAATGCCCTATGTTGGAGGAACTGGGTCCGCTTTGAGAAAACGAAACCCCTGGTATCGATCCAGATGATGAGGGATTTCCTCCTTCTGAAACATGGAGTATTTCCATATTCCCTCCTGTCGAAGGAATAACATTGGAAACTGGAATTTCGTCAGTATTTACTGGTGGTGGGATAGCCATTTTTCTTACTCTAGATCGCCTAGGTCTTTCTATGTCAGTCACGGATAATTTACCACTTCGTAAAATCATACAATGTAATAAAACTCTTTTGGATTAAGAATCCTTTTTAGTGTTTTAGCACTGTCCCACTGGGCGTGCCAATTTGTTCGCTGGTGTTTTTGGCGAACAACCTCTGGTTTACCAATTCCTTAGAAATGGGTTACTTGCAGGACCAACCACACAAGTCCTAGGACACATGTGCTAAATTTTAAGGATAAGTTCTTAATGTATGAGTCTTATTGGTTTTTATGTGTTCTGTTGAATGGTTTCTTAACAAGATTGTTCTTGTTGATATAACAATATGGAAATGTTTATCTAATGAAACTAACAAAGAAACTTAAAGTTTGCATTAAAGGTTTGTTGAAATACAAATTGACTTGGAAGTAAATTGATGGAAAGTAGATTTCTTAAAAGTAATAAAAGCCTAAACTCGAATAAAGAATGAAGGATAAATCTAATCTTTATAACTGAAAATTAAATGGTGTTTACACGTACATTTTTCTAGATAATTCTCTTTTCTCTTACACACGAGTATGAGAGTAATCTTCACAGAAATATTGTACAAAAATTCACACACTTTACACAAAGCAAACTATCCTATTTATATACAAATAAAATAACCGTCGAACAACGGTCAATTCCTAAGAATTCGCCACTTGGCACTTTGCATGTTAACAATTTCTAAGAATCTTCCACGTATCTCCTACCAGACGAAACCGTTATTCATGAAAAACTGCCTTTTAAACTGACGAAACGACGTATCTCCTTGGCATGTCGAATTCATTTGAAATTCAAATAGTACCAACGTCTCCTTCGTCGAATACCTGACTTCATATTTCTTGTTAAAAACACGAGAGGATTTCCTAGTAGTGATGTGAAGAACTTCCTAAAAGGCAACTTGTCCACTCTTTCGACAAACAATTGCTTGTCATATTATGAACCAAATCATCACAAACCTTCTCAAGATTCTGGACATGTTTGGAAGAAAGAGTGATCCAAGATTCTGGACATGTTTGGAAGAAATAGTGATTCTATCTTGTCGAAAATCCTCAAAGCCACGAACATCATTTATTTAAAGTATAATGAGATGAGAAGTGCTGAGAAACTGCCATGTTAGATAATGATGACGTGTAAAGTACATAGTTTGACAAATCCATCAGCTACTAAGGCTTTCCTTTATCAAACCCATGGTGTCGAAATTGTATATATACAACATGCAAGGTACTTTGATGTCAAAGTAAGAACGAGAAAAAGAGTATGTAAGTACGAGTAAAGTTAAGAGATTGAATATTCGATACCTGACCCTCTCGAATGAGAGAGTTTATAAAGAGCCCCAAACACTTGGCTATTGGTCCCTATTTTGGGCCTGGACCGCGGATCCCTCGAAAATAGGTAACTATCGGAATTAGCCATTGGAATGGGCCTGCATGGTCGGATGGGTGCGTCGAGTAGAGGCCAATCCGAACATGAGCAAATCCTTGGTCATTCCTGAGTGACTTCCCCGGATGAAGGGAAGAGGTCTAGAAGGAGTAGAGGAAACCAACCACGAGCAACCGTGGTCGACAAATCCTCTTTGATTGAGGGACATAAATCCAGTGGGTCCCTTAGACATTGAGCTATTGGACCGTCCTGGAAGTAAGAGCGGGTTGGGTCATGCCTAGTCATTGAACCAGTCCAGAACAAATATCAACAAGAGTTATATTTTTGTTGTAATATATCTTAAAATTTCAAGTGAGAAAAGATAAATTAAAAATATATTTTGGTATTGAAATTTTTTCACTTTTTTGGATTCATTTGTTAATGAGCTATATCTTGAACCCGTCAATATTTTGTTAGTTATAAATATATTTTTCTCTCATTTGTTATAGTGAAGTTGCATAAGATAGAAATTCTAGTGAGAAGAAAAGAGGAAAATTCTTTAAAATTAAATTTTAGGAATTTGGCAATCCTTTTGCAGTTATCAAAAGGACTGGTAAACACTTTAAACACCTTGAGTTTGTGTGATTCTTTTATTGAGAGTTGGAATAATTTTTTTTATAATCAAAACAAAATATATTAATAGATATACTTGGGGTACTTCAACCTGGTAAACAAAAACCAAATTACAACAATAACAATCCTAGAGCAAGAGAAAACTACAAAAATTCTCTAGCATGATGTAGCCAATCAAAGAAAGAGCAACATAAAATAGTTGGAAGGATTATGAAACTCTTAGAAAATGTGGTTTGTTCTTGTGAACTTCAAAGACTATTTCTTTTGTAACTCATTTGTAATCTCTTGTAAGAAATTCTGAAGTATAGAAATTTGGAGAGCCACTTTCTCCTCCAGACGTAGATTGATTTAATCGAACTAGGTAAATAAATTCTCTATGTTGTTGCTTATTATTATTTTATTGTTTGATGTCATTTGTCTGATTGTCATTATTTTTTGTCCAAAACATCAAATTCCTTGTTGTGATTGAATTTGAATAATTCACCTGAAATGGTTTTAATTATTTATCAATTTCAGAACATTTTTTTAGGATTTAACTTTTTTCTTTTGATTTTAGTATTTGTTGAGGGGTGATTTTGATCGTTATGTTTGATCAATTTCATTGCTATGTCTCCCTTCCTTGCATAATTGTTTCTTATTTTTATGACCATGATATCTAACTAGTCATCATTTTACTATGTACTATCCTTTCATTTTCATAAAATTTGGTAATTATTTAGTGTTTTAATTATTATATTTAGTAAAATTTTGCAAGTTTTATCATTTCTATGAGGTTTCTATTTTTCTTCTTCTAATGATTAAGGATGTTTTGTAGTAATATGATGTTTTGGAAAATGTTTGATTTGTATTGCAAACTCAAAGCAAAGATGAAAACTCCAAAAGAAACAAAGTCCATATGTCCATGAGATTATCAAGGAAAAACTATCCTATGTTCAAATGCATTTCAATACACATCTAACAAGGCATCTAATGTCCATATGTGGCCATGCGTGTTTAGGTGTTTACCAAAGACAATTAGTCTTCTGTTCAAATGTGTGTCCAAACATGTATAGCACAATTCAAATGCTCAGGTATAGTCCAGATGCTAATTTGAGTATTTAATGAAAGGAAACCTCATTTTATAGTTTTATCTTGGATTTTGACATGAAAAAAAGATCATCTTGGAGCAAGGAAAACACGGTAAGAGCGACCGGGAGCACCAGTTCAGCAAAATTCTCCATTAAAGCTTCATTCTTTGTGATTATTGTGTGATGTTCATAACTTTTACAATGTATTTTGCACGAATCATGAATATCTAAACTCCATAATACTAGAATGGGTCACCATTCTTGATGCAATTTATAAATTTGAATAGAATTTTGTAACGATTAAGTTTTTATTCTTGTATAATTTATTTCTATCAATTCTTAATGTTTTTTACTTATTGATCAATTGTGAATTGGTATACAATTACTTGTTAGAAATATTACTTTTTGATCAATTCTTAGTTTATACTAAAAATATTTTAGTTAGTTATCACCTTGGCTTAGGGATATCAACTGGAAACATAATTGTTCTTGATGACTGTATGCTTGGTTTTATCTATGATTTAGGACCAGTTTGTTTTGGCTTTTAAAAAATAGATTTTTTCTTTATATTTTTGAAAATGGATTTTGTCAAATTGTTTTTTAAAATATTAGAAGTTTTTTTATATTCAATTTTTCTAGATAGCATGATTAATTTTGACATCGTATAACATAAACATAAATTATTGATGACAAAAAAATAATCAAAATCGCAACTTTTGAAAAAAGTTGTATCTTAAAAATGATTTTTATGAAAATCTATTTGAAATAGCTTCAAAATTAAGTGATTTTTTGAAATTTTGATATCCAAATTTTTTTCCGATTAAATGATGAAATATCTAAAATAACATTTTAAGAATAATTATTCAAATCAAATTTTCATTTGAAACTTTTATAAAAAATTTCTTTGTAAAAAAAATTTCCATAAAATTTTGTTACACTATAAAAATCATTTTCTTAAAAAAGCCAAAACAAACGAGCCCTTAGTAAAATCTCAAGAATTGATTTAAAATTAATGATTTATTCGCTAAAGAATTAAGAATAAATAATCTATAGAGCCAGTAATAATTAGAAATAAGGTTTAATATTATAAGGTCAATATAGGACAGAAAAGGATTTAAGGTCAAAATCTCATCACTAAAATGTTTTAATCATATTATTATCTACTTTTAAATTTGTGTCATTTTTTCTTCTCGTAAACAACCCATATTGAAAATGTTTCGTTGAAGAATGGTTTTTCCACTTCCAACTAATAATATTGCTACCACTATGCCAAAGAAAACTTTATGCAAAGTTTTCTTTTTTTACCTTAGACGGTGCTTTAAAGTACTATCTATTTTTGGTGCTGTTGTAAGTATAGATAATGGTTTAAAAAATGTAAGAGTATCTGATCTGACTTGATCAAAAAGAACTTTCAAGTGATGAGCAACTTTGATCAGAGATTAGGGGGGGTTGTACCTGCAAGACACTCTGATACCAAAGTAAGAATGCAAGTACAACAAGGTAGAAGAGATTTAAGATTCAAAATACCTGACCCTCAGGTGGAAGAGGGTATTTATAGTGTGCCTCCAGCGCTGGTTCAAGGTTCTCATATGGGCTGGATCAGCTAGGCCCAAGGAAGAACTACAAGGACTGCGTAGGAGCAGGTAAGACCTAGCACGTGGTATTTCCCTTGGTTCAACTGCCCATACATTTCGGGAGATAATGGTGGACGGTTGGGCTACGTGGCATACATGGGGGAGATGTTGTCTCCCCATTCCTGGGTATTGGGCCATGGGTTGTGCCTGACGGATTGGGCATTTGCTCGACGCAAACTTGCAGGCCCAGTCTAGAACAAGAGCCCCCAAGTCGCAACTCCAGAGAAGAGTGATGACTTAAGAGGGAGTATGTCGGGCACAATCAATCAATGTCGAGGATACTCGTCGACCTATGTCTGGCGAAGTTCACAAAGCTGAGTTTTGGAGTTTCGAGAAGAGATGCCCATCTGAGTGGAAACGTGTCTGACGCTTCCTTTGTGTTTTCCGTTGTCGATGGTAAGGATTCTAGTCTTTTTGTAGCATCGAGGACATGATCGGATGGTGTCGAGGTGCGTCTAAAGCTAGTGTTAGCGTGACCCCGCGAGCACTCCTCTTTGTCGGGGAGAATTCCCTTCTTTTAGTGTATTGCTTGAGGTGGCCTTCCTTGATCAAAATCTCAATTGCGTCTTTCAGGTGGATACAATCCTCAGTCACATACCCATGGCTTCTATGGAAGCGGCAATACTTAGACTTGTCGGTGTGGGGTTTGGGTGTTGTTGGTTTAAGGAACCTTACCCTACAATGTTTGAACTCCGAGTTGATGCATTCAGCGAGGATACGCTCGCGGGGAGCGATTAATAATGTGTATTCAGAGAAGCGTCCGGATGGTCCTCTTCCTTCGCGGGCTTCGCGGGGTTTGTCATCCCTCCGCTTCTCCCCGGTGCGGCGAGGGGAAGTTTGGTCTTCGTGTTTGGAACTTTTTGTGTCGTCCTGACAGCGGTTGCTCCCAACACTATGGGCGACTTGCTTCTCCTTGTACCTAATGTACGTATGAGCTTTGTGTAGAAGCTCGTCGAGGGTGCGGGGAGGTTCGATCCCTACTTCCTTGTTGAGCTCGCTTCTAGGGAGGAGTACCTTATTGGGAAGGTACTTCTTCATATAGTCGGTTGTATCCACCTCGACAACTTCTTGGTTAAACCGCTCGATGTATAAGCGCAATGTTTCATTTTTCCCTTGTATGATGGCTTCAAGGGTAACTTCTGTTTTTGGGTGGCGTCGAGAGGTTGTGAAGTGTCTTGTGAACGCCGATCTCATGCTTCTCCAGGATGTGATGGATTCGGGGGCCAGACTTTTGCACCATGCAATGGCTCCCTTCCTAAGAGTTGTTGAGAATAGTCTACATTTGACGTTCCCGCCAACGTCGTTGCGGTAGTCGAGCATGGCGTTGATGGTGTCGATGTGGTCATCGGGGTCAGTTGTCCTATCGTACGTCACAAGGTGCGAGGGATTTTCCATGCCCACTGGGAGTGGGGTTTCCATGATGGCCTGAGAAAGTGGGAAGCGAGGGGCATCCTCATCGCTCCTCAGGGGTGAGTAGTCCTCATTCCTGAGGTTTGGCCGCGTCGAGGAGATGTCCTCGGTTGGTCATTTGACCGCTCTGAGCGCCCCCTGGAGTTTTTCTTTGGTTCATGGGAGCATCATCCACATCGAGGAGTTGAGCGTCCTCGCTTCTTGGTTACCTCCGGTTGGCGTCTCTCAGGTTGAGATCCGCGGCTATGTCGAGGAGGATCGGTTTGGCATTCTATCTCCAGAGCCATGATTTTCTCCTGCTGTTGAAAGAGCACGAGCTTTGTCTGGTTGAGTGCGTTCACCATAGCTATCAGTGTGGGATCCCCTTCAATTGGTATTGGGATATGTTGAAAGGGAGCCACGGATTGAGGTTCACGAACTCCATTGTCCTTGGGCTCAGGTGACGGGGTGGTAGGTTGTTCGTCTCTTACGTCAGACTCATGGGCAACATGATGGTCTTCTTCCGTACCGGTGGTGTAGTCCATGAGGCCGAGGGCGCGATTGTCACTGTGTTCGCTAGTCATGCTGGATAGTTGAAAGAGATGTGCTGAAGTTTTGGTCTTTTGTTGTGGAAGACAGTGGAACATTTTATTTTCCCACAGACGACGCCACTAATTTGACCTGATTAGATGGAACCTTCCAGTGATGAGCAACTTTGATCATAGATTGGGGGTGTACCTGCAAGGCACTCAGATGCCAAACTAAGAATGCAAGTACAAAAAGGTAGAAGATATTTAAGATTTAGAATACCTGACCCTCTGGTGGATGAGGGTATTTATAGTGTGCCCCCAGCGCTGGGCCAAGGTTCTCCTATGAGCTGGATCAGCTAGGCCCAAGGAAGAACTGCCAAGGACTGCGTAGGAGCAGGTAAGACCTAACACGTGGTCTTGTCCTTGGTTCAACTGCCCCTATATTTCGGGAGATAATGGTGGGCAGTTGGGTGACGTGGCATACGTGGGGGAGACGTTATCTCCCAATTCCTGGGTATTGGGCCATGGGTCGTGCTCGATCAATTGGGCCTTTGCTCGACGCATACTTACAGGCCCAGTCTAGAATAGCACCGACTTAAGTGCAGTTTAAGAATAACTTTCTGTTAAAAGCGATGAGGTAAGTCGTCTTTAGGCAGTGCTTTCAGCTAAAAGCACTTTCATAAATCATCATTAGGCAATCTTTTTTGTTAAAAGTGTTGATGTAAATCCTCTTCAAACAACATTTTATTATAAAAGTGTTGTCGTAAGTCTTCATTAGGAAATAATTTTTTTTTAAAATGTTTACGCAAGTTGTCGTTTGGTAGTGCTTTTTGATAAAAGTGTTGGTGTAACACATCACTAGGCAGTGAGTTATGCTAAAAGCACTTACATAAGTCATCATTAGGCAGTGGAGTTTGTTGTTAAACATTATCTTATGTATAATTTACAATAATTTTATTTGGCACAAGTCATCTTTATACATCACTTTATATTAATAAGTGTTCTCTTGTATATAATTTAGGCAACAATTTTATTGATAAGGGTTTACTTAAGACATCTTTAGGAAACACTTATTTTTTCTTGAGTTAAAGCTTGAGATAAATTCTCCTGAAATATATAATTACAAAATAACATATGGGGAGTGATCTCTATTACACCAGTCTTCATAATCTCTTGTTTTACTTCTCTAAAAATCCCCGATGTATAATTTTTAACAACACCGCTCTCAATCCGACGCAAATGAGTTGTCAACACAAGATCTGAAAACTAATTTAAAATAAGCAACAAGTTTGTTATTTTTGTAGTCTCTCGAAGTATGTTCAAAATTATGCATAAATTAAAAAAAAAAACACATTTTCTTCCTTATATAAGTCTTGATTATATTGCATTGACAAATTCACATTGAGATGTAGTTCTTATATGACTGAAAAACTTATCACGTAGATATGCAATTGTCCAAAGTGACTTGTTCTCATATGTTTTGGCAACCCATACATTTTCTTCAAGTTCATTCTCCTTAGAAAACTCTGACCAAAATTCTTCAAATTTCCCAGGTGTAAAATTTGAGTACATTGCTTTTTGAAACCATCTTTAAATTGTGACTTCTTTACAATTGCACATACATTCTTGTTCAAATTCCAAGCACACAACTGATGGGTCGCATCAGAAAAAATGTGTTTTATAGACTCCCTCATATCCCCATCTCCACATGTTACCACTACTTTTGTATATTTATTTTCCATGCATTGTAAGAAACACCTCAACAACCACTTATACGTCTTCATCATTTCATCTGACACCAATGCAATACTGAATATAACAATATATGAGTGGTGGTTGCACCCATAAAATATAACCAACTGATAGTTGTATTTGTTCTTCTTTAAGTTGTGTCAAACGCAACAACATCGCTAAAATAGAAGCAAACTAATATACTAGTATTGTCTGCCCAAAAAAAATCACTTCAATCTTCCATCATTATTGACACAATATTTGGAATACATGATAGGATCTGTAGATGATTTCACGTTGAGAAAATTTAAAGCAGCAACAACATCATCTTCTTTAATAGAAACACACATGTTTTTATCAGAATAATTTTACAAATCTTTCTTTGTAAAACCAACATCATTATATCCACCATTTTGAGCAACCATTTATCCCATTATATGGCACATTCTTATTCCATGTAATTGAAGAACATCAATTTGAGATCTATCTACTTCAGATATTTGACGATAAATGGGGTGTAAATGCACAAACTCTGATGAGGTTAATTCATGGTTATGAGCCTCTTCAAAAATTGACACTACATATTTATCCTTTTTTTGGCTTTGTAATGCACACGAAGCCTAGTTGCGCATCTAGTACGAGTCCGACGTCGATGGTCTCTTTTCCCATGTACCCTAAGTAAGTGCTTTTTGTCTCTTAATCCATGTTTGTTGCATAAATATTGGCAAAACATCGCTTTTCACTACCTTCGGGGCCCTCTTCTCCTATCATCTCTTTTCCTAATGGAAAAAAATTTACATTTTCCATGCCTATAATAAAAGTTATAAGCTTCACTTACAGCTTCAAACTCCATAGCATGAATTTCATCCAATGTAATAGAATCAATACTCACCAATCAATCACCTACAACTGCTTAGCTATTTGGGCACTTTGCTCCAACTAATTCCTCATCATCGTCATTATTTGAATCATCTTCATCATTTGAAGTTTGATGTCCACTAGATACAACATCATTAACATCTTCTTCACAACTCTATTCAACATCAGATGAATTAGTGTAATGAACATTATTCAAATCAACCCCAACGGAATCACTGGAGTTTTCCATTTGAAACCTGCCAATATATAACACAAAATAAGTCAAAATCAATCATAAAACCTAATTCCCAAATTGAAATTAAATCTTAACCAACATATTGAGTAACTAATAAATCCAAATAAAGTCAATTACATCAATCATAAAACATAATTCTCAAATTGAAATAAATTTTATCCTAAGTAATGAACAACTAACAAATTGAAAATCAGAGTCCTTAAATTTGAAATTTAATTACTAATTACAACATCAATTATAAAACCTATTTTACAAATTGAAAAATTTTTATCCAAAGTAATGAATAACTAACAAATTGAAAATCAGAGTCCTTAAATTTGAAATTCAATTATTGATTACAACATCGATCATAAAACCTAATTCCCAAATTGAAATCATATAAAAAATTGAAATCATTAAATATTAAACCTAAATACCTTAGAAAATCTACTATCAATACAAACTACGTGAGGAGTGATTGTATGGGAGAATATTGAATTCGCTCGTTGAAAAGTGTTGGAAGAAAACTCGTTTTATAGTTGGGAAAGAATAAGATGAAACACGTTTTACAATTGCGGCGGAAGAAGACGTATGTAGGTAGTTGTAAACACCCAAAAATTGATCTCACTTTTTCTCACACCTTGGCTTGTGATCTTTCATTTTTGTTTTAGAATAAGCATACCATCTCATATTGCATATTTGTTTCACTACATAGCTCCATTTTCATCTGCATCTAGGGTTTGTGATCTGAGCAATCCAAGAATCAATATGAGTCATCCCAATGGTTTTGAAGCTTTCCAAGAGGGTCCATGTGTGTTCCATGATCATAATATGTTCCCCAAAGTTCATGAAAGTCAAAATGACAAAGAATGGCAAAGGCATGGAAGTAGAGTTAGGGTTTTCCTGCACAGATGACCAAAATTAGGGTTTTGGTTTCAGAGGCCTTAACCCCAATTTTTTTGGTCATTCTTGTTTCTAATGTTCTTAATATGTTATAAGGATCATGTGTACCAAGTTTGATGAATAAATTCATTGTGGAAGTCATCTGATCATTGGGTAACTTCTTGAGCAAGTAAAGTCAAAATCAGGGCATCTGAGGCCCCCAACAAGGGTACCAAAGGGTCATCATCATCATTTTGAGTCTCTATGGTCTTTATCTGATCTTAGAAGTGTTTGTAAGTTCACAAAGTTGAAGAATTTTGAGCCAAATGCAAACTTTCCATTTTTGGAAAAGACTTGTAATGGAAACTTTCCATTTTGGGAAAGATTTTCAACCTCCTCTTTCATGACCAAAAAAGCTTCAAATGAAAAATTCTTGGGCATGAAAGTTGTAGATTATGTCTTTCCCTTTTCAAAAAGTACTAGAACATGTCTTGATTCATCCTAGAACTCAAGATATGGCCTTTCAAAGTTGGCAAAAATCCTATAATTTTCAAGTTCATGCCAAAGAGGATTTTTTGCAAATTCAAGTTCCAAGCCATTTCATGACCTCTAATTGATTGCTAGACATTATAAAAATATAGTGAAATGCATTTGAACCAAAATTGTGCCTTGGATTGCAAGTTTCCACAAGATATTTTCATGAAATTCTCAAAGAGGGAAAAGTTGCAAAACCTCTTGAAATCTTCCCTCCACTTGTGTCAGCTGCATAAAACCAATCCTATGGCCCTCCATGAATCTTGCTGAGGCCAGACACCCCTTGAAGCCAGCTCTGTCATGGCCCATGCTTGAGGTACAAAGTTGTTGACTTTTTTGCAACTTGCCCATACCAATCAAACCATGCCACTAATCACTCTCTGACCAATCAAGACATTACATACAAACATTATGGAGCTCATTTGACACAAGAAGCAAGCCTGAAACCTCCAAGAACTCAGCATTCACAAAAATCCCAAAAAGCTTCCCTTCTTTGATTCTCAAAATCCAGCCATCAAACCTCAAAACAAACTTCACCAATCATCTTCAAATGGTCCATAGAACACAAAGCACCCTCTTAAAAGCCCTAAAACACAGCCAAACCAAAACACGATTCCTGGTGCAGAGGAGTTGTACCTCTCAAACCAAGCCACACAAATTTGTTCTAAGCATTGCAACATCATCAGAGGGTTCATTGGAGGTGGATTGAACCAAGAAAGAGGCCAGAAATCTCAGGGAGTGAAAGCTTCATCTCAGGTAGCTCCTTAGAACTTTTTTCCAGAAGCCTTATTTCATGTTCTAGAAATGTTCCCCATGTTCTCCTGATCACACTGCACTTGTTGGTTTTGAAAATAATGAAGAAACAAGCATGAACCGTATCTCTGAAACTTTGACCTAAATTTTGTTCTTCTTCGATTCTCTTTGTATATGCATGATTATTTGTTTTTGTTGCTGGATTTGAGTTTGTTGATGTTTAAAGATTAATTCTGGAGATTTGTGTGAGTTTTTATGGAGGTTTGAGTGAACTCAGGGGAGGGGGTGCCGGAGAAGATGACTGGAGCTAGCTCCGGTCACCTGAAAATAATTAGGGTTCCTAATTAGGGTTTAGTTCCCAGTTTGAATGTGAGCCGTCAGATGGTGATTAGCGCGTAATTAGAGGGCTAGGATTTGTCCATTTAATTTTAATTAGATTAAATAATTAAGTATAATATTTAATTAGCCAGATTTGATTTGGGCCTTTGAAACACGCGCCAGTCAACTCCCTCCCTTTTTATTTGAATCTGGATCTTTGGATGCGTTTATTTTCCATTTATTTATTTTTATTTCATTTTTGTTCATTTCTTTTTTCATATTTTATTTAAAATAGTTAAAAACATCACAAAAATATAATCTTTTGCATTTCTGATCCAAATATTTTTCTCAACCCAAAAATGATTTTTATTTTATTTTTTGCATTAAAAAAGTATTTTTAAAATATTTAAATGTTATTTTAAACTAATTAATGGATTTTAATTAATTAAAAATACATTTAGGTTTCTAAAAATCACCAAAAAATTCATGAAACATTCCAATACATTTAGAAACATTTTCAAACTCATCATACAAATTTATTTTTAGGTTTTATCATAATTTCACAATTTTCTTTGAATTAGGGTTCTTAAAAAATCAAATTTTCTAACCCTAACTTGAAAAATTCATTTCTGCCTAACCATGATGAGTTTGAACTTGATTCTTTTTGTATTGTTTCACATATTGCATGTAGTTTATAGGTTATTTTTATCATGAATTTATCTTGCATTTTCAATTTGATTTGCATTTTCCCTTGAGAATCACCCAAAAAACCTAGCAAACTTAGAAAATTCATAACTTTCAATAGGTTTAGCTTCTGACTTTATCCTTTGGGGTGTGATCTTATATGGTTTTAGGGTTTTATTGAGTTTGATTTCAATTTTTTATCATGTTGCATACTTTAGTTTTGGTTATTTGCATCTCATACATTCATAAAACCCTAATTTCTCATGTTCATTTGCATTCATCTTTGCATATCATCATCATGTGAACTTGCCAGGACATTTAAAGTATTCATATGACATCTTAGACATCTTAGGACATGCTTGAACATTGCTTGATCATTTCTTCATTCATTTGCTATGTCTTGCATTCATTATATTTCATAAACATCCATGTGTTTTCAAACTTCTAAGCACGCTTCCTTTGCATCTCATCTTTGTATGATCATTCATATGCATATTGTATGACTTTGCATCATCTCATATGCCATTTGCATTGCATAATCACTTCTGACTTTGGTCTTTGCATCTCATTTAATTTCATTTCCTTTTACATTATGACTTATGCATCCATACTAACATTTTCAGGAACTTTTGGTAAGTTATTTGGGAGGTGGATTTGCCTTAACTTCCCATCTTTTCTCATCATTCATATGCATACTTACTTGTCTTTGAAGTGAACTTGTTCACTTGTATTCCATCCTTCTTACTTTCTTTCTTTCACGTTACTTATCTTCTTCAGGAAGTAAGTAACTTGTTCTTCTTTCCCCTTCTCTTTTCATATTCTTTCCCATTCCATTTCGGTCTGGTGCGGGAATATGAAACACGGTTCAGACATGTGTTTCTTCTTGAGAACTCTGTGCTACGGATTTCTAGTAGTACTAGGGCTATCTGGGAAGCCTGCTAAGTCTGGATGACCTTTTTAGATGACCTTCAGCATCTGAGGTGAATTAGAGGAGGATCCTTTATGATTAATTTAAATATTGTACCTCCGGGTTAGAAGTGCTTACACTTCTTATAACTGATCCAAGTCTGAGGATCCTTGTTCTAGAACAATACCTGTGAGGGGGTTAGGATGTTTACAGGTTTGCAGGAACCCTTGACCTCATCATACCTTGTCACTAATATTCTTAAGGTTACACTATTTTTGGACTGATCTTATGAAACCCTGGACTTGTGACTCTTTATTTGAGTCCCCCACCTAGTTACTGGTTCTCTAGCCTCCATCTGGACTTATGAACACACATGGAACTTATCAAAGCAGATAACAGATCTAGCATTTGATCACAAACCCTTGCATATCATTATGCATACATCATTTTGCATCATTTTAACATTTGTCTATTTATTTTACAGGGTATCCCCATCTTATTTGGTTTGGTTTTGACTGTTCTTCTGCTCAGACATCTTCATCAGATATATTCACCAGCTATCTTCATCAGATATTTTCTTCAGAATCTTCATCAGTTGTCTTCATCAACATTTCTCCTCAGTTATTTCCTTCAGTATCCATTGTCAATATGGACTCATCCAGGAAGAGAAACATTACTTATCATTTCTTTGAGCCCTCTCTAGCAGGCATCAGGCAGATCCAGACACTCATCACTCTTGATCATGTCCCTTTATTCAGGGAACATTATGGTGGTATTATGGACATGATCATGGACTTGGATGCATCATAGAGGATTATGATCCAAACCTGCCTTCAGTTCTATGATCCTTCTTTCAGATGCTTTACTTTCCCAGACTTTCAGTTGGGCCTTTTGTTAGAAGAATTTTCCATGTTGTTAGGTGTCCCCATCAGGAGAGGGATTCATTTCAACCCTGAGATGACTGCTCCTAGGAATGAGGATATAGCTAAGGCTCTATATTTGGAAACCACCATCATTGATCAGAATATGACCACCAAGGCTGGGATCCCAGGCCTCCATTTGGACTTCTTGATCACTCAGGCCACCATTCATGTTGCAGCAGGGAAGTGGGACACTGTTTGTGCTCTTTTGGCCCTTAGCATATATGGTATCATCTTGTTTGCAGACGAGCCTAAGTTTGTAAGCAAGAATGCTATCCATCTCTTCTTGCTGAAGAATCCAGTTCCTACCTTGCTCGGGGATTTCTATTACTCAGTGCATCAGAGAAAAGAGAAGCAGATGGGAAGATTAGTCAGATGTTGTGCACCTCTCTTCTACTGTTGGTTATTGAGACACTTGCCAAAGTCAGAAACTTTCTTGAATCCTCATTATTCAAGAAATTGGGCTAAGAGAATGATTGCTCTCACCTCAGAAGACATCAGGTGGTGCACTCAGAGCACCAAGGGCAGAGACATAATCACCAGATATGGGCAATATCCCAATGTACCTCTGATTGGAGTGAAGGGTTGCATCAACTACAATCCTTTATTGTTTAAAAGGCAACTAGGGTATGCCTTGGTACATCCCCCAAGAGAGCCGGACTTATCAGAAACCCTCTACTGTGATACTCAGAATAATCATGCTATCGTCCGACAAGCATCTTGGGCTTGGGATAATATTCAGACAAAAGGGACTGCCATTCTTGGCAAGTGCAACAACATAGCTTCAACTCAGTACATTGACTGGTCTCTTATCAGAGGACAGATCACCCGCATGCCATTCACCTTGGAAGATGTGCCTGGACCATCAGCAGTAGAGCCTATAGCTACAGTCAGTTTAGAGGAGTTTGAGAAGTTGAAAGAGAGGAATACTCAGCTTTCTGAAGCTCTAAAGAAGACCCTCTGGGAGAGGAATGATAGTCGTTTGGACAATGAAAGGTTAGATAAGCTCCAAATCAAGCATATGACCAGGATTGAGAAGACAGATGATTACATCAGAAGATCCCGGGCAAGGGAGTTGGTATTGAAGAATGCTTGCAAAGAAGCCAAGATTCAGAAAGCCAGAGCTGAGCACTACTTGGAAGAGAGTCAGGCTAGATGGATCAAAACCACTGAGGCTCATTCATAGGAAGATCAGAAGACCCAGGCTAGGATAGAGCAGCTGGAAGCTAATGAGAAGAAGAGTCAGGAAGCCTTGTCAGCAGCACAGAAGGAAATCTCTGAGTTGAAACTACGGGCGGGGTTGAAGAGATCAAAGGACCAAGGCAAGTATAAGAAGTTGACAAATACTATTGCCACCAGGAAACTTCTTATCAGGACCATCACAGAGCATTCGGTTGGACCAGTGACTGATGCTCTCCTAAAGGAAGTCAAAGAGGATGACTTTGGGCTGGATGTTTGATTTCTTTGTACTTGTATTTCATTTTGTCTGTACTTTTGTTGATTTTGTTGTATTTCGACCCATCATAGGAACTTGTTGTAATCATAAACTATGTATCTTTACATTTTGTAATATATGGTTTGTGTGTTATCCTTTGGGCTTCATTTCTCTTCAACATCATCATTCCTCGAGGCCTGGAAGGTCAAAACCAAAGAACCAAACCGGATACCCTTGGAAGACAAATAGACATATTGCATTGCATACTAACCTCATTCTTTATTTTGTAGGTATTTTTGTTGTTGTTTTCTCACTTTGCTGTGGTTTCAGGAAATATTGCTCGTAGGAGGGTCTTCCCCATCAACAGAGTTCACCGGTATCCTACAAGAAACAACCTTCCGAGGTTACAGATGGACCAAGTTCAGCAAGATTTGGCTGACGTAAGAACTCAGATGGCTAATGAAAGAACTGAAATGAGGGCTCAGATGAACCAGTTCATGGTATTAATGACTGAGTTGGCCCAAAGCCAAGAAAGATTAAGAGAGTTGGTCGAGCGGCAAACTCCTGAAGAAAATCACCTAGGTACAGGGGGTACTAGCAACAATGATCATGTACAGCCACGTACTGACCCCCGGGAGTTTGGGCCTCATCGCAACCCTGAAGTTAATGTTATCAAGAATACCCAAGGTAACACTTGAGGGCGTGCATTACAAGAGGACCCTCAAGAGGAACAGTTTACTGTCATTGGTGCTGGAGATGAAGCCTATAATCGTCGTCTGGACGAGATAGTAGAAAAGCTAAGATCTTTGGAGTCCCAAAACTCCGTAGGATTTGATGTTATGGATATGGGCCTAGTTGAGGGAGTAAGAATTCCTCACAAATTCAAACCTCCCTGCTTTGAAAGATATAATGGAACATCTTGCCCTCGCACCCATCTTCAATCCTTTCTGGGAAGATTGAAGGCTTACACTATGGATGAAAAGCTGTGGATGTTCTATTTTGAGGATAGCTTGACTAGGGCATCCCGTGAGTGGTACTCTCATCTGACTAGGGCAACAGTCTGAAATTGGAAGGATTTGGCCGAGGCTTTCATATGCCAATATCAATACAATTTAGACATGGCTCCTAACAGAACTCTTTTAATGGGTATGTCACAATCCTCTAGAGAAAGCTTCAGAGAGTATGCTCAGAGATAGAGGCAGTTAGCTGCTGCTGTTTAACCTCCAATGTCGGAAAGAGAAATGACTGATATGTTTATGAACACCCTACAGGGGACATACATTGATAGGTTGGCTGCTTTCTCTTCCACTAGTTTTGCTGACATGGTCATAGCAGGAGAGAGGATTGAAAGTTTGTTAAAAATGGGTAAGATTTCTGATAATGGCGCCAGCTCTAGCAGCACAAGGAAACATTTTGCAGGGCCTCGATGGTTGGGTGAAACCAATTCTATACACATGGGCAGAGGTAGGCCCCAGTACATGCCGAGATCAATAGCCGGTGTCACTATTCCCACTCCATCACCTCAACAACAATACACTCCACAACCACAACATTTCCCTGAGCAACAACATTTTCCTCAACAAAGGTCTTACAACAACAACAACCAACATCAACGTCCTTTCCAGCAAAGGCCATCTCAAATGAAGAGGGTAATCGATCTTATACCGATGCCCTATTCCACTTTGCTACCACAACTTTTGAAGCTTAATCTCGTTGAATTAAGAACTCTGGCTCCACCAGATCCTCAGAACCTCCTAAGGAATTACGACGTCAACGCCAGATGTGCCTTCCATTCCAATGCACCTAGCCATACCACAGAAAAGTGCAGAGCATTGCACATGAAGGTCCAGGATCTAGTTTATTCAAAGGCTTTAAACTTCACACCTCCTCCTAATGCCACAAAGAATCCTATGCCTAGCCACGGTGGGCCCAGGATAAATGCAATCGAGGAGGATCAACCAGTGAACCTAATTGAAGGTACTGCAAGCATTTAAACACCTCTGGCCGAGGTTAAAGCTTAGCCTTTAAAGTGCCAAGTGTTCCCAGGTTGTGAGGCCTGCTGTAAATCTTGCAAAGTTTCCCTCAATGGTTGTACAAGTTTAAAAAGTGGCATCAATGGTCTTATCAAAGAAGGTATCCTGCAGATAACATCAACGGTTTTAGCATCTACAACATTAGCAATTCCTCCTACAGTAACAACAAGCACCCCTCTTACAACTTCAAAAACAATTGTTCCGACGGACTCTTCTACAAAGTCAGCAATCATCTCTTCTACTACTTCAACGAACATTAGTTCAACCGCATCCGCTTCTACAACGACATCAACCATTAATAATGACATCTCCACAGTCACTATATATTACAACCCGACAATGGTCCCCGATTCCAACAATTTTCAGCAACAATCTCAACAACAACCTAGCTTTAGTCTTTCACCACCACCACCAGTCAGAAATCCTGTCACCATATATTACGATCCACATACAATAACAGTTCCTACTTCCACTGCAGTCAGTCCAGTCACCATCATGGTACCTGGACCTATTCCGTATGAAAAAGATAATGATGTGCCATGGCACTATGGTTCAGACCTCTACTGCAACAGGGAGAAAGTCGTTCTTGATTCTTCAACTCATACACCACAGGTCGATAATGTCGGAGGAGACGGAGGTTTCACTCGAAGCAGACGTCTCTTCGCGTCACAAGTTCCGAGAGTTAATGCTGAGGCAGAGCCTGCTGCCAAGGCTAAAGGAAAAAATGTGGTTCCTGAAGAACCAATTTTGAAAGAAGCTCAGAAAGCGTCCTTTGATTAGGATGTGGAAGAATTTATTAGGGTAATCAAGATAAGCGATTATAAGGTTGTGGACCAGCTCCACTAGACTCCTTCCAAGATCTCCATTCTATCATTGTTGTTGTGTTTCGAAGCTCATCGGGATGCATTACTTAAAGTCCTACACGCAACCTACGTGCCTGAGGAGATCACGGTAAATCAGCTAGAGATGGTGGTTTCTAATGTTAATATTGGTCATGGGCTAGGCTTCACCAACGCTGATTTAACTACAAAAGGTCGTCATCATAATAAAGCTTTGCACATCACTCTAGAGTGTAAAGGGGTCGTGCTTTCACATGTTCTAGTTGACACTAGGTCTTCACTCAATGTCTTGCCAAATAAAGCCCTTGTTAAGCTTGAATATGATGGTATAGCTGTCCGACCAAGAAATCTGGTGGTTAGAGCTTTTGATGGTTCCAAGAGGTCTGTTCTTAGAGAAGTGGAGCTGCCTGTGATAATTCGCCCGCAGGTCTTTCAAACTACTTTCTACGTGATGGACATTCAGCCGGCCTACAACTGTTTGTTGGGTCGACCATGGATTCACGCCGCTGACGCAGTTACATCGACCCTTCACCAGAAATTAAAATACGAGTGGGAAGGGAAAATTATCACAATCTGTGGGGAAGAAGACATTTTTGTTAGCCATCTGGCTACCTACAAATATATTGAGATGGATGGTGAAATCCACGAGACTATGAGCCAAGGTTTCGAAGCACTGAACGTCAACGAGGCGACAACTGAAGTATTTGCTGCATCCCAAGAGGATAGGATGGGTACTTCAATTGTCTCCTACCAACAAGCTCAGAAGGTTGTTGAAGATGGGAACGCCCAAGGCTGGGGCAAGCTGCTACCTATGGAGAAGGAGGACAGATTCAGTTTGGGTTACAAACCATTTCGACAAGATCAAGCAGAGGATGCTAAAGAGCCCAAGTTCGTGAGTGGGGGAATTCTGACCCCAGATGTTGTCAATAACGTGGAAGACGAGGCTGAAAGCGACCTCAACCTGGAAAGCTGGATTCGTCCAAGAGTCCCGGGCCAACAAGTCCTTAACTGGTCTTCCCAGGAAATTATATGAGTTACTCCTGCAGAGTAATTATTATTTCTTACTTAAGCATGCATCAATTCCTGCATCTTGCCTAAGGTGTCAGGACTCATTTTGTAATAGGGCCATATTTGTATTTTGTGCAAATGGAATATCAATGAACAATGGACATCTTTTGCAAACAATTTTCTTTTTCGCTCACTGTCTTTTCATTTTTGTTATTTTTCACACAAAACAATAAATGGCAATGTTTTCAAAATAATTACTTCATTCACACTTATTAAATCAAGATTAAAATTAATCACTAAAAATAACAAATCTCAACCCTTGCAGAGATAATCCTCCAGATTGCACCGACAACAGCACTGCTATGACTTTGTATGACTTCGACAATCCAATTAATCAAGCAGATGAAGGGGTTGAAGAAGACTATGATTTGCCTGAAGAGTTAGCCAGGTTGTTGAGGCAAGAAGATAAAGTGATTACTCCTCATCAGGAGGAAATTGAAACTGTTAATCTTGGCACCGAGGAAGATATGAAAGAAGTGAAGATTGGGGCCAGTCTACAAGCTCCAGTAAAAGAACAACTCATCAGTATGCTGCGGGAATATGTCGACGTCTTTGCTTGGTCCTATCAAGATATGTGTAAACACCCCAAATTTTCCCTCACTAAGTTCACACCATGGCTTGTGATCTTTTCATTTGCATAAGTTCAATCATATCATCTCATATTACATTTTTGCTTCACTGCATTGGTTCAAAGTCATCTGCATCTAGGGTTTGTGATTTGAGCAAACCAAGGGCTATCTGAGCAACTCTAAAGGTCTTAAATCATCTCAAGAGGGTCCATGTATGTTCAAATATCATATTGTATCCTCCCAAGATCAAGAAAGTCAGAAAATCACAAGAACTGAGAAAGGCATGGAAGCAGAGCCAAGCTTAACTGCACAGATGACCTAAAATTAGGGTTTTGGTTTTGGAGGCCATAACTACAAATTTTTTGGTCATTCTTGTTTCTATTGGTCTCTATATGGTATAAGGATCATACACACCAATTTTCATGAAGAAATTCAATGGGGAAGGCATCTGATCAATATATGACTTCTTGAACAAGTCAGTGTAAAATCAGGGCATCTGAGGCCCCCAATCATCCAACCAAAGGGTCTTCTCCATCATTTTGGAGGTATATGATCTTTATTTGATCTTAGAAGAAGTTAGAAGTTCACAAAATTGAGGAATTTCAAGCCATTTGCAAAGTTGCCATTTTGGGAAAGTGACTTGTAATGCAAACTTGCCATTTTGGGAAAGTTTTTCAACCTCCTCTTTTTGATTCAAAAATGCTTCAAATGAAAAATTCTTGGTCATGAAAGTTGTATATTGGATCATTCCCTTTTCAAAAAGTACAAGAACTTGATCTAATTCATCATAGAACTCAAGTTATGGCCTTGCAAAGTTGGGAAAAATCACAAAATTTCACTTATGTACCAAAGAGGGAAACTTGCAAAAACTCATGTCAAACCAATTTGTAGCCTCAAAGTGACTTCTAACCATTACACAAACATCATACATGACCTATAATTCAGAATTGCCCAAAGAATTCTCAATTTTAATGCCTTGATCATCAAGTATTTCAAAAGGGGCCAAAACCTTCACAAATTGCAAAACCACCCACAAACTTCATTCCACTTGATATTTTACATCAATCTGAATTCCATGGTTGCCCATGAATCAAGCTGCGCCAGACACCCCCTTGTCCTCAGCCTGCCATGAGCCCATACCTCAAAGGACAACTTTCTTGACTTTTTGCAAATTGAGCCATACCAATCAAACTGCTCCACAACAACTCTCTGACCTATCCAGGATTGATACATAAACCAAAAGCAACTTAACACACACAACAACACAAGCTGAATCCTCACACAACTCAGCATTCATCAAAACTTCCCCTTTTGCATTTCTCTTCGAAACTCATAGCTCAGCCAACAAAACTCCAAACTTTTTCCACCATTCAACTCCACATTCATCACTGATCATTTCCCACCCTTCATTTTGCCTTTAAACACCCCATATCAAAAATACGATTTTCACCTCCCTTGACCCGAGCTTCAGCAAACTTCACATAGAGGCCATATAAACTCCAACCAAGCTTTGCAAACTCTTGAGGGGGATCATTGGAGGTGATTTGAAGCAAAGAACTGGCCAGAAATCTCCAAAGGTGAAAGCTCCAGTTCAGGTAACCTCAAGAACAAATTTTCTAGAAATGTAATTTCTTATTATAGAATGATAGAGTGTGTTGCCCTGATCATGTTAAGCTTTGAATCACTGAAAATGGTGGAGAGATGAGTGTGTATGCATGTTCTGAAATTTTGTCCACTTTTATGTTTTTTTTCGAATCTTGATTTTGTTGAAAGATAAATGAAATATGATGCTGGATTCTTGTTCTATGGGGTTTGGGGATCATTTCTGGAGATTTGGGGGGTTTGGCATGGCCAGGGGAGTGAGATAGCATTTCTCAAGGAAAGGTGTGGCCGGAGAAGATGACCGGAGGTCATTTCCGGCCACCTGAAAGTAATTAGGGTTTGTGATTAGGGTTAGCTGAGTTTAAACGTGAGCCATCAGATCTTGCTTCCCGCGCGTGTTTCAAGGGCTCAGATCATGTCATTAGCCCTAATCCATGATTTATTTAATTTAATTAGGTTAATTAGCTCAGATGAAATCCTGGCCATTCATTAGCGCGCCAGTCAACCCTGAAACCTCAGCTTTAAATCTCAGCCTCAGGATCCTCATACTTTTCCATTTAATTTGTTTTATTTCATTTTACTTCTATTTAATTTCTACGAATTTTTAAAAATAGAAAAAAGACTTCAAAAATTCTGAAATTATTTATCCAAGCTTTAATTAATTTTTCAGAACCCAAAAATAGTTTTATTTTTATTTTTTGCATTAAAAATAATTTTTAAATCATTTAAGTGTTTATTTTTAATTAGTTAATGGAAATTAATTAATTAAAAATACATTTAGGTATTTAAAAATCCCAAGAAAATTCAGAGAGTATTTTAAAACATTTACAAACTCACAAGACAAATTTATTTTTGGTTTTGATCATACTTTGACAATTTTCATTTAAATTAGGGTTCTTTAATTTGAATATGTTTAACCCTAACTTCAAAAATTCATAGCTTTTGATCCACGTTGAGTTTGAGAATGGTTCTTTTTTCATTGTGTTATGTATTCTTTCAAGCATCTAAAAACATTTTTGTTTCATTTTTATCTTTCATTTTCAATTTTTTTGGTATTTTACCTTTAGGGTCACCCTTAAAACCTTAGAAACTTAGAAAAATCATAAGTCCTTTAGGGTTTAGCTTCTGACCTTCCCCTTTGGGCCGTGAACTTGTATAGGTTTAGGGTACCTTTGATTCCATTTTCAATTTTTTATATTGTCATTTGCTTCTGATTTTGAATTTTGCATTGCATCTTGTACATAAACCCTAATCTTTGCTTTCATTTGCATTCATTCTTCATAAGCTTGCATACATAAACTTGCCATGACATTTTGTGCATCCACATGACATATAAGACATCTTAGGACATATTGAAATCATGTTTGATCATTGCATCATCCATTTGTTATGTTATGCATCCATTGCATTTCATAAGTTTTCATCAACTTTCATGCCTCCTTTCATGTCTCATTTGCATCATTTACATCTTGATATGCTTCTGACTTTGGTTTTCATCTTTGCATTTCATCTCATTTTCATTTCATTTCATTTCTTGTTGCTAACTTTTCAGGTGGTAAGTGTTTGAGAAGTGAATTTGCCTTCACTTCTCATAATCTCTTCTCATCCATTTTATGCATTCATTGCTGTATTTTTACTTGTGTATTAGAGTGAGCTTGATCATTCATGCTCCCTCCCCACTTTCTTTCTTCAAGTAACTTATCTTCTTAAGTGAAGTAAGTTGTCTTGCTTCTTGCTGCTTCTCTTCCTTTCATCCTGTTTCTTCCTTGGTGGCTCTCTTGAAGATCTTCTTGCAAGCCTCATAAACCCTAGGAACACCCAAGCATGATCACAATTAGGGTTTGATTACTCCCCCCATTAGTTTTACCTTTGTGTCATCTTTGTGTCTTCTCCTCATCCCTTAATCAAGGACCAAACCTTAAAGGTGTTAAGGCTTTGTGATTAGGGTTATGCCTGCATCCTTCTATTAGGATGGAGTGTATAACTTTAATCCTAAGTGTTAAAGCCTTAATGTGTTTAAATCCTTTAATTAATTCACCTAATAATCATCAAGACATCAAACTTGTAACTTGGTGTCGTACCCCGAAAAATACGACCTCACGCGATCCGACATGGACGGAGCCGCGCGCCGGACGGACTGAAGAGTCGCCACCTAATTCTATTTATTCCCGAAATGGGAAAGGGGAGATATAGATACAACCCGGGAGGAAAAGGATGAGGACAAAGGTCAACGGAACCATTGCCTGGGTTCGGGAGTCGGTTATGCAGGGGGAAGGTATTAGCACCCCCTACATTCATCGTACTCGATAGGAACCATCTAAGTTATCGCGCGCGAAAGGATGTATTTGCTTAAACAAATTGCTTGCTAGAGGGAAATGAGTTGAATTATAAGTTAGATTGATCCTAGGTGCTCGGCAAGGATTGAGATCCTCGTGCCTACGTACTCCCGTGTGCAATGGGAAAGTCAGAGCCTCGTAGTTCGGCCTACTAAGGGTAATGGTTGTTTATTTTTATTACCTTCCGTCGATTGAAATGGTTTAGGAGTTGAAATGCACTAAAGACTATGGATAGTTTATCTCGCCCAACAAGACGAGTGTCTTGCGTCGAAAATAATCGGAGCGAGTAACGAGAGCTCGTTATCCTCCTTTCTACCGCTTAAGGCTCGTGGCGTACAAATCTTCTAGTTTTTATTAAAGTGTTTTATTTCCTAAAGCCACTTGACGTTGGATCAAGGGTTTGGATCTAATCAAAACGTTTCGGTTTTTGAGGTTTAAAGGGTAAATGCAAATGGAGGTTTATTTTGTGGTTTGTTAGCGAGGAACGAAACGCTCGGCTCGCAAAGGTGGAGTTGATCCTAAACGAAACGGATAACTGAATAATAAAGTGCAAGTGTGCAAGTGCAATCGCTTGGCGTTGGACCAAGGATTCAGAATTAAAGTAAGTACAAAAAAATAAAGTGCGTACAAAGTAATGGGAGAGGGATACAAAATAAATACAGGGGATTGCGCGAAATAAATGGTATCATTGTAGTTTGCCCAAGTGGAAGCGTGTGTGCAGTGTTTTTGAACTGTTCGAAGGCGTTCTGCCTTTTAATCGGGACACAACTATTCGAAGGCGTTGGACCTTTTTTCGAGCGCAACTATTCGAAGGCGTTGGACCTTTTCGGGACGCGACGAAATTTGGTTCGTTTACTGCCTTAGAGCCGATTTAATGAAATCGTTCTATGAGGAGTCGAATCGTAATTTAAAATGCGAATTAAATAAATTGAATCGCGAAAATATTAAATGGAATAATGAATATAAATAAATAAATAAATTAAATAATGTTGAAAATAATGAATAAAATAAATTATATTACAAGTTTTTTGTTCAAAATAAAAATAATAGAATAAAACAAAAGAGGGCCTCATATTGACCGCACATCACCGATTAAATGTAATCGGGCGAAAAACGGCCTTTTACTATATCATCGGCCCCTAAAACAAAATAATTAAAACTTAAATGGAGAGATTACCAAATATTTACTAACATTATTTTAAGATAAAATTTTTATAACTTAACTATTGATAAAAAATTAGGATAAGCAAGATAAAACTTTTTATAACTTAACTATTAATAAAGAAATAAAAATTAGGAAAACTTATCCTAAGAATTAAAATAAAAACAAAAAAAACTAGCATTGTCAAATATTAACAAATATACTATAAACTATAAAAATGAAACGGAGAGGATAAACAGAATTGAGGGAGTGAGTCAAAAGGAACACTCAGTCAACATAAAAAAAAATTATAAAATAATGAAATTAAATATTAAAAGATCAAAAAATAGGGTCACTCTTCAGCAATAAAGCAGACTTCATAAACAAAAACAAACTCACCGTTTCCGGATCACCTTCTCCCCACCTCACTCCTCGCGACGCTCTCTCTCTCAGCAGCGACGATGGCGGCTGAAGCTTTCCGTCTTTCTCGCGGCGGCGGCTTTTTGCGATTCAAAGGAAAAACAACACGGCAGAGTTTGATTCACATAGTTTCCGTCTTCTCGCCATCTCTCAGCCTCGATTTCCTCTTCAATTTTCCGCGGCGACTTCTTTCGGTAGATTCACGATTCAATCAGCCTCGCCTTTGCGCGATTTGGTCCTCTTACGGTTTGTGACGGCTTTCGGTAAGGACGGTTTTCGTTTGGCTCTGTTAATCCTCAGCGCGATTTCCAGATTTCATATTTGGGGTTTTTCGGATGATTTGAGGTTTTGGAGTTTGTTTCAGGGGGTTGTTTCAGCGGTTGATTGTGCTTATGCGGTGGCTGAGGTTCGAAGGAGGTTGGATGATTTTCGCGTCTGAGCGGTTTATGGGGTAGGTTTGTACAATGGTGCTTTCGACGGCGACTACAGCGTTTTGGTGCGTTTAAGTGGTGTTTGTGGTGGCTTTTTGGTTTGAAAGTTTTATTTCTGAAATCACACTTCTTCTCTTTTTTCTTTGTTTTTCAATTCTGATTTGTATGTGGTGGATTTGAGTAAGGTAGAAATGGTTTTGATGTTTTAAGGGGAAGATTTAAAAGATTGTTGAGGTTAGGTGTTTGATTTGTTTCGGTGGATTTCGGTGAAGGGTGTTATTGCTCGGTTTATTGCGGTGAGTGAAAATGAAGGTTGCTGTGTCTGTGTTGTTGTTGGCTGTGTTACGGAAATAATTTTTCGGATTTTTTTATTCAGGTTTTGTGGAGCAGATGATTCTGGTTTTGACGGATGGTGGAAGGTGAACGGTTTCGTGGGTTTTGCTTGGATTTCAATTCTCAACTCTGTGTTTTTCGTTTCTGGTTTTGATTCCTCTTTCTCACGGTAATGTTTGGTCCATTTATAACAGAGTTGGAGGATGAAAGAAAGCAATAGATTTGGGAGGAAACTTGATGCCGTTTTCATCGTGACGTGGAATTGGTGTACAGCCTGTGAATTTGTTGAGAAAAATTATACGTTTTGTGAGTGAAAGGTGTACGATCATGTGAGCTGGAAAAAAATGAGTGAATGTGTTATTTGTTGGTAGTGCGTTTGTTGTATTCTGTTATGCAAGCTGTACTGATTTTGCTTATTAATGTTTTAATAAAAAGGGAAAAAGAAAGTTAACAATGACATTAGTAGAAATAATAATGGAATAAATAATGACGAAAATAAATAACTAAATAACAATATTACTAATAATAAAATAGTAACTATTAATAATAATGGAATAAATAATGACAAAAATAAATAACTAAATAACAATATTACTAATAATAAAATAGTATCAATAATAGTGATAACAAAAATAATAAGATTAAGAATAACAAAAATAATAATAACAAGTAATAACAAATAATAATAAAAAAAATAAAAAAAATGAAATATGCTAATAATAATGAAAATACTAATAATAAAATAATAATAATAATAATAATAATCAATAATAAAAATATTAATAATAAAAGATGATAATAAATAGATTTTTTTTTAATTTTTGAATAATGACTAAATAATAAGAATATGGACCTATGATAATATAGAAAAAAGAAATTAATTAATTTATTTTTAAATAATGCATGCATTTTTTACTTTTTGGTAATTGACCTTTTTTTGTAATTTTTGTATATATATAAAAAACAGTAAATAGGCTAATGGGCTTGAATCAACAAAAACAACACTGATTTTTCGTTCTGAAAATAAATGACATATTTTTGAATTTTTGAAATAACAATTAGACAGAGAAATAAAAGGGTACGCATTTTTTGGATTTCTCGAATAATGGACCGAAGAATAAAGTAATACGTATTTTTTTGGATTTTTGAAACAATGGTTAGACAGTAAAATAAATTGGCGCGGGTAGGACAAATTTGGGGTATGATAGATGCCCCTATCGAATTGGCTTAGACCGAATAAGATGAATTGGCATGCATTCATACTTTCAAGGTATAAGACAATTAGATACTAATAGACTCCAAATTTGTCCGCTAAAAGAAAATGTGCAGTAAATGGATGATTAAAATTGGAAAATGAAGGCGATACGAAACAGAAACAGGTTGACAGAAAGTTGAATAATCTCTTATCACCGCAAGGATGATAATGCGAACTCGGAACTCGATGCTAGGTCGATGCTAAGTAACAGAAAAAATAAATAAAATCGCTTACCGCATGGATGATAATGCGACCCCAACACTCGATACTAGGTCGATGCTGAGTAACAAAAAATAAAAATAATCGCTTACCACCGCAAGGATGATAATGCGACCCCAACACTCGATGCTAGGTCGATGTTGAGTAACAGAAAATTAAAATAATCGCTTACCACCGCAAGGATGATAATGCGACTCCAGCACTCGATGCTAGGTCGATGCTGAGTAACAGAAAATTAAAATAATCGCTTACCACCGCAAGGATGATAATGCGACCCCAACACTCGAAACTAGGTCGATGCTGAGTAACAAAAAATTAAATAATCGCCTACCACCGCAAGGATGATAATGCGACCCCAACAATCGATGCTAGGTCGATGTTGAGTAACAGAAAATAAATAATCGCTTACCACCGCAAGGATGATAATGCGAACTCGGCACTCGAACTTAGTCGATATGGATGCTGAAAGACAGAAAACTAAAATAATCGCTTACCACCGCGAGGATGATAATGCGAACTCCAACACTCGATGCTAGGTCGATGTTGAGTAACAGAAAGTTAAATAATCGCTTACCACCGCAAGGATGATAATGCGACCCCAACACTCGAAGCTAGGTCGATGTTGAGTAACAGAAAATTAAATAATCGCTTACCACCGCAAGGATGATAATGCGACCCCAACACTCGAAGCTAGGTCGATGTTGAGTAACAGAAAATTAAATAATCGCTTACCACCGCAAGGATGATAATGCGACCCTAACACTCGATGCTAGGTCGATGTTGAGTTACAGAAAGTTAAATAATCGGAAGAGGAATATCCAACGGGGACGTCCACTGAATAACACCTTAGGAGAATCTTTGATCGACCCTGGATCCTGACTTCCGCTGGGGGAAGTCCTAGAATCTTGGATTGATCCTGGATCTTGAATTATGCAACTGTGTTTGTTTGATTGTTTTGAAATGGTATTCCATAGGGATGGAGATACAATGCAAATGTTTTATGCACTGAGATGTAAGTTGAAACTGTTGGGGAAAATAAAAAGTTTGTTTTTGTTTGGGCATGCATATGATGCACATGTTGTAAATGATTGATGGAAACGATGCTTATGTTGTTGATGATGCATAATGATGCATATGAGCGATTGAAAGGTGCCAACTTGGTGGACTTTTGGTTTGGTAGTTGCCAATAATGATTGGACTTTGGGTGGGTGGAGGGATTGATTTTCCGACACTCGATCTTTGACGAAGTATGATCCGAAGACGGATCTGAAAGCTCCAAGTTTTGGTCACTTGCTGATGAGCGAAGCGACTTAATTGGCACGTGAAGACTGATTTGCTTTGAAGGGTTGACAACGTCTAGCAAGGACTGTTTGCTCAGCTGGGGAGAAGAGATAGGAAGATTTGCTCCTTGTTTGCTTTCCCCTGCCTGCAAGGTATTTGAAATAAATCTGGTGGGGAAGCTTTGACAATAGCCATGACATGACCTGCCCCTGATTAAGCTTTTGAAGGTGATCTTGCCCCTGGTTGGGCTGTTTGAAGATAAATTGCCCCTGATCGGGCTGTTGAAGATGGTTTGTCCCTGATTGGACTGCTGAGGTAATCTTGATTCATGTTGGCAATGAAGTTCAAATTTCTCCTTTGATTACCCTTGTTGGGATTGTACTGATGTCGAGCACTGAATCGCAATTAAATTGTTCATACACAAATGGTAGTGTTAATGCAACGTTCATGTAAGTTTTGAAAAAGTCGATTTGAATGCTGTTAAAGTGTGACGAATGGACCGTTAGCCCAAACGAGGTGCTGATTTAGAAAGTGCGTGAAAGATGTAGCAAGAATAATGTGCAATCGAGATTGAAGATTAGCAAATATATGGGAGTCAATTTACGCAACCTTGTTGGCAGCATGCTTTCAGAATAAACCCTGCCTTAATTAGGTCTTTTGAGGGTTGTAACGTGGTCTGGTTAATGGTTTGAGAAACAAAGGTGTAAGGCTCAAATGATTTGTACCCACCCCTTCTTCGTAATGTTCTTCAGTCCTACGTTCAGTTAACTTTGCATGCATTTGTTTTGACTTTGCAAGAGTGAAGATGAAGCTTTAAAGTTTGCTTGAAAGTGACAGTCATCTTATTTTGCTGGTGACCCTTTGATTCTTGATTTTGTGGTCACTGATATTTGTTTCGCTTTTGCTGAGGATTTGAGTTCCTCTTTTGATTTTTTTTTACTAAGTCTCCCTTTGGGTGATCAACTTAGTGGTTTTTCTTTTTTTCTTTTTTTTGTTTGAATGTTGTGACTGCCAAGTCATTTGTTGATGGTCCCCTGACGGGATGTCTCATCTTGCAATTTGAAAGTGTAGTCAGGTTAACTGAACAACTACCCTACCCCGGGTTAAATGTAAGGGTTGTATCTGAAAGAAACTCCTACTCCTAGGCTCGAAGTGGTTGACTAGGGATTAACTCCTTATATCTCCAGTGTTTGGGGATTTGAACAAATGCCTGTACATCATTGACAAGGTTTTATCTGAAATCATACCGCAACAGTTATGGGTATTTAGTTTTCATCATCCTCCCTCAAATATTTGCTAAAGTGAAGTGAGGGAAATATTTTTTGTGATTTCGTGATAAATGATAAATATGAGCGAATGCGAATAAATTGATTCAAAACATGCATAAACATAACATTAACATAACCAAGTACAAACAATAACAATGTTCAGAGCAAATAGTATTTAAACAAACATTACAAAACAACAGGAATGCAGAAATAATAAATGGCATTGGCTGCCTTGATTTGAGGAATTGAACTTCTCTTGATTGAATGCTTCTTCAAAGTTGGAGACTACTCAGCTTTGGTCTTCAACCACTTCTTCAAAAGCATTCGTTGAGGGCCCACTTGTGGTGACAAAGGATTGTTCTGGACATTCAGATTCTTCTGAGTAAAGGGGAGGTCCTTAGAGTTGATCATATCTTGAACCACATGCTTAAAGGCGTGGAAATTCTCAATTGTGTGACCTGAAGCGCCTTTGTGATACTCACAGCGGGCATTGGCATCATAATTCCGGGCCTTGCCAGCCTGAGGTGGCATATCTCTCAACGTAAGAGATCCTTTTGCCATTAACTGATTAAAGATTTCGGTGTATGACATAGGCAAGGGATCAATGTGCCTATCATATCCTCTTCGTTGATATGGTGGACGCTGTTGAGAAGCGCGTTGTTGTTGTTGACCAGGCCTTTGTGGATAAGCCGGTTGTTGGTATGGATAAGCCGGTTGCTGATATGGATATGCCGGTTGCTGGTATGGTCTAGGTCCATATTGCGCAGCTGCACCCGAAGGATAAGGACATGGTTGATAACCCATCGGAGGCGGAAGCAGAGCTTGAATAGCCGGATGAAAAGGCATTGAAGGAACAGGCTGATGAGACACAACCATCCTGGCCAAGGCTTGCATGGCCTCATGAATACGATCAATCTTGCTCTTGATTGAGTCAATCTCTTCCCTCATAGCAACTTGTTCTTGTCGAATTTGATCCATCAGTCCTCTAGCGTTGGCTCGAGTTAAATACGGTCGTCTAACTCGATACGGGCGTCGGGAAACTAGCTTGATTTACTGAAGATGGAGGAACATGAAATGAGTTCTCGGCTTTGGAATGAAATGCAGTATGAATAAATGATGCAAATGAAATGATATGCAATATAAGAATCCAAGATCACAAGATCAAGGTCTTGAGGAGTCCACGGTACAGGTGGAGGATACTTTGATCAAGAACTCACTGGGTAGACTCTAAAGCTTTAGGGGTCCCAAAGTTATCAATTCATATGGTTGTTCATCACACGCGCCATAAGCATGACGGTTGATTGACTCCACCATATGAATCTATTTTGGGTGAGATCTTTGTATCGAGCCATGCAAGAGGGAAATCTCTTGGTGCTCCATACTACGTGATCATTGACACAAGGTTTAAAACAAAGTCCTGGAGTTATGGAACTTTCTCAACTTTTTGATGCACGTGTCAATTTCATACATTCTTTGACAGTCAATCAACTCCATTGAGTAAGTCTATTCCAAGTGAGGCTTTCGTATCGAGCCACGCGAGGGCGAACCCTGGTGCCCCATACTACGTAACCATCAACCAATGTTTTAACCAAAAGGTTATAAAGGTCCTCAGAGTTGATGACCTTAATGAAAACAACTGAGCACACACGCCGAAAGCTTGACGGTCGTCAGTATTCTCATTAAAATCTACTCCAAGTGAGGTTTTCGTATCGACAACCCACGAGAGTGGTTCTCTCGGGAGCCCATACTACACAACCTCGCTAACTTATGTTTGTACTCGCAAGCCCGGGTATAGAGCTTTTCCCTCAAGTTTCTTTTGCAAAGTATCGATCCAAATTATAGTACCAAGGAGCCACAAGATATATAAAATGGAATGTGATAAAGAAAGCGATAAAAATAAACAAGCAAGTCATAAAAGCAAACATCCAAACAAACGCGAGAACCTAGAATAGGCTTGACTCGCATAGGGGTGAAGCAGTCCCCAGCAGAGTCGCCAGCTGTCGTACCCCGAAAAATACGATCTCACGCGATCCGAAATGGACGGAGCCGCGCGCCGGACGGACTGAAGAGTCGCCACCTAATTCTATTTATTCCCGAAATGGGAAAGGGGAGATATAGATACAACCCGGGAGGAAAAGGATGAGGACAAAGGTCAACGGAACCATTGCCTGGGTTCGGGAGTCGGTTATGCAGGGGGAAGGTATTAGCACCCTCTACATCCATCGTACTCGATGGGAACCATCTAAGTTATCGCGCGCGAAAGGATGTCTTTGCTTAAACGAATTGCTTGCTAGAGGGAAATGAGTTGAATTATAAGTTAGATTGATCCTAGGTGCTCGGCAAGGATTGAGATCCTCGTGCCTACGTACTCCCGTGTGCAATGGGAAAGTCAGAGCCTCGTAGTTCGGCCTACTAAGGGTAATGGTTGTTTATTTTTATTACCTTTCGTCGATTGAAAGGGTTTAGGAGTTGAAATGCACTAAAGACTATGGATAGTTTATCTCGCCCAACAAGACGAGTGTCTTGCGTCGAAAATAATCGGAGCGAGTAACGAGAGCTCGTTATCCTCCTTTCTACCGCTTAAGGCTCGTGGCGTACAAATCATCTCGTTTTTATTAAAGTGTTTTATTTCCTAAAGCCACTTGACGTTGGATCAAGGGTTTGGATCTAATCGAAACGTTTCGGTTTTTGAGGTTTAAAGGGTAAATGCAAATGGAGGTTTATTTTGTGGTTTGTTAGCGAGGAACGAAACGCTCGGCTCGCAAAGGTGGAGTTGATCCTAAACGAAACGGATAACTGAATAATAAAGTGCAAGTGTGCAAGTGCAATCGCTTGGCGTTGGACCAAGGATTCGAAATTAAAGTAAGTACAAAAAAATAAAGTGCGTACAAAGTAATGGGAGAGGGATACAAAATAAATACAGGGGATTGCGCGAAATAAATGGTATCATTGTAGTTTGCCCAAGAGGAAGCGTGTGTGCAGTGTTTTTGAACTGTTCGAAGGCGTTCGGCCTTTTAATCGGGACACAACTATTCGAAGGCGTTGGACCTTTTTTCGAGCGCAACTATTCGAAGGCGTTGGACCTTTTCGGGACGCGACGAAATTTGGTTCGTTTACTGCCTTAGAGCCGATTTAATGAAATCGTACTATGAGGAGTCGAATCGTAATTTAAAATGCGAATTAAATAAATTGAATCGCGAAAATATTAAATGGAATAATGAATATAAATAAATAAATAAATTAAATAATGTTGAAAATAATGAATTAAATTAAATTATATTACAAGTTTTTTGTTCAAAATAAAAATAATAGAATAAAATAAAAGAGGGCCTCATATTGACCGCACATCACCGATTAAATGTAATCGGGCGAAAAATGGCCTTTTACTATATCATTGGCCCCTAAAACAAAATAATTAAAACTTAAATGGAGAGATTACCAAATATTTACTAACATTATTTTAAGATAAAATTTTTATAACTTAACTATTGATAAAAAATTAGGATAAGCAAGATAAAACTTTTTATAACTTAACTATTAATAAAGAAATAAAAACTAGGAAAACTTATCCTAAGAATTAAAATAAAAACAAAAAAAACTAGCATTGTCAAATATTAACAAATATACTGTAAACTAAAAAAATGAAACGGAGAGGATAAACAGAATTGAGGGAGTGAGTCAAAAGGAACACTCAGTCAACATAAAAAAAAATTATTAAATAATGAAATTAAATATCAAAAGATCAAAAAATAGGGTCACTCTTCAGCAATAAAGCAGACTTCATAAACAAAAACAAACTCACCGTTTCCGGATCACCTTCTCCCCACCTCACTCCTCGCGACGCTCTCTCTCTCAGCAGCGACGATGGCGGCTGAAGCTTTCCGTCTTTCTCGCGGCGGCGGCTTTTTGCGATTCAAAGGAAAAACAACACGACAGAGTTTGATTCACATAGTTTTCGTCTTCTCGCCATCTCTCAGCCTCGATTTCCTCTTCAATTTTCCGCGGCGGCTTCTTTCGGTAGATTCACGATTCAATCAGCCTCGCCTTTGCGCGATTTGGTCCTCTTACGGTTTGTGACGGTTTTCGTTTGGCTCTGTTAATCCTCAGCGCGATTTCCAGATTTCATATTTGGGGTTTTTCGGATGATTTGAGGTTTTGGAGTTTGTTTCAGGGGGTTGTTTCAGCGGTTGATTGTGCTTATGCGGTGGCTGAGTTTCGAAGGAGGTTGGATGATTTTCGCGTCTGAGCGGTTTATGGGGTAGGTTTGTACAATGGTGCTTTCGACGGCGACTACAGCGTTTTGGTGCGTTTAAGTGGTGTTTGTGGTGGCTTTTTGGTTTGAAAGTTTTATTTCTGAAATCACACTTCTTCTCTTTTCTCTTTGTTTTTCAATTCTGATTTGTATGTGGTGGATTTGAGTAAGGTAGAAATGGTTTTGATGTTTTAAGGGGAAGATTTAAAAGATTGTTGAGGTTAGGTGTTTGATTTGTTTCGGTGGATTTCGGTGAAGGGTGTTATTGCTCGGTTTATTGCGGTGAGTGAAAATGAAGGTTGTTGTGTCTGTGTTGTTGTTGGCTGTGTTACGGAAATAATTTTTCGGATTTTGTTATTCAGGTTTTGTGGAGCAGATGATTCTGGTTTTGACGGATAGTGGAAGGTGAACGGTTTCGTGGGTTCTGCTTGGATTTCAATTCTCAACTCTGTGTTTTTCGTTTCTGGTTTTGATTCCTCTTTCTCACGGTAATGTTTGGTCCATTTATAACAGAGTTGGAGGATGAAAGAAAGCAATAGATTTGGGAGGAAACTTGATGCCGTTTTCATCGTGACGTGGAATTGGTGTACAGCATGTGAATTTGTTGAGAAAAATTATACGTTTTGTGAGTGAAAGGTGTACGATCATGTGAGCTGGAAAAAAAAAAAGAGTGAATGTGTTATTTGTTGGTAGTGCGTTTGTTGTATTCTGTTATGCAAGCTGTACTGATTTTGCTTATTAATGTTTTAATAAAAAGGGAAAAAGAAAGTTAACAATGACATTAGTAGAAATAATAATGGAATAAATAATGACGAAAATAAATAACTAAATAACAATATTACTAATAATAAAATAGTAACTATTAATAATAATGGAATAAATAATGACAAAAATAAATAACTAAATAACAATATTACTAATAATAAAATAGTAACAATAATAGTGATAACAAAAATAATAAGATTAAGAATAACAAAAATAATAATAACAAGTAATAACAAATAATAAAATAAAAAATAAAAAAATGAAATATGCTAATAATAATGAAAATACTAATAATAATAAAAAAGTAATAATAATAATAATCAATAATAAAAATATTAATAATAAAAGATGATAATAAATAGATTTTTTTTTAATTTTTGAATAATGACTAAATAATAAGAATATGGACCTATGATAATATAAAAAAAAGAAATTAATTTATTTATTTTTAAATAATGCATGCATTTTTTACTTTTTGGTAATTGACCTTTTTTTGTAATTTTTGTATATATATAAAAAACAGTAAATAGGCTAATGGGCTTGAATCAACAAAAACAACACTGATTTTTCGTTCTGAAAATAAATGACATATTTTTGAATTTTTGAAATAACAATTAGACAGAGAAATAAAAGGGTACGCATTTTTTGGATTTCTCGAATAATGGACCGAAGAATAAAGTAATACGTATTTTTTTGGATTTTTGAAACAATGGTTAGACAGTAAAATAAATTGGCGCGGGTAGGACAAATTTGGGGTATGACACTTGGGCCTTGCATTAGGGTTCTAATTCTTCCTTAATTGGTTAAGAAGGACTAACTCTAGTGTTAATGGACAAGTCCCCCTCAAGTTGTCTTACAAACCATAAAATCCACTTCTTAATTTTACCATTAACTAAAATCCACTTTAATAAACGCTTTGTTTTGTCATGAGGTTAATCCCTAATCATGGATTGAGTTGAGGAGCCTTTCTCAGCTTAAATGTTCTCATCTATTATCCTTCTATTAGGATGGTGTAAGGGGTCCATTAAATCCTTGATTATGGCTTAAACTCATTACTTAACACTAAACAAAAACTCCAAAAAATCTAAATACATGCAAGTAGGTTAGTGATCTTAATCCTATACCATGGTGATTAAGTGTGAGGTGTTTACTTCACACTTAAGGTATTCTCATTACCCCTAATCAAAAGGGAAGATGTGATGAGTTTACTAACCCTTGGTTTAGGCTTAAGCTCATTTTCTTATGACAAACTCTCAAAGGCAATAAAAGATTAAAAACACCAAAAACAAACAATAATCGTCTCTTTCGGGATTCTTTTCTCACCTAATTCACTCACAAACGAGAACTCGCTTCTTCCCTCTAATGCAAGACAGTTAGCACCTGAGCCAGACATGTCATACACTTGAGCATAGACAAGTGAGCAGTTCACAAGTCAATTTATCTTTCAGTCTCTTTGAGTCGAACTACGGTGTTCTGACTTCCTCATTGTACGAGAGGATACGTAGGCATAACTTAACAGTTATCGAACAAAAGTCTCTGTAAATTCCCTCTCTTCCAGCATTATTCTTTAAGCCTCATAATCTTGAGCTTCATACTCTTTTCTTACACTGACACTCTTATATTTCCCTTCACACTTCTTTTGCACTGACACTTGCATTCTTTTCCAGCTTTTACACACAAAATAGCACTGACACTACCCTTTTAAACACAAATCTTTTAAGCGTGGATCCCGTCGAGTACGACGGACAATCTGGGTGCTAATACCTTCCCAGGTTGTAACCAACCTCCTTTCTCAGTTTCTCTGGTTCGCAACCGTCTTATCCATCTTTTCTTAGGTTTATGCAGTATTACCTTTCCTTCGGGATAAAAATGCCTAACTGGCGACTCTTTTCAGTTCATCTTCATGTCCTCTCCTTCGCCGACCGTTCGCGTATGTACCCCTCTTGACTAGGTGTCATTTGGTGGGAGCGACAGCTTGGCGACTCTGCTGGGGACCCTTATATTGCAACCAGGGCTGCTGGTTGTTTTTGTGGGTTCCTCCTAGCGCTTGTTTGATTTGTGTTTACTGGGGTGTTATGTGCTATGTGTGTTTATTTATTTTGCTTTATTTACTGCTTTATGTACAGCTTTATTTATTACTTTCTTTACAGTTTTGCATTTTTCATACTGTCATTTGCTGGGTCTGGTTTGCTGTTTTGGTGGGTGGGGTTCCATTGAGAGTTTAAGGTCCTATACCTGGGACCTGAGTGACACCTAGGCTAGAGTGGTTCATGTTCTTTCCCATTCCATTTCGGTCTGGTGCGGGAATATGAAACACGGTTCAGATGTGGGTTTCTTCTTGAGAACTCTGTGCTACAGATTTCCTGTAGTGCTAGGGCTATCTGGGAAGCCTGCTAAGTCTGGATGACCTTCTATTATGACCTTCAGAAGCTGAGGTGAATTAGAGGAGGATCTTTTATGGTTATTGTAAACACTGTACCTCCGGGTTAGAAGTGTTTACACTTCTCATAATTGATCCAAGTATGAGGATCCTTGTTCTAGAACGCTACCTGTGAGGGGGTTGGGCTGTTTACAGGTTTGCAGGAACCCTTGGCCGCATCATACCCTGTTACTGTTTTGTTTGAGAATGCTTCACTTCGGACAGTTCTTGTGATTAACCATGGACATGTGACTCTTTATTTGAGTCCCCCACCCTGGTTACTGGATTTCTGAGCCTTCATCTGGACTTTTGAACATACATAGACCTTATATCAAGACAGATAATCAGATCCAGCTTGACCACAAACCCTTGCACATCATTTGCATATATCATCATTGCATCATTTGACATTTGTTTATTTGCTTTTTAGGGTATCCACTTCATTGTATCTTGGTTTTGGTTTTGACCCCTTCTTTTGCTTCAGCTGTCTTCATCAGTTATCTGCTTCAGTTATCTCCATCCTCACCTGCATCAGTCTGCCAGAAACTTACCTTCAGCATCTCAGTCTGTGATCTTCATCAGCACTTATCTTCAGCTTCTTCAGCAGCACTTATGACTGCTCCCAGGAAAAGCAACATATCATACCACTTCTTTGAGCCTGTGTTGACTGGTATCAGGAAAGTCCAGTCACTCATCACACCTGACCACATTCCACTGTTTAGGGAACACTATGGAGGTATCCTGGATATGGTTATGAACCTTGACCCTTCTCAGAGGAGCATGATCCACACACGCTTGCAGTTCTATGACCCACCACTGAGATGCTTCACCTTTCCAGACTTTCAGTTAGGGCCTCTGTTGGAAGAATTTTCTTTGTTGATTGGAGTACCTATCAGATGTGGAATCCCCTTCAACCTAGATATGACTACTCCCAGAAATGAAGAGATAGCAAGGGCACTGTACTTGGAGCCTGCCCTTATTGAGCAAAGTATGACAACAAAATCTAGGATTCCTGGTTTGCATTTGGACTTCTTGATTTCTCAGGCCATCCTGAAGGCTTCATTGGGAGAGTGGAGGGTAGTCTGTACACTGTTAGCCCTCAGCATATATGGGGCTATACTGTTTGCAGATGAGCCTAAATTTGTCAGTAAGAATGCCATCCATATGTTTCTTCTAAAGAACCAATAACCAAATTGCTAGGAGATTTTTACTACTCCATTTATCAGAGGAATGAGAAACAAAGGGGGAAGTTGGTAAGATGTTATGCTCCTTTGTTTTACACCTGGCTGCTCAGACACCTGCCTAAATCAGATGCTTTCTTGAACCCCCACCAGCAGAAGAATTGGGCCAAGAGGTTCATTGCCTTGACTTCATATGATATCAGATGGTGCACCCAGAGAACCAAGGGAAAGGACATTATCACCAGTTGTGGACAATACCCAAATGTGCCTCTGATAGGAGTAAAAGGTTGCATCAACTACAACCCTTTAATATTTAAGAGACAATTGGGCTATGCCTTAGTTCACCCTCCCAGAGGACAGGATTTAGCTGAGACCCTATATTGTGAAGTGCAACCTAATTCAGCTGTTGTCAGACAAGTATCCTGGGCTTGGGACAACATCCAGACAAAAGGGGTAGCTATTCTTGGAAGATGTAACAATGTTGCTTCAGCTCAGTATTCAGACTGGTCCTGTACTATAGCTCAGATTACCAGAATGCCTTTCACCTTGGAAGACATGCCTGAACCATCCACAGTACAGCCTGCAGCAACAGTTAGCCTGGAGGAATTTGAAAAGTTGAAAGAAAGGAATGAGCAGCTATCTCAAGCCTTGAAGAAGACCCTTTGGGAAAGAAGTGATGGTCGTATGGATATTGAGAGATTGGAAAAGCTCAGGGTTGAGCATCTTGCCAAAATTGAAAAGACAGAAGACTACATAAGGAAAGCAAGGGCTCGGGAACAGATATTGAAGAATGCCTGCAAGGAGGCCAAGGTTCAGAAAGCTAGGGCTGAGCACTATCTGCAAGAGAGCCAGGCTAGATGGGTCAGGATCACTGTAGCCCGTACACAAGAAGACCAGAAGACTCAAGCCAAGATTGAACAGCTAGAGGCCAATGAGAAGAAACAGCAGGAAGCTCTGTTGGCTGCACAGAAAGAGATATTAGAGTTGAAGCTCAGAGCAGGATTGAAGAGATCAAAAGACCAGGACATGCATAAGAAGCTGACTACTGCCATTGCTACCAGGAACCTCCTCATTAGGACCATTACAGAGCACCCAGCTGGCCCGGTGACTGAGGCACTCCTGAAGGAGGTCAGAGAAGATGAGTTTGGACTGGATGTCTGATTCTTTGCTTGTTGTTTGTTTCCATTTGATGTACTTTTCCTTTTGTTGTATTTTGACCCTCCATGGGCGTTGTATTGTAAAACAAACTATGTATTGTTCATCATTTGTAATATATTTTAGTTTGTTTTTCATTTGGGCTTTCTCTCAACAACATCAAGCATCTTCCTCGAGGTCTGGAAGGGTCAAACCAAGAACCAAATCGGATACCTTGGAAAACAAATGAGCATACTGCATTGCATACTAACTTTGTTTCTGTTTTGTAGGTTTTGTTATTATTTTTGTTTCTAACTTTGTTGTGATTTCAGGAAACATTGCTTGTCACCGAGTGTTCCCTGTCAACCGCACGCACCGGTACCCGACTCGTAATAACCTTCCCGACATTCAAATGGAACAAGTACAACAGGATCTGACTGAGGTCAGAAATCAGATGGCCAATGAGAGAGTAGAGATGAGAAATCAGACGTCTTAGTTTATGGCAGTGATGACTGGCTTAGCCCAGAGTCAAGAAAGGTTAAGAGAGCTGGTGGAAAGACAAACTCCTGAGGAACCTCATCTTGGAACAGGAGGGACTAGCAACAATGAACGGGGGCAACCTCGTATTGACCCACCGGAGTATGGACCTCATCTGAATCTAGAAGTTAACATCCCGAGGAATGGTCAAGGTAATACTACTGGGGGTAGAATCCTGCAGGAGGATCCCTAGGAAGAACAGTTCACTGTCATTGGGGATGGAGATGAGGTATATGACAGAAGATTGGACGAGATTGCTGAAAAGTTAAGATCTTTGGAATCTCAAAATTCTTTGGGCTTCGATGTGATGGATATGGGACTAGTAGATGGGGTGAGAATTCCCCACAAATTCAAACCCCCATGCTTTGAAAAGTACAATGGTACCTCTTGTCCTCGCACTCATCTGCAATCTTTCTTGGGAAGGCTCAAGGCTTATACCATGGATGAAAAGTTATGGATGTTCTACTTCGAGGACAGTCTGACTGGAGCTTCGAGAGAATGGTATTCGCATTTGACTAGGGCCACCATAACATGTTGGAAGGACTTGGCCGAAGCTTTCATCCGACAATATCAATACAACCTGGACATGGCTCCCAATAGAACTCTTCTAATGGGCATGTATCA